>OZ002731.1:7417435-8017435 GCA_963924305.1 Polygonum maritimum | reverse complement strand
GATTCTGGGTTTCGTTCGGGTTAAGGGCAATTAGGGTTTTTACCAGGCCCACCATAGTAGAAGTAGTGTCCCCAATCTCCATTGTTCCCAGTCTGAACATCATAGCAATTGGATTGCTCAGTAAAAGTGCCAATATCCTGAGGTGCCTTGAGATTGTTTGATGAGTCCACCACTTGTATGTTCCTGAAATAGCTCGCCTTCCCGAACCCTTCTTCCGGGAAATGCCCGCTTCCCATTTGTGTTGAGGTATGTTGTCCATTAGGCTCGGAGTTCACCACCTCGCCTCCCCATTCAATCATCGACGCACTCTCGGTGAGGTATGAGAACAGGAACGACGGCCAGTAGCCCAGCACGTAGTCGTTCCCAAACTGCATCCACCAATGGCCTTCTTTTGGATCCTGAATGAAGGATCAAACAAGGGGTCAACAAAATCCTCACATTCACATTTTCTCTATTTACATGTGATCCTCTTTTGTCCGTGTCTTTCACCTAACTAAATCTCTTGTCCTGATTTGATTTCATAATAAAGGGTCAAATAACACATCATTGTCTTCATTGACAAAAGGTTAGAATGAGTGAGGCCCCATCTACACCGATTAACCTTTCTAATCAAACTACATTACAAGGAAAAACAGCTCACCCAGTTGCCCCACTGAGCCCAGAAAAGATTCTTGCCAGCCTTGTCTCACCTTTAAACCATTTGTTATAATTTATATTTTTGTGACGTTTTTTAGTTGACATGCCATGGACTCACCTGCAAATCTACCCCATATAATAATGCATAACATGGAGAATACTACTGAATGGTGAGTGCTTTTGAAACTTGGAAAGAGAAATTTGAATGGATTGCATGGCACTGGTGGACTCTGCCTAAATGCATCTTCTGACAGGATGCACAAATTATTCCTCTCGTTTCATTAATAAACAATTTAGCCTTAAGAAAAGATTGCTACTTCCAATTAGTGAAAGCTTTTTAGCTATAATATAAAACCGACAGGTGCGGATGAGATTTTCTAATGTTCTCTGTGCAAGGGGAGTTTGGAATTTACCTTCCAGACAAGTATACTAATATCATATTGGGAATTCCGGAACGCCGAAACGGGAGAGATGGTTGCACCCATTGCGATTTCGCTATTCACTTGTATGAATCCTGAGCATAGCAGGTTGTAGCAACCTGTTGCTTGATAAGCATCACTCTGTAGTACAAGGAAGAACAACAATTCAAAATTTTGAGTTTGCTGTAAGAATAAGTTTGAACACTTTTGAAGTGAAACGCAAGTAGAGAGTGGCGCTTACAGTCCAATATGTGAAAAGCCTCGTGTTGTTATCACCGTAGAGATCCGGGCTGACCTGTTTTGTCAACATTAAAGCTTAAGACTTTAGAACAACTATGCTAATTATCTACAAACATGTATGATTCAGTAATTTCAATGGAAAATCGACCTGCCATCCAGCTTCAATGCTGTTGAGATCTTCACCAAAGGAGCCTCCCAACACCCAGATTTGGGACAAGCTAAACTCGTTCGGCTGCTGAATCGCCGGCTCCCACACATTAATGGTTGCTTTAGCTCCATAGTATTTGTCTCCTTCCACATAAGCTATCGCATGCTAACCTCACAACAAAAACAAACTCAATCAGTTTCTGGGCTCCCCACACTAGCTCATCAAAACGGGGAACGCACGTGAAGAAGAGAATCACCTGATGTCCGCTTTCATTGACAAGATCAGGATCAGCAGACCTCGGCTGTGGAACGGCTCTGTGCTTCTTCCTTCCATACCGCTTAGCAGAACTCGTACGCAGCAAATCATCCTTCTTAGTCCTCCTCACTGGAATCGTGTCAGCTGGGCACCTTCCGTTCGAGTGCCATAGCTGCGTAGTCGGCCTGTTCTTTTCTTTGGGTTTGGCCGAGATTTTGCTGTCGCCAAACAGCCCTTCCGGATGGTAACTAGGCCTCATCTATAGAAAACAAAACCCATGATGAGTTTGTGTTATCCATGGCTAACAAGCTTCAGCAAGAAAGAAAAGGGGCGAAGCAGATGGTGTACCTGAATTGTGTGGTTCTTGAGGAAAGGATGATCGAATGCAGGTTGGTGAGAGATGTGAATGCAGTCTATTATGTCCCCATCTGGGCTCTGCACACCCCCAACACATTTTCACAGCTTAAGCTAAATTTCATCAATTGCTAACTAAACCCTTGTCCACAATATGAATAGATAGATGCACACATAAAAAACTCAACAGAAAGAACCAGCACCACCCATTGAACTATTGAGTAGTCAAGCAACAACAGTAATGAACAAGAATCAGCCCACTGTTCAGGGGGTAAAGTTTGAGAAGGTGAAGGGGAGCAATACTAGGAGTAGAGAGAAAAGGGGGGAAAGGAAATCCAGGAAAACAAACAGCCAATGAAATCCAAGAAGAGAAGGGAAGGAAGAAGGAAACCTTAATGGTCTTAATGGGGGGCTTATTCAAGCGCTTGAGGTGCTTCTGCACTTGGAGCTCCTGGCGAGCGTAAGAAGACGGGAATCTAGCGGCGCATGTTAGGGGGAGGAAGACAACCCACAACACCAAAACCACAGAGGAGGACAACCACACCGACGCTCTTTTCTTGCTCATCTGCTGCGCTTCCATCTTTGCTATACTCAACAAGCCTCGGAATGCCAGCCAATTAGACGAGAGCTACCATGAGAGGCTTCAAACAACGCCCCCAATATCCGGCTCTATCTCTCTCTAATCTCTCAGAAGATTCCTTCCGCCATTAACGTCACTATAGTCGCTCTCTCTCTCTCTCTCTCTCTCTCTCTCTCTCTCTCTCTCTCTCTCTTGTGTGGTTTAGCCAAGGGAAGAACCGAACAAAGAAGGGTGACAGCAGTATTCAATTTCAATGAAAGCTCGCTACACTGGGCACTGCTTATCGTGCGCACCCCCCAACCCCACTTTTTCTTGTCGCCAAGCTCCACCACTTACACCCAAGAGTTTGGTTTTATCGGAGCCCAAAAATCAACCCCGCAAACTGCCAACTTCCTCTCTTTCTCTCTCAATTGCAATTGGAAAATTGGAATCCTAGTTTAACACTACTAGTTGGGTTGGGGATGAGTATGAATATGGAGGGTCGTGCAATGGGCATTATGGGCACCCCACTGTCGTTTTGGAAAGGTAATTACTTTTTGCGGTTTCAACCCACACCTTTTTCACCTGCATTTCCCGTTTTACCCTCCCTGTCCCACCCCCATCAAATCATCAATTTCCATGCTTTTTCAAAAATATGTTGTTTTTAAAAAATGGAAAAAGCTTTGAAAAAAATGATGCTTTTGTCAGTTGCCTTTTTCTCCTCGTGTGTAGAGTGTGAAGGCAGATGCGAAAGGCGCTCGCCGTTAACGCCGTTAAGTTTCTCACCCCGGGTGGGGCCCACCTTCTGCTCAGGATGCACAACCACTCATTGCTCGCCACCTGTACGTTCGGGTTTTCCATCCCCCTGCTATCACTAAAAACTCCGGAACGGTGACGGTGGGTTGAAAAAACTGACTCGTGAGTCGTGATATGGGACCCCACGTGTATGTCCATTCACATCCCACCGTGAAATTAAAATAAGCTCGGGGTGAAAAAGGATTAAACCCTAAGGCCAAAATCGTAAAAGCAGGACAACGGTAACTACAACATACTCCGTATTAAAAAAATTTGTAAGTGGGAACAGTGCTTCTTCTGGAGCTCAAGGCCTCCCCATCAGTCAGTCCCTCACCACCGGCATCCAATGTAAATTACCGCTGTAAAAATGGTTGGTGCCTTTTATCAGTTGGAAACCCTTATTATATACTGTAAATAATTTAGTCTTGACCGAAAAAAATATAAATGATTAGTAAATCTTTATACTCCAGTATTTAAGGTATAGTAATTCCTAATGTCAGAGCGGTGGATTGCTAGTAGCCGAGTTGACGGAGCAGACTTCATTATCTGGATGGTTAAAGACAGGGTGTTAGATTCGTAACTTTCGTAATTTTTGTAGTTCTTAAGCTTTCTCTTTACTTTGAGCTCATTTCCAGTTTTAGTTTGAGGCTCCTAGCTTGTGTTTGGAGTTGGTGGGTGATTTTGAGTGTTTTATCTTGAGTTTCTTTTTTGAGCGTATTCCATCCAGGTCTGGAATGCCCCCATCTTGACCCCCCAGATCCTACATTAGCGGGACTATCTGGGTAAATGTTGTTGTTGTAATTCCTAATGTCCGTGGTATATACAATTTTGCATTTATTGGAGTATTTGTGTATAAATATCTATACTATATATACTTAAATAGTGTCCCTTTGAGTAGAGTTGGGTCCGGTTCGGAACCGGTGGTTTAGGTTTGGGTTTAGGGTATTGGGGGACCCGGTTAGCCGTTTCCGGTTCCATTTTTTTTTTTGTTTTCGGGCGGGGCCAAAAAAACCGCGGACGTGGCCCAAAAAACGCGACCACGTCCAGAACCGTGGGCGCAGCCAAAAATACGCGACCACGTCCGGAACCATGGTCGCAACTCCCCTACCGCGCACGCAGTTTTCATATCAAAAGTGTTTTATCTTCTCCTTTATAGTTTGACTCATTTCCGATTTTTATTCATTCTATCGATCATTTAAAACAAAAGTATTTGAAAAATTAAAGGACTTGAACTTAATATTAAGTTGCCTACGTATCCTCTTCGGATTTTACGGGAATCAAAGCCAACGTAGTTCTCTTACCTTTTAGTTTGAAACCCAACTTACCGCCTAAGACGACCCTTCGGTTTCGGAGCCGGTAGTACGAGCGGCGTCGTCATCACATAAGCCGTCAGGGGAAGAATCCGTTATTACCGTCAATTGTTGTCTAATTTCCACCTTTTTCCAATCGGCCACACATACTTGAGCTTCCAATATCTCGGGTTTCACGCTAGTTCTCCTCGGGTTGAGAATGTGTCCACCTTGGCTAAAAGTTTGTTCCACCGCAACCGTTAAGGCGGGAGCGGCAAGAAGTTGAATCGCAATTCTTGAAAGTGTTGGGAAGTTCTTCTTTTGTCGCCTCCAAAAATCTAAAATATCAAAACCTTCATTGCGATAGTCAAAAGAAGTTGCTAAATAGTTTTCAAACTCCACACTCGAGCTCGAATGCCGTGGTCTCTTGGTTTGGTTTCGTAACAAGCTACTTCCTCTCCCCAAACCCCTACCAATACGATCAAATACCCCCCCTACCGATGATGATGATGGAGAAGGTGGAGGTAATGATGAGGAAGATGAAGATGAACCTCCGCCTCCGCTATAATCATACTCTCTATACAAATCCTCAATGTTGGTTCTAACTTTAATCATCATTTCCGCAATATGAGTATCACTATCAAATTCATGCAAGGGTAATTCCAAAGACTCATAATAATATCCTAATAAAGTTTCCAAACCACTAAGTGTACATCTAGGATAAAAAACGCAAGCAACAAGATAGATATCGGGAATAAATTTGTAATAGCTCAACCATTTCGATTTCATAGCATCAATAACGGAATTCAATTCGGGGATATGACGCCCCACATAGAAAGCACACGCAACATTCACAGCTTCCACACAAAATAAATGAGAACAAGGTTAAGCATGGAAAGTTAAAGTTGCATCTTGAAAACTTTTATAACTTATAAGATTTTGTAACAAAAATCCCAACACTCTACAATACTAGGAGAGTTAGGAAGATATTGAGCAACAAAAGAAGATAAAACATTCCTTTGGAAAAGTCTTAGGATGAACACCGTTGTTCATACAAAATCTTCTCCATGAATCGGTTAGTTGGTTGCTAGCCCACATAGTTTTACTAACATTTCTAAGAGGCTCAATATATTCCTTTTGTTATGATGCATAATTATAGCCATAATCTACATTATCTACTAATCACCGTTTTATACACATCTACAAGTTAACCTTCTTACATCTCCATTATTTGTATGAGTAGATGATTGAACATGTATTGTTTGTATTATGTATGATTGGAGGTAAATTGTACAAGGTGAATTATTCACCTTCTTCACCTCCTTATTACCATGGTTAAATCATGGAAATTAACCTAGGTTTTTTACCTCACTTTCTCCTATAAAAGGAGGTCATCTACCATTGTAAAACTTGCACCAAAGTAGAGTAAGATATACATCTCTAAAGTTCTTACTCTCCCTCTCTCCCTTCTAATAATCAAGTGTTTCCAAAGTTTGTTTAAGTGTTCCTTTAAGAAGACTAGAGTGGCCTTAGTCTTAATCTTTTCATAACACGTTATCAACACGAGTCTCTAATTACCAACTGAGCTTCCTAAGTACTAAGGTACCAACTCTAACTCTTCTTAATCTTAAACATACAAGAAGTTTATTTACAAAATTGTTTTTGAGGAGTATGCTCTAGAGTCGCCCAATTTGGGATCTTCTATATCAGAAACTCGTTTTCCCTTCCTAGATTTCAAACGTTTCTTTACCAAAAATAATCACATGTTTTGGATCTACATAAGATAAAAACAAAGCATTATATTTGCTTACCTCACTCGTTGATTAACTCGATTCCTCCTTGAAAATCTTAATTTTCACCGACGGGCTTGAAAATAACTCTTAAGCAAAACGATTATGAGAATGATGTTGGTAACCACAATAAGAACAAGGCAAATGAAAAGCTCGATTATAAATCTTTGATTTCCGGCCCTAAGACGACGCATAATCTCGTCGTCGGCCATGGAAAAGTCGAGAGAGTTTTTTTTGTGGTGGTGGAGATTGAAAATGGAGAAGGAGGAAGGAGATAAGAAAGTGAAAAAGTGAGCGGATAAAAAGATGAGTAAAGGATGAACCGAATTTTTTCCGGACTCTAAAAACTTTAAGGACCTCTTTCGGACTTTAAGGACCTAAGGACTTTGAGACTCTAAAGACTTTAAAATTGTTAAATTATACTTCGTACGATTCTTTACTTTTGTCTTACAATATTGCATATGCCTACATATTACTTTACATTTGTTTTATGATATTGTATATGCCTACATTGATTTACTTTTGTGTTGCATACGCTATCTATCTTATATGCATATCATCTACATGCATGCTAAATTGATTGGTTCAATCTTCCTATGAACGATTCATAAATTACAATATTCTTTAATGTACATCTCTTATGCATAGTAGCCAATGACAAACATCGCCAAAAGGGAGTTCGACATCCTTGACTTGTCGGGCCAAAAGTACCTCGAATGGAAGGTTGATTCCATGGCTCACCTCAAGGCAAATGGCCTTGAGAAAACAATCGATGATAAGAATACAACTACCCCACAAGAAAAGGCGAAAGCCATTGTGTTCCTCCGACACCACATTCATGAAAGTCTCAAAACCTAGTACTTGTTTGTGGAGGATCCAAAGGATTTGTGGGAGAATTTGAAAGAGCGATATGGCCATCAAAAGGAGGTCTTGCTTCCACAAGCACTATACGAATGAAACACTCTAAGGTTCCAAGACTATAAGTCCATCACTGAGTATAATAGTGTGATCCATAGGATCACATCTCCGTTGAAGCTATGTGATCGAGAGATCACACAAGGCGAAATGTTGGAGAAAACTTACTCCACCATGCATCTCTCCAATATTTTATTGCAACAACAATATCGAGAGAGAAAGTTCACAAAATACTCCGAGTTGTTGAAAGTGTTGTTGGTTGCTGAACAAAATAATGAGCTCCTAATGAGAAACCACAACCTTAGGCCTACGAGCTCAACACCCGCCCCAGAAGCAAATGCTATGAAAAGGGCGTTCCATGATGGGAACGCTAATGAAAGGGGGCAACGATCACGCCGTAATAATAGACGTGGTCGAGGTCGTGGTAACTATTGGAGTCGAGGTAGCCGTGGTGGTAGTGGTGGCAATAACCATGGTCGAAACTACAACAAAGGCCATGATAACCACCATGATAACCATGGCTACAAGGGGGATGCGAAGCAAAAGGTCCAGATGGGTCCATCAGGATCCTCTCCAAAAGCTAGATCCACATGCTATAGATGTGGTATGACTGGTCACTGGTCAAAGGTATGCCGTACAGCTCCACATCTAGTGAAGTTGTACAAAGCCGAGAAAGATAAAGAAAAGGCTACCGAGACCAATTACATTGAGAATAATGGTGGAAATAGGTCACCAGTGACTAGCTTGGATGTTAACGACTTCCTTAACCATGACAATGGCGATGACTTTGGCTTTGATGCTTAGATGACTAGCATCTAAATAAATCTACTATCTTCCATGTTATTGTATAACAATTGTAGTATCTTCTATGCTTGTTCTTCACTTTAAATCTCGCATGACTTTGTATAATAAGCTTTGTATAATAGACTATGTATAATAGGCTTTGAATAATATAATTATCCTTGTGAAATATATGAAACTTTTATTATTAATGCCTTAATCATGCTCCTTTTGTATGCATAGAAAATGAGCTTACCTAAGGTGAAGCACAATGTGAAAGAGCAATGTCTTCTAGACAGTGCGGCGATACACACCATATTAAGAAGTAGAGAATACTTCACAAAGTTAAAGGCCTTTGAAGGCAATGTTACTACAATATCCAGTGTGTCGAAACTCATTGAAGGCTCTAGAATAGCCCTCGTTCTACTCCCCAATGGAACGAAGTTAGTGATAAATGATGCACTATACTCGAGCAAATCTCGAAGGAATTTGCTGAGCTTTAAAGATGTGCGTCAAAATGAGTTTCATATGGAAACCATGAATGAAAATGGGAGAGAATATTTGTGCATCATAAAACATGAATTTGGCCATAAACAAATTATTGAAAGGATGCCAACACAAACCTCCGGATTATACCATACATATATTTATCCGTTTGAGGTCAATGCAACAGCTAGTAAAAGGTCGCATGACCAAGCTGTATTCACATTGTGGCATGACCGTTTGGGTCTTCCAGGATTTGTGATGATGCACAAAATCATAAATAGCTCACTTGGGCACTCACTAAAGAACATTAAGGTTCTTTCAACCAGTGATTTTAATTGCATTGCTTGCTCACTTGGAAAGCTAATTATCAGGCCTTCTAAAAGCAAAATTGCAAGTGAGACTCCTGCATTCTTAGAAAGAATCCAAGGATATATATGTGGGCCAATTACCCCACCATGTGGACCATTTCAATATTTCATGGTGCTAATTGATGCATCAACACGTTGATCACATGTAAGCCTATTGTCAACAAGAAATGTTGCATTCGGTAAACTCCTTGCTCAAGTAATCCAATTGAGAGCCCAATTCCCGGATTATACAATAAAGAAAATCCGACTTGATAATGCAGGAGAATTTACATCTCAAACGTTCAATGACTATTATACGTCAATTGGCCTTGATGTTGAGCATCCAGTGGCTCATGTTCACACACAAAATGGTCTCGCTGAATCTTTAATAAAGCGATTGCAGCTAATTTCTAGACCATTATTGATGAAATCAAAATCGCCACCATCTGCGTGGGGACATGCAATATTGCATGCAGCAGCCTTGATTAGATTAAGGCCAAGTGCTAATCATGAACAATCCCCGATACAACTAGTATCTGGTAAGGAGCCAAACATTTCGCATCTCAAGATATTTGGATGCACAGTTTATGTTCCTATTGCTCACCCCAACGCACAAAGATGGGTCCCCAAAGAAGATTGGGAATTTATGTTGGTTTTGAGTCTCCCTCAATCATTAAATATCTTGAACCAACAACCAGCGATCTGTTTATAGCAAGATTTGCTGATTGCCATTTTGATGAAAATACATTCCAAACCTTAGGGGGAAAAAAGAAAAATGCAAATCCACATGTGAAAGAAATCACGTGGAATGCAACTGCATTGTCTAATCTTGATCCAAGAACGAAATTGTGTGAACAAGAAGTACAACGGATCATTCATTTGCAAAATATTGCAAATCAGTTACCCGATGCTTTTACTGACACAAAGAGGGTAATTAAGTCATATATACCTGCCGCAAATGCCCCTGCAAGGGTTGAAATACCCACTGGATTTCCAGATGCATCCATTGCAAGTGAGTCTACAATACGCCGTAAGCGTGGTAGACCATTCGGTTCAAAAGATTTGAAACCAAGAAAAACAAGGGCACAAAAGGGCATGGTAGAAGAAGCCACGATGAATCACGATAATGAAGATGAAGACAATGATATTGAGAATGAGAATATCTCAAAAGAAAATGATATCCTCGACAAGAATGAGAATGTCGACAATTATGAGATTTCCATAAACTATGTGTCCACATGTAACAATGGAATCGAAAGGAAGTCATTGTCGATGATGCATTTGCCTACTCAGTGGCTAATGACATTGTAAATGAAAATGATGATTTTGAGCCAAAATCAGTCGATGAGTGTCGACGAAGAAAAGATTGGCCAAACTGGAAAGAGGCTATTCAGGCAGAGCTAAAATCGCTCGAAAAGCGAGAGGTTTTTGGACCCATAGCTCGTACACCAAATGGTGTAAAGCCAGTCGGCTATAAATGGGTATTTGTGCGCAAGCGAAATGAGAAAAACGAAATTGTAAGATATAAAGCAAGGCTAGTTGCGCAAGGTTTTTCTCATATACCCGGAATCGATTACGAGGAGACATACTCTCTAGTAGTTGATGCAACTACATTGAGATTCCTAATTGGCATGACTGTCTTTGAGAAATTGCAAATGCGCTTGATGGATGTCGTTACTGCATATTTGTATGGCACACTTGATACCGACATCTACATGAGAGTCCCAGAAGGACTAAAATTGCCTAAGGCCAATATCCGTGGACCTAAAGAAATGTTTTCCATAAAATTGAGAAGGTCATTATATGGGTTAAAATAATCTGGGCGAATGTGGTACAATCGTCTCAGTGAATACCTCATGAGAGAAGGGTATAAGAACGATACTGTTTGTCCATGCGTCTTCATCAAACGATCCGAAAAGGGATTCGCTATTATCGCAGTTTATGTTGACGATCTAAACATCGTCGGAACTTCAAATGAACTTGAAGATACTGCAACATATTTGATGAAAGAATTTGAAATGAAAGACCTTGGACAAACAAAGCTTTGTCTTGGCCTACAGATTGAGCACTTAAAGGATGGAATCTTTGTCCACCAATCTAATTATACTGAGAGAATCCTTAACAGGTTCTACATGGACAAAGCGCACCCTTTGACCTCTCCAATGGAAGTTCGATCCCTGAATGTTGAGAGGGATCAATTCCGTCCCCGAGAAGAGGACGAAGAGATGATATCCTTGGTCCAGAAAGACCATACTTAAGTGCAATTGGTGCTTTAAGGTATTTAACTAACAATACAAGACCAGATATTGCCTTTGCTGTGAACTTGTTGTCCAGGTATAGCGTTGCTCCTACAAGGAGGCATTGGAATGGAATCAAACACATATTTCGCTATCTCCGGGGTACACATGATCTCGGGTTGTACTATCGTAGCCAAAGAAATGCAACCCTGGTTGGATATGCAAATGCAGGATACTTGTCTGATCCACACAAAGCCAAATCACAAAATGGCTATGTGTTCACGTATGGAGGCACTGCTATCTCATGGAGATCAACGAAGCAAACTGTGACTGTCACATCATCGAACCAAGCCGAGTTGATTGCTTTGTATGAGGCAGGAAGAGAATGTGTATCTCTACGAGCAATGATCCAATTCATCCAGAAAGAAAGTGGGATGCGGCCGATCACTGACGATCCAACAACATTATTTGAGGACAACTCTGCATGTGTTGCACAAATGAAGAAAGACTACATCAAAGGAGACCGCACAAAGCACATATCTCCAAAGTTCTTTTCTACTCGAGATTTGGAAGAAGCTGGTGAAGTGGACGTCCAAGAAATTCGATCAAATGACAATTTGGCTGACCTATTCACAAAGTCTTTGATCCCTAAGAAATCCGGAGAGCTAGTATCCAGAATTGAAATGTGCAAACTTCGAGATCTATGTTAAGGTCAGGGGGGGCATCATACGCGCTGCACTCTTTTTCCCTTCGATCAAGTTTTTTCCCACTGGGTTTTACTTGACAAGGTTTTTAATGAGGCAGCTCTAAAGCGTACAATGGGTTTCAAGTTGCACTCTTTTTCCCTTCGTTCAGGTTTTTATCCCACTGTGTTTTTCCTGACAAGGTTTTTAACGAGGCAACGCACACCCATCTCCTACAACATGAAAGAAGGTGAATATTCAAGGGGGAGTGTTATGAATGCATGATTATAGCCATAATCTACATCATCTACTAATTACCCTTTTAGACACCTCTACAAGTTAACCTTCTTACATCTCCATTATTTGTATGAGTAGATGATTGAACATGTATTGTTTGTATTATGTATGATTTGAGGTAAATTGTACAAGGTGAATTATTCACCTTCTTCACCTCCTTATTACCATGGTTAAATCATGGAAATTAACCTACGTTTTTTACCTCACTTTCTCCTATAAAAGGAGGTCATCTACCATTGTAAAACTTGCACCAAAGTAGAGTAAGAAATACACTTCTAAGGTTCTTACTCTCCCTCTCTCCCTTCTTATAATCAAAGTGTCTTCAAAGTTTGTTTAAGTGTTCCTTTAAGAAGACTAGAGTGGCCTTAGTCTTAATCTTTTCATAACAATGTGAATATTGTCATGTGTTGACAATTAAATGTGAATATTGTCACTTGTGGTGACAATTAAGTGTCACTTGTGTTGACAATTAGGTGTGAAGATTGTCATTTCTGTTCACAATTAGATGTGAATATTGTCACTTTTGTTGACAATTAATATGAATATTGTCACTAGTGGTGACAATTAGGTGTGAATATTGTCACTTTGTGGTGACAATTGATGACAGTCAACGGTCGGTCAACGGTCGACAACGCTGATCAACGGTTGGTCAACACCGGTCAACGGTCGGTCAACACCGGTCAACTAGTGGAGAGAGGGGTTATGCTATGTGTGCAAATATGACATATTGTGGTAATTTCTTACTATATGGCATTTTCCAAATGTCATATAGCCAAATCATTCTCAATTTTTCTACCAAAATTTAAATAAAATATTATTTAAACAAAAAATATAATATAATAAAACATAAGGATTGGTTTAAATAAAAACTCTCACTAACCTATAAACTAAAAATAAATAAGAACTCTTACAATTGAGTGCATAGACCGCTAGCATTAAAAGATGCTCTCATTTTATTTTTTATCCAAACAGGGACATTTTAGTCATTTTACACATCCTATTTTTTTTTCCCAACCACTTCTCTCCTTTCCTCCTATGCGATTTTGGATGGGTTGTAATTCACGATCCATTTGCCTCTTCGCTAGCTATCTACTATTGAATTATAGAAGGTTTGATTTTTTTTTCTCTATTTTCAACTTTCTATCTCTTCCTACATGTTTGAATCTATTCTGCTCAAATTTTGCTTAAACATGGCAATTGGTGCATTGATATTTGTCATAGAGTGGTGTTGATATGGTATTTTATTTAGAGGTTGTGTTATTTTTAAAATTGATTGAGATTTGTAAGTGGTTTTTGATGTCATAAGCACATAACATGTTCGATGAAAGTCCTGAATGATGAGCATTATTATTCTAAGTTTGAACTTTTATGAAAGTTCTCTATTTATATGTGAACATACGTCATTTTAACGTGATCTTACCATCAAAATGTGAACATACGTCATTGCTAAGTGGTGAAAATTATTGTTTAGAGTTTGAAGTTTTATGAACGTACCTCATTTTAACGTGAACATGTCATCAAAATATGCGTTATTTATCTTGATTTCCCATTTTTATTCCACTTTTTTTGCCTTGTAGGGGGTTCATCGAATTCTATTGGTTTGCATGTTGAGATGTCTCATTCTAGTAGTATCAATAGAGTTCATGAAACGATGCTTGAGAATCCAGATCTAAGTGATTATTATGAAGTTTGTTTTTCTCAAGATGGGTCGACATATTTCCATCTTGTTTGCCCGGATGATTTGAAAACAACGATTGACATGATATTTAACATACTAGACGAGGGAGTTAAGTTTAATTTACAAGGATTACGCATTTGCTTATGGGTTTGACACATGTACCTTACTATCAAAATGTATGTTCAATGAAGTTCATGTACTTAACGTGTATTAGCAAAACATTCCATATATATTTAAGCTATACTATGTAAAAAAGATATGAAATATATGAACACCTACATGAAATATGTGAACATAATTGTGAAATATGTGAATAGATAGATTAAATATGTGAACATATAGATATATGAAGTATGTGAGCATATAGATATATATGAAATATGTGAATAAAGACATGGAATAAGTGAATAAAGGCATGGAGTATGCGAACGAGATTAATTTGTATTCATATTCCATCTTTACTAAGATGTGAACCACGATATAAAGTATGTGAACAACTTCATCAAATCTGTAAACACTCAAAGAAAATACATGAACATGAAAACGAACATAATAAATTGTTTTTCATTCATGTAGCATCTTTAATAATACGTGAATCACGACACAAAATATGTGAACAACATCACCAAATAGATGAACACCCAACGAAAATACGTGAACATGGAAACACACATAATAAACTGTTTCACATATTTAAACTTATATATATATTTATTTATGCGTCATATAATGCATGAACTTGAATGTCATACAAAATTTAGTAATCATCCTCTTTCTCTATCTCTAGTTGTTATCTCCATCGAATTATCTTACAACTGCATTTCTTTCGCTAAAGCCCACAACTTATGCTTTTGTAGTTTTATATAGAGAGAGATCATGCTATATAATTATGCAGACTCTAAAGCTTTACCTATATTTGTGTAGGAATTTGAAAGCATTAATCTGAACATAAATCTAAAATATGTGAACGTACATCTAAAATACGTGAACACAAATATTTTACATGTGAACATACATCTAAAATACTTGGACGCAATTCTAAAATATGTGAATTTCATACTCAAATATGTGAACATCATACTAACATGTGTTAAAGACAATATTTCATACATTACTAATCTTTAGGAGGACATTGTGTACATGTTACACACTGACCATATTCATTCATTGAAGTGAATATTAATACTCCATTCATATAATAGCTCATATATTAGAGTTTAATAGATTAATGTATGAACAACCTCATCAAATATATGAATATATAAACAAAGTGTATGAACAAAACATACAAAAATATTTCTTCATTAATTGATAGAACAGTTTTACATCTCCTACCCAAATCTATGAACAACTTCACAGCTTTGGAAGATTTCTAAGATTCACTTTTGGATACTTTTTCGCCAATGTACAATATACCCTCTTAGGTTTATAGGTTTCTCCCTTTCTATTGGCTTTTTTCTTCATTCTCCACTTAATAACATATCTCTTGGTCTCTTGAAGCTCCTCCCTTGCTTCCATTTTTCTTTTTCTGGTTGGTGGATGAGCGGTTTCTTCCCGCAACATAATATATATATATATATATAATGATCAAATAATGTTCAACAAACATAAAAAAAAGAGAGATAATCATTGTTTTTGAATATAAGAAACAAATATGTGAACATCCTGTAAAAAATATGTTAACAAATAAGACAAATATGTGAACATGTATAATATGAAACATTGTCATCTTTATTTGTGAACAAATGCATGGAATATTTGAGCATAGTGGTCAAATATATATACATGATAGACAAATACATGAACACGTTATATGTCGCATAAATAAGTATAAACAAGAAGGGGAAATGTACATGTTTTATTTCAAGGGTACGATGAACTAGTTCAAATTGAGCCAAATTATAACTACAAGCATTTTATTTTTGATTGTTGTTGATCCATATGTGATCATACATACTCATGACAGTATATAAATGTCACCATTACATACACCCAATATACATGATGGTCTCTCACTTCTTCCACGTAGCAACCTAATTATACTATTATACATGATGGCCTATGAGAAAGAGAAGAGTGTTGGGCATTTGTGTCTCGTTGTAGCTCTTTCTAGTACTACAACAATGTACCAATTTTACTAGGACTATATGTAATAGACTAAGGATTGCTACAGTTCAATTCCAAAAACCCATGGCTAAGAGATGAATTAATGGTCCGACAAAGGTTCATCTACTATATATCCATGGTAAACACCAAAACAACGTATCATGAAAGTTCATCTACTTTTGTAGTTACATTTCGTTTGTGAAAGTGATTAAAGGGGTTCTTTTTGTCACTATGGCAGGCATTGAACCTTGTCCTCAGGCTTTCTTGGTTACAAACTATACTCCATTTTGGAAACATGGACTACATAGTCATGGGAGTATTTTTTGAAAATTGAATGATCAATTCATGTAAATCATATGATTGTTGTTGAAAACTGGTCACTCTTTTTATGCAAAACTGCGACTTTAGCATATCAATCAAAGAAAGAACTTCCACAAAAATCACAGCGTCATAAAACTCATAGCTAGAGTTACAGTTGGAAACAACATACTATCAATGTGGCATGAAAATCAAACCTCAAACATCAAGAAGACATAGAAAGTATATTGATTCAACATAAGATCAAAGGGAGAAGGCACTAACCTATGAATTGGATACTCAGGGAAGAGTTCATGGACTTTAGCAGCAAAATCACCGAACTGGTAAGTACCATTGGTACATAAATGTCTACTAGAAACAACAGAATTCTCAAACGGCGAAACTTGAGCTCTCGCCACATCCTTAACATACACAACCCTTAACCAGTGGTATTCCTAGGTGTCTTGTGAACCATACAACACTTGTAACACAACACAACTCGTGTTAAGCTCGGGCTGCAACAACCTGCCTAAACATGTCGCCGGATTGATCACCACGATGTTCAAATCGCTCTTCTCGGCAAATTCCCAAACAGTCGTCTCCGCCAACGTCTTCGATAAAGAATACCACTTCTACAATTGCAACATTATTGAAGTTAGAAAATTAAGAACAATAATATTAATGAACAAGAACAACAAGTCAAAGGGTAAGAATTAGGACTTGACGGGATCTACAGTAATCAAGATCAGTCCAAGACTCCTCATCAAAGGGGACAAAGTCACCCCACATGGGATTCGGAACCATAGACGAAATGGGCGAGGTAAGCACAACGTAACGAACGCTCCAATGGTGGATTTTCTCTCATCACAATCGCCTGAAATTTTCTCTCCAACAACGCCTTACCTAGTCCCAGATCATGCCTAATTACGAAATCCTTGTTATGCCCTTAGTTTTTCCTATAATTGTAAAATTTTCACTATGTCTATTTAATCCCTAATTCCTATATTTTTTCCCATCCAATCTTAGCGCTTCATTTATGTAATCCAATGGCTCCTAATTGTTTACAAATTGTATCTTAAGGAGGCCTTTCATGCGAATCAATCTCTAAAACATAACATAATTTTTATTTTTTTTATATATTGTAGAATATTATAAACTATAATAAATCGGGTCCGACTATTTGGGTACAGGTTTCAACCCAACGAGTTCGGATTTCAATCGGTTTAGGTTGAACTGGGTCACGGGTTTGAATTCTCGAGTTGAAACCCAAAATTTTCGGGTCGGGTCAGGTTGGATTTGTGGGTTCGGGTCAACTATTGACAAGTGTAATAGTGAGATATCATGATATTTTGAAAGTCGAGTCAATTTCTTC
This sequence comes from Polygonum maritimum, assembly GCA_963924305.1. Taxonomy (NCBI): domain Eukaryota; kingdom Viridiplantae; phylum Streptophyta; class Magnoliopsida; order Caryophyllales; family Polygonaceae; genus Polygonum; species Polygonum maritimum. Next base: position 7,999,752 of record OZ002731.1, on the reverse strand, counting down.
CTACAAAATTTATCACGTCATATGTATATAATAAAATAATTTATTGGACTTTCATTTTTAAAATAAAATGTAATCTTTTAATAAATATTATTATTTAAAAGTTTATCTTTTCATTCAAATAGAAAATCAAGATAAAATTGTAAAGTACATTCTGAAGTATAATTTTCAGATTTTGTTTCATTATGATATATAATTCAGATATTTTTAAAACAAATGATCTAGACTATTTCTTGGTTTCCCTACTACTCGTTTTAAATTTCCTATCTTTTTCAAATAACCATTTAACATAAAATCATGAAATATCTTTGAAAAATATGTATATCTATACATATAGGATTTTCTATTTAACAATATATTTATATCTAGTTTAAACCTCGTACTATGTACGGGTAACGTTGATAAATGTTCTAATAAATAGAGGAAGAAAAATAATACTCCTTATCTATAAAATTTATCTATTTGAAGTTTTACATATGACTTTATTTAAATTATGTAAAGATATCTTTGTGAAAATAGTGAAAGATAAAAATTTACGTTCTAGTAATATTAATAGTATGTTCCAAAGTCCAAACATTTAAAATAAGTATATAAGATTTTTTTTCTTATATATTTTATTTAATAATACAAAATCTTCTAAATCATTAAAAAAAGAAGGAATGGGGTGGGATTGTTTTTAGGCTAATAACGGGGAGGTTATGCAACATTTGTATTTAATGTAGTAAACAAAATCTCCCCGGATTTTCGCCATTTTTGACTGATTTTGAGTTCTTTATGGTGATTTCCACTCGCATTCATCACCGAATCGTCCATTCGCATCTCTTGATTTTGAGGCGCAACAAGCTATTGTTGATTATGAAGTCCTATCAACTAGTTATAGTATCCAAGTAATTGTTCTAGTTTTTGCTTGTCTACATTCGGTGATGATGGTGTTCTTATCGTTGTAAATATGCGATTTATTATGTAAGGTTTGGAGTACTACTTCCCTGTTGACAAGAGATTTAAGGGGAGATGCAATGTCTTCTCTGACAATCATTGTGTCTTCCAAACCATCAAAGGTAAAGTGTCTTTATAGGCATGGGACAAGCTATGCAATGGATGCTTTGGCTCAATACTCTAGGTTGCAAATGGTCTATAGTTGCATGGTGATCTGGTTCATACAATCATGAGGCATGAGGTCAAGACAGATAAGGAGAAGGAGTTGTGGTTTAAAGTTACTAGAGAGTTGGTCAGATGTTATCTATTGGAGTTTGTTGCCATTACAAGGTTGAGGTGCTGTGAGGAGAAGGGTAATGAGATTCTAAATGTTAATATGGAGGATGTATTAGGAGGGGCATCCGCACTCTTTCCATAGGAATTTTCTTTGCATCACCGAATGCTTCAACCTGCACAGTGTCATGCTTTGAGACTTCAAGAATTCCGCAAACATTTCTCTTTGTGAAAAAAGAAAATCAAATCCCTTAGGATCTTAAAACGGAAATAATAAACTTCAAATGTAAAAACCTCTGGCACAAAAAAACTTACTAGCCGATTTGGAGTTTACTCATATTTTCCTTCATCGCTAACATCGGCTTTAGAATGTATAATGGGAAACACATATTGCATTCATAGATTAAAAAGAGTACAGAGTGAACTAGTGGTGGTCATACATTCATAGTAAAAAAAGTGCACACTCATATTTTCATACCAAAATGACATGAGAGAATTGAGGCTTATATAGCTAACATCCGTTTAGTAGACAAGCTGGATTTGTTCAAAACACTCCAAAACACGAGTGAACTAGAGGATTTAAGATTAATGGCTTGCCTTATATAGCTTTTAAAGTGAACTAGAGGAATATCTTTTAAAGTCCAATCCAAAACACTCCAAAACCCAATACCTTATATAGCTAACCTCTGTTCAGTAGACAAGATGGATTTAAGATCAATGACTTGGCTTATACAATTGGAAGAATCGAGCCTAGTTACACATCTTTAGATACAACACGATCATTCCTCCTAATCACTTTAGTCACAACATGATCCTTATCCTTGTGATTCATAGCCGAAAGATCCTTCTCCTTTCGATACTTTTCATAGGGGAAGGGACTACTGCTAGTATGATAACAACAATCTTATTAAATTTGCGGAAAACTTGTCCAAGCGGAACGTCTTCATCATCTCTACTTGCAACAACTCTTGCTCATTTTCCTCTTGCAACACCCTTACTAGCGTTTGTCGTCTTTGTACACATAAATACACACACAAGTATTCAATACACACTCATAAACGTCTTCATTGAACACACAGACACATATTCAACCAACACACATACATCAAATCTGAACAACTAACTAAACAAAACCTAATGCACAGTCTGTTAATATGAAATACACACACATGTATTGCATTAACACACGCATTATAGAAAACATACATACATCTACAATGTATAACTTACTAGGCAAAAACACAATGCACATGCACCTAAATATGAAACTCACAGACATCTAAATATAAAACACACAGACACATATTCCAAAACCACACAAACACCTAAATCTGAAACACGCATACACTCATACAAAACCACACAAACACCCAAATCTGGAATACACAAACATGTATTCCATTAACACACGCATTATACAAACACACACATACATATATTATATATAACTTACTAGGCAAAAACACAAGACAGAGTTAAAAACAAAAGCAAAACAAAGAGTAAAAAATCGAGTAAAACCTAACTTTGTGGTTGGCCTTGGTTTGGTCCTTCAGAAGAAGATATATTAAGACAGAGAATAATAATAAGAACTAGAGCAATGGAAGGAAAGAGGGGGGGGGGGGGATTAAGAACAACTAGAAAAAGAAGTAAGAAGAAGTTTGTGAGAGGGAAGATGAACGATAATTGAATCGTCGAAAAATCGCCACAAAAGAGGGAGAGGAGAAAGGTAAAGAGCTGATTTGATTGACAGTTTACGATGGAAATAAAAAAAAAGCGTGTGTAATACAATCGCGGAGATAGGCACATGTAGCGGAAATTGACATTTCACTTACGCAGTATAGAGTATCTGATTAATAACAATAGAATGACAATGAACATTCTCATTTGTCTCTATAAATCACGCTCTCACATGATACTTTTCCAAATATAAGTGATTTATAATTAATTTAGAGAATTTTGGGGTAGGCGGCAGCTACCGTAGCCCAACTTTAGAGTTGCTACCCAAACAGTGTTTATTTTCCCGCATAGCAATAAATTATCCTCATTCCTCCTAATTTCCATCTTTATTTTTTTCCCTTATCATCCCGTGAACATCTAGATCGATCTCCCTCGACAACCAATCGAACAGTTTGCTCTAGCTCCGATGACGGCGACGGAGGGCATATCTCTTATCAAATCCCTAGACGCTTGAAGAGCCTCCACCTGGTCCAAAACCCTAAAAGCCCTAATCTCATGGCTATAGATGCAACACCAGCTTGAGCCTCCGCTCTCCGATGACGACCTCAAAAAGCTTTGGAAAGGTCTTTTCTAATGCGTTTGGCACTCCAACAAGTTTGTCGACCAATCGAACCTCATCAATCGGTTTGCCTCTCTCCTGTTCACGCTCTCGCTGCCTCTTTCTGTCCTCTAATTCTCCCACTTTCTCCTCATGCTCCATTGTGAGTTGCTCGGGATCGACCGACTCAGGTTAGACAAGTTCTATCTCATGGTTTGTGTCTTCATTGGGAAGCTGTTTGAGTTGTTGAGTAAGAAAAAGTGGAGATTAGATTTTGTGGAGGAGTATTGGGCATTTTGGAGGAGAGGTTGTTTGATTGACAAGGAGGTGAGCAAGACTTGGGCGATGGGGTTGTTATCATGTTGTATCAGTCTTTTGTGAGGCGATTAAGTCATTTTTGCCTTTGAGATTGGAGGTTTTGAATGTGTTGTTTCACCCCTTTGTGTCTTTGTTGGGGAGGATGGATCATAGGGTTTTTACTGGTAAATTAAAGAATGACATGTTTGGTCATCTGATTAAGAGTGGAAGGGGATTAGTGGGGGTTAAGAAGTTGATTTGAAAGACGAGAGAGTGTTGTTTGGCACTATAGCGTTGGTGATGGAGTTTTTGTTTAGATTTAATGAACTTGGTTCGTCTCCAGATTGTTTTTAGGGTAATAGGAAATTGTTGTTCAGATTACATGAGGAGTTCTATGAACACAAATGGCAATTTGTAGTGTTCACTTGTTAATTAATTTGCCTAATGTCATTCACTTTTTACAAGTGATGCCAAAACAAGTGTCATCAAATTTATGATGTCACTAAATTTCATCAATGTTTCCTTACTCAACAAGTGTCATCATTAAAATGAGTGATGACAATGAATTGAGTGATCCAATGATGATGATCGTTGAGTGATGACAGTAATGCCATTGTTCAAGTGATGACAGGCAATGTCGGTCAACGGTTGGTCCATACCGGTCAACATTAGTGATTGTCAGTCAACAAACGGTCAACTAATGGAGAGAGAAAGTAGTTGAGGAGTTTTTGCTATGCACCTAATTTTATATATTGAGTAACAAATGGCTTAGAGCATAAATAGTGGTTTGCCAAACAAATTGGTCTTCACATTATAATATTGCATTGCTTTATTGTTAGTTTATTAGATAAATTAAAAACTTTTTAAAAAGTAATGTACTTGGACACTTGTCAAACTCCCATGCAAAGACCAAAAAAAAATTTGGTCACGATGATGGCCAAAGTGATGACCAAAACCTTCTCTTTCATGCTCTTTTACAATCAAATATATTTCATTTCTTCATGACCAAAGTTTTGATCTACCAATATGCATACTCTTAATAGGGTATATATTTCTTATTATTATATAATTAAATCCTTTATTAATTTAATACGAGGTAGGGTCAAAATTAATATGGTAACTCAACAGTAGACCTGTGTCCGGTTTAGTTTGAACCGGCGAACCGAACTGGAACTAGACCGGTCAAAACCGGAACCGAATTGGAACCTTGACCTAAACCGCTATACCGACTAGGCTAGGTTAAGGTTTGGGGCTAGGCCAAATCGGTGAACCAGCGGTTCGAACCGGCTGGTTTAAACCGGAACCGAAACCGGGTAAAACCGGCGGTTTACGTTTTTTTTAAAATAAATATATTTTCAAGTGACCGTTGGGCCGGTTGAACAGGCCAAACCGATGTTCAACGGCTAGTAAACCGGAGGTTTGCATCTTCTTCTTCTTCTTCTCATACTCCTAGTTTATTTACTTATGATCATAATGCTAGTATGTATGGTCTTGCCGAAGCCGTATGTATTGATCATTTATCATTTCAATTTGCCGAGAAAGCGGGTCTTAATGAATGGATGTCTACTCTTATGCAATCCGCTTATAAAAGGACTACTAGAAAATAATTTAGAGGCAATGTCCTCAAAGCATATAAAAAACGCAAATGTGCCTTGGTTAAATTTTTTAGTGAAAATGATGAGTGTCTATTTGTAGTGATATTTGAAGTGATTGTTATGGAATGCATGCATACATGGGTCTTACATGTCATTTTATTGATGATCATTACACTATGCAAAAATGAGTTTTGGCTTTTAGAATATTCGATATTGATCATATCGCCGTAGAAATTAGTAACATTATTCATACTATTTTGGAAGAATATAAATTGCTTTGTAGAGTTTTTTCCATTTCATTTGACAAAGCATCTAACAACACCGTTTCTATCCGAGAGTTGGTTCCTCTTTGTCAACCAAATCTTGGTACGAAATATTTTCATATACGATGTGTTTGCCATATTTTAAACTTGTGTGTGAAAAGTGGTATAAATGTTTTAAAGGTGTTATGAAAAGATTAAGACTAAGACCACTCTAGTCTTCTTAAAGGAACACTTAAACAAACTTTGGAAACACTTGATTATTAGAACGGAGAGAGGGAGAGTAAGAACTTTAAAGATGTATTTCTTACTCTACTTTGGTGCAAGTTTTACAATGGTAGATGACCTCCTTTTATAGGAGAAAGTGAGGTAAAAAACCTAGGTTAATTTCCATGATTTAACCATGGTAATAAGGAGGTGAAGAAGGTGAATAATTCACCTTGTACAATTTACCTCCAATCATACATAATACAAACAATACATGTTCAATCATTTACTCATACAAATAATGGAGATGTAAGAAGGTTAACTTGTAGATGTGTATAAAAGGGTGATTAGTAGATGATGTAGATTATGGCTATAATCATGCATCATAATACTCCCCCTTGAATATTCACCTTCTTTCATGTTGTAGGAGATGGGTGTGCGTTGCCTCGTCAAAAACCTTGTCAGGAAAAACCCAGTGGGATAAAAACCTGAACGAAGGGAAAAAGAGTGCAACTTGAAACCCATTGTACGCTTTAGAGTTGCCTCATTAAAAACCTTGTCAAGTAAAACCCAGTGGGAAAAAACTTGATCGAAGGGAAAAAGAGTGCAGCGCGTATGATGCTCCCCTTGACCTTAACATAGATCTCGAAGTTTGCACATTCCAATTCTGGATACTAGCTCTCCGGATTTCTTAGGGATCAAAGACTTTGTGAATAGGTCAGCCAAATTGTCATTTGATCGAATTTCTTGGACGTCCACTTCACCAGCTTCTTCCAAATCTCGAGTAGAAAAAAACTTTGGAGATATGTGCTTTGTGCGGTCTCCTTTGATGTAGCCTTTCTTCATTTGAGCAACACATGCAGAGTTGTCCTAAAATAATGTTGTTGGATCGTCAGTGATCGGCCGCATCCCATTTTCTTTCTGGATGAATTGGATCATTGCTCGTAGAGATACACATTCTCTTCCTGCCTCATACAAAGCAATCAACTCGGCTTGGTTCGATGATGTGGCAGTCACGGTTTGCTTCGTTGATCTCCATGAGATAGCAGTGCCTCTATACGTGAACACATAGCCATTTTGTGATTTGGCTTTGTGTGGATCGGACAAGTATCCTGCATCTGCATATCCAACCAGGGTTGCATTTCTTTGGCTACGATAGTACAACCCGAGATCATGTGTACCCCGGAGATAGCGAAATATGTGTTTGATTCCATTCCAATGCCTCCTTGTAGGAGCAACGCTATAACTGGACAACAAGTTCACAGCAAAGGCAATATCTGGTCTTGTATTGTTAGTTAAATACATTAAAGCACCAATTGCACTTAAGTATGGTATTTCTGGACCAAGGATCTCTTCGTCCTCTTCTCGGGGACGGAATTGATCCCTCTCAACATTCAGGGATCGAACTTCCATTGGAGAGGTCAAAGGGTGCGCTTTGTCCATGTAGAACCTCTTAAGGATTTTCTCAGTATAATTAGATTGGTGGACAAAGATTCCATCCTTTAAGTGCTCAATTTGTAGGCCAAGATAAAGCTTTGTTTGTCCAAGGTCTTTCATTTCAAATTCTTTCATCAAATATTTCGCAGTATCTTCAAGTTCATTTGAAGTTCCGACGATGTTTAGATCGTCAACATAAACTGCAATAATAGCGAATCCCTTTTCGGATCGTTTCATGAAGACGCATGGACAAACAGTATCGTTCTTATACCCTTCTCTCATGAGGTAATCACTGAGACGATTGTACCACATTCGCCCAGATTGTTTTAACCCATATAATGACCTTCTCAATTTTATGGAAAACATTTCTTTAGGTCCACGGATATTGGCCTCAGGCAATTTTAGTCCTTCGGGGACTCTTATGTAGATGTCGGTATCAAGTGTGCCATACAAATATGTAGTAACAACATCCATCAAGCGCATTTGCAATTTCTCAAAGACAGTCATGCCAATTAGGAATCTCAATGTAGTTGCATCAACTACTGGAGAGTATGTCTCCTCGTAATCGATTCCGGGTATTTGAGAAAAACCTTGCGCAACTAGCCTTGCTTTATATCTTACAATTTCGTTTTTCTCATTTCGCTTGCGCACAAATACCCATTTATAGCCGACTGGCTTTACACCATTTGGTGTACGAGCTATGGGTCCAAAAACCTCTCGCTTTTCGAGCGATTTTAGCTCTGCCTGAATAGCCTCTTTCCAGTTTGGCCAATCTTTTCTTCGTCGACACTCATCGACTGATTTTGGCTCAAAATCATCATTTTCATTTACAATGTCATTAGCCACTGAGTAGGCAAATGCATCATCGACAATGACTTCCTTTCGATTCCATTGTTACATGTGGACACATAGTTTATGGAAATCTCATAATTGTCGACATTCTCATTCTTGTCGAGGATATCATTTTCTTTTGAGATATTCTCATTCTCAATATCATTGCCTTCATCTTCATTATCGTGATTCATCGTGGCTTCTTCTACCATGCCCTTTTGTGCCCTTGTTTTTCTTGGTTTCAAATCTTTTGAACCGAATGGTCTACCACGCTTACGGCGTATTGTAGACTCACTTGCAATGGATGCATCTGGAAATCCAGTGGGTATTTCAACCCTTGCAGGGGCATTTGCGGCAGGTATATATGACTTAGTTACCCTCTTTGTGTCAGTAAAAGCATCGGGTAACTGATTTGCAATATTTTGTAAATGAATGATCCGTTGTACTTCTTGTTCACACAATTTCGTTCTTGGATCAAGATTAGACAATGCAGTTGCATTCCACGTGATTTCTTTCACATGTGGATTTGCATTTTTCTTTTCTCCCCCTAAGGTTTGAATGTATTTTCATCAAAATGGCAATCAGCAAATCTTGCTATAAACAGATCGCTGGTTGTTGGTTCAAGATATTTAATGATTGAGGGAGACTCAAAACCAACATAAATTCCCAATCTTCTTTGGGGACCCATCTTTGTGCGTTGGGGTGAGCAATAGGAACATAAACTGTGCATCCAAATATCTTGAGATGCAAAATGTTTGGCTCCTTACCAGATACTAGTTGTATCGGGGATTGTTCATGATTAGCACTTGGCCTTAATCTAATCAAGGCTGCTGCATGCAATATTGCATGTCCCCACGCAGATGGTGGCGATTTTGATTTCATCAATAATGGTCTAGAAATTAGCTGCAATCGCTTTATTAAAGATTCAGTGAGACCATTTTGTGTGTGAACATGAGCCACTGGATGCTCAACATCAAGGCCAATTGACGTATAATAGTCATTGAACGTTTGAGATGTAAATTCTCCTGCATTATCAAGTCGGATTTTCTTTATTGTATAATCCGGGAATTGGGCTCTCAATTGGATTACTTGAGCAAGGAGTTTACCGAATGCAACATTTCTTGTTGACAATAGGCTTACATGTGACCAACGTGTTGATGCATCAATTAGCACCATGAAATATTGAAATGGTCCACATGGTGGGGTAATTGGCCCACATATATATCCTTGGATTCTTTCTAAGAATGCAGGAGTCTCACTTGCAATTTTGCTTTTAGAAGGCCTGATAATTAGCTTTCCAAGTGAGCAAGAAATGCAATTAAAATCACTGGTTGAAAGAACCTTAATGTTCTTTAGTGAGTGCCCAAGTGAGCTATTTATGATTTTGTGCATCATCACAAATCCTGGAAGACCCAAACGGTCATGCCACAATGTGAATACAGCTTGGTCATGCGACCTTTTACTAGCTGTTGCATTGACCTCAAACGGATAAATATATGTATGGTATAATCCGGAGGTTTGTGTTGGCATCCTTTCAATGATTTGTTTATGGCCAAATTCATGTTTTATGATGCACAAATATTCTCTCCCATTTTCATTCATGGTTTCCATATGAAACCCATTTTGACGCACATCTTTAAAGCTCAGCAAATTCCTTCGAGATTTGCTCGAGTATAGTGCATCATTTATCACTAACTTCGTTCCATTGGGGAGTAGAACGAGGGCTATTCCAAAGCCTTCAATGAGTTTCGACACACCGGATATTGTAGTAACATTGCCTTCAAAGGCCTTTAACTTTGTGAAGTATTCTCTACTTCTTAATATGGTGTGTATCGCCGCACTGTCTAGAAGACATTGCTCTTTCACATTGTGCTTCACCTTAGGTGAGCTCATTTTCTATGCATACAAAAGGAGCATGATTAAGGCATTAATAATAAAAGTTTCATATATTTCACAAGGATAATTATATTATTCAAAGCCTATTATACATAGTCTATTATACAAAGCTTATTATACAAAGTCATGCGAGATTTAAAGTGAAGAACAAGCATAGAAGATACTACAATTGTTATACAATAACATGGAAGATAGTAGATTTATTTAGATGCTAGTCATCTAAGCATCAAAGCCAAAGTCATCGCCATTGTCATGGTTAAGGAAGTCGTTAACATCCAAGCTAGTCACTGGTGACCTATTTCCACCATTATTCTCAATGTAATTGGTCTCAGTAGCCTTTTCTTTATCTTTCTCGGCTTTGTACAACTTCACTAGATGTGGAGCTGTACGACATACCTTTGACCAGTGACCAGTCATACCACATCTATAGCATGTGGATCTAGCTTTTGGAGAGGATCCTGATGGACCCATCTGGACCTTTTGCTTCGCATCCCCCTTGTAGCCATGGTTATCATGGTGGTTATCGTGGCCTTTGTTGTAGTTTCGACCATGGTTATTGCCACCACTACCACCACGGCTACCTCGACTCCAATAGTTACCACGACCTCGACCACGTCTATTATTACGGCGTGATCGTTGCCCCCTTTCATTAGCGTTCCCATCATGGAACGCCCTTTTCATAGCATTTGCTTCTGGGGCAGGTGTTGAGCTCGTAGGCCTAAGGTTGTGGTTTCTCATTAGGAGCTCATTATTTTGTTCAGCAACCAACAACACTTTCAACAACTCGGAGTATTTTGTGAACTTTCTCTCTCGATATTGTTGTTGCAATAAAATATTGGAGAGATGCATGGTGGAGTAAGTTTTCTCCAACATTTCGCCTTGTGTGATCTCTCGATCACATAGCTTCAACGGAGATGTGATCCTATGGATCACACTATTATACTTAGTGATGGACTTATAGTCCTGGAACCTTAGAGTGTTTCATTCGTATAGTGCTTGTGGAAGCAAGACCTCCTTTTGATGGCCATATCGCTCTTTCAAATTCTCCCACAAATCCTTTGGATCCTCCACAAACAAGTACTCGGTTTTGAGACTTTCATGAATGTGGTGTCGGAGGAACACAATGGCTTTCGCCTTTTCTTGTGGGGTAGTTGTATTCTTATCATCGATTGTTTTCTCAAGGCCATTTGCCTTGAGGTGAGCCATGGAATCAACCTTCCATTCGAGGTACTTTTGGCCCGACAAGTCAAGGATGTCGAACTCCCTTTTGGCGATGTTTGTCATTGGCTACTATGCATAAGAGATGTACATTAAAGAATATTGTAATTTATGAATCGTTCATAGGAAGATTGAACCAATCAATTTAGCATGCATGTAGATGATATGCATATAAGATAGATAGCGTATGCAACACAAAAGTAAATCAATGTAGGCATATACAATATCATAAAACAAATGTAAAGTAATATGTAGTCATATGCAATATTGTAAGACAAAAGTAAAGAATCGTACGAAGTATAATTTAACAATTTTAAAGTCTTTAGAGTCTCAAAGTCCGTAGGTCCTTAAAGTCCGAAAGAGGTCCTTAAAGTTTTTAGAGTCCGGAAAAAATTCGGTTCACCCTTTACTCATCTTTTTATCCGCTCACTTTTTCACTTTCTTATCTCCTTCCTCCTTCTCCATTTTCAATCTCCACCACCAAAAAGTCTCGATTTTTCCATGGCCGACGACGAGATTATGCGTCGTCTTAGGGCCGGAAATCAAAGATTTATAATCGAGCTTTTCATTTGCCTTGTTCTTATCGTGGTTACAAACATCATTCTCATAATCGTTTTGCTTAAGAGTTACTTTGAAGCCGGTCGGTGAAAATTAAGATTTTCAAGGCGAAATCAAGTTAATCAACGAGTGAGGTAGGCAAATCTAATTCTTTGTTTTTATCTTATGTAGATCCAAAGCATATGATTATTTTTGGTAAAGAAACGTTTGAATTCTAGGAAGGGAAAACGAGTTTCTGATATAGAAGTTCCCAAATTGGGCGACTATAGAGCATACTTCTCAAAACAATTTTTGTAAATAAACTTCTTGTATGTTTAAGATTAAGAAGAGTTAGAGTTGGTACCTTAGTACTTAGGAAGCTCAATTGGTAATTAGAGACTCGTGTTGATAACGTGTTATGAAAAGATTAAGACTAAGGCCACTATAGTCTTCTTAAAGGAACAGTTAAACAAATGTTGAAGACACTTTGATTATAAGAAGGGAGAGAGGGAGAGTAAGAACTTTAGATGTGTATTTCTTACTCTACTTTGGTGCAAGTTTTACAATGGTAGATGACCTCCTTTTCTAGGAGAAAGTGAGGTAAAAAACCTAGGTTAATTTCCATGATTTAACTATGGTAATAAGGAGGTGAAGAAGGTGAATAATTCAACTTGTACAATTTACCTCCAATCATACATAATACAAACAATACATGTTCAATCATCTACCCATACAAATAATGGAGATGTAAGAAGGTTAACTTGTAGAGGTGTCTAAAAGGGTGATTAGTAGATGATGTAGATTATGGCTATAATCATGCATTCATAACACACATTAAATATTCAAACCTAATTGTCACCACAAGTGACAATATTCACACCTAATTGTCACCACAAATGACAATATTCAGTAATTATTTACACCTAATTGTTACCACAAGTCACAATATTCAACAATTAACTAGAAGATTATAGTAATCACACTGAATAAGTATAGCTAAAACAAGATTTATGCACACAACTCCAAATTTTTATCACAAGTGACAATATATGTCATTAACAATGTTATCAAAGGATCTTCTTGATAACACCTAATTGTCATCACAGGTGACAAAATAAGCAAACCTCTAAAGTCCCATACAAAATAGATGCAAACAACGACAAAAAAACAGATGCAAATAACGGCAAAGTATACATCACAAACAAGTTCGACATTTACAAACTCCACATAACTCTTTCATCTTTGACCCTTGATATATAGAGGAAATGAATTATTTTTTTGTACTCTGAAAAATTTGTAGACATTCAAATATAGAGGCCACCTATCCATTCTCCTAGAAGCCACGTTAGGGCTGTGCAAAATCCGGTCCGGACCGGATTTTTGGACCGGACCGGACCGGCACGGACCGGGAGGTTCCCGGTCCGGTCCCCGGTCCATGATATTGGAGGTTCCCGGTCCCGGTCCCGGTCCGGACCGGATATTTAAAAAAATTTAATAAAAAATAAATTTAAATAGAAATTATATTAATTTTAATGTTATATAATTTATTTCTAATATTTAAGTTTCATATTTATATTATATACTTACTAATAATATATTTTTCATTAATCATATATGATTTCTTTAACTATATTATGATTTTTTTATATAAAAAAAATATATTTTTTTAAAATAAGAATCCGGTTCAATCCAGTCCCCGGACCGGACCGGGACCGGGACCGGACCGGATTTTCCCGGTCCGGTCCCCGGTCCACACTTTTTCCTGTTCCCAGTCCCGGTCCGGTCCGGTCTGGTTCGTGGACCGGTGCCCAGCCCTAGGCCACGTAACTCCACTAGGAATTATTTTTTTGTACTTTGTAGACATTCAAATATAAGGATCCCACGCTACTTTCTAAAAATCAGTAGCATTAACTTTCTATATGGAATTTTTTCTCAAAAAATCCAAATTGACCTTCAGCTTACCAAGAAGCAAAAACATAATCTTAAAACAATAAAAGATCCAAACTGGCACCGATAGAAGAAGAAGGACAAACCTCATTCTCAAAATTCTTCAAAACATCTTTGATTCTCAAATGCTCATACAACACCGTAACTAATTCTTCAGGCTCACCGGCAAGGACTTTATAGCTTCGCCAAAGCTGTAGTTGCTCACTTGGTTCAACTTGACGTCGGTCTGATCATCATCTCGACAATTGTTGGCCTTGCTCCCATTGCTTCCTCCGGCGTCCTCGAACTCAGACCTGACCGGTCGTCCATGGCTTGCATCGGAGAGGAAATCGGAGGCAAGTTCACGATCCGTTGGCGGTGGCGTAGCAGTGGAACAGCGAGGATGGCCGGAGATGGTCGATTGAACCCTAGATCAGATCTAAGTGGCTCCATCAACGAGAATAAGATCGTTAGTTGAATCCTAGCACCAGAAAAGGGAGGATGAGATGGGGGATTTGGTGTTAGGAGGATGAGGAGAACAGATGAAGAAGCCGAGAGGAATGGAAGAGAGCAACGGAAGAACGAGGCGAGAACGATGGATGAAGATTTTGAGTTCTGTTTTTTTTATATATGGGCCAAAGATGCCAAAGATGCAAAATTGGAGTGGTTACAGATAAAAAAAAAGATGCAAAATTGGAGGAAATGGCCCAAACACAAAAAAACGGGGCCAAACCGTGCCGCTTTATCTAAATTGTTGAAAAATTGATGCTCTTGACTCATTGGATTGATCGGATCCGACCCAAAACCCACAACGACCCGGTCCAATTGACCCATGATCCATTCCAACCCGAACCCATTCCAATCCGACCTGGGATGACACGGCCCGTACCCGACCGACCCAACCCGAGTGACAAGTCTACTCACTATGCGTAGTCTTTGGGCGGGAGCCCAATCAAAGTAAAGGCCCACTAGCTCATCTACTTGTCTAGGGCCAACTCCCGAGCGAGAACGTCTGAGCAAAGCAAAGAGAGAGATAATGGCTCTCAAGGTTTGTAGTTGGAGCTTCTCAGTCTCCTCCCCTCGCCATTGGAGGAGCTTGCTCCTCCACCCTCGCCACCTCACCCCCATCCGATGTCGCTCCACCGACTCTTCCGCCCCCACCAACACCAATCGGAATCGGAGGTCCTCTTCTTCTTCTGCTCCGACTTCCACTTCCGACAAGTACGCTGTGCGTGGAATTCGTCTCGGAAAGGTGATATGTACACATTCTCGGCCATTAAATCAGTTTGAATTTACAGCCTTTCATTCAGGTTCATGACAAATGCGCTATCCCCTTTCCACTTAGCTTAGGTAAAAGAGCTGAGGGAGAAGGGCCTTGAACCCTACGCCTACAATTGGGACAGGACTCATTTGGCCGCCGATCTCCACACCATCTACGATCACTTACAACCTGGTGAAGTCTCCAGTTCTGATTCTAATGATGTTTCCGTTTCTGGAAGAATTATGGCTCGCCGAGCGTTTGGCAAGCTTGCTTTTCTTACTCTACGGGACGATTCTGGCACTATTCAGGTCTTAATGCATTTTCAATACGCTTGCACAATGGCACATAATCCATTATCAATCCAAAGCTTATTTCTTGTTTTCTGCCCCAGCTTTACTGTGAAAAGGAACGTCTCTCCAGCGATCACTTTGAGCAGTTGAAATCGCTTGTAGATGTTGGTGACATTCTGGGGGCGTCTGGCTCGATCAAGCGCACTGAGAAAGGTCGCCATTCTTGCTGAGCTCGACTTTTGCTCCTACTTCCTCTTGTGTGTTGGGTGTATTGTAGTATATGTTGTTTATATTGACAGGAGAGCTCTCTGTTCGAGTGAATTCGTTTTCGATTCTTACCAAATCCTTACTCCCACTGCCTGACAAATATCACGGATTAACTGATATTGATATGCGTCAACGCCAGAGGTTAGTTGATTGATTTAGACCCCATTCCGTCCCACTGATTCTGTATGGCACTCTTATATAAGCGGTGGCATTTGCTACTGTTAAGTCTGGTCTTTTTAATTTCTGTTGAATAATGGGATAAATGCATGTTTTGATTAGGTATGTTGATATGATTGCAAACCCTGAAGTGGTTGATATCTTTCGGAAGAGAGCAAAGGCAAGAGTAGTTGTTTTATAGTTGTTTTATAGTTCTGCAGAATATTTTTTTATTTAATGACTATGGCAGCTAATATAACCGATTCTTTTTATGTTACATCATGTTTTTATGGCTTATTTATCTTAAACTGATCACTCTTTTATGCATAACTTCTTAGCTACTGTTAATTGTGTTTCATGCTTCTGAATGCAATACCTTTCTACGAACATTTCTACATCCTATTAACATCCTTCTTGATTTCCTATGTATCAATTAGATTATTTCAGAGTTGCGGAAGACTGTAGAATCATATGGATTTATGGAAATTGAAACTCCAATTTTACAGGTCTGTGTCTGCCAATACAAGCTGCAAAGATTCACGCTATTTTAATTGCTGCTTATAGATATGACAGGCTGATAAGTACTTTCATAGTTGACTTGGTAATAAAATTGATTTTTCTTTCCGGCTAGGGAGCAGCTGGTGGGGCAGAGGCAAGGCCATTTATCACATACCATAATTCATTAGGAAGGGATCTGTACTTGAGAATTGCAACTGAGCTTCACTTGAAGAGAATGCTGGTAAGTACTCCTGTTTAAACATTCTCTAAAGTAGTTTGCTGTAGTCTCTGTAGATGGGCACACTTTCATCTTGGCTTGTGTTGCATGCTATACAATAGTCAGTAGCTTTAAAACATGTCTTCCATGTGCTTTAAAATTTATTTGTATGTCCATAGGAGAAGTGTTGATTGCATAGACAGATCGTATTATTTCCTTTGTTTTCTATTTATGATGCTATCTGTCAACAATGAAGGTCTCGCTCTTCTAATTACTACTTCTGATATTGGCAGGTTGGGGGATTTGAAAAGGTATATGAAGTAGGACGTATCTTTAGAAATGAAGGCCTTTCAACCCGCCACAATCCTGAATTTACAACTATTGAGGTGACAATTTCAAATGCTGCAGTTGTATATATTTTTATTGCAGTTTTGCTGGGTAGAAGCTATTCACTTAATGTATGGGACAGCTGTTAATTTTTCCGGGTAATCTTTCCTACTGATATCAGTGAAATTTACAATATGTTTATCCTAGATCTATGAAGCTTATTCGGACTACGAAAGCATGATGAGGATGGCAGAGTTAATTGTCACACAATGTGCATTAGCTGTCCATGGGAAACTTACTATAGACTATCAGGTATTGTTTTTTTTGCTAAAAGTGGAAGAGGATTATAATGAAGCTGATGCTGTGAATAAGTCATTTGAATTCTTAGCTAACGTTTTCTAGGGAGTGGAGATAAGCTTAGAGCGGCCTTGGAGGAGAGAGACAATGCACAATCTTGTTAAGGAGGCATCGGGGATTGATTTCACCGACTTTGGCAGCCTAGAAGCTGCTAAAGAAGCTACATTGAGCACTCTTGACAGCAGACTTGAGGGTAAAGACAAGTTAACAATCAAATCGTCTCCATCTATTGGCCACGTCCTTAATGAGGTAATAAGGTTTTTCAATTTCACCTGTGGATCCTGCTATGGAACTTTTCATCATCAGTGCTTATTGTTTTCTTTAATCGTTGTATCCAGGTATTTGAAATACTTGTAGAACCAAAACTTATACAGCCCACATTTGTTTTGGATTATCCGATAGAGATATCTCCTCTTGCAAAGCCACATCGAAGGTAAGGATCAAGATTTGACTTCGTCTTCATGTTGATACGTAGAGGTGATCAAATTTACTTATATGGAAAAATCATGAAAAACTGAACCAACTCTAAACCTCACTCCAAAAAATAAAGTGCTTGAAGTCAGATGCAGGTGTAGATGTTCACTTGAGCCTCTAGAGAGCAGTGACATTTGAATCCTCTCCACAACTATATATCATTCAAACAAAGATAGATACTGACATGATGCACTCACTTAACTGGTTCACTTTTTAAATATTTTTCGTTGAATTCTGTGGTTCGTGTTAGTCCCATCTAGCTGAGCACATGCATTTGTTGCATTATGTGTATGCTTTCATTTAATCACCATTGGGCTATAAATGATTGATGCATGTGTTCCTTGACATATTGAAGATGTAAACTGGTATTCTGTTAATCAGGTCTGCAGGCTTAACTGAGAGATTTGAACTGTTCATCTGTGGCCGGGAACTTGCAAATGCATTCTCTGAACTGACGGATCCTATGGATCAGGTTATATAAGCTCTATCTAATCTTGGCAAAAGACAGTGCTCTATCTTGTAGCTGTGTTAGCAAGTACCAAAATGGATGAGAATAACACAAACATTCTAAAATATGTGATAATAAGTGCCTTCTGTTTAGTTCATTGACACTTCTAACATACTATCTCAAATATGATATCAGAGGAAACGATTGGAAGAGCAAGTGAGGCAGCATAACAATAAACGTGCTGAAAAGACAGAAGGCAAGAAGAATGACAACGATGATGATTCCTACGAGGTCACACTGGATGAGGACTTCATAACGGCTTTGGAATACGGAATGCCTCCTGCTTCTGGGATGGTATATTCATTTCACAACACCGAGATTTTTCCTTGTTGTGCTGTTGCATGATTTATCAAAAACGTTGCATTCACATTAAAGTTCACAGTGCACTTGGAAGTGAATTTGTTTGAGTTGTTTTTCAGGGCCTTGGAATAGACAGACTTGTGATGCTGCTGACAAACTCTGCTAGTATTCGAGAAGTTATTCCTTTTCCTGTTCTGAAAGATCAGCACTAGTCCTCCAGAGGCATAGGTTATTCCTCCAACCCAATTTTGCTGACGGAGCTTTCCCATTTCAGAGCATCCATGTTTCCTGCATTTTGCACCCTCTTGAGAGATTGTTGTATGTACTGTAGAATTCACTAGCCTTTCAATTTTATAAAAAAGCCTTGCTCATAAATCTCAATGGTAATTCATAACAAAAGAAAGGATGTACTTTCATTAGTTTTACTCTTTACATTGAATTGATTCTAAGTATTCGGTAAATTGGGCCTTCGAGCGGTTAAGCCTCTAAAGAGAGTACCAAGATGGCATCGGTTTGACTTTCACAATTAGTGCCCTCAACCAGTGTTCTAAAATTCCCTCCTAGGCCCCGTCTAGACGCTAGGCAGTCCCCCTCCGCCTAGTCTTTTAACCCGCCTAGGTGGTGCCTACGTGTCTGTCTAGGCCGCCTAGGCAACCGTTTAGGCTGCCTAGGCGCTAGGCGGTCCCTCTCTGCCTAGAAGCCGCCTAGCGTTTTTTAAAATATTTCCCTCAACCAAAAAAATATTATACTCAAAAGACATAAGATGGGATTTTTTTTCAGAAAAACCGGAAATGTAAGGACATGTGCAGTATAATTGTACTGCACAACAGGATTTTATGGTGTTTCAATTGATTACAAACGGTCCTACTTCACACGTGCTAAGAGACTAGTATAGTAGTATTGCGATCACATAAATAAATTTAACCATAGAGTGAATTTTTCTAAACTAACTCAACTGTTCGATATGTTTTTTTAAAGGATGTCTTAGGGCGAACTAAATCTGGATGATGGATGACGTGATTCACCTAACTGCTTTCTTGATTATAAAGAAAGGCCGAATACATCTGTGGGCCCCTCAACTTGTACCTTTTTTGCAAATGGACCCCCCAACTTTGAAATTTGCCTATTGAACCCCTAAACTTTACTTTTTTTTACCTATTGAGCCATTTTTGGTGATCTGGCGTGGCGCGTGATTTTGCATTTAATGCAACGCGAGTAGGTGCATTGAATGCGCTGACATGGCATTTAAAAAAAAAAAATAAAACCCTCCCGCCTCTTACTTCCCTCTTCCTCGTTATTTCTGTCTTCCTCTCCAATCTCTCTGTCGCCATTTTCTTGCCCAAGAATTCAACCCACCCCAATCTCCCTCTTCTTTCCCATTTCCTGCACTCACTCTCCCTCTTCTTTTAAGACAAGATGTCCTCGTCGAACAGCAGAAGCCAAAGGACTGCTTCATCTGGTTGGAGTTTTCGAAATGATGGTGGTTGCGATAAAGGGCTTCCCGCTTGTATGTGTGGCATTGCAGCCTCAATTAAGCACTCCTGGACCGTTTCCAATCCTGGAAGGCGATTCCTAGGTTGTCCACAGTATGGGGTAAGTAGAATTTGATTATTTGTTAAAAAGCCCTAAATATGAAAACCCTTGAATTTGTTTATTTTGATGATTGCATTTCAATTCATCCAAATTGTGATGCTCTTGTATGTTATTTGTAGAGATTTGATGCTTGTGGTTATTTTCAATGGGTGGATCCACCGATTCCAGAACATGCCAAGAGGGTGATTTCGGGTTTGTTAAGGAATGTGAATGAGAAAGAAGAAGAGAGGGACAAGGCCATTGCAGCCAGGGACAAGGCCATTTTGGAGAGGGATAAGGCCAGGCATAAAGCATTCATCCTAAGCTGTTTGTTAATTGTGAGCATAGGGCTCAATCTTGGGAGATTTATCCTAGCTCAGTGATTTGGGAGAACTGAGTTTGCTAATGAAATGTTTGGAGACTCATCCTAATGTATTTGGTAATGAAATGTTGCTGTTATTGTAGAACTGAATTAGGTGCTTGATCTTGTAAAATGTTATTGTAGAAATGAAATGTCAGCAAAGGGCTCAATGTACTTTGACAGCATTTTGATGAATGCTTCTGTTATGAGCTCAATGTATTTGGTAGAGCTGAATTTGGTAATGAAATGTTTCTATTATGAGCATTTTGACAGCATTTGGCATAATTGAATGAATTTGGTGCTTGACAACATTTGGCTATTGTTTGTGTGAAATTTTGACAGCACTTTGACATCATTTTGATGCAAGCATAAACGCCAATTTTGACAGCATTTTTGACAGCAATTTGATGTGTGAAATTTTGACAGCATTTTGACATTGCAAGCATAAACGCCAAATCTGTTGCATATAACTACACTATAGCTACCAAATATGACATTGCAAGCATAAACACCAAATTTAACCAAAAAAAGGCTTCACAAAAGCCATTCATATAACTGCACAGACCAAATCTGTTGCATATAACTACACAGGCATAAACCAATAAGTTAACCAAAAGTGGTTGAGTTCATGACACAAAGTGGCTGAGTTCATGACACAAAAGCTATTGTGTTTTGCCAAGTGTAGTGGAATTGTTCAAAAAACTACACAAACTGAAACAAGAAATCCTAGCAGCCTAGGGCCTACTTGAACTGGTTTGGCTAGGTAAAGGGTTGCCCATTGAACCACCTCCCCTCTGTCTTAGTTGTCTTGCTGTAACAGCTTGATTCCCTTGCCATCTCAATCCTTTCTTCTGAAGTGTTGGTAATGAAACTGTTTGAGTAGCATCCTTTCTTGGCTTTGGTATCCTCAACACCCTAGATGATGGAAGTCCGGGCTGTGCAAAACCAACAACAAACCACATTTTCAGAACCACTTACGTACACAAAATGGAAGCAAGAAAATACACAAAAAAAAATGGAAGAAAATACACATTTTCAGAACCACTTACATTTTGAATAGTAACACCAGTTTCTGGGTTGGTGTAGATACCCAATCCTATGAGCCTACTCCTTGAGCTTGAGCCTCTAGTTGGCCTCTGTGGTGGTGGTGGTGGTGGGGGTGGTGGTGGTGCTTGAGCTTGAGTCTGGCTTGTTCCTTGAGATTGGGTTGCAGCCTGCCTTCCTCCACTGCTTCTCCCCTATTCACAACATGAATTTGTCAATTTGTGAGTTTATCAAAACTGAAATAAGCTAGTTGCATACACAAACTGAATCATACCTGTTCTTCTTCTCCATCAACAGTTGAGACTCTTCTTCTTTTCCTGGACTGAATTGTGGTGGGGGCAGTAGCTGCAGCAGAGGTTGAACCACCTGTTTGTCTTGCTCTTGCCACTGGGCAACCTTTTTTATTGTGGCCTTGTTTCTTGCAAATACTACAAGTCATGATAGATCCTCTTTTTGATAGCTTACCAGTTTTCTTGGGCTCATCTCTTGCTTTTCTCCTACTCACCTTTTTCCTCCCTCTTCTCTTTCTAATAGGTGGTGCCTCAATTGTTGGAAAATCAGATTGTGGCCACAATTTGATGCCCAAAACAGGTTGGATATGGTGTGCATAGGCCTTGAGATAAGTTTCCTTCTTATGCCAATGGGCAACATAGTCATCAGGGTTCATATTAAGCAAGTGCATTGAGCAAATTGCATGAGGACAAGGTATGCCTCTCAGTTGCCAGGCCCTACAGCTACAAGTTCTCTGATTCAAATCAACAACATGGGAGTACTCTCCATCTTCTACTTCAAAACCCCTATCCCCATTCCAGATGACATTGCATTGCATTGAGTGCTCTTTGTTTTTCTCTAACCTATGCAATGCCATGGGTGCAATATCACAGATCCAGGTTCTAGCAAAGTTATTCATCTTTGTAATCCTCCCCATCAATTGTTTTCTGATGTCCTCAAGAATTGTGATTATACTCTTATACCTAGCAGCTAGTATCCAACTATTAAAAGTCTCACACATGTTGTTTTCCACCGTGTCACATTGAACCTCTGTCCTAAAGAAAGCCCTACAAAAGCTCTCCACACCATATGCTAAAAAATCATCACTCAGTGAAGGGCCTAACCTTTCCATTCCTTCAATGTTATCTTTCAGTTGAACCTGGAAAGTAGACCATGCACATGCCCAGAATTTCTTTCTTTTGTCTGTCCCTCTCCACTGCTTTGCCCAATTGGCATAAATATGCCTTGCACACAGCCTGTGCTCTGCCTCAGGTAACTCATTTTTAATTGCAGCTTTTATCCCCTTAAATACATAGACAAAATAGAGTTAAAACTGAATGAAGAAGCTTAAACTGAAGAAGTTAGCTATAATACAGTAAACTGAATGAAGAAGCTTAAACTGAAGAAGTTAGCTATAATACAGTAAACTGAAGAAGCTTAAACAGAAGAAATACTCACCAAATGCATGTCAGACACCATTGTTAGGCCTTCTCCCTTTCCAAGTTCCAAGTCTAGTTGGAGAGCCTTGATGAACCTTGTCCAAGTAATGGTTGACTCCTGAGTTGTGACTTCCCAAGCAATGGGAAACATCTGCCCATTCCCATCCTTGCCTACAGCCACAAATAACTGCCCCTCCACAGCTCCTTTCAAGAAACATCCATCAATGCCCACTATCTTCCTACACCCACTCTGCCAGCCTTGCTTCATTGCTTTGAAGCATACATAAAATCTCTTGAACACTTCTTTCCCTGGCTGAGATTGTTTGTCAGTCACCACAAAGCAAGTAGAGCCTGGGTTGCTTCTATTAATTTCCTGAACATAAGCATACAGTTTTCCATACTCCTCAGTGTAGTCACCAATATTTTTCCCTAAAATTGTATGCTTTGCCCTGCTACAGGTTGACAGACCCACATACATCTTCAACTCTTTCCTACATAATTCTTGTATTTCCCATAGCTTGATTGAAGGCTGTGATATCACTCTAGCCTCCAAATATTTAGCTAGAAACTTGGAATTGCACATCTTGTTGTTGTTGTTGTACCTCCTACAATCATGTCTAGGCCTATATGTCTTAACCATGAAATTCTTACTTGGTCCATCAAAGCTTGCACGCAATTGCCATTTGCAGCCCACATGTTGGCATTTTGCTACTATCCTCTTTCTTTCATTAGGCTTGAGTTTCAGCTTCACACCTCTATGGATGGAGTACTTTGCAACTGCCTCCCTAAACTCCTCAACACTCTCAAACACCATTCCCACCTCCCACACTGGATACACACACGTGGGATTGTATACCACATGCCTACTTCTCCTCCTCTGCACCTCTCTCTGTTCTTCATTTTCATCTCCAGACTCCATGCTCTCCATGCTGTAATCAAAGTCACTAGCATAGTAAGGCTCCTCTCCAGCCACTTTTCCTTTGTAGTCATGCCTCCCCTCACCCCACTCTTCATACCCCTCATCATTACCCACCTCACCCATCCCAAGCTCCACATTCACTTGTTTCTCTTTATGGGCCTTTCTCCTAGCTCTGAGCTCTCTTGCTCTTTGCCTCACCTCCCTCAGTTCATCATCCACCTCACTATTATCACTTATATCCAAGGTGAGGCTTTCATTTTCATAAGATTCATCACTATCACTGGATTCCTCAGTTTCCTCTTCACCATCTATTCCATCTTCACCAGCCTCTTCACCAGACTCTTCACCAGCCTCTTCACCAGCCTCCACACCACCCTCTGCATCAATAACACCACCCTGTTCACCATCTATTCCATTTCCAGAATCATTTGCATCATCCTCTACATCATCCTCTGCCCTAACCTCTACATTAGCTAAATGCTCATCTTCCACAACCACTGGATTATTGGCATTTAACCCTGCAGGAAGTTGTACCATGATCTCTTCAGCAGTAACCTCTGCAATCACTGGTTCATCAATGGCATGGTCCACGTAGAAGTGAACTGTGTCCCCATTTTTTAGTTGCTTCACAAGCTCCATCAAGGTGTCATCTCTCATTTCCAGAAATTCACCATTGGCCTGCTTGTGATATACACCATTGTACTCTTTATAGCCAAATCCTTCTACATACCATTTCATCCCCACCTGACTCCATAGGTCTGTGTCTTGATCATAGCTATAGCCTTCAGCCCTCTCATTTACATATGCAGGGGTTGGCTCATGCACCACTGAACCACCATGGTGCCACACTATATCAACATATTTCTCTGCCATTCCTAGCTTCAACACATTTGGATAACACAAAACAAGGCCACGTTTCAGAGATACACAAAAAACCAACATAAGTTTATCACTTCATCACAAAATCAGTAAAACCCTAAGTTCGAGCCCTAAACTCAATACAAATGCATCAACTTCTTCAAATTCATCACAAATGCAAGCATAAAGCCCAAAGCTTGCAGATTCAAACCTCTATTCTAACCTCTTACGAAGATTGAAACCCTAACTCAAAATTTTTCAAGGAGATGCGACTAACCTTTTTTGACGAGATTCAACCAGAGATTCCTGCTTGTTTTCGCAATTGCAATCCAAAACTGAGTTTGGAATCGAGTTCTTGCTTCGATTTAGACCTTCTACTGGCTGGGTTTGGGGGATTCACCGAGTCCACTTCTCCCTCCCACCATCGCGTTTGAGTTCTTCCTCCCAAGTAATGTGTAACGACCAACCTTATAATAACATAAAATCTATATAATATACAACATTTTAATCAAAAAAATTTAATGGCAATTTTTTTTTACGTGGCATCTTGGTTCTACGTGGCAAAGATTAAGCTGATGGGGTCTTACGTGGCATGTGAGTGGATGCCCCATCAACGCGCGTGGTTTACACCCCCTTAAAAATCTGGGAGATATGGAAAAAAATGGCTCAATAGGTAAAAAAAGTAAAGTTTAGGGGTTCAATAGGCAAATTTCAAAGTTGGGGGGTCCATTTGCAAAAAAGGTACAAGTTCAAGGGTCCACATATGTATTCGGCCTATAAAGAAATCTATTAGGCCATCAATTACTCGGCTGCTTTTTTGTTTTGGGTTTGGCATTTGGAAGGCCAGAAAGTGGAAACTTTTGAGTCTTTGACCCTCAAGCAATCAACAGTGCTCTAAAAGAGTAGACAGACATGCAACTTTTCCTTAAACCTTTAGATATGTATTTGATCCATCTCATTCACCTACATACATCTCTATCAATGACCCAAATTGCTACAAATATCCTAACATGTCACGTGGTTGCACATGTGCACATTTTATCTTGACCTTTAATTTTACATGGGTTGCTTTTAGAATTGTCGCACATTCTATCCAAGTTTCCGCACTTTGGGTAAAACTAGTTATAACTCGGGCTTTGTCCGAAGGCTTTTTAAAATAAAATTAAAAAATATATCAATTTACATATGATATAAGTGTTATAAATTAAATGCATAATTTATGTGAATTCGATATGTATTAAAAGTGAAAACTGCAACATTTAGAATCGGTTAATCGGTCCATTAATTGATTTTAATGGCATGAACTTATGTAAAGCAAACTTGAAGTTAATAGTACGATATAGAGCTACGTGTGTTAGTTTAAAAACGTTGATCCCTCAACGGATCAACGAATTGGGCAGCGGAAATAATAACAAACAAATAAGTATTAAGAACACGAGCAATTCCAAATCAATTTTGCAGTTCTTATTGATCAAGTATGAACTTACAAATGCGAATCAAAGTTCTAGGTGTACACAGCCCCTAGATGCCTAACTCTGATCCCTCAACGTCGAACACCACTTGTCAACTTTGACTACAACAAACTTGAACCACACCGGCCTTTAACCTAGTACACAACCACGTTAAAGTCACCGTGTGTCTTCCTCCTCGATCCCACAAAGTTCTCGAAAACTCAATAAGCTCGTGAGGTTTTTCTCTCAACCTTAAGCCTAGAGTGAAGATCCTATCTTACAATATAAAATAAAGATTAAATAGGATTTATTCTATCTAAGATACAAAATATATCTCAAATAACTCTATCCTAATTTGAAGATATATGTGCTCAAAAAAAAAAAATTTGAAGATATCTTGAAGTCACAAGATAAATGTTCCTTCCATAAATCTTTCCAACAAACGCGTCATTCCTCATACGGAAAGATCCTTACTTGGTACCCACGCACTTGGTCTAGCTTTCCTAAAATAGCTTAAGGCCTTTGCATTGATCCCATATTGATACTATCAGGAATCAATGAGTGCATCCGCTATTGCTTTGTTCCTCAAGCTATAACAACGGTTGTTCCTACTATTGTTCCTTTGCTCATTTATTCTCAATTGGCACTATAACACTTAGCGAACTAGATTAAATGCTTCACAAGTGTTCATATAATCAAAATTTAGTTGGGATCAATCACCATCCGAACACTTTATCTTTTTTGGATGATGACAAACACTTAGAAAAATTTATAACAAAACAAATGTAAATAAATAAGCGCAATACCCAATATCCGAAGTTATCCAACCTGAAAACCCTAATATATTCGACATTATATCAATAGAAAAACCGAAGTCTCCAGACTCAAGATCGCTTGACCCAAAACAACCTTAAACCTTGAAGTTAATGACCAAATTTTCATGAACTATCTCATATATACTTGAACAAAGATACAATATCACTTAACCAAATAGTTTAGATTCATTAAATATATATTTATGATCAAATAAATATTTTTGTAATAATTATTAATAAAGATTATTATAGCAACTATTTTTTGAATTTAAATGCTATGTTAAAATTTAGTTTAAAGGTAATTATACTAGCACACACAAAAATCATCATTCAAAATATGGTCAAAATCAGAATGCGACTAAATCCAAAATTTGACTAAATCGAACCCTGATTCAACTCGGAATCTAATTGAATAGAAAACTGATAACCAACCGAAATTGACCCGAAAGCCCAACCAATTAAATACCCGAAATAGCCCGAACGGAACCCAACCTGACTCACTCAGTTGACACGCCTTGTTTTGATGGTGTAATTGTAAATCCCTCTTCTTCCTTTTTTTAGCACCAAAACAACCAAATCATTCATTCAGCAACATCAATGTTTAGCAAAACATCTAGCCTATCGGGCAAACTAACAGGAAACACATAAAAAACAAGGACAACCGGTTTGAGTCCAACCAAGAAACGGGCAACAGTGCTCACCCCCCTTCGGACATGACTCTAAGAACAAGATTGGAGATCTTTGTTGAGTAATAGAATGTGATCAAGAACCCGACCCAAGCCACTTCTCCACTCCACCCTTCATCGTAACTTGGACACAAGAGGGAGGCAATTAGTCTCAGTTATCACACTCTCAACATCAACTTCATGACACAAGGATATAGCCAGTGGCGGAGCTAGACGAAATTGTAAGAGGGGGCAGATTACATTGTGAGGTAAGACGGATGGAGAAAAACTAAATACTTTTTAAATAATATATAGTATATAATTAAAATATATGTTAATATATACATTTTTTAGGATAAAATTAAAAGTATTTTAAAGTACTGAGTAAAACAAACACTAGTTATGACAATAATCGTGAACAAGCGCCTCTTTAATTATGTGACGAATTTCAAAATAAATCTTCAAATAGTAGGGGAAGTGAAAAAAAAAACCCAAACTGCTCCCACTAGGTTTTGAACGCGGGCTGCTTAACAAGTAAGGCAGAAAGACTGGCAACTGGACTAGGAAGCTTTATTGCTTTTTAATAGAATGTACAATATATAACCTATACTTAAAATGGGAGCAAGAGGGGGCGAACGCCCCCCTTCGCCCCCCACCCTCGCTCCGCCGCTGGATATAGCCCACACTACTACTTTCGCTTTAGCAAGCTCCACCTCCTCTATATTCTGAATTGTTTTGCAACCATAGAAACATACTTGTCCACTACTGTCTCTAGGGATCACCCTGACTGAGTAACCATTGCTAAGAAAAATCGTTGCATCGCCATTCACCTTGATCACATTCTAAGGAGGCTTTTCCTAACAAGCCATCCGTTGAGAACTCATATTGACAGCATAGTAGGTTGGCACTTGATTGGCAGACCTGAACTCATCCACCAACTTCTTTGCCAAACGAAGAATCTCCATTGTTCAATAGTGGCTCCCTCAAAGAGCCTTTTGTTTCAAGCATTCCAGATACTCTAGATAAAGACTGCCCATAGTTCCACCTCGCTCAACGAAGCAAGGAGTAGCCAATCAAGGAAGGCGTATATTGAATTTATTTTACGACCCCAATATTGAAGGAAAGGAGTAAGGTTCCAGACACTTCGGGCAATAGCACAAGAAAATAAGGTCGACCAAACTTACAAATTGTGCTCGATCGAACCCCTCATTGTTGATGTGACATGACGCGTATTATTCACTCTCTCTTGGCCTAGTGGTACAATAAAACTTGGTTGAGATGGTTTTTTTAAAGAAAAAATTAAACGATTTTATTAAAATGTGAAAACTACCCTTTTACCCCTATTGATTTTATCAAATTACAAACCCTCTTCATCCTCACCCACCTTCTCTTTCACTCTAACATTAGCAAATGACCAAGTTCAGCCACCAACAGTGGCAGACGCAGAAAAGTGTTAAAGTGGGGTCATAAAAGCTTATAAATAATACGGAGTAAAAGGAAAGCAACAAAAATATAACAAAAGAAATCATTACATACCAAAAAAATGTTACTATTTTTTTAGGAAAATTAAAATCACTAATATTAGTTTTGATTTTTGGAAGAATTGGAAGAGGTTTTTTTGGGTAGTGAGTAGATGCGTATAACAGTAAAGTGAAATCTTTTACTTCAACTTTTTCTATATATAAAACGGTGTCGATCAATTAAAATTCCGGATGGAATCCATTCAAAAAACTATCCAAAATGATGTATTTTTTGTGATAGATTTTAACCCCAAGTCTTCTTCCACCTCAAGCCCATAAACATATATGCCGATCTCCCCCGACATTGAAAGAGTGGGGTCTCAATTTCCAACCTCCCGAAATCATCATTAGGTAGCGTCGTTCCTTGGGGTCGAAGTAGGGTCACCGGACCCCACTGGACCCCACTTGTGTCCGCCATTGGCCACCAACACCAACCCGGACCGATGAAAAAGAGATCAATGTTAGTGTGAGTAGTTCTGTTTTGTTCGGAGGTGGGATCCAAGAACTAGATATTAGATCCGGGGTTTGCAGTAGTGGCACTTGGTGGTGTTACTACATGGTATGCTTGGACAGGACCATATTTGGGGATTGGGTTGGGGCTACGACGCTCGTCTCCGACCATCTTTCGCCATTACTGACGCTTCTCCCCTCCCCTCCCGTATCTAATTTCTCAAGCACCAATTATGAATTTAGGGTTAGATTTCTCAATAGTAAAATGATCCATGTGTACACAATAGGGTTAGTTGGCAATCTGATGTCAAATATTATTTTTCATATTCGCAAGCGTGGATAAACATGACTGTGCTTTAGTGTGGGGGTGTTTCATATAAAAAGTTTACTTAGGATT
Organism: Polygonum maritimum; assembly: GCA_963924305.1. Classification (NCBI taxonomy): domain Eukaryota; kingdom Viridiplantae; phylum Streptophyta; class Magnoliopsida; order Caryophyllales; family Polygonaceae; genus Polygonum; species Polygonum maritimum. The sequence continues at coordinate 7,969,930 of OZ002731.1, read as the reverse complement.
AGGGGTTTGATAGAATATTTTTCAGTAGGGGTATTTGTTTGAAAAAAATGTACAAGTATAGGGGTCTCTATATGTATTTGGCCTAGGAAAATAAGACATTAAAACCACTTTCATTCCAATCATAGAACTTGCAAATGTCATCTTTAGAAATTCGCCTACGATGTAGAATTTTCTTGTGAGGCATGATGCCTTAAACCGTTTTCTATAGGAAAGAACGAATTCTTGGATGGGTATTGATCTTCCAGAGACCCCGCCAAACTTCATTTACAGTAGGCGTAAAAGAAGAACTTGATCCACTGACATTTTTCGACTTCCCATGGCAAAGACATATGACATGCGGTCTTTCCATTGAAAACTCCATTCTTTGAATAGTACCACGTCCACTCATCCTGGGGGGATAGATCAATAAGCCGAATCTTGTAAATTAACTCCACATAATGTGGATTGAACAATTGTTGAATTAAACTTGCATTCCACGAGTATAAAGACCACTTAATCAGCTCGGTAACTTTCCATTCAACCTAGTGATCTTCTGAAAATGCAAGCACCTTATAACTATGTGGTCTTGGAATCCACATGTCCGTCAAAATATTGATAGCATCCTCATTTCCTACCCCCTTATAAAAACCCTTTTCCAGTGTTGAGCATGCAATGAGGATACTCCGCCATGAATAACTAGGACAATATCATAAAGATGCTTGCATAAAATCAGAATTTGGGAAGTAGTTGGCCTTTAATAGACGAGTAAGCATTGAAGATGGATCTTGAAGAATTCTCCACCCTTGCTTTGCAATCATTGCCTTATTAAAGTTTCCCAAATCTCGGAATACAAGGCCACCTTTGTTTGTCGGTAGACACATTCTCTTCCAACTAAGCTAATGGATCTTCTTTGCATCACTACCATCACCCCATCAGAATTTGTATAATATCTGTTCAATCTCCTGGTAAAGCGTTGATGAAGAGTACAAAAGGATATTGTATATAACAGAATAGCCTAACCTCAAGGGGTTGGTCTAGCGGAGCATGGTAGGCATCGGTCTGACAGGTCGCAGGTTCGATCCCCCCTAATCTCTTTGAGGTGAGACATATGTAAATACCCTTGTAAGAGCTCTTTGATCCCTTGGGTCTTCCCTGCCCTTGGACTGGGGCACCATCCCCTCACCCTAAATTTTTTGGATCAAAAAATATAACTGAATAGCCTAAGTAACAACTTTGATGAAAACCTCCTTCCCAACTCTAGATAAAGACCACTCTTTCTGAACACTCAATTTCTTCATTACACTTTCTTTTTACTTGAGCAAAGATATTCTGTTTTGATCTCCCAATAACATCGGCAGCCCAAGATACTTTTCGTGACATTCAACTATACAGATTGCCAGAGCTTGTCTAATCTCTTCTCACCTATCTTCTCCCAAATTGTAATGAAAGACATTTCGGATTTTGGTAAATTCACATCTCGATCCCCCCTAGTCTCCTTGAGGTGAGACATTTCGGAGTATAGTTGCAATTTTATAGCTTTGTTGCCTTGGCGAACAACACACAGTCATCAACAAATAGAAGGTGAGAGATGGAAGGGGTAGATTTGGCAATTTTAATCCCTTGGATATGCCCCTGATTTTCAACGAGATGAAGCATGCTCGACATCCCCTCAACATACATCAAGAACAAGTTTGAGGATAGTGGATCCCCTTCTCGGAGACCCCATGAAGGCTAGAACTACTCGGAGGGAATACCATCCATAAGCACAAAGAACGCCATTGAGGTAACATACTTCACAATAATCCGAATCCACTCCTTGGCGAAGCCTAGACAGTGCATACTATGCTCCAAGAAACTCCACTCTACTCCATCGTAGGCTTTGGCCATATCAAGTTTGGGAGCCATGTATCCCTTAAGCTCACTCTTCTTTTTCATGAAGTGGAATATCTCAAAATCCGTAAGAATGTTGTTTGTCATAAGCCGCAATCTTGTAGAGCACATTAGACAAACTAATAGGACGAAGGTCTTTCATCCTACTAGGGTTAATTAGTAACTTTTGGAATAAGAGAAATGTAGGTGTAGAAAAGAGAGGGAGGTGTTGGATCTCCATTTAGAAAAGAAATAACAAAAGCAGTGGCATCACCCCCAACAATATACCAGAATTTGAAAGACAATAACTGACATACCATCAAGACCGAAAGCTTTTGTTGGGTGCATTAATAAAAAGAGCAGGTCTAACAATTTCCATTCTCCTTCAATCCGATTTGATCTCCATTAGAAACAAGATCTTCGGAGACTCCCTCCTCACCATAATGGTAAGGCGATCAACTGCCTAAGCCATCTTCCTTTTTTATAAGATGGCGTCTTAATTATTTGTTAGAGTTGTTCTTTGTTTTGCCTCATACTTCGAACGAATCAAACTCAAATATAGTGCAACAAATCTTAAACCCATTTTAGTTCAGATTTTAAAGTTGCAAAATAAAATTGTAAATTCTCTTCTACTTGTTGTGTCTCCATAAATTTATTCATTTTTTAAAATAGGGTTGAGTTTTCATGGAAATAGTATTCACTATACTTCTCATGTTGTGTTGTAATAATTATTTTCAAGAAGACGAATTCTTTCTCAAGGCTTTTCACTCCATCCCACATTCTTTACTTGATGCTCATATGCTTTTCTCAATTCTTTCAACTATTGTTTCAGGGTTCATTGTTGAGGATCTTCACTTTTTTCATTCATGTTCTAAATTTGGCCTTTTTGAATCTGTATGGTGGTCGTGGTTTGATGATCGGTTCCCTATTGTTGTATTTTCTTCTAGAACCAGATACAAAGCATATGTAGAAGAGGCTGAATTTCAGCATTTTGTTTGACTCAAATCCTCTTGTTGCTTTGCCCATCCCTATTTTGATCTTAGTACCGTGTAACATTTTTACTAGTGTGTTTCTGATAACTTCTAGATAAATCACCTTCAATTTCGAAAAAATATGCTCCCTAGATGTTAAATAAGGCGGACAAAGCTTTCATATAAAGTCCTTGACAAAGGTTTTGAGTGTATCCTATGAGGGCAAGATCAAGGAAAAAAAAAATAATACTTGTAGTTCTTTTGATGTGATATATATGTATAGCACAATGGTTGTCGCCATGAAAGGGCAAGTGGTCCTTCACATCCATTTTACATCAAACACTCTTGTTGCACACATTTGGCTGTCATTATAAATGCTTTTGGTTTTATTTATTGATCAATGTACATTACTTTGATGTTATGTGCTAATAAGCATTTCATAATTGTCCATATAATGTTTAATATATCAAAGATTACTTTTGTGTTACCTGTTGTTGCGTTTTTCACATAATCGTTGATTGTTTTTGGTTATGGCCACTGAAGATGAAGGCCCCAACTATGGACACATGGAAAACGGAGGTTGTGTTTGTACCATATTGTAGAGAGCTTGTAGATTCTATCCATTCAAAAGAAACTGTACTACTTAAATTCTTTATATTTTGCCCAAGAGTGATCAAACATTATAAAGAAGGAACTTATTACTTCTAAAAGTGTCATCTTTCAATCATTGTTTCAATGAATAAATATTTAACTTTATGTCATAGTGTGAATAACTCGATCTTATAAATAATTCTATATGACATCATGAACAACCCTGTGTTATAGTGCGAATAAACCTCAATCCGCTTGAACACAAGGACAAAATCATAAAGGCTCGTCCGGGGCCACGACTATCTGATTAAGATAGTTTAAGATGCCTTAGAAAGATTAAAAAAAAAAAAAAAAAAAAAAAAACTACATTTTGTCTTGAAAGGCCAACTCCAGAATCTTCCTTAGTAGGTTGAAACTGAGCATGAATATGATTGTTAGGTAAAAAAGCCCATACATTTTAAGGCTAAATAAAGGTCGTGTATGAAAAGACTTAATGAGTCAAAGAGGTAAGGGATCAAGAGAGTATATGCCAATAGAGTCTGCCCGCAAGAATTCAAAATCAAAGATTGCATCATGCAGGAGGTTCTAGGTGTGACAAGGGAAGCCTCAAATGAAAAAGTCACGTGAAGAACGAAGGGGAACTCTGCACACTTGGGACACCGCTCGTCCAAGGAAGTGACATGTTTCAAGTTTGTTATTTTTGTTAGGTATCTCTCCTTAGAGGTTGCCTCATATTAAAACATTTTGATTTCATTTTCTATAACTATTAAGGTTTACTTGGGCATTTTGTTGGGTAGTTCTGTGTAGGTTATGAAGACTGAGTATACAAGGGGTGCAAGTGGTAGCATGTCAACACCCGGACAAGACTCGAATGTTCCCTAACTTAGTTGAACCCTTTTATTTAATCAAGTTGTGTTACTCTTCCAAGTAATCTTGTGCTCCACGTCTTATGAAAGTTGTAAACTTTGGAAATACAAACTGAATTAGGAGGTTCATGGGATAAGACAACTGGCCGAGAATATTGGAGAAAGAGAAGAAGACTTGATCAAGTCAAGAACATTTGAATTGATCTCGTTGGAGAAGAGAAGAGAGAAGACGACTTGTTTGTTGTTGAATCTGGTTATTGCATGTGAGAAGAAGGATAAGACAAGATTGGTAGGGTAAAATCCAAATATACGGAGAAATCGAGTCCAACTCAAAGTTTTTCCATTCCAAAGATAAAAATAGCCTAAAATTACAAGTTTGATTTCTATAGCACTTATATATAGACATAATATACTACCTTCGTTTCAAAATAGGTGTCCATATAACCACTTTTTCTTGTTTCACAATACTTGTCCATTTCACTTTTTTCCCATTTCTTTCCGTTTATACCCTCTAATAATTAATTTTATCATAATTGTATGCACTTTTCCATGTTTCTTTACACTAGTAATTTACTCTACATTGATAGGGTAATATTGAAAAAACAAATTATTAATATAAGTACAAATGTTATTTGGACAACTATTTTGCACTGGAGGAAGTATCTAAAAATATGATATCCTAAAACAAAGGTAGAAGATGGAAAAGGATATAAACTAGCTTGCCTTCTAAGAAATCAATGTCATACGTTCCACCCAAGATCCACCGGTCAAGCATGAGCTCATTTGGCTTGTACCACATGTCATTCTTATAATCAAACCGACCACACATTGAAAAAAAAAAAAAACACAAGGCCCATATGCGGGAAAGCCTAAAAATAGCAAAAGCACAAGTTTAGAAAGTACTAAGAATAGTAAACTAGATAAATATGCAAACAACTCTTGTACGTGAGTGTGTTCAAGTCAATATTGTACATAATGGATCAACGTCACCCGCTTGAGCTCCTTAGGTTCCTCTAATACGACCTGAGTCTGAGTTAAGAGAGCTCTCGTGACTTGCCACAACTCCCTGACTCTGTCTCTTGTAATTGAACCATTAAGGGAAGATGAGCTTAGTCCTCAATATCTTATCGAGTCATAGGTGTATGTTTTACATTACTTGCGGTCACATCTTTCAAAGAAAATATAACATTCTTGACTTGCCTTGCCGAAATACCATTGAAGAGCATTGGAGAGAGGTTTCTTCTCCTAAGACAACCCATCTTGGCTTCTTAAGCCACAAATTGAAGTAATTGATCTAGTCAAAGTTACAACTCATTCTTGGCAATAGTTACACCCTCTTGGAAGATCTTATTTGCACGATCTTACTGCAAACTTTCATGTGCATCTTGGCCCTCCCAACGCAATGATTAACTAGAAGCCCAAGCATGTGAAATCACCCACATTGCAAGACACTTTTGGTTTTCTATTTAGAGCTAACTCACTCTAAAAATCTAAAAGAAAAACTTGAATAAACTGAAATTAATTAATCATTTCAATAAATAAAAAAATTAATTAATTATACTAGTAGGCTTGGCCCGTCCGTTGGACAGACAATTGACATCATCAGGAGCACGTACTTTTTGACATATTTGTTTATTTTCTATTTGTTTTTGTTTATGAAAGGTATGCTATCTTGTTTGTAAGAGATGTTGTGGTACTAATGGATGTTACAAAATAATCAATGATCAATGAAAACCTTGTTCGTTGAAGAATAACCTATTTATCGTAGCATGAGTTGGTCATAAATGACTTTGTCGAAGCTTTAATCGATGCTTGGTTTATATTTTTTGAACTAATTACTCATCAAAAAATATTAATAATAAGTACTCCAATTGCAATTTCTATTCTTTATTTCCCTTTTTTTTTAAGATTCGCGTACGATATATTTTTTTCTATTTGCATTTTTTATTTCATAATTATAACAAAATTATCTAGTTGAAGCATTTTTTTTTTCTGTTTGTATACCACAATGAAACGAACATATCGATATGATTTGTTCTCCTTCTTCTTTATAACAAACATTTTATACCTTTTTAAAGTTTTAGAATTATTACAAACATATCTATAGAACTTGTTCTCCTTCTTCTTTATAATGACATCTTTATTTATTTAATAGATAGTGAACCTTGTTCGTTGGACAAGTGAATAGTGAACCTTGTTCGTTTGACAAGTGAACTTTATATTAAGGGTTTTGTGAAAAGATTTTTTTTTGGTTGAATGTAAAAAGAACTTAACAAAAATTAAAAGTGAATATAAATATTTATTTTGTCATTATAAAATGATATTTTATAACCTAGATTTAAATATAATAGTTGATAAATTGAATATGAGATTGTAGTAGTGAAATTCAAAACTTAGATATTTATACCATGTTTTAAAAATATGAATATAAAAAGAGTTCTAAAAGATTGTATTTATTATTAATATCAATAAATAAATAAAATCAATCACAACAAAAAAACTAAACTAATGGCTTTCAGAAAAGTGCAGTTATTTGACTTGAGGGATAAAATTTCATGTCGTTAAGATTAGCTATATATATTATACTAAAACAAATATTAAATTAAAAATTAAAAAATAGGTAAATTACACAAAACCACCTGCGGAATAGGAGTCTTTGCACAAAACCATCCATAAAATCTTAATTATAACAAACCAACCACCGAATAAAAGTTTATCCACAAAACCATCCGTAAAGTTCGAGATTATAGCAAACCACCTACAAAATAGACCTTTATGTTTAACCACCCATAAAATTTAAAATTGTTTTATAGGTATGAAGTTTCGCTCTATTATGAATGTCTTTGACAAGATTCTCGTCCTCGCTATTAAGTGTCACTCTATTGGCTTCCTCAATCACGCCTACATACTCATACCTGAAGACGATGTCTCAACAACTTTATAGGTAGTATGTCCTGGCTCCATGCGTCTCCGATGTCGGAGTTTGTCGACATTGTTAACCACTACGAACAAGGTTTGAGATTCACGGGTGCTTATATGTTAACGGAGTTAATTTACTGTCGGTTTGTTGTAATTTTGGGCTTTATTGGTGGTTGTATGCAAAAACTTCTACTTTGCGGGCAGTTTCCGACAATTTTGGATTGTATGGATGGTTTTGTGTATATACTTCTATTTAATGGGTTGTTTGCTAACATTTTGGATTTTATGGATGATTATATACAAAGACTTGTATTTCATGGGTGGTTTTGTATAACTTACTATAAGAATATACAAAGACTTGTATTTTATGGGACTCCGTTTTTGTTTTGACATAAGACCTCTAAAATCATCGAGGATATGAATATCAAACGAGTACTAGTATTTGAAATAATTAATGCAAAAGAATGAGAATGAGGAATGGAGATTGGACAACAAAGAAAAGCACATCCTAAAATAATGATGACGATAATGTCTTGCATCAAGGTAGTGTGGTGATGACCACTCACACAACTGAGTGCACTGAATCTGGTCACATATCCACTCTAGTGTCTTCTGATTGCTCCACTTAAGGAACTTTGGTTAAATGGGTTCAATAGAAAAATAAAAACAAACAAAGGACATTTTTTTTAGCAAAACAAAGGACATTTTTTTTAGAAATTAATTAGTGTCTCTAATGTAAAAGAAGTTTTGGTGTTAATTCTCATGCTCTAAAGTCACGATTTGATTTGATCAAAAAAGTTATTATTATTTTTATATGGGTTTACCAAAAAAACTAATAGATAAATATAAGACCTTATATTATTTTCTTCAGTTTATTTCTTATGGGTTTCGTGTATTTATTTATAGTTATATTTAGCTTGTATTTTTTTAATGATGCATTATTTTATTTTGAGTAGATAGTTAAACAAAAGTTATGCTATTATATTGTTGTGTAGAAATATAATAATATTTAAAATAAAATGCATCTTTTTTTTTTCAAGCGAGAATTAATTATGTCCTTAGGAAAATCTTGTAAATAAAACTTTATTAATACAGTATATTCTTTTATATTTTACATATGTAAGATCTAAATTAGGTTATATTGATACATTTGTTTATACTGACACATTATGGATAAATATAGAGCATTAGATTTATAGATAATAAATGGTTTAGATTTCGTTTTGAAAATATAGAAAGAGAAATTCGACCAAAAAAATATAGAAAGAGAAATTCTAAACAAATCTATAGTAATAGGGAGCTAAACAAATTAGCTATATATGTATATGCATGATTGTAATGTGTCATATGCATAATTATAATATATCATATGCATGATTATAAAACTTCATATGCATGTTATTTTATTGGTTCTATTTATGAATGTCGTGAGCACTTATGCGTATGCACGAAATTGACTACTTGTATACATGATTATAATATGTTATATGCATAGATTAAACATGTATTATGCATGAGATTTTTTATTGATTTTATTCTTAATACCAAAGGTATTCGTAAGTATTTTTGAAGTTCATAAATACACTAAATAAAAATTCATGTATATCATGTATTATATCCATGGACATACGTATTAAAATCATGCATATGATATATTTTAACCATGCATATGTCTAATGACTTCGGCTCTCTATAATTACTGAATTATGTAGATTTTTGTCCTCTTATAATGTTAAGATTAAACTAGCTTAGCCCGACGTACCATGTACGACTATGTCTTAAATATTGAAATTGTTTTGAATAAATTGTATTATTGAATTTATGCACATTTAATTCTACTGACTAATAAAATACACCATGATAGAACTCTTATATTTAATTCGAATTAACTTGTTTTTGTCATATAAAATATATTATAATTTTAAAATATAATCCAATCATGTTGTTTAGTTATCCATTCATGTTGTTTATAATTAATTTAAAATATAATCCGGGTCATTGGTTGTAATAACTTTAATATTCACATTATTCGGATTCCTTGTAAATTATTTATATGTGAAAATACTTATTTTTATTTTTAGATCACAAACTTCTATTTTCTATACTAAATTATATTTTATTGAATAATATTACTTCTTGAAAGTTTTAGTCAATCGTTAAGAAAATTAATTCACAAGGATATATTTTTACACTTTTTATAAAATATATTATATAATGTTTTATCAAAATAGCTGTTATTATTACACTTAGCTCATAGTATCATTTAAGACTATGTCTTAAATATTAAAATTATTTTGAATATATTATATTATTGGACTTATCCATATTTAATTCCACTTACTAATAAAATACACCATGATAGTACTATTATATTTAATTTGAATTAACTTGTTTTTACCATATAAATTTTGATCGTAATATATTTTCTTATTTGCAAATTTCTCTTAATACCAATACTTGATTTGTCTTATAAACCAACCTAAAATATAAAATATAATAAATATAATACCGATATCCCAATAGATCATATTTTCTTATCAAACTTTACACAAATGAATATAATGTTGATGCCATAGTAGATCATATTTTCTAAATCCATAACTTTACCATTTAACCTAAAATCATTTTTTTATAGATAAATATATAAAGTTATATATTTCATGTAGATAAATCCATTCATGTGATTATATATAATTAGTATGATATTCATAGATTGTATAGATAAATATTATTTCGATAGATTATAAATATAAATATTATTTTGATAGATTCTTTTAGAGAAATCTAAATATTTTCTTAATTAGTACGATATTGATAGATTGTATACATAGATATTGTATAGATAATTAATATATATTGGATATTATTTTGATAGGTTATTGATATAAATATTATTAGATATATTAATATATGGTAATTAGACATCTTTTTAGGATAAATCTATGTTGTATAAATAGATATTATTTGGATAGTTTATATATAGGATATTATTTTGATAGATTATGTAGATAGATATTATTATATTTATATATTAAAATAACATAATCAAATAAAAGACATATGCAAGTTTTTTAGTTGTAAGATTAATAAAGAAATATAATTGTTAAAATATAATTGATTAACAATTAATTTAATATGAAGTAGGGTCAGATTAATGCGAGTATTACCTATTACATAATCTTATATGATTTATTTCTATCCTTTGCATGTATTGCCTTAGACTCCAAGGAAAAACTTGCATAAATACATTCATGATCAATAAAGAGAATAACAAGAATCTTTTCTTAAAATACTTCCATTTATTATAGGGACCTATATTTAAATTTCAATCATTTAAAGTGATTTTTATGAAGATGGATGTTGCTATAAAGTTTAGATATGCTATTTTAATTATTATTTTACCTTAGTATATAGTTAGAATGACATAATCAAGATCCATTAGATGATGTATGAGTGAAAAAGTATCCATTGATGTGTACACGAATGAAATTTCAAGACGACAATTCAAGTGAGAATGAAGCTCTAGAAGGAAAGCGAGAATGATTGACAACCAATCGTTGTACATATATATGTGAAAATAATTTTGTTAATACCTTAGCAGCATAGGTTTTTAATAATGATTGTATATAATGTCGTATGTGACTGCGTGTTCCATCTAACTCGGTTGTGTATGATAATATTACCTAATGTGTGCTCATTATTTTTCACCAAGTGTCTTTTCTACTACATATGAACTAGTTTAACTCCCGTACCGGGTAATGCGGTTATAAACCCGATTTAATATAGATATGTTTAATGAACTTCTTTGATAAGAAATAATATAGGTATATTGTTAAATCGAAATTAACCTTTTAGATATAGATATAGATATGGCTTTAAAGATTATTACATGATTTTATCTTCAATGGTTGTTTGAAAAGATAAGAAATTTAAATTAGTAGATAGGAAATTATGAAATATCGATATAATCTAATTATTAGTTTTTAGAATTTTATTTCAAAATTATAAAAAAATTCCAAACAAATAATCTCATAGTTGTACTTTTCGATTTTATCTTAATCTTTATAAGTTTGAAATAAAATTCGGATTTAAAAAAATAAATAATTAGATTACATCTTTATTTTCTAATTTCCTACCTACTAAATTTAAACTTCCTACTGTGATTAGTATTTTTTACCAATGATGGTAAATCAACTCATAATATAAATAAGTTAGATTTGTTCAAAAAGTACTTCATGATAAATATCACGTTTTATTAAAAATAATATTTATTAGAAGATTACAACTACTTCTTGGTAAGAGATAGTTTATAATTTTCTGAATAATTCATAATTTTTGATAATTTTTAAGCATTATTTTACGGGATAAGATTATATGAGATTCTAATTACCTTATTTTTACAAAGGAGGGCCCAGTTGATTATTATTTTAGTATAGGAGTGACATGTGACACAATTTTTTGTGAAAACATTATCTCCGCTTTATACTATAGGTAGTATAGACGTGCGTCTACTATATATCATGTTAGCGATTGTGCATATACGGTTTTGTACGCATATGTTTTTTACTTTATAATTGAATGTGCATAATATTCTAAACTAAGTGCGGATGACATTTTCCACTACATTTGCATTGTGATAAAAGTGACTGTGCATTATTTTGTAAGTGGTTATGCATTAATTTGTAAGTGAATGTGTATGGTATATGATCGTGTATACAACCAATAATAAGTTCATATCATGGACACTCTTACAGAAAAAGATAAGATACAACCAATAATAAAATTACAAGTGTGGATAATTTGTACTTGAGTGAATTTACAAATTACATCCATTATAAAGTTCATATCATGGACACTCTTACAGAAAAAGATAAGATACAACCAATAATAAAATTACACACAGTCACTTGTATAAATTATCCACACTCAATATTGTAAGACAATTATGTATAGAGAGACAGATTAAAAATGCATAGTTAGTTAGGATAAGAATCCACAGTCGAATAAGATAAAATTACATAGTCGTTCTTTGCATATTGCATAGCCATTTTTTTTTGGTAAAAAAACTTAAAGTAAGGGGATGGTGCCCCGGTGCATATTGCATAGCCATTGAAAGACCATTATATGTAGGGCTGAGCAAAATTATCCGATCTGCCGATCCGATCTGAAATATCCGCCGATCATATCCGATAAGATCCGTACCCAATGGATAACTTATCTTTATTATCCGTATCTGATCCGATACGCTAATATTTCCGGATATTTGGATCGGATACAGATAGAGGTTTTAAGTAAAACGGATATCCGAAAATATCCGATATTATATATCTATATATATTTTTAGAAAGAGAATATATGCTTCACATATCATAGTTAATTAAAAAGAGCTCTTTAGATCAATATATGTACATATGAACATATGAAATGAATCTCTTCTTTAACTTTCTTTTATTAACCAACTTTTCATATTTCCACCACGCCGTTTCGACGCTTTTAAGCTTCATAATTTGTTCTTAATTCCTAGCTAACTAGTAACAACTAGGTAAGTCACATACAATTTTACATACAATTTTTTTATAATGTCTTGCAGCTTAATATTTGAACATAAATTTTATTTAAATTGGGCTTAACTACATTTTTTTCTTGAAAATGTATAGTTTGGATATCCGAGATAACAGATCCAAACGAATAAGTTTACCGGATATCCGGGTCGGATACGGATCAAGATTTGTGTCAAAATAATTTTCGGATATCCGGGTTTTCGGATCGGATCGGATTATCCGAATACTCACCCCTAATTATATGTGATATAATCTCATGACGTACAACATTTTCCTTTGACTATAAAAATACAACATTAAAGGAAGACCCGCCACAAAAATTTTAACCAAACATTTTCAGACAAAAAGGAATTATTTTAATTAGAAAAACGTTTATTTCAAAGCTCGATCATCATCCTAAAGCGTAAAGACTAGTGATCATCATTTTTTCAGATTTTAAACAAGCCCCATAAATTCAAAAAAGGATGCAAATAACATTATAACACCGTAGAAAAATCAAAAATGGCGGCTTTCCAGGTGCGATGAATCTCAACTTATATGGAACTCTAACTCTTATTATAGCCCAGATCTGCTATTGAATGTTTATATCTTGGATGAGATTTTAAACCCTACTCCCTTGGAACACTCTCCAAATGAACAAGTACTTCTTGAACAATCCCTTTTCATGGTTTATCCTGGAAAGGCGGAACCCATCCCCACTAAGGTCGAGGAGACCATCATTAGCGAAGTAAAAATCAATTTGAACAATCTGAACCTCAGTAGTACAACTTCTAGGGAGGAATATAGGTCCCTGAACCAGCTGAATGAAGTGAAACACCATACCAAGACTCTTCCATTCTGGAATAAACTGAATACTAACTATTTATCTTTGGATATGCATTCCCTGATTAATATGGCTGAAATGAAACTATTCATTCGAAAGACAAGATGTATTATTACACTCTACTTATTCATAACTCATACTTTATATGAAAAATCTCTTGTTTTCTGGTTATATGATGATAAACTGAATCTGCAGAGCCACAAACAGAGCATTTTGCTACTCTCTTCCTTGGACACCTTCTACATGTTTACACTCATAGGTCTCATGTGTTGTGTTTACCGCGATAGTATTAGGGGGTGTTGTGGAGAAACAAAGCTGAAAAGAGTATCAATAGAAACTTATTGTAGTTTGAAGTCAAGTATTGAACAAAGTGTTATAGACCAAACTCTTGAACTGAACCCCTTTGAACAACTTAACCCTAAGTTGACTATAGTTGAGAAAACAGGAGATAGTTCTGGTGTGGTCGAGGAGACTTTGAGTAGTATTGTTAATTCGAACAACAAAGGTATTAGGCCTTCTCGCACCATAAAAGGTAAAGGGAAAGAAAAAATAGCGATTGATATGAAGCGCTTCCTTGCAAAACAGACCCAGTTTAGAAGTTACTTATCCACTATTAACCAACTGAGAAAGCATACTTTACCGATAACTAGTCGTCATGTTTCGGAACACGTAGTAATCCGCCTTGGAAAACAAGAGATTATTGTCAAAAAATGTATGGAATCACTATTTAGCTACTGTCGTCTTAAAAAGTATAAATCGCATCCATCTAATTTTGCAAATTGGATTTGTATTACTAGAATGATCTATATGTTTGCCAGCTATTATCTATCTCTACTATTACCGAAATACATGCATCATATGAAAGAACTTGTTTACACCAGTTGGAATTGCTTGTGCAGGAACAAAATTAGTGCAAAGTTTTGTTTGTCTACAACCCAAGAACAAAATCTTTCACACCACGCGTGGGGCCTTGGAGTCGACCATGAGATGCGCATCATCAGCTCTTGGATCACTAAGAATGATTGTGACCTCACTTTCAACACTTCCCATGAGCACAAATGCTTCTCTTACACCCCACTGAATTTCCAGCAACAAGTTGTTATTATATTTCAACACCATGATTGGATCAATTGGCCATTGATAAATTTCCAGCAACAAATTGTTATTATATTTCAACACCATGATTGGATCAATTGGCCATTATTTATCAGTATTAGGAAAAGGTGTCAACTAGTTAAGAAACAAAGATACACGAGAAGAAAGGTTGGTCATGAAAGATATATAGGCTTCATAGTTAAGAAACAAAGATACTCGAGAAATGGTATTTGGCAGCACAATCAAAGAGACCACGTAAACTATTGTACTAATCACCCCACTCGTACGAGTATGATTTCATGCCTATGGAAAAGGATTAAAAAACGGGGTTGCCATGAACTCCTGTCAAATTTAAGTCTAGTTTTAAAATGAGAATAAGCAATTGGAATTGCAGAGGTATAGGTCGGAAATCGTTCTGGCCAGAAATTGACTCGTTTTGTAAAATCGAAAGGATACAACTTATGGCGATAATTGAGACCAAAACTGAGAATTTGCCTCATGATAACTTGTGGCGTAGAGCGGGATTTGATAACTTTATTTGGTCCCCGTCTACTGGACGGTCAGGAGGAATTGGGGTATTATGGAAAACACACCAACTAATCAACGAACATATTGAGGTCATGACCCACGAACCTCGGTTTATAATCATGAAATATACGAACCTCTCTACCAATCATATAATCGCTATCTGTTTAGCATATGCCCCCCCTATGGAAGCAGAAAAAGAAACATTCTGGAATCACTTAACTAGTACACTTCAATATACAAATTTACCTACAATAGTTATGGGCGACCTCAACGAAATACAAAACCCCACAGAGAAGAAAGGAGGGGTAGAACCGGACCCATCTAGGTTTGAGAGACTAATTAACTTCAAGAGCCATTGTGATCTATATGATATTCCCACCCAACGAAACGCCTTCACTTGGCGGAAAAATAGAACCGAAGTTAACAACATGTATGAAAAGTTAGATAGAACCTTAGTTAGTAACGAAATTATTCAATCGTATCCAAACCTGACCACAAAGAACTATGCTTTCTCGACATCAGACCATTGCCAAATTGCAATAGACCTAAGTAACAATGAGTCCTATAAAGCAGCACCATTTAAATTTGAAAAAATGTGGATGCAACGAAAGGATTTTCGAAACATTGTCAAACAAGCTTGGAGAGTGACGTTTGTAGGTTCTAATATGTACCAACTTGTTAAGAAAACGAACTTGCTTAAAACGAGTGCGAAAAAATGGAATAAACGAACCTTTGGAAATACCTTTGAACAACTAAAAGACATTGAAAAAGAACTAACGCATCTGCAAGAACAAATACAAATTGCACCAAGTCAGAGGATTATTCAAAAACAATTGAGAATGATAAATAAAAAAGAAAGTATTCTCAATTTTCACAAAACCTACTGGAAACAAAGAGCAAAAATTAAACATGTGAAACTAGTAGATACTAACACCGGGTATTTTCACAAAGTAGCTAATGGCAGACGAAATAGGAAAATAATTAAAACAATTCGTACAACTGAAGGAACACAAATTACAGGGGAAATCAACATTCGCAACGAAATAAGAAAAGACTTTAAGGAAAAATATAAGAAAGAACCAATTAATCACTCACTACTACAAAATTATTTGGAATTAATCACTAACGAAATATCAATGGAGGACAATGAGATCTTAACCAAACAAGTATCAAATGAGGAAATTAAAAACGCCATCATGAGTATTGGATCTGATAAATCTCCAGGTCCTGATGGAATGTCATCCGGATTTTATAAAAAATATTGGGACATTGTAGCCCCAACAGTCATAAAAGCAGTAAAGAGTTTTTTTCACTCTGGAAAATTGCTGAAACAGATCAACCACACATTTATATCCCTGTTACCTAAAAGAGAAAATCCAGAATCTACAAACCACTATAGACCTATAAGTCTATGTTCCACCATCTACAAAGTTATCGCAAAAATTATAACTGAACGGCTTAAGATAGTCATGTGGAAAATAACTCACCCACTTCAAAGTGCCTTTGTAGCCAACCGTGCCATTCAGGACAACGTCCTCATTGCTCATGAAATTTTTCACTCATTTCAAGGGAAAAAAGGAAAAGAAGGTTGGACTGCAATAAAATTAGACATGGAAAAGGCCTACGACAGGGTCGATTGGGATTTCTTATTTAATGTGATGAAGAAGTTTGGCTTTTGTGACATATTCATAAATTGGATCAAACAATGCGTTACGACAGTCTCATTCTCAGTGTTAGTAAACAACGGACCGACGGAACCATTCTTTCCAAAGAGAGGACTAAGGCAAGGTGACCCACTTTCTCCTTATCTATTTACTTTAAGCATGGAAGTGTTTGCAAGACAATTACAAAGGATTAGTAACACCACAAGAAACTCAGTCGGATTTGCACTAACCAGAGCAGGTACAAAGATTCCGTTCCTAGCATTTGCCGATGACATAATAATTTTCGCCAAAGCAACACAAAATGCTTGTGTGACAGTAAAGCAAACAATAGAAGAATATTGTGCAATTTCCGGACAAAAAGTTAATTATCATAAGTCAGCATTTCAAACCTCGAAAAATGTGGATAACCAATGTAAACAGAGAATACAAAACGTGCTAAACATAACAACAATGACTAACTTGGAAAAATACCTTGGTTGTCCGATTATCAATGGATGTGTGAATCGAGAGACATTTACAGAAACAATAGGAAAAACCAAGACTCAATTGGCCAAATGGAAAGCAAATGCATTATCACAAGAGGGACGAGCCACACTCATCCGATCAAACCTCGCCGCTAAACCAAACTATATCATGCAGAGCTTCTTGCTCCCCACTTACATACACGATAACTTAGACCAGATTAATCGATGTTTCCTTTGGAACAAAGACCCAAACTACAAACCCCTAATAGGGTGGGATAAAATTTGTAAACCGAAATCTCATGGGGGACTGGGTATTAAGAAAACTGAACATATGAACAAAGCTTTGCAAATGAAACTGTTATGGAAACTCATTGCAGAACCTTCTAATATTTGGGTTTGCCTTATGAATGAAAAATATTTGAAGAATGAATTCCTCCTATCATACAAGAAAAAGTCGAACACCTCATGGCAGTGGAGCAAGCTAATGAGCTTACGTTCGGAATTTGAAGAAGGACTAATTTGGCAAGTGGGGGATGGAAAAACTATTAAGTTTTGGACCGATAAATGGGCTCTTAATGAACCTCTCTTCAACTATGCAATAGACCAAGATCAATGCGATAAACAAACGAGTGTAAGTGAATTCATTAACTCAGACAAACAATGGATAACCCACAAATTGACGGTGTCCTCCCACAGAACATTGTCGACAGAGTGCAAGAAATACTTATTCCAATGTCACCAATTCGAGACAGAGTATACTGGGCCCCGAGCAAAAATGGATGGTTCTCAACATCATCAGCGGTAGAACTGATAAGTAAAATTAATAAATTTAACCCAAGCACTAACAAATGGATTTGGAAATTAGATACATTTCCCAAAGTAAAACACTTTTTATGGAAAATTGATAAAAACGGTCTTCCGACAAAAGAACGATTAAGAGAACAACACATATCAACCCCTCCAGGTTGTTTGATGTGTCACAACACATTTGAAAACACAATCCATTTGATGATTGATTGCCCTCACACCAAACAAACTCTACACAAAATTAACCCAAACACTGCAAACCTCATCGATACAATACATACAACCAATAAGAGTCCCTCAAATATCTTAAGTGAGCTACAACAATTGTTAGGAGAGAAACAATTTTCCGAACTAGCTGTGTGTTGGTGGTGCATATGGCAACAGAGAAACAGATTAGCATTTCAAAAAGAACCAAATAGCTTTATCCATGACCTGGAGAAGTATATCCGATCCCAAATTTATTTATGGACCAAGACCAAAGTGTGGACCGAGGATGAGGAGGAAAACGAAAACAAGGTAAAAACAAAAAGTAGAAGGAAACAAAAATCAAAATGTTGGGAAAAACCAGAACAAGGATGGGTCAAAATCAACTTTGACGGATCAGTCTTGCAAAATAACGTTGCGTCTACAGGCTTTCTAATTCGGGATCACAATGGTGGCGCCATTTGTATAGGCACAAACACAACTCGATCTAGTTCTGTTATACAAACTGAGGCTCGAGCCCTAAGAGAAGGTCTTGTAGCAGCAAAACAAAGAGGATTTAAAAAAATATTAATAGAGGGTGACAACCTAACAGTCATCAGAGCGGCCCAAGGAACTTGTCAGTCCCCTTGGGAAATTGACATTCTGATCTCAGACGTCTTGGTTACTACCCAAACGTTTGAGTCATTCTGCATGTCACATGTGAGTAGGGATCTCAATTCCGTGGCTGATAAAATTGCAAAGCTGGGCCACTATCTCCCTATCGATCACATTTCGAATCACTTAGAGTTATCTACTCTCATCCGTCGGGATGCTCTAGGACGACCCCCGTAGGGGGTCCTCCTAATTCTTACCTTTTCAAAAAAAAAAAAAAAAAAAATGGCGGCTTTCAAAATACTTGCATCCTCCCACATGAGGTATGTTGATTTTTTTGTTTTGTTTTTTTTCCCCAAAAATCCCTTCACCCACAGCAACAGGGGAGAGGGAGCCATGCTCGCACTCATAGCACCGGCAATCCTCCTGTTACTGATACTAGCCATCACAATCCACAAAACCCACAAGAAACCCAATTCCAGCTCCACAAACCACCTCCCTCCGGGAAGCCTCGGGCTCCCCCTCCTCGGCGAGACTCTGCAGCTGTTCAGCGCACTGAAGAAGGGGCGGCCGGAGCTCTTCCTCCGACACGGCGACGGCGGCGTCTTCAAGACGTCCTTGTTCGGGTACCCCACCGCCGTCTTCTGCGGGCGGGCCGCCCACAAGCTCCTCTTCTCGAACGAGAACAAGCTGGTCCAGATATGGTGGCCGCCCTCCGTCCACAAGCTCTTCGGGGCCTGCGTTTCCACCTCCCTCGGCGACGACGCCAAGCGCCTGCGCCGGCTCCTCCTCTCCTTCCTCGGCCCCGACGCTCTCCTCACCTATGTCCGGACCATGGATGTCGTCACTCGCCGCCATATCTCCTCTTTCTGGCAAGGTATTACATACTGTACTGTACTGCTTGTGTTATGCTGTTTGAGGCATTTTATCATACACCTGGTGTCCCTATTTGGAACCACACAAAACCTCACCATTTTTCTGCTTTGAAATCTGACAGCCTAAAGTAGAAATGGGATCAAATTAGTAAAGCTTAGAGTTGTATAAGGCCGGTAGTTGTACTGAATTCAGTGCTGACTGTGGATCTTAGTGTTGTATTCGTACTTATATCGACATCGACTTGACGAATTGGGTAGATAGATTGGTGATGAGAATCTGACAAGATGAAATTTGGATTGAAGGTGAGCAAGAGGTGGTGGTAGGCCCTTTGATAAAGCATTACACCTTTGAGTTAGCATGCCGGTTATTCACCAGCACAGAAGATCCAGTCTTCATCTCAAGGCTGTCAGCTCATTTCAAGGTCCTCCTTAAGGGGGTGATTGCCATCCCCTTGAACTTTCCTGGGACCAGCTTTTACAGTGCAATGAGAGCTGCAGATGCCATCAGGAGAGAGCTCAGGGGGTTTGTGAAGCAAAGGCGAGCGGATTTGGAGGCGAAGAGAGCGTCTCCTGGCCAAGACCTCTTGTCTCATCTGCTGGTCACCTGTGATGACAACGGCAAGTTTTTGACAGAGGAGGAAATCATCAACAACATACTCTTACTTCTCTTTGCAGGCCATGACACTTCCTGCTCTGTCATTACCTTGCTTATCAAGTACCTAGGAGAATTGCCCCATGTTTATGATCAAGTGCTTAAAGGTAATCTCTTACACCCTCCATTCTAACAATGCTAGTCTCTTTAGATTTTGTTCAACAATATAAGTCATTCCTAAGAATTTTATTCAAGTTTGATGACATCAAATATTCTCTAGCGTTAAAAAGAGATATATAGTTCATTTTTGAAATTTCCTCAAGTATAGTAGAACAGAGAGAATATATTTGAATGGCGATCTGTTCTTCCATTTAAAACTTTCCGGGTGTTCCAACTCATTACTTTGCTTTTGAGACGATGGTCTTTGAATGTTTTTACCTGATGATGTTGAGAAATTGAGGGAGTTTCCACCAGTTATGACATAATAAGTGTAAAGAGAGGGATCTCGAATGATTATATTCATAAGTTTATATTTTGCATCAAGCTTGTAAATTTAAGAGTGGTGGAGTGCTTTGTGCTTAACAAATATGCTCTGGAACGTTTTCAAAGTGTGCAATGCATATTTGATGAAATGTGTAATGTGTAATATGGTTTGATGCAGAACAAAAGGAAATCGCGGAATCGAAGGCACCAGGGGAGTTGCTGCAGTGGGAAGACATTCAAAAGATGAAGTACTCTTGGTATGTTGTTTCAGAGGTCATGAGGATGACTCCACCGGTTCCTAGTGGATTCCGAGAAGCCCTAGTTGATTTTGAGTATGAGGGCTATACTATTCCTAAAGGATGGAAGGTTCCTTGTCTTCTTTCAGGTCTAAGTTCTTGGATAAAAAACGTGCCAATCAGGAGATTACATTTGCGTCATGTGCTTGCAGGTATTCTGGAGCCCGGCATCCACTCA
Source organism: Polygonum maritimum (assembly GCA_963924305.1). NCBI lineage: Eukaryota > Viridiplantae > Streptophyta > Magnoliopsida > Caryophyllales > Polygonaceae > Polygonum > Polygonum maritimum. The sequence goes on along the minus strand of OZ002731.1, from coordinate 7,948,574 downwards.
TAACGACCCGAGTGTAATCCCAGATGCAGCCAAGTTTGAGCCTTGCAGATTTGAAGGAAGTGGCCCTGCTCCTTATACGTACGTACCATTTGGAGGAGGGCCTCGGATGTGCTTGGGAAAGGAATATGCACGTTTAGAGATACTTGTGTTCTTGCACAACATTGTCAACAATTTCAAGTGGGAGCTGCTCATTCCACAAGAAAAGATTGAGTACGATCCTATGGCGGTACCTGCCAAAGGACTTCCAATCCGTCTCTATCCTCACACTTCATAGTTTTGACCTTGGTACCAAACACTCTACTTGTTTACTTCACTTTCCTCACAAGCTATCCTCAAACTTGTGCCTGTTTGGATGCATATATATAATGCATTCACTATATAGCATGTGGTTATGCATTACAAAGCAAATATACAATGTGTTATGATACACTGGCACAATGCAAATTGGGTCATAAAACTAATGCATATTGAATTAAATATTGCATTCTAGATTATAATACCCGATGATACACAAGTTCATTATAGTGTATGACATCCAAACAAACGTGTACGTGCTCATACATATTATCATATGCTGTGTATGGATTTTTAGTTTCTGTGGAATGGAAATGAGAATGCATCTTTTATTCAAGCAAGTACTGAGCTGTTGACATTGAGGTATAAATACAGTGCATTTTCCAGGGTGTAGTGATAGGCTACTAGACCAATACCGCAAGTGTACGGGTCGCATAGTACCAAGGTGTCGATCTCTAGGACTTTAGTAGAGTTGGTGAACAGACAATCAAAGTAGCTAGGCAAATATGAGGCAACTAAGGATGGAAGAAACTTAAACTAATCAACTAGCAAACAAAGAGAACAAGCAACAAGATGATGCAAATATGAATAAGGGAAAGACAATCCTAGAATCTAGGTACTCAAACTATGGATCCAAGTAGGACTTTGCAAGCATACATGAATCAAGATCAAATCATGGTTTGGAGGCATCTACCTAGAATCATTGTCTAATCCTATCGAATCAAACAAATCGTACCTAGAATATGATAATCATCCACTTTCGTGGCTTAATCCAAGACTAGGCCCTTTAGGCTCAATAGAGACTCAATAGGTTCAAGCCCTCATCCACCGTCGTGGCTTGAGTGAGCTCGTCCAACTCAAACCATCTATCGGTAGGTCAACCTCTCAAGAGTTCCCAATTCAATTCTCATTTCAAAGGGAAATCAATCAATCAATCCTATAGTTCAAGTTAGAGAAGAGGTCTCTCAACACAAGTCCCTAACCTATCTCCCTATTGACAACCTAACCTCTCGGTTCTAATCATCAACAAGTCTCAAATCACAATCAATTTGGCATTAAGCACATAGGATTGACACAAACCACAAATCAAGTCTCAATTCATGCAAGCAATTCAAGGTATCTAGAATCCATAGGGTTTTCCCCAAACCCTAGGATTTGGGAATTTAGCAATCCATGGAGAACAAGAGAAATGAAGAAGAGATGAGGAAATCCATACCAAGAAACATTGTATTGATTGAAAAGGCACAAATCTCCAACAAAATCCTTCAATCTCTCAAGAACACCATAGAGGTCCTAAAATGGGAAAAAGTCCCCAAAAGTCACAAAGAACAAAGCGTAGAGTCCGAACCGAACAACTAAACCGAAAACAAGTAAAAATCTAACTAAAAAGAGATAAACGCAAACCGAAAGCTACGAAACATGACCTAATGCACATCCTAAACATGAGCTAGATGCAAGCCATCATGTAGCGTATGATCTGAAGCTGTGTACACATTAATAAGAACTTTCAAGAATCATCCTACCTAAGCCTATAAGCCGAGAAGAAGCAAAAAGAGAGCGACAAAAGAGGCTTTCATCTTCCTCTAAGGTGTTCAACTACAGCAAACATGAACGTTTAGGTCCAGTTGAAGCCGAACAAGGATTTGATCGCATTGATGGCATTCTCGTTTATGAATCTCGTCAAACCTTTTCATGAGTGGATCAAACTCATCAGACTTTCTAATGTTTTCCAGATCTGGGTCTGCTTTGATTCTCTGTAACACCAAGTAGAAGCTGATTAGTACTTACAACATGGACAGCATAAGAGCAAATAAGACAATGGTGAAATAGACTTACCTTGAAATCTTCATATCATGATTTCAGAGCATCTTCAAGAGCAGATAGACCAGCTTGTACCTGTTTATCAGAAGAAGACGACGAATAATAAAATCACGAAGCTGCAGAGGGCCTCCACATTCAAAAGTTTGAGCAACAAGTCAGTCAGTTTTCGTAGGTATATGAAAGTTGTACCTGATTCAACTTAGAGTAACGGCAAGCAACATTGTTACTGGCCACTGTAGATTCATCTGGAGTAGGCTTTGATCCTATTACTGACTCAAACTTCTCTAATGCATCCTCATATTTACCATCCCTTGGATGAACACCTGTAAAAGTTATAAGACAAGTAAAATATATGTGATCCAAAAATTAGCTGAGACCATACTAGATAGATATGGATACAAGATTGTACCTATAAAGCAGGAGCCCTTCGCGAAGGTCCCTTTCCCTGCCTTGTTTCTGCTCCATCTTTCTTTGGTAGTTTTGCACCTGGCTCCAAACAGTGGCATAGAAAATGTACAATTAGCGCTAAAAATCAACACACAGTCAACAGAACAAGTAGAGTAGCAACTCTTTTGACATTGTAACCTGTATCTCCCTGATCCGGGTGCTGATAAACCCGGCGTTTCTTTCGGCTCTGATGATTTCCTTTTCACTCATCTCACCGGTATAATCCATCTTCCCTGGTGGAAAACAAATGTCGGTTTAGCTTTACTCTGCTCCATGATTCATTGATCAATTGATAGCATGAAATGGCAGAAAATGGAAAACTGACCATATCTCTTCTCCATTCTCATAAGCAAGGGACCAATTCTCTGTCTGATGGTGTACATTGTTCTACCATATTCAGCAGCTGGCCAAATTTTGGTGCCGAAAACCGCGTTGTCCATACGTAAGCAACAACATATTGGAATCTCATAATCAATCACAAAGGAAATGAAAAACATATCTGGGTAAGTACTGATTTGGCAATTGATGTTAGTAAAAAAACAGTTACAAAGAGGGCACCTAGTAGCAATAACTTTATCACCAACACTGAATTTGCCAGTCTTGTCAGAAAATCCACCAGGGGCAATGGCATCAATGTAAGTAGTACCATCTCTCCCTTTGGCAAATTTCAGCCCATATGGTTGCTTAATCTCCACCTCATATTCTTCATATGGCTGTTGTTCTTCCTCTTCTTCTTCACCTGGGTCTGATTCTACTGTCTTGGTTGTGGATTCTGAAGCCCTGACCCTCCTCAAATCTTTTGACTTTAATTGGGCCTGAGCATTCAGACTTCTAATCTTGCATGAGTTCAGTAACACAAAGTTGTGAACTGGTAAAGGAAATGCAAGAGGAAGCCTGTTGTTGTGCTTCCTGATGTAGCAGAAGCTTGTATTTGGATTTGCTATGGAACCTGCTAACATGTCTAAATCTTTTTACTATCATCTTCTTCTTCTTCTTCTTCTTCTTCTTCTTCTTCTTCTTCTTCTTCTTCTTCCTCTTCTTCTTCTTCCTCTTCTTCTTCTTCCTCTTCTTCTTCTTCTTCTTCTTCTGGCACCAAGGAACCACCACATACAGAGCATCAGAAGAGAATTTCTCCTTTCCTCAAATTCTCTGCCACCTGATTTCTTTTATTTTTGTTTTTTTCCCCTTGTTTATTTTATTTGGTGTTATTAGAAATGCAGGGTATAAATAACCTTCTGTTATGATATTTGTTATATTTAGTGGATGTACCTAGAATGTTTTATCTTGTATTTTCTTGACCTTATCTCCTCATTGTATTATCTATATAAATGGTCCTCTAGCAGCCCTAATAAACGCCCCGGCTTTTTGCACACTAATTTTTGATTTTTTCACCACACCATTTAAAAGCGTCGTTGTTTAAAGGCGCTAGAATATTATATCAATTAAATTGTGGGAAAACAGAAACGCAAAAAAAACGTTGCGTCGCAGGACGTTGGTCAACGGCGTGGCGGGGCGCCGGTCAATGGTGTGGCGGTGGCGACAATTAATTTGAAAATTCGATCGTTGGACCAACGGCTATATTATTTGTCCTATAAAATGCTCGGTTCTTCATTCATTTTGTCAATGGTTGTTACCAATTTCAAACTATAGATCTATGCTCAAATCTCAATAAACAATGTCGTATAGTGGTCAAAATTTGTATTATGGTTAGGAAGACGAGCTAAATGATGAGTATGAAGACTCGCCAAAGTGCAAGGAGAGGAATTAATAGAAGAGCAAGAAAATGCAACTAGACAGTTTCAACCAAGCAAATGGTTATTGGTACGTATCATGCATTTACAATTCTCTTTGAATTCGATTACTTAAGTCAATTTCGTAGTTGTTTAGAATGCAACATAGTCTTTTAGAAATAAGGAGTAGTCTTCGTAATCTTAATTTGATACGAGTTTAATGCTTGTATAGCCATTTGGTCGAGATTTCACATCCGAATCTGCAAATGAATACAAGTGGGATGACATGAAAGAGATGATTGAGTGGGCTAGACAAATCGGTCGACCTTTTAATATTGCAATACTCATTAGTAACTCAAATGATAGATATGTGAAACTAATATGCGATCAATGCGGAGAGTCTAGAGCTATAGTGAATAAAAGAGGGTCAAGGAAGTGTGGATGTTCTTTTGAGTTGGTCGGTCGTCGATCGAGGTTTAGTGTAAGATGGACTTTGAAGGTGAAGTTCAGCATGCACAATCTTGAGACTGGTACAACCTCGCTTGGACATCCGTATCTTGGTCGCTTGACCTTCAAGGAAAAGGATATTGTCATTGCATGGGGAGTGTTAAAAAAACCGAATGAAATTTCGCAATGGTTCGTGAAAATTGATCCGAAAAATGTGACTTCTAGAAAGAAAATTTCAAACTTCAAGTATAAGGTATTACTGAATGATCGTGGCAATTTGACGGTATGTCAGTCGACACTGGTGTTCTTGCACAACAAGGGATATAGAGTGCGGACATTAACTAAACCGGAAACCAACGAGTTAGATATCTTGTTCTTTGTCCACCCGAATTCACTCCACCCGATGAAGTTGTTCCCTTATCTGATTGTTATGGATGCCACAAACAAGACAAACAGGTTTGTTTCCTCCCATTTATTCAATCCAAATAATGTTTTTGAATATTTGTTAGTGTTTGGGCTTAAATGTTTCAATAATGTGTAGGTATAACATGTTTTTGCTGGAGATAGTTGGTATGACCTGCATGAATCACACATTCAACATAGGTTTCGCATTCATGTCTGAGGAAGATCAACCACATTTCGCATGGATTTTAGGTCACTTGAGAAAACTATATGAAGAAATGGGTGTGATGCCGAAAACAACTATGATGGATTGAGAACAAGCACTAATAAATGCAATTCACGAGATTTTCACTGAAGACGAAGTGCAACATTTATTGTGTTGGGTGCACATTACTTCCAATATCAAAAAACATGCGCTTGACATCTTTAAAGATGATACTTTGTATACACGTTACTTCCAACTTTGCGCCCTAAACCGCATTCTCCCTCGCCGGAGGATCGCGGCCGAACAAGGCCCCTCCGACGGCATGCCCGACGAGGATGCTCACAAAGGCGCCTCCGTTGAAGGAGGTATAGCTAAAGAGAAGATCCGTCAGTGCCGCTTTCGCCAAATTGAATCCAATGTAGCGGAGGCGCCTGAGGGGCCCTCCTGCCGCCGCCGGCGGCACCAAACGACACACGTACTCGTTTGCGAGTGTCAGTAGAAAGACACAGACGACACCAAAGGCATACTGGCCGGGCCCTGTATTGCCCGGCCAGATGCCTGCCCTCTCAATTTTGAAGTAGAAGAATTTGGCTTCGGGAGTCTGAGCCGTGGAAGTGGATTTGGGGGGGGGGGGTGTTCGCATGACTGAGCTTTGGATTTTGGGTTGTCTTCGCAAGTACGAGCCATGGATTTGGATTTTGGGAGGGTTTTGTCTTCGCACGTCCGAGCTAGGGAATTGGACCCTTGTATACACGTGTATATACGTGTTACTTTGTATACACGTGTTTGACCCTTGGCATGGCCCAGATGGAGCACACCGCTTAAAAGAATCTATTATCCAAGTTCTTTTGCATCAAGAACGATCCATCTAAAAGTTTAAAATCATGGAAGCCATGTACATGGAAAGTTGTGCTCGTACTGACAATTGAATACATTGCCTTTCTAGGAAAGATATCAGGGAACTTGTCATAGACATAGATGGAGTAGTTGGTTATGACTTTCTGTTGTATTTTAGTCTATATGATTGCTCATCTCTTATCCATTTGGAGCTTTCTGGATGTGAATTGCCTCGGCCAATACCCTATATATTCAAGGAACTCGAGCACTTGAGGTCCATTAAGCTAAGAGACTGTACCTTATGGTCCCCCCATGAAATTGAAAGTCTTGTGGTCATGTGTCCGCATCTTGAGAAGTTGTCATATACCGACTACGGAATAACTGTGTTTAAGGCTAGTGCTTCAAACCTCAAGTCTTTTCATTTAGTTGCACGCTACAAAAGGATAGACTTGTATGCTCCACTTCTAGCTGAATTGGACGTATTATTGTATTTCTTTGATGATATTGGTGAATATGCAAGCCAAAACAACGGAGTTTGCAATTATGGCATGTTCCTTGGTGGTTTTACTAATCTTGGCAAGTTGACCGGACATCTCCAGTTCACAAAGGTAATTAACCATATGGTTGTATGTGTATTTCCATGATGATATAGGTCGTCCGTTCGACGGGAGGGAACACACAATTATTTTTGTGATATGGTTATGTATTAATATTACATGTTGATGTTTCAGAATATGTTGATAAAACGTTGAGTTACAATGTTTGGTGTTGAATCCCTATGATACATGTAGAGTCGTTAAACGGGTTTGTTAAGTCGTGTTTAGGTTTAGTCATTTTGGGTTTGGGATGAGTGGACAAATTGAGTACCAAACATATGGTACACTATTTAAGTAAAAAAAAATTCAAGCTACTTATCTTAAATTTTGATTATATCCCAAATGCACAATACTATATAAGACTTTATGAATTTACTAGAAATTGAAGTTATATCTTTCACACTTTTATAAGAGACGAAGTTTGTCCATTATCTTTCAATTATACTTTATATAAGTCATGATACTAATTATTTTGATATAAATAAGCAAGGATAAGATAAGAATTACTTATATATTTTTTTATTATAATCAAATGAACATATTTGTTTTTGCAAGTAAACCAAATGATGTTAATCGTTTAGCAAGGATTTGATCTAGTATTTGTTGGGGGAATTTGAGCTTTATGAAATTGAATGCATAATGCAATACATGAAACATTACAAGAGACTACTTTTGACGTCAACATTACAAGAGCTAGAACCTTAAACTGCTACTAGAGATACACGCACAATAGTCTAACCGCTTAAAATCCAAATACATAAAATTAAACAAAAAACTATGACATACTTAAACTATAAGCAAATCATATTGAGGTGAAATACACAGAATCATCCACAACGAAGGCGTTTGTGTCATTCTTTCCTCCCAGATTGAGGATGAGTGGGCAGGCAATTGAAACATGATTATGCCCACTTGCGGCACCCACAGATATCAAGGGAATATTTATGTATATATTCCAGCAACTGAGACATGATTATGCCCATAATGTTCTCAAGTATTTAATACATTTTGTATTCTTTATGATTTCCAAGTTATATTAAAAATATTTATCAAATAATTTTTCATTTTTATATATACGACAAACTTTATATTTAGATATTTATATTCTAAGGTATTTTTTTGTGATATTCATATACACACGACACAAGTGAATGAAATTGTGAATGAATCTTGTTTTTTTAGTCCATTAATGAATATGGCTTTAAACTATATGTTATATTAGCATAATTGTATGTTATAATTACTAATTAGTACCACACTTTCTTCTTTAATGAATAAAAGTATTATAGTAAAACATTTATGTAACTTTTTTAATGAATATGTCTTACATCTTTTATCTTAAATAGAAGAATCTATATATATCTTAATTTTATCCCCAAATAAGGTCAAATAAATGCATGTGCTTTCAATACTTCACTCCATTTTGCTTTCTTAGATGAAATCTCAATCCCTTCAACTCTCCCTTAGTTAATTCCATTATTTGTTCAAGAGTCCAATGACATTCCACCCTAATTAAAATGATTGAGATTTTGAATATTTTGATCCTAAAGAAAGTTTATAAAAATTATAATAATAAATAGGAAATAATGACATGTAAATTAGTATTAAGAAATAAAGTTTTTTACTCATGATTATAAGAATTTTTAAAAATTGACTTTAGTAAATCAATGTTTTTTAAACTTTTCATACACTTAAATTTGTACTCAAGACTAAGGCTTATAATCGGATTTATTAAATTCGTATTATCTTTAAAAATATTTTACAGAAATACTAAAAAGAAAATTCATATGTTTCTTTACATTTTGGTCCGTCTATGGGATGGGATATAAATGTCATGTACCAAGGTATTATTAAGAATTTCTAATATTTTTATGACGTGCTTTCTCCCGTCCATCGGACGGGGCAATGTACATCTAGTTTAATATTATTTTTATCTCCTAAAGGAAGAATTTGAATAAATATTAAAACAAAATACCAATAAAACAAAAAAAAAGCAAAACAAAAAAATAAAACAAATTTATAGAGAATTGGAACAGACACTAAAACAAAAAGACATACATAACACATAAAAAAAAAAGCAAAACAAAAAACAAAATACATTAATGGTCATTTATTTGACCTTGACAACTTTTAAAGGGATATAGATCGATAGGAGATAGATAATATAGATATATAGATATCAAGGGAATATATACATAAATATATAAGGATTTAAGAGTGTTGTTAGTGGTCGGTTAAAATTTGGTCATAGGATTAAAAAAGTAATAAAAAGAGAAGATGAATTATTTAAGGGTAGAAAACACTATGGCCGGTCATAGAGTAGACCAAATTCAATTTTGGTCTTTCATTATGGGTGTGACATGTGGCAAGCTAAGTGGATGCATTTTGTTTTTTGATAAAAGTAAAATAAAAGTAAATGATATTATATTGTGAAGGCCAACATTTTTGGCCTACCATTATAAATGCTCTAAGTAAGTAACAATAAATATATATCCTAATTGGTCATATTTCTATTCGTAGTTCATATATTTATATTTGACATTCACATATTTCGTCTTGTAGTTGACATTTATATAGAAAATGGGAGACACAGTGACATTTTTATAATCAGTAGAGAGTGTTATTTTTAGGTCTATTCATCTCTTTCTCTCGAATGATGCATGTTTTCTACTCTACTTCACATATTTTTTTTGTGCTTCACATGTTTATCTTTGTGTTTCACATAACTTTTTAATTGTTCTCGTGTTTTCTACTACAATTCAGGTATTACAACATCGTGTACTTTTATTGTTGTTCACAAATTTTTATATGAACCAAAGTATAAAACATATAATGTTCACTTAATATCATATCATGCTCACATAAAACCATAGTATGTTCACGTAAAATGCAACTCAATCAAGAAAAAACAAGTACATACATAAGACACTTTTCTATAAGGTTCACATAAAACATATGACGTTTACCTAATATCATAATAGATTCAGACAAAATCATAGTATGCTCACATAAAAACAACCCAGTCTAGAAAAAACACTTTTCTCTTTGAAATTTTGTCGAATATGTTATGTGCATCTCATAAAACTCTATAAAATTCAAATTCCAATAAGCAATAGTGACATCCACAAAGCAATCACCTACATATCTCTATAATTTTCGCTGTTTTGAACAATTGGATCTCTAATCAATAAATTCCCCTAAAATCCCTTACATATACATGTAAATGTCCTCGCTGAATTTGAACGACTTATTGCACAAGTGATATGAGGTAGAAAAACATCTAAGTTATGACGATTTCTTTCCAATCGGAGCGGCGATCAATTTGAAAGTGTTGAATGACTTTTGGAGTATGATTCCTACCAGGATTGATGTTTGGCTAATGAATCGATGGACTGGTCAAGGACCAGCTGGAGTCGGATGGAGAGGTCACCGGCAAAATTAAGCTTAGAAATCATCAAGTGGAGGTTGTTTTCGGGGATGGAGAGGAAGATCTCCCTCTCTAGTTCGAAGGTGAAGGCTCGTCTTGTGAAAGAGAGCATTGTTGAAGGAGGGGAAATGCATTCGAGATCTACAAATCTTACGGCAAAATTGTTATTACAGTTAACAGGTTCATAATAGTTTACACATGATTCAATCCCAATATTTAAATTAAGGCATAATTAAGTACTTAATGGTGGTAATAAAAAATAATAATATAAAAAATCATACATAACGCTAATTTTCAAAAGAAGATTGAAATAACATTAATCAAATAAAAGTACTTTTAATGTTTTATTTTAAAGTTTAAATATTTACGTTTTTCGGTTAATCGAGATTATTAATATACCAAATCAGTCACTACTCCCTAAAACCGTGAAAAAGATCGATGATTAACCCAGAAAGTCATTGACTTTTCAATTTCTGTTTTATTTGGACAACCATTGTTCACTATTTTTTAGGCATGAGCACGGTTTGCTTCAAACCGAAATGATCGAATCAAGCCGAACTGAAACCGAAACCATTCGTTTGATTCTTGATTTAAGAATTTCGCAAAATTTGATTCATATTTTTCAAAGAAAAACCAAAAATTCGGTTTTCGATTCGTTTCGTCTCATTTCGTGTCGTTGGATTGGTTCATTTGGCTTGAGTGCACTTTTGCCCGGTTCGGTTTTCCTAGAAACGTACAAAATTGATTAAAAGTTGGAGTTTAGCTGGGGTCCGATAGAGTCTCAGTTGTGTCGCCACTTTGCAGAAAAGGGTTCGAAGAACACACCCCTGTGCTGTGCCCTGTCCATGGGCTTCAATCCGAACAACTACGACTGATCAGATCCGAACGATCCCAAACCGTCTCGACTCATTGCACTTGGATTCCCATCGCTCGAGCAGGTATCAAGATGAAAAGCACCTTATTGTTCGCCTTCCTGCTGTTGATTTTCGCCGGAATTGTCTCCCTATCTGTTGCTCTTGCGTCCGATTCATTGCTCGGCGTCTCTCCGGAAGGTATTCTGCTTGCGTCGTTCATCTCCATTGTTAGGTTTTCAGGAGAGAAATCTAGTGGTCGCTTTCTGAAATTGACGGCTTTTTTGTTGACGACCTAGATGCCAAGTATTACAAGGCGGCGTCGGAGTCTGTGAGATGCAAGGATGGATCCAAGAAAATCCGTGTAGATCAGCTCAATGACGATTTTTGCGACTGTCCAGATGGTTCTGATGAACCCGGTAGTACTTTCTCTTATATATCTGATCATATTCTAGCTTGTGTTTTCTACTGTTTAATTTATACTTCATACTATACAGAAACTTTAAATTTTACTTGTGTAATCAGTAGAACTTAGCTGATCAAGTTATTGTTATAAATGACAGGAACGTCAGCTTGTCCGAATGGAAAGTTCTATTGTATGAATGCTGGTCACATTCCGCTTGTACTGTTTTCTTCGCGGGTGAATGATGGTATATGCGGTGAGAACTTTGCTCGACCCTCTTTATGCTATCACAAGTGCACACGTTTTTTGCATTCCAATGTAATGAGGGGCCTTGTTTCTGTCACCTTATGTAGATTGCTGTGATGGGAGTGATGAAAATGATGGTAGGGTTAAGTGTCCGAATACATGCTGGGAGGCTGGAAAAGTGGCTAGAGATAAGTTACAGAAGAAGATAGTAACGTATCAGCAGGGAGTGACGTTACGGAAGAAGGAGATTGAACAGGCCAAATTAGCATTTGCTAAAGATGAGGCTGAATTAGCAAAGCTTAAGGATGAGGAGAAAGAACTCAAGGACCTTGTTGAAGATCTTAAAGGTTGGTTTATGATCCTATCCTTTAAGTGCTTGCCTTTGCTATGCTTCAGGTCGTCTGCAATACATTCTCTGGTTTTGCTTAATAACTAATAGGTTTCTTGAACATTATGAAGTCATAGATCAAGTTGCCGTTTTATTTTGCAAGAAGAACTATCCAGAAATTATTTAGTACCATTTGCTAACATTCATTTGGATTTCTTCTGTAGTGTTGCTACTTTTTTTACTCTGTTAGTATTACAGCAGAGTGGTTGTAACTTGGCTGTGTTGGAGATGCTTGAGTTTCTTATAATCAATAATCATGCATTTGAATGCCCAATAACATTGCATTATATTTGGTTATGATATGATATTGTATATCTAGCCACTCTAACATGTTAATTGTAACACTCAAGTGGCCTTTTATCTTATATGGGCTATGTCTTGTTTGTAGAGCGTAAAGCGCAGATTGAGAAAGCGGAGGAGAAAGAACGCTTAGAGAAAGAACGCTTGGAGAAAGAATTAGAAGCAAAAAACAAGACGGAATCCCAAAAAGAGGCAAATGAGGAAGCAATAGATGATGAAAAAACTGAGCATGGGAAAGCTGAACCTAATCATGATACACATGATGAAAGTATTGGAAACATTGATCAGGTTAGGATATTCTTCCAATTAACATGAATGCTTTGAAGATGTCTTTATATTGTCCTTGATGATTACTTAAAATACAAGTGATTAAGCACCAGTCTGACTGTTTGCTTGCCAATGTAATGGTCTGATTTTGCAGTTGTTGCTAATGATCTGATTGTCAGCAGTATACCTTCCCTTACCATTTCTGTTTTAAAGTTAGATTAGTACTGTTAATTTGTTATTTTGTGGCATTTTGGACTTCTTGAAATAGTGGTGTACTTTTTCCTTTACTGTTTGGTGATATTTTGCTAACTCTGATACCTGCCTCATTAAACAGGATGTGGAGGAGGGCTATGCAAACTCAGAAGTTGTGGAGGAAGATAATCTGAAGGCTAAGGAGCCTCAAATTGATGCTGTTGACCAGGTATAATATAGTTCCTGACCATGAAACTCTTAGGTTTCTGTTTCCCTGCAAAAAGGAAATTGTTTCTGTTATTGAGTATGTTTCTATACATCTATGAAGCATCCAGAGAAAGAGGAGGAAGAGCTTGCTCCTACATCGGAATCTAGTACTCATGTCCACCACGATGAGGTGCTTCTCTTCTCTTAAGAAAACTATTAATCTAATTTCCTTAGCAATGATCCTCTGCAAATTCTTTATATATTCCATTAATTTGATTGTACTCTAGGCAATTAAATTTGTGAGTAAACTAATGGGAGTGTGTATGATATTCTAGTTTGTAAATTAAGTAGTGGCTCTGCTATATCTCTTCAGTAATCACAGTCAAAATGAGGCCAAATAGGTTTCACGGTTCCTTTTTTTTTTTTTAATCAATGATGGTCATACCATTTCAGTGATGGTTTTTTTTCCTGGATGTTCCTATAGGAGGGTGAAGTTTCAGGAAAGGATGCAGTGTTGTCAAAAGAAGAACGTGGACGTCTTGTTGCTTCCCGTTGGACTGGAGAAAATAGCGAGGAGAAAACTGCAGAATCTGACACGGTGACGGATAATGATACCCCAGGAATGATTCCTAAAGATGTTCATGATGAGGAATATGATGGCTATACTTCAGACGTGTATGATGACGATGAAAAATATGATGATCATGATGCTGGAGACAATGTAAATGATGATTTCACAGAGGACCATGTTGATTCCAGTTCTTCATACAAATCAGATTCTGATGATGAAACACACCTATCAGGTCTGCAATGCTTGTTTTTGCTTATTTTATTTTTCTAGTAACTTTTTCAGGATTTTTGTATGTTCAGTAAGCTTGCAAAATTAATCCAATAATATTTTAGGCGGCACATCTTGGATTAAGAAAATTAAGAGGACTGTGGGGAACCTTCTAGAAGTTGTTAATTTGTTTCAGACGCCTGTGAACATATCAGGTATGCTGTAGAAAGCTATAGCAGTTACCAATTATGTTCTGTTTGTACTTCCCACCAGCTTCTTTTTCACTAGAATTAGTTTTTCTTAGGCACATAGGGTTATTTACCATTGAGATTCTTTCTATCTTTGACATGGTTGCAATGATTGTTTTCCATCCTAGATGCTTCCCGTGTGCGAAAGGATTTTGATGAATATAGTACCAAGCTGTCCAAGATGCAGTCAAAAATTTCAAGCTTGTCAAAAAAGTTAAAACATGATTTTGGTGAGTATGCTTTAAAGCAATTAACAATGTATGTATTTGTTGTCTATTTCAATGGAGTCATTTATATGATAACTACCTTGTGCTCAAAAAGAAGTGAAAACATGGTTTTTTACAGGTCCTGAAAAGGAGTTCTATTCATTCTATGACCGTTGTTTTGAAAGCAAGGAAAGCAAGTATACACCTACACCTTGTTGTCACTTCTTTTTAAACCTTGCTTTTATTTGGCTCTGTGCCATTTTGCATGCTTTTGGTAGTTTCATTTCTACTAATATCCTTTTTTTGTCCTTATCAGGTATGTTTACAAGATTTGTCCATATAAGCAAGCTACGCAGAAGGATGGACACAGTACTACTCGATTGGGGTAGGCTTCCATAAACAAAATCTCTTAAATTTCATCTCTGGTTTCATCAATTTGCTTCTGCCCCTGGTCACCAAAATTAGTTAACCGTGTCTAGTTAGACAAACTGTAAATTCTGTGAAAACTCCTACTAGTTCTGCGTACTGGAGCACCAAGATCATGGAATTATAGCTAGGTCTCCTGCATGAATCTAGCGCACCACTCTTTACACTGAGTGATTTATGAAATTATCTGTGAGGGGCAGAAGGTTCCAACTCATGCCAAAATTCCCTTCTCTATCTACAATGTAAAGATTGATCAGCTTTCAGACTACACTTTTGATGATATTTTGTCATAATGACTCAAAAACGACTTATATTTTTCTTTTCGGTCAAAATGGCTTAAATACTCGAACCAGACTAGGAGGTTAAAACAACTTATATCATTAAATGGAGGGAGTATTATTTTATGCCATCCTTGCCTATATGTAATGTTTCTAATATATCTCAAAGCTATGTCATTCTGCCTTGCCCTGTGATCTGGTTGCTCATCCTCAATTTTCTGCAAACAGAGACTGGGAACATTTTGAAGAATCATACAAGTTTATGCAATTTTCAAATGGCGATAAATGTTGGAATGGGCCAGACAGGAGTCTAAAGGTATCGATCCTTCCGTTTCATGGTACTTAATTGTGAGCTGTGAGAAATATCATGTAGCTTTCCCCAAAAACGTTGTACACATCTTTCATGAGTGAAATTTATCTCTGGTACTAAACTGACTTGAGCTACTTGAAGGATTGAAAGTTGAAACTAAAAACGTATTCATCTTCACAGGTTAGGCTAAGATGTGGTTTGGATAACGAGATAGCTGATGTAGACGAGCCAAGTCGTTGCGAGTATATCCTCTCTCCCTTTGTCTTCTTACATGCTTTTCATAGTTTGGGGATGTAAACTGGAAATTATGGGTGCCGTTGCATTGCAATTGATTTGAATGTAGCACGCTGTAACTTTCCTTCTTCTGCCAGGTACGTCGCTGTACTATCCACACCTAATGTTTGCTATGAAGAGAAGCTCAAGGTATTGCATCTTGCCATCTTTTACCTGGAAACTTAGAGACGGCAGGAATTTAAGCCTTCTGACACTTGTTTAAAATCTGTCAGGAACTACAAAGCAAGTTGGAGAAGATGAACAACCGACAGCTACAGAAGCATGATGAACTGTAGCTTGTGGCAAAAGTCATCTTCGAGGGCAGATAAGAATGACCCATACATAGGAGTTCTTTGGTGGCCAACATGAATCATGATTTTTCGGTAGCTGCCGAAGTATATTGATCGCAGTTGAATGGCTTACTGATTCTGTTTTTTTTTTTCTTAAAAAAAAAAAAAATCCTTATCAATGTTTTTTTTGGTGGGAAAAATCCTTATCAATGTTTCGGAGTAGCATTTTATTTTTGTTCAAGCTTAGAAAATAGACTTTAGTATTATCTATGAATCATCTAAATTTTAGGGTTCAATGTTAGAAGAAGACTTGTCTCCTTTGCCCTATGAATGTTTTAAGCTGGGATAAAGGCTTCAAATAGTTATATATTCGGGCTGAATTTTGTCAAGACTATCAAGTTACCTATCGGAGTCGTAAGAATACAAAAAACGCTCTCCAGTCAATATGCCCCATTTTCCCTTTACCTTGTCCTGCGAGAAACAAAAACCCCGACCACCAAATTCGAACCCTAGATTGACAATCTCCATGCTTTTCCTCCTCCTAATCGGAACAAGCAACCTTCGAATCATTTCGGTAAGCAAACGTTAGTTTGGCCTAGATTTTGCCTTAGGTGATGGGCTAAAGTAAACAGCACAAACTCGAAAAATCTTTAATTGCAAGATCAAAAGTTCAGGAGATGTGTTGTTCCTACTCAAATTCACATAAATTCATTCTCTAAGAAGAGACAAAGATGGAGGAAGGAAATAAATTGCAAAGTGGCGACTAATTTCCATAGAATCCCTAAATTCCTACAGAGCCATTGTTTACATCCGACTCGAGTAGTAATGAGAGAGACTTCAAATGGTCGATGTAGGGAGCTAGAGTCCTGGAAAGCTCATGTGAAGGTAAAGGGAAGCGGCGCTGGTATGTTCTCCCTTGAAAGAAATCTCGGATGGGATAGCTCCGCCCAAGGGACAAGGGGTATTTATTTTCTTTCTCTAAGCTTGAATCTTATATTACCTGAACAAGCCTATGTTTTATTGAATGTTATGATCTATTACATGAATAAATTGATGAACCATGGGTAATCTTGCAAGATTATGCCTTGCTTTGAACAATACCCCAATGGGAGAACCACAGAACACTCTGAACCGGAATCCACTATAGTTGACGAAACCCTATATAGCAGTGAATAAAAAGGCGACGCCTAGGTGCTCGCTTCTCGCCTAGGCAGTGAGGCAATGGTCTCATCGCCTTTTATAGGTCAAGGCAGACATTTTCCAAAAGGCGAGTGCCTTTATCGCCTAGGCACTCGCCTCTCACCTTTAACGCCTTTTGGTAAAGTGTTTTTTTAGAATGAAAACAAAACAAAAATATTTTAAAAATAGTAGTAAATTTTTTAATCTTTGTTAATTTTAAAGCTAATTATAAGTAAAAGAAAACAAATAGACATCTTCAATCTCTTAATTTGTCTTTTGTCAATATCTACCTATGCGCACTAAGCACTTAATTATGATGATTAAGATGTCTAACTTAATGTATATATATGTGCTCTTATATCATACATATTGCATTATGGAGCACCTTGATACAAAAGGCATTCGCTTTTCGTCTCTCGTCTCTCGCCTCTCGCCCAGGCAATTAATGAGACCTATATCGCCTTTGTTCGCATTTTGTCTTTTTACTCAGTGCTATATAGTGGTGTTCACATGAACAATGTTAGTCCTTCTAGCCTTAAGAATGACAGACAAAGATTTTCCAATCAATATTGTTAAGATATGGAAACCATGAACCATTTGAGTAAAATGAGCTCAAGAAGCCGACATTTGAGTAAAAGGGGTGTTTTGGTGATGGGAGATCAAGAGGAGCTCAAGAAGCCGACATTTGCTTGAAGACGGAGTCAAGGAGAGGCCCGAGAAGACGCCAAAGGAAACAACCTGAAAGCCGAGCAAGACGACGAAGCGAGAAGGCAAGACCCAGGGCATCCATGTCCTGATGCGGGCAGGGTCGTGGCCAAGGTCGTGTGACCCGGCCGGGTCACAGCCCGGGTCACCCGCCTTGCCTTAGCCGAGGCCAAGCACAAAATGCAGGGGCCGACCCGGCCGGGTCACGGCCCGGGTCACCCTTTTTCCTCCCGCGTGTGTTGTGTTGCGTTTCTAGTGTCCGACCCGCCCAGGTCATGGGCCGGGTAGGAGCCTGGGTCTCGCGACAACGCCCCATTTTCCTCTTTTAGGTCTTTTTCTTTTGGGGTTTTTGTATAAATACTCTTTCCTTCCTCATTAAAGACATCTTCTTTTCCCTTCTGGGGACTTTTTCCCCAATTTAGGACCTTAGGCATTTTCATTAAAGCTCTCTTGTGAATGTTGGAGATTGAAGAAAGTTGTTGGAAATTGTTGCCATTTCAATCAATAGAATGAACTTTGGTATGATTTTCCTCCTCTCTTCTTCATGTCTCTTTTTCCCCATGATTTGCTAGATACCCAAATCTTAGGGTTTGGGGAAAACCCTATGGATTCTAGGTAGAACTTTGGATTGCTTGCATGAATTGAGACTTGATTGTGGTTTGTTTCAATCCTATGTGCTTAATGCCAAACTGATTGTGATTTGAGCCTTGTTGATGATTGAAACCGAGAGGTTAGGTTGTCAATAAGAAGTTAGATTGGGGCTTTGTGTTGAGAGACCTCATCCCTCACTTGAAGAATAGGATTGATTGATTGAGAACCCCTTGATACGAGAATTGATTGGGGATCTCTTGAGAGGATCACCTACCGATCGAGGCTTGAGTTGCATAAGCTCACTCAAACCACGACGGTGGATGAGGGCTTAACCCGATTCATAACCCTATTGCGCCCAAAGGGCCTAGTCCCGGGTTGTCAAGCCACGAAAGTGGATGATTAGCGTATTCTAGGCACATTTGTTTGATTCCATAGGATTAGACAATGAATTAGGTAGGTGTCTCCAAACTATGATTTGATCAAGATTCATGCATGCTTACAAAGTGTTGCCTAGGTTCATAGTGTCAGTACCTTTACTCTAGGATCGCCTTTCCCATATTGAATTTGCATCATTTTGGTACTTGTTTTCTCCCTTTACTTAGTTGATAGTTGAATTCCTTCATTTCAATCCATAATTTCTTCTTATATGCCTAGCTACATGATTGTCGACACAATCAATTCTACTTAAGTCCTAGAGATCGACACCTTGATAATACTACACGACCCGTACACTTGCGGTGTTGGTCTAGTAGCCTATCAGTATGAGAATGGATAGGTAAACTAAACAATGTGTAGCTGTTTATACTAATTAACTCATACAAAAATTAATGTAAATAAATTTATTTTAATAATATAGAATCCAATGAAATCTAACTTGTAACAACTTTCTCAAAATTATATTAGTATGTAAAGTTAAGATTATTCTAATCAAAATGATTAGACAAAATAACCATACATAGCGAACAATGAATATGATATTGTGACCTTAGTTAATGTTATTTTCGAATATGGATGATAAAATTATCTCATTAGGCTTCTTAATTTGACAAAATATTCTAAGTATTAGTCTATATTAAATTAAATATCGGTTACACTTTAGAAGAAATTATACCAATTTTATGATAACTCATAACTAATTATTGTCATCTTTATTACACGAAGATAAGTTGTAGACATCCTAAAAAACCTCTATAATAAATCTATATATTAATTGCAATTATACATTTAAGACTTTATATTCCTTATTATATATATAAATTTTTATGCTAACCTTGAGGACCTTTTTTAGCAGACATACATTTTAGCTTTAGTAATTTATAATTATCTTATAAGAAAAACATTCTTTTTTTTTTTTATTTATAATTTCTCTATCTTATAAAAAGTTTAAATGTACGTATTATTGTTATCAGTTGATTCAATTCGATCATGTATGAAGTTAAATATGTAGGATAATATTAATACAAATAACCATAGTTTTACAAACAAAGGTATTTCAAATCCCAATAAATTAGTGGTTTAACTTTAAGTTCCATATACAAACAATTGACCCATATTGTTGTAAATAATTAGGTACAAAACAAAAAAAAAATCATAATGACATGTTATAGAAAAATAATCAGAAGTTTTTTTTATGATAATAAACAATTAAATAGACCGTATAATTTTTACTTCTAAAGTAACCAAGATTAAACCAATCAACATTCAATCATCCAATAATAATACACAAAACACTACTTTCTTCAGATCATCATCAACAATAACTAGTATCAAAATTGTCATTTTAAACAATGTAAATTAATATTTTTTTTACATAATAATATACTCTAAGTAGCAAATGACTATGATTTTATTTACATAAAAATTTCTTGAAATAGTAGTCTTATACATATTGACATTTTAGTTTAGATACAATGAACAATTCAAATAATACTATATATCCATATGAAAAATCATTTTCAATATAGATCGGTAGCATTTTAGTTTGGGTAATAAAGAACAATTTTAATATAATGTTATAAAACAGTTGTAACTAGACCTGAGTCCGGTTAACCGAACCGCCGGTTCCGAACAGGTTTAGGTTTGGGTTTAGGGCAAACCTAAACCCAAATCTTGAGGGACCCGGTTAGCTGGTTTCAGTCCGGTTTCGGTTTTGACCGGTTTCCTCCCGGTTTCGGCGCCGGTTAAGGTTCCGGTTCGGTTCCGGTTTTTTTTTGTTTTTCTGAGAGTCCGCGGGTGCGGTCCACGTTCCGCGACCGCGGTTCTCATCTAGAAGTAAACCGCGGTCGCGGTTTAGGCAACCGCGCCCACGGTTTAGCCGGTTCACGACCATTAAAACAAAAAAAATGCAATTTATTTTTTAAAAAAATTGGTAAATCGCCGGTTTTTATCAGGTTCCGGTTCCGGTTTGAACCGCCGGTTCACCGGTTTGGCATAGCACCGAACCTTAACCTAAACCTAGCCCGACCGGTTTGGCGGTTTAGGTTAAGGTTCCGGTTTGGTTTCGGTTTTGACCGGTCCGGTTCTGGTCCGGTTCGCTGGTTCAAACCGAACCGGACCCAGCTCTAGTTGTAACTTGTAAGTAAAAATCATTAGGACATTGGTTTATACTATAGTGTTAACTAGTGGTAGTATATGTGCCTTCAAGGCACGGTGTTTTTGTATATAAAAAATCTAGTATATTTTTGCGTCTTTATGTTGAATTTAGTATACTTTGGAGTAGGTTCCTCTTGAATCAGAAATTGTTGTTGTAACCACCCAAAATAACTTTTATTTTGCTCTTTCTTCAATTCACATCATTGCTCCACAGTACTTATATTCATGTATAGGATCACCAATATCCCAATATCCTTCTAAAATATACAAAAAATTAGGAGCATATAGTGTGGATAGATTGATCTATGATTAAGAAAGGTTACAACTTTTCTATGATTTTATACACATGAAAGAAACACATAGTCTAGCTCTATTTTAATTAAGTATGAAGGTAAAAACATATACACTTTTACCACATCAGTTTGACAGATTGTCTCACGATTACCTGTGAATTGAGTTGTAGCTCGTTTACGTTTTTTTTCTCCTTGAATAAACTCTTCTAGTACTTCCAGCCATCCTATAATTATAAAAAAGAGTGAGAAATTTTCTGACCGATAGTTGAAACTCTACAAACATCCAAAACTACATTACATGTGACTGCTTCAGGCAGAGGGGCTTCGAAGGCAATGTGGAAGAATAGAGCTTGTTGAACACCAAGTTTAATTCTCATCCAAACACAGGAAACTGAACTTACGAAGAAGAAAAAAAAAGCATTAGATAAAGTTCTTGTGGAGTTCTTGTTCGGCCAAGAGGAGGGGTCTAGGAGTGAAGTGCGGCTAGGAGGTGAGGTCATTGCTAAGAAGGAGCACTTCAAGTATCTTGGATCTGTTTTGCAAAGCAATGGTGTATTGAGGAGGATGTTAGGTCTCGAATCCAGAGAGGTTGGCAGAAGTGGAGGGCAGCTTCAGGAGTTCTGTGCGATAGGAAGGTTCCGCTCAAGATGAAGGGAAAGTTCTATAGATCCGTTATTAGGCCTGCGATCCTCTATGGCGCTGAATGTTGGCCGACGACAAAGGCTCAAGAGCAGAAACTTGCAGTCGTTGAGATGAGAATGCTTAGATGGATGTGTGGGCATACGAGATTGGATAAGATCAGAAATGAAGAGATCAGAAACAAGCTGGGGGTGGCCAACATAGGAGACAAACTGTGAGAGGCAGGGCTTCGATGGTTTGGCCATGTCCAAAGACGGAGTCCGGACGCTACAGTTAGGAGGTGTCAGCATTTGGATTTAGGGGTCTTCAGGAGGGATAGAGGTCGGCCGAAGAAGCGATTGATGGACAGTATAAAGCAGGATATCGGCTCGTTAGGGATTTCTGTGGATTTGGCGCAGTGCAGAGAGAGTTGGAGAGAGGACCAGGGTAATAGATTGCTGACCAACCGTTGGTGGAGCCAGTGTTCTCGCTTAGTCGGATAGTCTCTTGTAGATATAGCTTTTTTGTCTTTTCTTGCTTGTTTTCTGTATAGTTCTAGTTTTAGTGTAGTTTGTCTTGTCATAGTTGGGGATGTTCTGTTTTGTTTTTGAGTCGTTTGGTTTCTTTGGTCTTAGGTTGTATTGGGCGCATTCCATCTAGGTCTGGAATGCCCCCCCATCTTGACTCCCCAGATCTTGCGAAAGCGGGACTTCCCTGGGCAAATGTTGTTGTTGTTGTATACGTACATACGTTCTTGGCCAAAAGAACGAATAAGCTGCACGATTAATCTTGTGACAAAAGTCCCGTGCCTTTCTACTCTCCTAATAGATTTGGTATGTTAGGATTTGTTTTTTAGATAAACTCCATAGTATACAACAGTTTGTTTTATAAAATATTAATTAATTAAAATGGGACTTAGTAAATAAGAAGAAATCTAATGTTTAATCTACAATGAAAGTTCAACCAATCAAATAAATTCAATTATTTTATTAAAGATGAGTTACACTGTCTAATAAGGAAACATCACATGTCAGGGTTAAATATTAAATCTAAACTCCGCTTGGTAATATATTTGGGTGGGGGTTTTTGAGCGTATTTATCTGGCTCCGTCTGCACTCTGCACTTGCCTTGCTCGTTATTTGTTCGGCGCCTTGCATCCTCCTCCGCCGTTCATCACTTTTTCCTCTGAACTCGCCAGATCCCCACCACAGGTAAAGCGACCTTGTAATTACGCCTGAGCAATTGTTTCTTTGTTTTCCCCAAATTTCCGTGTAATCTTCCTTTTTGTTTCCTTGGTTAAGTCGCGGAGAAAGAAATCATTTCTTAGTGAGTGCTGAAAATCATTTGGGAGTCCCAACAAATTATGGCTTGTTTGCACGATCACAGTTGCGAGGATCACGATTGCTCTTCCGATTGGTCCCTTTACAAGCACATCGACCTTCCAAAGGTACTCCTTCCCCATCCCCCTTCATTTGTGTATTTCTACGCTGAGTTTAAATCAGTATTTGTTTCCTGCAAAGTCCTCGCTTAGGTCTACTGTGGTTGACATGCTTAGTGTTGTTCTTGAACTTTCGAAATCATCTAGGCTTAATATCCATCCATATCTTTGCTAGTAAAATGCTTAATTAGTGTTAGAGGCTTTCGTGTCCTGGAACAGAAGCAGGCAATTTTGGAAGATGATTTACTTTTATAGGAGGATTATACCAAGTCACTTTACAGGGTTTTGCTAGTTTATGTTAAGTTAGTTCATTGTAGAGAACAAATTTGCAGTAAAAGTTGGTACTATCTTTGTCAATTATCATTATAATACCAAAATGCCTGGTAGAATCTACTATTAGGATCCTAACATCCTTGGTTTTCTACATATTGATTAATGACAAGAAACCCTTATGTAAATCTGTGAGGTATTAGTATCCATTTGATTGTCATTATGTTCTCTTCCACAATCATGAGTAACACACATATGATCCCTGATTTCCATCTCTGCAGTTGTTTTCCGTTTATGATGTACGCCCTCATGTTTCACTGTTTATTGGGTACAGGTGAATGCTTTAAATGAGGCTGTAGCAGGTAGTGTGAAGTCAGTCTTTAGGGCTTGGGAACAACGTCTTAATGTTTCAGAAGTAAGCAAGTGCTGAAAAAGTGCAACTTATTGCCATTTCTATCGTGTAAATAAACTATTTGTGTACAGGGGGTAGGGTTATATATTCAAAGGCTGTTAGAATCTCATCATCATCATCTTCACACTTTTCTTAATTTTATTGCATGTGAATATATTTAATACATAAAAATGTGCATATATAAATATCCTTTTGGTTACAGGGACACCTGGAGAGCAATGACGGTGATCCTGAGTTGATTATATTCATCCCGTAAGTAACCCATATTTATAAGATGTAAACTTGCAATTTTCTGATGCATGCATTATTCATATGATGTACTGTGCTCATAAATTTCAAGTTTGTGGTTTCTTTAATGATTTGGAAAGTTGGGTTTAATATCTTCATTCTCATGCTCTGTGCAAAATGCAAACAGGTTTACATCTGATGTTAAGATCAAGAGCATATCTGTTGTAGGTGGTGCTGATGGAACAAGTCCTTCCAAAATGAGAGCGTAAGCTATATGAGTTTTATTTGTTACCTTTTTCTCTTCTGTGTCACCGGAATAAATTCGTAACAAAGAGCATGGAAATGGCAATTTGACTGCCTAGTAGAATTATGTGTCAATTTGTTCAATCTTGTAGGAAGTTGAGTTTTGTTCTGGTATTTCTTTTTTCTGGCATCCACTTATTATCTGCTATATAATCACATCATTATCTACTGTTATTCTGCATCATACCTTTACTATTCTACGGGTTCCAATGCTGAACCGACAATTATGTATTCTTTAGTAATAATAGTTTCTGCTAATTGTTTCTAACTTTCTCATGTTAAGACAAAATATAACATTTTTTGCATTCAGGTTTATCAACCGCGAGGGAATTGACTTCTCAGATGCTCAAAGTATGCAATCTGTTCAGGTATTCTCCTACTCATCAAGATACAGACTTTAAAAGCAATTTTCTATTCTTGAGCTCTACGTTAAAAACAGCTAAAGATCCAAGTTACAGATTCGTATTAGTTTATGTAGGAACTTAAGGACTATATTGTTGATTCTGACCATCTTACATTGAAATTTTTGCTTTGCTATGCTTTTAAGGAGTGGGACTTGGCTGAGAATCTGCAAGGAGTTTTGGAATATCAGACAAGGTAATTTGCTGGCTTAGCTTGTATTGTGGAGTAACCTCCAGAAGAGAACAAATATGAATTTATTTCTGCAGATGCAATTTTTAAGTATAGACTCTGGTGTTATGCTCTTGCCGTGTCTGTGAAAGATATCTGAAATATGAGAGTTTGTTTCAATAAGCTCAGATTGGTTGAAAGATTTCGTATTTGAAGCTTGAAGTAAATATATAAACCATTTGGGACAGGTACTCAAGATTCCAGGGCGTGGGGAATTTGACTTTGCATTTTCCTGACAATTTTGGTGCTGATACAACTCAGATACATTACATTGGACTGAAGGGTGAAGCCACTCAGGTATCATGGTATTCTAGCACAGATATTCTCAGTATGGATCTGTTGAATTGTCTGTTCTTTGTCGTCTTCTCTGTCATCATATTCCTTCTTGTTTTTTTGGCAATTCATTTTCAGCTGAAGAGGGATGTGGTTGCAACAATTGTCTACGAGCTTATGCCTAATCCATCTGATCACAAGTGAGTTTCTCTTGCATTCTTATACAACCATTGCACTTTGCCTCATAGAGTTCAAAATTTCATCAAAAGTACATATCGGTAAACAGTATTTAAGGTACTTCAATGAGTGAAAAGTAATTATTTTTACATAAATATTTTCCACAACAAAGAAAAACAAGATATATGTTCCTTGTGGAAGTTGGAGCTAATGAAAGAGAAATTGTATGAAAGATGATAGCCTCAAATTTTCTAACATGGAGCTTTCGGTGTAATAATGCAGGGCACGTTCAGAGACGGGAGGTGGGCTCTCGCAGATTGAGTAAAACTCCCGAAGTACATGTTCTCTTTCTGTCAAACACAGATTAAAACTAAGCTTCCTAATGACCATCATCAATGGGTCATGTTCTCATGTTTGATAAAAAGAAAAATGTGCTTTATATTTTTTTGGTTGAAAAGGGAAAGAAATGCTTTATATACCTATGTGCGTGTGCTCCTTGATAATCAATGCTCATACATGTTTCTATTATTCTATACTACTTTTGAGGAACATATATCATTTTCACAAAAGTCTTCCTAATCACCGCGTTAATATGGTGCTGAAAGATGGGTTTCTTTTTCCCCCCCCCCCCCCCGAAAACAAAAGGGTTAAGAGTTGTCAAAACTTGATCTGAAAAACCAACTTGAACCGATCAATAATTTTATGGTTGAAATCCGACTCGAAAAGTATTGAGGCAAGGGAAAACTCGATACCAATTGACCCAAACTTGAAAAGTCCATTTATTCAACTCGAAAAGTATGAGTTGAATAAATGGAGGTTCGATAAGTGTTTTTACTTTGTTCGCAACAGTCTGACGTGAGAGAAGTCAACTTGAGCTAGATCATAACACATTGAATTTTGAAATTGGAACTAGATCAGAACATATTTACTTTGTTCGCAACAGTCTGACGTGAGAGAAGTCAACTTGAGCTAGATCATAACACATTAAATTTTGAAATTGGAACTAGATCAGAACATATTGGTTTGATTGATCATAACATATTGAAATTTGAATTAGATCAGAGCATATTGGGTTCACCTGATTTTTAATGTATGCAAAGATCTAATAAAACTTATTTTAAGCATTATCATACATTTTATAATAAAAAATATAAAATATGATATTTTGTTATGAAATATAGTTCTTTTAATAATTTAAAGTCAAGTCCTTTACCTGTTAGACCGACCCAAACGTCCAATGGTACATTTTGATTAGACCCGATTCAACCCGTAAATCGATTGACCCAAATTCGTACTCAACCTAAACCTGAAAAGATCGAACTCGATCGAATTGACTCGTTTGACAGATCTATATACGACTCGTAAATCAATTTATATTTCTTGTTTTCTATAATATTGTTGTAAGGTCATATGATAGGAACTCTATATTTAGAAACTAAACCCTAAAGGGAATTAAGAAACCATTTCATAAAAAATCTTTTTTTTTTAAAAAATATGAAATCTGAGCAAATCTTTCTACGGTATAGATCTCATAAGCATAGATTTGAGAAAATTGTTCATTTTTTTCACAATTGCTAAACATCACCGCATCTTAACTTCTTCGTCACCAATTTACATTTTTTGACCTAAATACCCCTTAATAAATAAATATCCATAAAATAAAAATAGATAAGTAAAATGGAGGGTGCCCACTACCCTCTCAAATATCAATCCCTCAAGTCGTCTTTTACCTCCTCAAAACCAGTTTAGATTTCTAGAAGATTGATAACAAAACCCATTCAATTAACATTGAACTTGCCTTTACTCCTCCAACCCACCTTATTTGTAAGCATTTTGGAGGGTTTGGATCAATACGGGTCACCCCGGGCCTGTCGACCTACACGGTACACATTCGGGTGCAAGGTTGCGTTGGAGGGAGGATCCGGGATTAGGAAATGGAAGGCTGGAGTCGTCGAAGGCCGGCGGTAATGGATCGGAGGCCGGCATCAAGGGAGACTGAAGAAGAAGAAGATGTTGTCCGGCCGGTGCACTCAACAGGAAGAAAAAAAGATGGGATATTGGGTTTTCAGAAATTTTTGGTTTGTTTGTAAATGTGAGTATGCTATTAAGGGTAAAAATGGAAAATGAAAATGGTGATAATTTGTTTTTGGTGATGTTTAGCATCCCTCCTTTTTTTTGTATAGAATCTTATATACAAAATTTAACTAAAAATGGAAATGTATTTTTTTGTTGGAAGACTAAAAATGAAAATATGTTATTTTGGTAAGTCAGTTATATTCAGACTTAGATCAATCGAGTCATTTGGTTCAATAAAGATATATTATTAGAAATTCAATGAGCTATCACCTTATTACAAGGCTAATATTAGGTTATATCTATTTTATAAGGCTAGCATAGATCATCATAGCACATGGTCTTTAACAAATCAAAAGTAGATACTCGTGACTAAGCAAAAGTCTTAATTCACCCAAATAATTAGAATCCCAGACAAAAGCTTGAGGAATCCTTGAGATAGCATGTCGAACTTGTAAGATATTAATATGTCGGCTTGTTAAGAAATTGGTTGCATAGTTACATTCTCTAGAACAATTAAAAAACATAACATTATGAATACATAGAAAACCATATTTCAAATATCCTTAATAATCAAATAAAAATTTCAAGGATTGCACACTTTCTTAAGAATTAATAATAACTAAATTGTCCCCTTCAATAATAAGACTAGTAGTATTTGTAGAATTAACAATTTTTAGGCCTTCTAGAAGCACAAATGCTTCAGCTTTTAGGCATAAGCGCAACCTAAAATTGTTTTATGATCATCACAAATCATGAAGCTAGCAAAGGTGGTTATAATTTGACAATTGAATATGAAAACATGACAATCTAGACAAGGTCTTTCAAAATTGGAATACCTAATTACTTTTCCATGGAGGTTATAATTTCAATATTACGAAAACTTGCTAGCAACCGAGTATAGAGCTTTGATATTATACCCGAAGTTTGAAAAGTACTTTTATAATAATGAATAAAAAATTTATATCGCCATGTGTTGCATTTATAGATATTACAGTCACCATATGTAAAATTCAAGGACAAAATACAAGTACCATTTTAACCAATTGAATAACTACACATCGAGTACTTGATAAAACCATCGCTTAATCTATGTAATAAACCGCAAAGACTTTGTCCCCGTTACCGATTAAAAAGAGTTTTTTTATTTGTCAAATATCATATTTTAAAGCAAGCTTTTATTAAGAAACCACATTTTAAAATTTATTTTAGGTAAGATCACTTCTTTCATATTTTACATACATGTGGGGTCTACAATCAAAATTAATCAATCAAATTATTTTAATAAAAATGAGTGATGTGGTCCAATATGAAGTTGACACATGTCACGATAATTATTATTTTTAACTCCTGTTTATTTTATAGTTATGATTATCATTGCCTTTTAACTATTATATAAGTGAATTATGACAAATCTATTTTAGACAAGATGCTAACTATTTGTTCCTTATCAATTTCTAAAGCTAAGATAACTTTTCGGCCTCATTTGATCTAGATTTGTAATTCTTACTTTCACAATAAAAATATATCTCTCTCAAAGTGATATTGCTATTTATCTTAAAGGAAAGATATCATATAAACACATAATCATTTATTTAATTTATAGATTTTATAATAACCACTACTTTGAATTTCAAATTTGAAAATTACATATCCTCTCAAATCATTCAAAAATAAATAAAAAATCTCAAATTACTATATGTGTTACCATATGATAGTCCCAAAGCGATGCCAAGTCTAATTAAAATATGCTTTAACGAATACAATCAAATTATTAAATTAAGAAACACAAATTTTTCATTTTTACCAAAACAAATAAATTTGCTTCTATAAAAAAAACAAAAATAAAGTGGAATATTTACTCAATATGTAAACTCAATGGCAATGTGATTATCCTATTCATTTACAAATTTTTTTTCGATTTTTTTATTTTAAAAAAACAAATATAATATACAAAGCAACATTCAATCAAATTGAATACAACTTCTCAATAAATAAATCCAAATCTCTAAGGCCAATGTCCAAATCATTAATTTGTTATACTTCCTTACTTTTTTTTTTTCCTTTTTCTAAAATAAAGACAAATGCACAATTCAATTGTTAGGGATTTCGGTGCAGTTGGCTCGGTGTAAGAAGAATCGGAGGGAGAAGATCAAGGTAGTGGAGTGATATACTTTCTTTAGGATGTGTTAACTCTTGTATTTTAGGACTTTTTTTTTTTTTTTTGGTTGAGGGCACTGCCCATGAGAGTCGAACCGGTGACCTCTGGGTACTACCCTTGGAGGCTTAACCGTTTTGACTAAATGCCCGAAGGCGTATTTTAGGACTTTAGTGAGTGTGTTTATGTTAGAGTTTGAGCTTTATTGTAAAATGAAGATCGATGACACAAGGCTTGAAGATACAAGAGTTTTTCGGGCTAAGTTTCAAGTGAAGTTCGCCACTGATCCAGATCCGCAAGTACAGTGTCTGAGCCGCGGTTGCGGTGAAGTAGAGGTGACGACGATCCATTCCCGAGAAGGCTGCAGGTGCGCCACCTTGGCAGCAGTTGCGGTAGAAACCGACTTTAGAAACCCAAATAAATGACAGATTTCAATGAATCCCTATTTGATGCGTTATATAGTAGTATTTTTTTTATCTTAATCGTGTGCCGGACACGAAGATTACATTAAGTATAAGTTAAAGTTCCGCTAATTGTAGCCCTAATTAGAATAAAACATTACCAGTATCTTCTAGAAAAGACCCATCCCTTAATTTATCATCTAGAAAAGACCATAAAACGGCAACTTCGATTCTCAAATGAAAGAACGACGTCTACCCCCTCTTTGGGCCTAAATAAATGACATCAAGCCCAACTTGAAAAAAATGAAATCATTTCAATTCCAACTTGGCCTGAATAAATAACATCAAGACAAACTTTAAAAAGGAAATTTTTTACTTAATTTATGATAAATTAGCCACATTTATTTTTTTGGCTAATTTTCTTACCATTTCATATAAAATCTTGATTGTATTAAATTTGTGAAATTTGCCCGCCAACAATTACCAATTGTTATGAATTTTCTAGATAACATGAGTCGTAAAGATATGATAAGCTATGAGGACACAATAACACAATAATAGAACGATCAAATTGGTTTAGTGTTCATACAATAACAAAAAGTATTAATCATTCATTGAATCCTACAATAATCGTACTAGCAAAAATATCCTAATAAGTAATAACTACTCCCCACAACCTCCGACATCCCTACCCTCGCCAGCCTCGTATCTGGAATCTCTAAACGGCCTGCTCAAAGGAGGAGGCAACGACGGATGATCATCTCCTAAAATGCGCAATATGTCCTCAAGGTACGGTCGCACACCATGGTCACGGGGCATCCCTACTAATGCATAAGTCGCGTATCCGATCAACTGTTGATGTCGCTACACAAGATGAGAAAAATGTTAAATGTCAAAAATACAAAAATGCAATGTATAACTTAAATGGAAAACACACTAAAGAGAGACATACTATGGTAATATTCACTATAGCTGTAGGGTGGCTAGCTGGCTCGCGTGGACGGTCCTGCCGAGGTGACCTGGGATCTATATATTGATGTGTAACAGACTCGAACCAATCCCAATAGGCAGGGTCCACCTCCCAAGCATATCGAGCAAGACTATATTGTCCTAGGTTTATGAGATGGTCATACCGCTGGTTCCAATATAGCTGATGCTCATCAAACTTCACCTCATAGTTACGCGGCCCAGTGCCACGAGTCACCTTAGACGGAACAATGGGGTTGGGTGGTGTGACCTGGACACGGAAGTACTGTCGAAGACATCTATCCGGCATGTAAGGCTCCAAGATGTCGAAACACTGAATAAGACCTCTATACCTCGAAATCCGGTACAATGGCGAATCAAAATCAATGTGACCCCAAGGCTGCCAGCATACCTACATTTTTTCAAGCAATTGTACGTTATAACATAATTACAATTGAACAAGAAAATCACATGAATCCTATATATTACCTCATCAGCTCGGACTGTGTCCAAGAACCTACGAATATCCTCCAAGCGCTTGGGTGTCTTAGGCCCAGATCGTCTATCAGTCGCGTCTCGAACACCCGCACGCTCATCCTTGAGGAGGTCTACGTTCAGTATTGAATGGTCACGGAAATGCCGGAAATAATGCCATATCCAGATCTATATAAATAAAACAAATGAGTTAATTAAAACTCTAAAAAAATGATAGTCGAAAAAGTTATAACGATGGTAATATTATCTTACCCTGATGATGTGGACACAACCTCCGATACCCTTGCTCTCGTGTCGAGAAGCAATACCTAACTGACGGTACAAGAATGCTAGAACTGCAGTACCCCATGCGAATGTGCTCGTACGATCTGGAACTAAGAGAATGTGCAAATACTGAAGCTTCACCTTGTTTGTGGACTTGTCACAGAATAGACTCTGACCAATCAACCACAATAGGTAAGCGGCAGCTGTATGACCTCGGTCAACCTCGTCTCTGATCATCCTAATCACGTGTGCCTGTAGGTCAACAACTGGAATGCCGGTAGCATAGCTCTTATACTGCTGGGCCGATATGGAGAACATCTCTATCACCCGGCTACGAAAATCAATCTCCTCTAACTGAGACACAATTGGCTCCCCGTCGATCGGCAAGCTTAAAATACGCTCGACGTCATGGAGCGTAATCGTAATCTCTCCCCAAGGAAAGTGAAAGCTGTTGGTCTCTGGATACCAATGTTCGATAAATGCTGTGATAATAACGTGATCAGATCCTCGGAAATCCATAGTATCCAATCGTGTCAGGCCGCTGCGCTGTGCGATCGCCCACCAAGAATCGGGATCATCAATCTTATATTGCTCAATGTCATCCCACTTCAATGGCCGTGAGTATGCCCTCAAAATCTTACGCCACTACAAAGTCGAGTTAACAAATAAATTATTCATTTCATTTTTTCTTGGACAATTATATCGGAAAAAAAATCAATCATATTTACGCTTACCAAGTCATCAGAAACCCTGAGATCGGGAGGTGCAGCTATGGACTGTAGGGTCCCCCTCCAAATCATCTCGGCAACATGAGTGGGATAGTCTCGAAGAAGAACAGCCAAACGTGGCCCACCATCCTGCCATGAAAATACCTCCGTAGCAGGTGGGCCTGTACCAGGTGGATCCGTAGCAGGAGGGGTCAAAATAGTGGGGGCTGAAGTAGGTGGACCTGTAGCAAGTAGGGACGGAGCAGGTGCATCTGTAGGCGGTAGGGATGAGTCAGGTGGGGTCGGATCAAATGGACTCGAAATAGGTTGGGTCGGATCTGGGGGACGCAAAAGAATAGTGTGGCCAGATGGCGGATCTGAAAAAAGAAGATGGCTTTGACAAAGTTTAAGAGATGAGTCAAACTCACTGACAAGAGGAGGGCTCATGTCACGCTCCAAGTGAGAGTCAGAATGGAGACTAGACAGTAAATGTGAATCAAGAGGCCTCGACAAACCCCCCAAAGACGGATCAGAATCATTGACGATGGGCGGGGTCATATCAATCCTAGCTCTCTTTTTCGGAGAAACGACTTGTGCTCGAGCTGACTGAAGAATACCTCGTGCCTTTGCGTTAATAGTCCTCTTCTTCTTGGGCGGAGGTGTAGTCGTGAGGGGAGTGAAAATTTCTCGACTCAACTCCTGATACGCCAATTTAAGACTTTCATTAATTATCTATTTTAAGCTTGAGATTATTTATCGCACTTTTTGAATTGATTCTTTTCTTCAAGGTTTTAAGCCTCTATTTGACGTTATTTAAAATTTGATATTACGATTATTCAATTTAGTTTTATATTTTAAATGTTTGACTTTAGAGTTGGACTTTAATTTATATTTTGACCCCTAAATTCAATCATTTTAATACCAATCTTAAACAAAAAAATTAATATTTCAAAATTCACAATTACATATATACTGACACAATAACAGTAAGATTACTCTTGATATGTGTCTATTAGTATATAAACAATACCCTATAATGCATAACTTAGATACTACCAAAATTTTAATAATTAAATATTACGAATGCTAAACTATGAAACAATATATGACTACATAAATATATAAAATACGACTGAGAATTATTTTTTCATTTTAATACATACCAACATGCTTGTCTCATTCAAATGTTCCTCACTTGCATCAGCTTGAGCCGAACCACCCACACTAGGAGGAGTCACATGAGCATCACCACTATGATTCTCAATATTGCCAGCACATGCCTGATCCCTAGTTACAGTCCAATCTTCTGCCCAATGAACATTAATTAACATTAATTAATATGTTATGAATGCATTTACCAAAAACACATGTACCAAGATGTAATAATCAATGCCTATGATCTATCAATACAAGGATGAAGAAAATTATTAACAATTTGATATAACTCTTAGATACAATGCTGATGGCACCATATGTTATATTATTTTTTTGTGAGGTTTATTATACCTCTTACCTAATTAGTTTAGTTTCAAATTATGCATTTAATGACGATGTAGTTTGGTCTCTCTAGTAGAAAAGTATAAACGTGTGAGTGGCATGGCATAATGAAGTCAAGAATTACATATTCAAAAATGTTGGTCTATACTACACAACTAGTAAGACTTATAGAAAGCATTTAATTAATCCATTTATGTTTCTGGGGTCTATGCCCCTAGGAGAATGAATTACTCCGTATGATAAAAAGAAACAGCCTATTTTAAGCCTAACCTACTAGGTAAGAGCTACAACGCTTTTGCAACTGGCAGCCTAAGTTTCAGTCGATGTCAAGCTATAGAATAAGAGCTATTGATCTCACATGTAAGATATATATAATAGTATGTTACAAATGTGATTACCAAAAACAGTAGCTTAATACCACCTTTGTATATGCAGCTAAGTAAATTATAAACACCCGAACATAAAACTTCAAACATTTCAAAACTTTAGCTTTGATATCATGTTCAGCTTTGTATGGGTAATCTATTTTCTGCATTTTTTTCCTACAGAAGTATTGCTTTGCTGTCACTTGCTTATTAATCTTGTATAGTAATTTGCTATATTAGTCTGTGTAAAAGATTATTTCAGTACAAAGAGATGCTCACTATATTTTGCTTCGTTTGCAGCTTATCAGTGTTGGCTTCTTTGTCTGTTTGGATTCATTACTATCATGATTTACAATCATGCCAATAAGAATTCTGACAACAGCACGAAGGATTCTAAACAAAAGGTTTGCTGCTTGTTTTGTTTTGATTTGTTAATGTGCTTTTCATTTTAAGTAGTATGAAACCTTTCCTAATAAGCCAGTGTAATTTTACATTATTCCCTAACGATACATGTAACTATGTATATACTTTCACCGTGCCCCTTCTCGGTTTCTGAACACTGTATATCTATGAAAGGAAAATACCACATTCTTCCTTCTTGTCCTATCCTCAAAGTCCTACTCTCCTAAGCTATTGCAAGTATTTTGTCTGAAGTTTTTTACCATTAGCACATTGTAATGGCTATAGGAAGTTCTTGGGGTTCATGTTACCGTTAGCACATTGTAATGGTTGTAGGAAGTTTCATCTTCTTTGTTAATATTTTCACCCTCCTATGGAGCTGTTAATAATGCATTTTTGTGATGGTTCACCGGGCACAATTGTGCAAAGTCATGATTTTGAGGAAAATTGAAGATATTGTAAATGACCAAATTAAAGCTGAACTAGCTGTATATGCAAAGGAGGCAACACTTGCTGAAGCCAAAAGGGGAGTGTTTGGTGAGGTAGGAGGCAATCTTTTGTGTTGTGTTTACGTGTTGACACCACATTCAGCTGAGCTTTGTGGAGGTTAGTGATACTTGATTCTTTAGTGTTATTAACTTTATTTCCCTCTCAAATATAGTTAGCAAAAATTGACCTTGGTCATATGCAGGAACTCACATATCAAATACAAGAGAAGCGAAGGAATTTGCATTTGACTGGAATTTAGTTCGAATTTGGTTCAAAGTCAAGTTACAAGAAGCATTTCAAACGAATTCAGCAAATACATCTGAGATTTTGGCCGAATTAGGTTCAAATTGAACAAATTCAGTTCAAACGATTTAGGTTTCAAATAGGTCGAATTCAGCAAATACTTACCTGGGGCTATCTCGGTTTCGCCGCCGGCGACATTGCCTTTGCCGCCGACAGCCCCAGCTTCCTCGCCTTCACGACCACCGCGTGTTCGGCCACCGCGCGTTCGAGCCATAGACGAGACAAATTGGGGTGTGACGAAGATGAATGAGGGGGAAGAAGTATGGCGCTTTACGAGGGATTGCGCTATTTATATCCGAAAAATCTGGCGCATCAAGAAGCGTGACGTTTTATGAACCGCGGAACTCGTTACGAAAAAAGGCCATAAAACAGTATCTTTGATTTTCTGATGGACGAACGACAACGTCTACTCCCCCTCCTACACTAGAGGTAGGAGCTGCAGGCGAAAATGGCTGCGAGAGCTGTTTTCTCCCTAGTGGCGTCCTCACGAACTCCGTGCTGTTCAATCGCAAGAAGATTGAGAGCGATACCTATGCTTAAAATTGGATTTTCTTCTTCATCCGGACCGCTTTTCTGCTTGCAAAGAAGGTCGAACTCTATCGCCATGGTTGCGCAAACTCGAGCTCAGGCCGCTCTCGGTCTCACCTCTCCAGCTAATGTCGATCCGCTCAAGGTTGATATCGATTCCTCATCCTCTCCCTCCATTTTCTTGCTTGATATCTCGAATGTTGTTTGTTTTTCCTATCAATTTGTGATTGAAATTGGCAAACTTCAATTGGCGTAGATCTCGCTTTCTGCGAGAGACGTCGACCTGGTAGAATGGAATGGGGATTTGCTAGCTGTAGGTGTGACGGAGAAGGATATGGCCAAGGATGGCGACATGAAGTTTGAGAACTCCATTCTTAACAGGCTGGATTCGCAATTACAAGGTTTGTTGGGGGAAGCGTCTTCCGAGGAGGATTTCACCGGAAAGCCTGGCCAGTCTACTGTTCTTAGGCTTCCAGGATTAGGCTCCAAGAGGATTGGCCTGATTGGACTTGGTTCTCCATCCGGTGGATCTTCAGCTTACAAGAGCCTTGGTGAAGTTGTTGCTTCCGCTGCAAAGACGGCTAAAGCTAACAATGTCGCCGTCACTCTTGCTTCGCCTCACGAGCTTTCGGTTGAATCCAAGCTTGACATTGTCTCTGCTATCGTTTCTGGTACATTACGACGGGAAAAATCCAGCGTCTGTATACCGTTGTATCTGTCTACTATGAACTGACTAGTCTAGTTTTGTGGTTCTAGGTACCCTGCTTGGCACATATGAAGATAATAGGTTTAAATCTGAATCAAAGAATCCAGTGCTCAAATCACTGGACATTGTTGGTTTAGGAGCTGGACCTGATTTGGATAAAAAGTTGAAGTATGTAGAAGATGTTTGCTCAGGGATCATCTTTGGCAAAGAGCTCGTGAATGCACCTCCAAATGTGCTCACCCCAGGTTTGTCAAATGCTTGCTTATCATTGTAAGAATTGAATTAGATAAACGAGCATGACTGTAATTAACAGTTTGGCACTAAAAACAGCAGCAGTTGTATTTTCATTTAATTCGTTAAGGTTGGTAATAGCTCCAAGTGGTTTTTTAGTCGTGTCTTTGATCCTAATGGAGTGTCACAACGGTGTCTTATATGTCTGATGGCTCTTAGCAATTATTTAAAAAGGGATCAAAACAAACTGATGAGATTAATGATCTATTTTCCAATATACTACCATATAGTTGTAGTGCTCCTGAAAGTTTTTTATTTTATAACTCAGGAGTGCTTGCGGAAGAGGCTTCAAAGATAGCTTCCATGTATAGTGATGTTTTTTCTGCAAAAATTTTGAATGAGGAGGAATGCAAGGAATTGAAAATGGGCTCCTACCTTGGAGTTGCTGCAGCTTCTGCCAATGGGCCTCATTTTATTCATCTGTGCTACAAACCACCATCTGGAACAATTAAAACCAAGTTGGCCCTTGTCGGAAAAGGACTGACATTTGACAGGTGCGCTTATATTTTTATCAAATAAGTTTATGAGAAAGCACTTACAGAAAAGTTTTTTTTGTTCCTAACCGAACTCTCCAAGTGTATGTATGGTTTAGAACTTCTTGAGTAATCTCCACAATATTTGTTATTGGTAGTGGGGGATACAACATTAAAGCTGGAGCAGGTTCTATGATTGAGCTTATGAAGTTTGATATGGGAGGTTCTGCAGCAGTTTTGGGAGCAGCAAAAGCCATTGGTCAGATTAAACCTCTTGGAGTTGAGGTAAGCTGTTATTATATTATTGCCTTCGTTTATCGTGCTTTTCTGTCTCAAGCAATCTGTAGTGTGTGGTTGGTTATCATCCTGAATTGGTTGTTTAAACATCATTAATTATATGCTCGGTTTCACAACAGATCTTGCTATGCAGGTTCACTTCATTGTTGCTGCTTGTGAGAACATGATCAGTGGAACTGGTATGAGGCCTGGAGATATTCTTACTGCTTCAAATGGGAAGACAATTGAGGTGCCTCATGCATATGAACTTTTCGAGATGGCTGTTTTATAATGTGCTGTTCTTGCTAATACATGGCAGATGCATTTCTTCATACGTTTAGTGGTGCTTTTTGCAATATATAATAGTACAATGGTGCACCACCCAAGAATTAGCATCATGGAGCAAAATTATTTGGCAATTCATTATATAGTATATCAATTGGTCCATTTGATATTAAACATCTATCTCTCTACAACATTTCCCAGGTGAACAACACCGATGCAGAGGGGAGACTTACGCTTGCAGATGCTTTGGTTTATGCTTGCAACCAAGGTGTTGAAAAGGTGACTCCCTAGTTTTGATGAAAAAGGGACACTGTGCAGGATCTACAAGTTAAAGTTTATCAGATTTCTATAATCCCTAATTGGTCTCCATTTTTCTGCTGAGCTTAATCCTAGGAGCTAGCTACTCGATTGGCATATGCATGCGGCTTTATCTTAGAATTAATGCTCAACCCTTTTGCAGGTTGTTGATTTGGCAACATTAACTGGCGCTTGTATAGTTGCTCTGGGACCTTCTATTGCAGGTATATCATATACTATAGGCCCCTACATAATTGATATGAAGAACAAGTCTGTATTGTTGTAGGAAGATAGATGCAACCGCTATTTGAGTGTGATGGTTCGGGCGTAGTTCTTGTACATGTAACATGCAATCCTGGTGCACAATATAGCTTACGTTTTCTGATTGATTCCATATGATGCTCATAATTCCTTAAATAAGTTTTTTCATGACCTCGGTTAACATAAGATACATCCAGTCTGAATTTATCATCTTCTGACCTGTTTATAGTCATGGTTTTAATTGAAGCAACTAAGGAAGATAAAGTATATCCTTTTCTTTTAGTTTCTTGTGATGCTTTTCATATAAAGCCCTCCCTAATTTCGTGTAGGGATATTCACACCCAGCGACGACTTTGCCAAAGAGGTAATGACAGCATCAGAAGTAAGTGGAGAGAAACTATGGAGGATGCCAATGGAAGAAAGCTATTGGGAGTCCATGAAATCAGGGATTGCTGACATGGTTAATACAGGTGGTCGTCAGGGTGGCGCAATCACTGCAGCCCTCTTCTTGAAACAGGTAAACCATTTATTTCACACAGCTTCCATTAGCATTTCTAACAAGCCATCATTTACATAGGCCCTAGTAGCGTGAGTTTCAACAGTCAGTCATCCGACTCATCCTTAATGTTGCATAATGAATAGGTTCATTCTTCCTAAAGAATGTAATTAATAAGCCATTGCTAACTGGTGGCTTTGTGTGCAGTTTGTAGACGAGAAAGTTGAGTGGGCACATATAGACATGGCTGGTCCTGTTTGGAATGAGAAAAAGCGTGCAGCAACTGGATTCGGTGTGTCGACTTTGGTGGAGTGGGTAGTTAACAACTCTTCTTGAATTCTTTCATTTGCTGTATGGTTTTGGTTTTTGTCCATCAGAAGAATTTTTCAATAGGTAAAGAATTAGGAACAATTTCTAATTTCTTATTTAGAATCTGTTCTGACGGTTGGTATTGAGATCATATTCATCAATTCAAACGAGCTACATCGATTATTCTGTGGATCTCATGGGCTCAGCAATGGCTCTTAATCTGTACCATTAAGCCAAAATCTTGCTTCTAGGCATACATACAAGTGTTTATATATATGAGTATGCCCATGAAAGTAGAAGGTGGAGTCACATTATCACAAAGAAAATACAAACCCGTTCACAGCAAATGTGCTAATTTCAGTAATTCATACAGCGTACACGATCACCAAGCACACCAAGGAGAAGGATACAACAAAATAGCACATACAGAGCAAAACCATTCAAGAACCGAATCAATTACCATCTGCCTGAGAACTAGTTCCAGAACCACCAGAAGTCGACGCTGAGCTTCTATGAGATGTAGAAGCCGAAGTAAGCGTATTGAGAGGCCAAGGCAACGTGAAACGAGTCTCACTTCCTTGAGGATTGCCATTGTGAACCCTGCCCTCAGATTCATGCTTGGCCTCGTCAGCAGGCAACTGAAACCGACACACGGGGCAAGAGCTATGGAGCTCAAGCCATGGAACTATGCATCTCTTGTGAAATCTATGCTTGCAAGGCATTTCTTTTCCTTCAGAAGCCACTTCAAATTCATCCAAGCATATGGGACATTGCACAATCTCGTCAATCTTTACGGTTGGCAGTGCATCAACTACCGCCTTTTGAGCAGGCAACGTCCCATGCCTGTTTGGATCATTCTCAGCCAAATGTTGAAGCAATACGTCTAATCCGGGGCCTATGAAATAGTCCCCGAGCGATCCGAATTGGTGCGGGTTCGGGTCTTGGTTGAAAGGGTGGATCAACAAAAGGCGCTCTCGCTCCCTTCGCCTCTCGTTTTCGGTCTCGGAAATACCTTGGAGCAATTGGAGAGCCGCTGGGGAGTTTGTACTCCTCCTCCTCCTCCTGATTACAGAGGAGAGCTCCCTGTTATCTCCATTCTCATTCATGTCATCACCCAAGATGGTGCCGTTGTCTTCTAGGAAATGTCGCCTTGATCTCCGTCTGCTACGTTGGTTGCCATTGTTACCCATCATGCCGAGAAGTATAGGAGCCCAAAGGGACAGAGCACGGTCCGGGGTTAGATCAGATTCATTGAATCTTGTCGTTGAGGCAGCGGACGATTCCATCTCTTCAAGGAATCCACCGAGGCAGAGAGGACACTTGAGCTCGGGTTCCATGATCGGACTCACCATCTGTGTACACATATGACACCAATAGCTTAACCCCTCCATTGCCGTGGTTGTTTCTTGAATATCAGAGAACAAATTCCAACAGAAGGCTAGACCGAATTCATGAAAAGTATGAAGAAACCCGCCACCATTGCTATGATTTTGAAAGCAAGATAGACAATGGAGGAGGGTTATATATAATTAGTTGTGAAATGAAATCAATCAAAAAAGCAAAAGAGAAGATCCCCGGAGAGGATTCAGGCCGGGGAGGGGAATCTAGGAGCTCAAGTTTCATATACAAAATACTTATCATCCAAGAAGATAGTAAGATGAAACCAAGGGGTTCCCCACAAGGATAGGCACATAACCTGGCCATTTCTAAAAAACAAGGGACGACAACTATGTTTGCTGGCAATTAATCATCCTTTAGAGAGGGGAAAACACGGCATATTTAGCTAGAGGCGATCCTGTACAGCAGAACTTACGAATCAATCGTCTGTCTGAATCAAATCTGATGGCGGTAAGAATCAATGGTTGGGTAAACTAGAATTAGATATCAGTTTTGGATTGGGTTTATCACTCCGTATTAATGTATTATTTTGCATGAGCCTGTTTAGTTGATCAATTTGCAACAAAGCTGCGTCGCACACAACAAAAAAATCATACTGTAAAATACAGAACGAGAATGTGATCAAACATGGAAAATGAATAGAAGGGAGGATTTCAAAATATCTGACTGATCCAACGAAGGACATGTTTGGATCCTGCCTTATAATGTAAAGGAAAAATGATTAGAAATAATATCCAATATCCACGGACCAACTCTAAAAATCAACATCCAATATCCACTTCTTATGGAAAATAGACGTAAACGGTCTGCCAACAAAAACTAGACTAAGCGAAAAACATGTACCAACCCCTCCTGCATGTTTAATGTGTAATTGTGTTAATGAAGATCTAATCCATCTAATGATTGAATGTCCACACACCATTAGGATCACGAACAAAATCAACCACAAAATTGGGAATGTATTACGAAACACGAACATAACTAATAAAACACCTTCCAACATTATAACTGAACTGCGAAACACATTAGGTACACAAGACTTTATTGAACTAGTAACAATATGATGGTGCATATTGCAACAAAGAAATAAGTTAGCATTTCAAAAAGAACCAAATGATTTCATACAAGATTTAGATAAATACATCCGATCTCAAATTCTACAGTGGAAGATAACCAAAAGATGGGAAGAAGACGAAGAAAAGGTTCAGAAATTACACATGCTGGAATAAGAAGAAAAACTAGACCAAAAACTTGGGAAAAACCACAAAGGGGATGGGCGAAACTCAACTTTGATGGATCAAAATTAGGAACTGGATCTGCATCGACTGGTTTTGTAATACGAGACCACCTAGGAGATGTACTCAGTATAGAATCAACACGAAATGAATATGACTCTATAGTACAGGTTGAAGCTCGTGCGCTAAGAGAAGGAATTAAGGAAGCAATAAAGAGGGGATTACGAAAACTAGAAATTGAGGGAGATAATCTCACAGTTATTAACGCAACATGTGGAATAGGTAGAAGTCCATGGGAAATTGATATGATCATTGCGGATATTTGGGTGTTGTTCCGCAATTTTGAGACAATTAGCATCCGACATGTGACTAGGGATTGTAATGTTGTGGCCGA
The DNA here is from genome assembly GCA_963924305.1 of Polygonum maritimum. Classification (NCBI taxonomy): domain Eukaryota; kingdom Viridiplantae; phylum Streptophyta; class Magnoliopsida; order Caryophyllales; family Polygonaceae; genus Polygonum; species Polygonum maritimum. The sequence continues at coordinate 7,905,930 of OZ002731.1, read as the reverse complement.
TAAAATAGCTAAAATGGGCTACGTATACCCAATCTCCCATATCACGAACTTCCCAGAACTTAACGTTCTCATCCCTCTAGATGCTCTAGACCGGCCCCCGTAAGGGAGCTTGTCTAATTCTTACCTATTTCAAAAAAAAAAACTCTAAAAATCAATTAATTAATTTACGTATACAAACTTTTACAACTAGATGAGTGGGTGTGGTTCTTCTCTAAGGATGGCAACTTCTCGGTTAGAACAGCGTATCATGTTTTGTTCCAGGAGGAGTTGGAAAGGGCGAATGGTGTTTCTTCTGGCCTTCAGGGTAATGGTCCTTCTCTTTGGGATCAAGTCTGGAAAATCAAAACGATCCCGAAGATCAAGTGCTTTCTCTGGAGGGTGTGTAAAGATATCCTGCCTGTTAAAGCAAACCTATGCCGACAAAGAGTTATCTAGGAGGATTGGTGCGAGCTGTGTAATTGCACTAAAACTCCCATCCATGCTCTTCTTCTGTGTAGACCGGATAGAAAGGTATGGAAACTCTTTCCCGAATTTTAAAGCGTCCTTCATCTGGGGGGAGATCTCAGCGATATGTTTCAGTTTATCAAACGCAAGTTCGATGGGGTGAAGGTTTCCCTTTGGGTGTCGCTTTTGTGGTCTATCTGGAAGGCCCGGAATGCTAGAGTCTTTGAGGGCTTGTGTGTCGCCCCGGATCAGATTCGTGAGGAAGCCTTGATGTTGTGTGCTAATCTCAAGGGAGCCGAGGGATAGGTTCGACAGGTCTGTCCTGCTGTTCCTGGGAATTGTCGATGGAAGGTTCCTCCGGAGGGCTTGCTCAAAATCAACAGGGACGCGGCTGTTTCTTCAGATGGTGATTGTCGGATTGGCTTCATCGGAAGGGATCACGTGGGGGAGATCTGTGCTGTTGGCTCTCGGTCGATTCAGGCTACTACAGATGTTGAATTGGCTGAGGCGGAAGCAGCTCTTTGGGCGATGTCTGTTGCTCTGGATGCAGATATGACTCACCTAATCTTTGAGTCTGATTGCTTGAACCTTATCACAAAGATGTCAAAGAACTTGTTAGAGGCCAGTTCGGAGCGGTTTTAGCTCGTTTAAGGCAGCCGTGCGGGACACTTCCCTACTGCAAGTGGATCCATGTGCGTCGCTCGACAAATAGGGCTGTCCACCTTCTTGCTTCTTCTTCTGTTAATTTTCTTGCTGTTGACAATTGTTCTATTTTTTGTTCCTCTGAATTTATTGATGTTTGTTTGAACGATTTAGCTGAGTAATGAAGTATGTTTTTGCTCAAAAAACTAGCACGAAAAGTTTGTACCACGTTCAGATAGTGTAGATATAAATCTGATTTAATTGAATCGAGATCGAGTTTTGACCCGAATTTGATTTTTACTCAATAATGTCCAAAATAAATTTATATCTTGTTTGATAATATATATCTTTTATGTATAGGTTTTGTGGTACAACATGCGGCTTAAGGGGACATTTGATTAGAGGTAATCAAGAGTGATTAATTAGGCAACATGATAAGAAAAATAGGGAGGGCAATTGAATTAGTTGGAATTAATTTTAAAAGAAAGGTAGCAGATTTTTAAGGGGATTTGATTGCATATTCAAATTAAAAATCCACGTTTTTTAAAAATGGAAGTTCCTTGATTATAGGGATTAACAAGAATGAGAATATTTTTTTTAAAAATAGTTAATTTTCCATAAAATCCAACCACTGTTAGTGAATCATAGAAAATGTATTAGTTAGTGTTTGAGTAACTTTGTACGATGATTTTGAATAATTACATAGTCGAACATGATTTTGAATAATTAGGGTTCTAACCTTTCACAATTGCAGTTCGTGAATATTCACTCGACATATTTGATATCGGATACAGAGGTTAGAAGGATAAATGACCAAAACGAGATCAAACTTAACCTGGGTTTAGACGACTCACGCTTTAGAGGCCGGCGGTGTTAGGGCTAGCCTGGTGAAAGCGAGAAATGATGTGAATCGTCTAGAGGGTTTGAGATTGATGGGGTGAAATTCTGTAAATTGCATGATCTCGTTTTAAGGAGTGGGTTTTGAGATTGATGGAGTGAATCGTCTAGCTGGAAAATTCTATTAATTGCAAAGAGTGGGTTTTAAGGAGGCTTACAGACACAAATGACTAAAGTCGTTAGGATTAGACCGGGACAAACCAGGTTCTTAGGGGAATAAAGAAAAGACAAAGCTAAACCAATAACTAGGTCATGGATGATGTGTTCCTACATCATGACTCCCTCCTTCAAATGATCATTGACCTCAAGGATCGATGTTTGGATATTTAGCTACCAAATCGGAGTAAAATTCCCATGCGGCTCGGGATATAGGCTCGTCTTTCCACTTGAGTAGGACCTTGGTAGCAACAGATTTCCCCACTGGCAATCTTGCGCTCTAAGATCTCCTTAGGTTCTTTAGAATTGTTGATGTCTTCCATGCCCTATGGGAATGATATCGGCTCAATTGGTGGGTTTGGGCAGAGTTTCAGATGACTCACGTGAAACGTGTGGTGGATGGACGACGAAGAGGGCACATCCAGCTTGTATGCCACTTCGCCAATTTTTTCCACAATCAAGAAAGGACCATAATATTTAGGTGACAACTTATGAGCGAGTTTTGCTTGTATGGGTGAAGCTTTACATGAACCCATTCTCCTGTGTTGAAAGTCCTCATAGACCTGTGTTTGTCAGCCAACTGTTTCATCCGGTGTTGTGCTTGCATAAGATGTAACTTTAGCATAGAAAGAACCTCCTCCCTCTTAATAAAACTGCGGTCAATTAACTGAGATTTAATCTCGCTTGGCAGATATGGAATATGTAGAGGAGGAGAGTACCCATACAGGATTTCGAAAGGAGTAGTCTTGATGGAAGAGTGGTAATTGGTGTTGTGCCACCATTCAGCGAGCGAGAGCCACTTACTCCAAGATGTTGGGGCGTCGGAGCACATACAACGGAGGTACATTTGGAGAGTACGATTCGTCACTTTTGTCTACCTGTCTGTATGAGGGTTATAAGTCGATGAAAATTTTAGATCAACCCCCTATACTCGAAAGAGTTCCTACCAAACCTCGCTCAAACAGACTGCGTCTCTATCACTCACAATAGTATGGGGCATACCATACTATTATAAGTCTACCATGAAGTTTGAAGACCTGATCCAAGAATAATTGAGCAACTGACGCTGCTGTGTAGGAGTGTGAGAGGGCGAAAGAGTGAGCGTACCTCGACAATTGATCAATTACAACAAGGATGGTGTGTTTCCCGAAGGAAGGTGGTAACCCTTCTATAAAATCCAGGTTGATTGCTTCCTGTACTCCATTAGGAATAGGTAGCGGCTGCATCTAGACCTGTCAATCGGGTCGGGCGGGTCGGGTTCGGGTTTCGGTAGTCGGGTTCGGGTCAACACCAGGTCGGGTCATTTCGGGTCACAATTTTAACGGGTCCAAACGGGTCGGGTCACTACGGGTTTGTTGCGGGTTCGGGTCAACCCAACGGGTTAAAGAACCTGATTTTTTAAATTTATTTTTCAAATTTATCTATTATTTTTTTTGTTGATATTAATTGATGACTCGCTTATTTACTTTTAAAGTTATAATATAATTTAATTTACACCTATATGTAAGGATTTAGATTTTTAATACAAGAGTTGTAAGTCGTCTTTGTACTCACTATTACATAAAATTTAATCATAACGTGATATCTAACTATTTTAACAAGATTTTTGTAATCAATCATGTGCTAGACTAAGTGGGATGAGTAACAACAACAAAAACAAGTTCCAATTTCACATTCATGGTGTTCTCTAAAAGAATTTCAATAAGAAATGATTAACCTTAAAGTTCAAATCCTAGAGATTAAAAATTGATTATGAAGAAAAAAAACGAACACGTGAGATTCATAGAAAGTAATTTGTATGAAAACTTAAATCCTAGAGTTCTTGTATGCATATATCATACTAGAAGAAGAAGCTTGTAATTTACATATTTTAAAAGTATAATACTTCTCAATTTTTACATATTTCAACTTTGATGATTCTATAAACATTAATGTAACCTAGAACAACTTTACAAATCAATTCAAAACTTAGACTCTAATTCAGCAAAGCAAAAAACATTCAAACCTTGAGAAGTATACATCAATTTAAGAGACACTAACTTAGTACATCTTTAATCAAGGCATAAACTTTTTGCACACAAAAATTTGACTTTTTGCACCACGCCATTTAAAGGCGTCGCCGTTTAAAGGCGTCAGAATATAATAATACTAAATTTCGTTCGGGAAAATTCCGAGTCGCCGTGTGACGCCGTTGACCGGCGTGGTGGGACGCCTTTGACCGGCGTGGCGGGGCGCCGTTGACCGGCGTGGCGGGAGCAATCCTTCCATCAACGGTATTTTGGTCTTTTTATGTATATAAATTTAATAGGATATTAAATATCACAAAACTCCATTAGCACAATTGGTAAGTACTTTACTTTGGTTATACTTGAGATTCCAGGTTCAAATCTCAATAGCTACATGTTTTTTTGAAATTGAACATAAAAACAAGAAATACATGCAAATGTAGTTGACAGGATTTGAACTTGGGACACATTTAAAAACTCAAGTGAGTAATTGCCAATTGAGCCAATTGCACTTATTGAAATCTTAAGGCTCTATTAAAAATATATTTTAAGTAGGAACGCGCCAAGACGGGGAACCAACGCCATTGACTGGCCACGACGCCGTTGACCGACGTCCCACGGCGCCGTTGACCGGCGTCCCACGGCGCCGTTGACCGGCGTCCCACGGCGCCGTTGACCGGCGTCCCATGATGCCACATTTTCTTTTCCGTTTTTGTTTTTCCGCAATTTAATTAATATAATATTCATACGCCGTTAAATGGCGTGGTGCAAAAAGTTAAAAAATAGTGTGCAAAAAGCCGGGGCGTTAATCAATTGGTATATTTCATGTTCAAAATCAATTACCCGAGTCGATTTTCTTTATAAAGAATCATCTTTTAATCAATCAATTGGAGTCGAGTTCGGCTAATGACGAGAGGAAGACAAATCATTAGAATCGAACCCAACAATGTGTGAATTTTTTTCACCATTCCCGTTTTTCGTTCGACCTAACGGGTTTGACCCAGAAATTTCCCGGGTCATCGGGTTTCAGGTTTACTTTTTCGGGTTATGACCCACACAATTTCGGGCGGGTCGGGTCAGATTTTGCCAGGTCTAGCTGTAGCAGCCCGGGTAATGTAGCGACGTCGTATTTATTTCGTTGAAATATGTGACAATTCCAAACATAGTGCTAAACTTCTTTGTAGAGTTTAGGTCACTAAAACAAAGACTTGACACGCTGAAGCATTTGGTCTCTACTTGAAGTGTCCTCTTGTGGTGGAGTGGTGCATCCACTTCAGAATCTATAGCTTTAACGCCTCCGAATTTCCCACCAATAGCTTACCACATCATCTCAATTCATCATTGATGTAGCTAAACTTGGGTGAGGTGAATTACTAATCTTCAAATGTGAGATAAGCTTTACACAATAAGGATCCATGCTCCAAGATGTCTGAATATCTCTATACACATCAGGATGGCCATTCGACAAGGTGAGCTACATCAACTGTGCTCCATTCATCCGTGATAATGCATCAATAGCTACGTTTTGTTTTACCTTCTTATATTCAATGGTAAAATCGTACCCAAGCAACTTGGACAGCCACATATGCTAGAAGGGAGTGGTTACTCTCTGCTTAAGGAGGTATTTCAGGCTTCTCTGATAAGCTTTGATAACAAAAGGTCGGTGAAGTAAATATGAACGGTAAAATTTTGCTTGTTTTAACTACTTCCTATTTCGCTCCCGGTCACCAATTGCGGTGTTGGCAAATGTTAGTGGAAGTCTTTTTTGCTCCCAAATGAAATCTCATGAACAACGAAAGTTGTTTTTTTTATTTCTCATGGCTGGCTCGCCTTGAATCAAAAAGCCAAGAAACCTTGAAAACCTAATCAGGACGCCTCAGATAGCCGTATTTATATACACATCATTATGGAGACTCGAACGTCCTAAAAGAAACGCTTAAAATCCTACTAATACATTAATTATATACTTTTATTAATGTATTTTTGTAAATTAGAGTTTATCTCTCTTCTCGGGTTTTCTTTACGGTTCTTTTCCGAAACGCATTTGTCAAACCGCTAGGATTAGGTTTTACAGTTCCATTATAAATATTGTTGTATGCTTTCAATGTAGGAAAATCAATCAATAGCAATACTCTGTTTATTTTATCCTAGTTTTCCTTTGCCCTAATTGTCTATCTATCCTTTCACAGATACACCACCACCGTATTCATCGAGTCATCTCCCACCTCGGGATTGATTCAACCCTTGACCAACAAGGACTCGATACGAATCCACATCGAGTCTGTATTTCCGGGGGGCTTGCCGTCCCGATTGACCAAAGTGGAGTTTCTGAAGTTTGAAGGCTTTGGTCTAAAGCTATGGCTTTACAATTGTGAGCATTTTTTGCCCTAGACAACACACTCCCAGAATACCGAGTTGGGCTCACTTCGTTACACTTCGACAGCCGCGCACTACAGTGGCACCATAACTATATGCGCGAGATGGGTCATCAATTTCCAAGCTGGTTGGAATACGTTGTGGACATCTCAGCAAGGTTTGCAGAACTGATCGATGACCCGTTAGCCGAGCTGGTGAATGTTTGATACAGCGGCAACATCGACACATACCTAGATGTCTTTGAGAGTGCACTGACTAAACTTTCCCTCCCACAATCCCAAGCCCTTAGCATCTTCCTAGCCAATTTGAGCCCTCAAATGCAACTACACACCAGACAATTTGCGCCCACCAATATCCATCAGGCTGATTGTCTAGTAAAACTCCAAGAATCATCAACCAAATACAACTGCCCTTCCTCCAAACCCCAAAACTTCAACAAATCAGCACCTTTGCTTCCCTCCCCACCCCCACAAGCCCCACAAAAACCAACCCTCTATCCATCGTCCCAACCACAAAGTCGGCTCCCTTCAGACCAAACCCCGATAAACCATCAAAGACCCTCATATACGCTGAGATGCAGGACCGAAAGGCGAAGGGCCTTTGCATGTTTTGTGACGAACCATACACCCCAGGGCATTACCTTAAACATAAGCGGGCACATATTTAGTTGATGGAAGAAGATTGTGATAGTGACGATGAATGCGAGCCCCTAGTTGTTGAAGAGGCCCAGTAGGAGGGCGTAGCTATGCACATCTCTATTTGTGCCCTTACTGTTACTGGAATTCAAAAGTTCAACACTATGAAGGTCACTGGATATTATGAGGGACGCCCACTTCACATCCCCATCGACTCGGGTAATACTCATAATTTTCTAGATTTGGAGGTTGCCAAAACATTGAGCTGTAGGCTCGACCATATACACCCTCTGTCAGATTCTGTTGCTGATGGGAATAGGCTGAATGCAACATATGCTTGCCACAATTTTACTTGGAAGCTTCAGAGATCAACGTTTGTTACTAAAGTAGTAGCCCTTCCTCTAGGGTGTTGCGATTTGGTATTGGGTATTCAGTGGCTCTCTACATTAGGACCCGTACAGTGGAACTTCGGCGAGTTGCCAATGGAATTCCAGGCCAATGGTTGAAGGCATACTCTCAGGGGCTTGGTTAACACCAATTACAAAACTGTCCGAGAATCTTCTATGCACAAAATCCTTGCTCAAGGCCCGCAGTTAGCTTTCAAACATGCGAACAGTAGTGTTGATTCATGCTTCATCCCGATCTTACACCACATTGTTGCTCTCGATACGGCTGAAAGCTCCCCACCAAAGTTAGATAATCTGTTACAGACCTTTCAATCTATCTTTCATGAGCCGAGAGATCTTCCTCCTTTCAGGCCAAGGTTTGATCACAAAATTCAGTCACAACATGGCGCCAACCCTGTTAATAAAAGACCCTACAGACACCCGGCCTTCCAAAAGCATGCCATTGAATCCCTCATAATTGACATGTTGTCCTCAAGAGCAATATAGAAAATTTCCAGCCCTTACACTTCGTTGGTTGTCATTGTAAAAAAGAAAGACGGCACTTGGCGTCTCTGTGTTGATTACCATGATCTCAACGCCTAAACAATCAAAGACAAGTACCCGATACCCTTGTTAGATGATTTGTTAGACGAATTGGGTGGCGCCACTTTGTTTTCAAAGCTTGATGTTCGCTCATGATTTCATCAAATTCGAATGAATGCCAATGATTTGTATAAAATAGCATTCAAAACGCAGTCGAGGCACTACGAGTACCTCGGGATGCCATTCAGGCTCACTAATGCCCCATGCACATTCCAGGGACTTATGAATAGTCTTCAGGGAGCAACTTCGTAAATCAATTTTGGTGTTCTTTGACGACATTCTAGTCTATAGTTAGACTTAGGATGATCACCTTCGGCATCTAAAGGTGGCATTTTCTCTTCTACAGGAGAATCAGTTATTCCTAAAGGGCACCAACGTTGTAAGCCAGATAATTCAGCTCTGCCTGGCCTTCTACAACGACTGCTGATGTGTTCCAGGATCCGGTTCAACCAAGTCTGGTTCGATTGACTTTCGTGGAGGCGTTCTTGATTGAGTTTGGTATGTGATCGACGCAAACGGAATTGATATTTTAGTGGCTGAATCGTATGTTTACAAAGTGAAGAATATTGTGTGGGATGAAGAAAGACAATGGGAAAGAAGAATAAGAAAGCAAGAACAAGAGTCGAGGAGCTAGAAGCCAGTCGAAGGGGGACTCCTTCGGCCCGTTCTCCCTTGAGGAGAAGAGACCGAATGAGTATGGCTTATAGCTCTTTACTCAATTTCAATCTACCAAAATATGAGGGTTGCCTTGTTCTTATATAGGGACGAGTGGAGGGGAGGGGCGGCACGCTTTGTGTGGACGCCAAGCTTCAAGAGGAGGTGGAGAGAATTGCCGGCCAAGGCAAACATCTTGGATTGGGCGCCAAGTCTTGTGAGGAGGTGGAGAAGAGTGGCGTCCAAGGTAAGATTATTCAGCCGTCCTTAATGGTGTTCCTTGGCAGCCAAGCTAATGCTTTTAATTCTTCGTAGAGACAAACTTGGCGGCCAAGGAAGGGAGTTAGTGTGGCAGCCAAGCCTCCTTCAAAATGGGCTTGGATCGTCCCTCTTCATAATGGGCTTCGGGCTTAGAAAGACTCTCGCTTCGGCCGAGCATTTGGAGGCACACAAACACGTCACTAGGTTGGGCTTGTGGGGCGTAAGGCATTACCAAATGAGCCCGAAATTGTTCTTGTAAGAACTTAGCTCGTCGCCTTGTTAAGGCCCCGGGAGGATGGCTTAGCTCCTTAGCCGTGGTCGACCTTGTGGCGGGTCGTGCCCAACCTATGGGCGTGTGTCCTCGGGGGTGCCTCGAAGAGGCACCGGACCGTGCCTCGGCGCCGTGTGTGGGGCGCCTCGTCGAGGCACTGGGCCGCGCCTCGTTGCCGCTTGCGGGGTGCCTTAAAGAGGCACCGGGCGCCTCGACGCCGCTTGCCGGGGTGGTGCCTCAAAGAGGCACTGGGCGGTATCTCGGCTTCGGCGTCTTGATGTGAGCCGGGCGTGATCACATCAACTGCCGATCCCTGAAACAGTTTGGGAAGAAATCAATATGGATTTTATCGAGGGCCTTCCTCCATCCACCAATAAATTCACAACTATTCTTGTGGTTGTTGACAAACTCAGCAAGTACGCACATTTCTTATCCCTGAGGCATCCGTATACTGCCCTTGATGTGGCACAAATATACCACGATCAGGTCTTCAAGCTACATTGTTTTCCAAAATCCATTATTAGTGACAAAGACCCGATTTTCTTAAGGGAAGTCTGACAGGAATTCTTCCGTTTGCATGGGGTACAACTGAACTATTCCACCGCATACCATCCACAAAGCGATGGCCAAACGGAGGTAACAAATCGTACTTTGGAGACCTACCTTAGGTGCATGTGTTCCGAGGCCCCGTCTACTTAGAGCTCCTAGCAACCGCTAGCTGAGTGGTGGTACAATACCAAGCACCATACCGCCATCCAATCATCTCCATACGAGATTCTTTATGGCCAAATCCCTCCAATACACTTACCTTACCTGCCAGGAGAATCCAAGATAGCATCTGTTGACAGGAGTATGCAAAAAAGGGAAGAGGTGATGAAAATGATCTGAAGCACTACCTGATTCTTGCACAGAACAGAATGCAACAGCTGGCCAATAAACATCACTTTGAGAGATCCTTTAATATAGGCGACTGGGTTTTCCTCAAACTCTAACCCTATAGGCAGACCACGTTGAAAGGCAATGGTCCAAACAAGCTGTCCCCGAGATTCTTTGGCCCCTACCTCGTAATTGATAAGATCGGGAAGGTCGCCTACAAACTCCAATTGCTACTATCTACAGCTATACACGATGTCTTTCACGTCAGTCAATTGAAGAAATGCACCAACCTTGCAGGAACTCAACAATCTGCACTCCCACCATACCTGGTTGACATGGGCGCACTCCATGAGCCCGAGGCAATCCTTGATAGACAAATGGTGCATCATGGCTCCTCTGCAACAATCAAACTGCTTGTGAAGTGGAAGAACAAACTAGTAGAAGTTGCAACATGGGTATTCAACGATGAATTGGAGAGGCATTACCCGGAGTTCAATCAAATTCATCTTTGAGGACAAGAATGTTTCGCCGAGGGAGTACTATTGTAGGGTCAGTTCAAGAAGAAGCAATTTCATCAATTTCTGTTATTTCACCAAATTCTGTTTTTATGTATTTTGGCAACTTTTGAACGTTATATGGGTTTAGTTGTGAGTCCGGCTCACTTGTGTTAATGGAACCCAGTTTTTGTAAGAAATCTCCTTTGGGAAACCTAAAGTGCCAGTATATAAGCTGCGCAGTCCTGTAGCTGAGTTAATGAATGAATAGTTGCCTCTTTTTCACAAACTCTCATCGTCTCCAAGCTGTCAAATTTCAGTGTGATTTTCGGTTAGTATTGATGCCATTCAAGCTAACCCTCTCTCACTGATATCGAATCCTTCGAACTCCGGTTCCTCATTTGAGCTTATCTTGCAGAACCGCATCAAACACACTCAAGATTGACCGCGTAGTTCGCTGCCACTCCATCAGGGTCGAGCACCGCCGCCCCATTCGCAACGGATGCGAACCCTAACGGGCAGTTCGTGCTGAACGCGTCTGGGTGCCTGTCACCCGAACAGTTTCGCACGACCCTTCCTTGGGTGGTGCATGTGGCAGCCCTCATCGATCAATATCCACCGCTGCCACATCAGAGCGGGCCTCCCATTTGGCCCTTGGAACCACCAGACCCACCGGTAGAAAATCAGGTGGTGGTCCATGCCCCACCCGACCACGACAATATCCCGAAGATTCAAGTTGATGCACCCCGTTTTAATGGCTCGGATCCGAACGGTTGGATTTTTAAGGTACAGGAAAATGAATGCTCGGAGGATAAGCTAGAAAAAATCAACAATAAGATGGTTGCAAATTCAGTAGAAGACACATATTTATCACAACGTGTGGATCTTACAAGCAATATTTGCATCTTCGATATCCCTACATAAAACGAAGGTGACAACGCTACTCTCTTTACCCAATCAGATGAGCACAACAGGAGCTTGAAATATGTTGTTGTTGCAAATATTTGTATCAAGAGTGAAGATAAATGTGTAGTGCAAATACCAGCAAAAGTAGATGACCTTTGCCTAAGAGTTTGATTGAAGATGTTGTTTCTCTGGAAGATGATGCGTCTTTTCTGATAGATGATGCATTATTCAACCGGGATAAAGACTCGACTCTTATTGTGATGGGAATTGGTCCAACTCGGGGAAGAAGTCAGATACATGCAAGCTGTTCGACGCAAGATTAATTTTTGATCCCGGTGGATGTTGTCTTTGGTTTAGCATATTATACTGGCCTTTTCTTGATTTCTGCCTCGAGAACGAGTCGATTCTCATCGGGGGAGTGATTGATACGTTAATCGGAAATTTCACGTGGTAACCCCGAGATTTAACATTATTCATAAAGTGTACCAAAGTTTGACATATTAATGCAATAACCTTGAGATGTATACGAAATTCATGGAATAACCCTACAATATATACAAAATTTGTCACATGCCCAAAAGGTTAAAATTTGTATTAATCTTAAAATTTATGAAATTAAAAAGAAAATTGAAAAGGGTTTGATGATTCTTCAAGTATAATTTTATCCGATATTAATATTAAATAATAAATATTATAATAAAATAAATTTAATTTTCCTATTCATATTATTGTATTATAAATTTATTAATAAAAATAATCAAATATGGTATTTTTAAATTGAAAATATTGAAATAAATAGTTTAAAAACTGAACATTTCATTTCATTACTTAATTGCTTTTTACATAAATAATTTCGATTGTAAATAAATTTCAATTTTTGATATTTTACATTATTTCTTTTATGAGAAAAGAATTTTTTTATGATATAAATAATAAAAATTTTTCAATGGTCAATTGGTTATTGATGAAAACTTTAAAATAGTTATCAACTCAAATAGATGCATTGTATTGCCTATTATTTTGTAATAGATTAATAAATAAGTTTAAACTATAATGATAAAATTAAGTATATTTATTTAATTATAGTATATAATCTTAAGGTAATAGATAAGGCTATATTACAAAAATCTTATAACCTTTTAAACTGATATTTATAAACAATCTTTTAAATCTATGTTATTAAATTAAATAAATGCATTACATGATTTCTTGAATTTTCATGGATCAAGTTGGCCAGTGAATAGTTTTAAATTATTAACATACCAAAATTAATTTACCTCATAAAGGAAATAAAGTAAACTATCAAAATAGTAAAATATTTACATTATAAGTTATTTGTACAAAACTTTCCTTAACTAAAACAATAGGAATTTTGAATTTTAATTACTTATATCATCAAAGTTTTTAATGTAAATTTAAACTATTTGATCATTCTTTGTTAAATAAAGAGGTTATATTATTTTGATCAATAAATTTTTATTTTAAATAATAACATAAATAAGAAATTTAAAATTATACAAGTACAATCTTAAGATTTTTTTTATTTTTTTTTCACAAGTTTAATATTTAAAATTAATATTGACTTTTTTGGACATATGATAAATTATGTACATAACATATGGTTATTACGTGAATTTTATATAAACTTCAAGGGTACCGTGTGAAATATGACAAACTTTCGTACACCTTATGAATAACGCTAAACCTCAGGGTTACCGTATGAAATTTCCGTACATTAATTATATAATTTCATTAATGTTTTTGTATAAATTAGAGTTTATCTCTCTTCTTGGGTTTTTTTTAAGTTTCTTTCCCGGGACGCGTTTGTTAAACCGCTAGGATTAGGTTTTGAGGTTCCAATCGTATGCCTTCAATGAAGGAAAATCAATCAAAATAAAGCAATATTTTATATATTATATATTTATTCATAATCGAGCTTGTTTGCGAACATATTAATGAGCTTGTTTATGAACATATTACCGAGTTTTTGTTCACGAACAAACGAATCGAGTTTCCACGTGTCCAGATTCGTCTCGTTTATCTTATGGAGTTGTTCGGGCTCGGTTCGTTTAGAATTCTAGCCGAACTTGTACGAATTTTTACCGAATCGAACGTCGAACATCTCGGTTCGTTTATATATCGGAAATCGTAAGCTCGTGATACCACCCCAGATGGCAGAACTGAACCGTGGGTTAAAAACTGCCTTTAAATTCTACTGTAGCACTGAAGTATTGTCTAATGATGGTTTAGAATTAAAGAATGCAAATTGTGGACATAACAATAATTGCAGTATATGTATATGTAAAACTTAGTGTACATGGGGACTGAAAAATCGCAGAAATTAGTGGGGTTGGTTACGTACTACGAGCATTTAAATTCACTGCCCACTTGACCACTGGATTGCAAACAACTGAAACAATAGAGTGTATTCCGCGGAGTAGTAATATTAAAAACCCTAATCCTCTTCCGTAGTCCGGTTCTCGATACCTCTCACTCGGATCTCTGGCCCCTGCGGATCGGATCTCTCATTTGTGGCCCCAATCGCACTCCAATCCGCAATTCAAATGATTCCGATTGGTTCCTGTGCCTGTTCAGCGAGCTGCGCTTTGTAGATCTGTATCGAATCGATGGAGGCGAATTCAGGCGGTGGAGGCGGCGGAGGAAACGACGTGGAATTGCTCTGCAAGACGCTCCAGGTGGAGCACAAGCTCTTCTACTTCGACCTCAAGGAGAATCCCAGAGGTCGCTATCTGAAAATCTCCGAGAAGACCGCTTCCACGAGATCCACCATCATCGTCCCTTCCGATGGCATCAATTGGTTCCTCGATCTGTTTAATTACTACGTTAACTCGGATGATCACGACGTTTTTAGCAAGGAATTGCAGCTCGAATCCAAGGTCCGACTCCCTCCACTTCTTCTAAAACTTCACCTGCAATGCATTCTCTGTGATTTCACACTTTTAAAATTGTTTCTTTTAGGTTTTCTACTTCGATGTTGGCGACAACAGGAGGGGCAAATTTCTCAAGGTACTTGTCTAGGTTAAAGCTCTAATTATTTGCCTAATTGTGTAGTTTTGGCAAAGTATTGTGTTCTCACTGCTGAGTTGACGCTGTCTTTTGATGATACTGTAAAAGGGAAGCTTTATGCCTCGGGATAACCAATGCCTTTGACTTTGCCTATCACGGTTACGTTGGTTGGATTCACCATTCAATGATACATTCTGGAGTTTTGTGGAATAAATTTAAGTAGCGTCCTCTGTTTCACTAATTCCCCAATGCCTTTCTATTTTGGTTGTTAAGTAAACAAGAAAACGACTTTGTGAAAAAAGGAAAACGTTTTTGCAACTAACATCTGATGTTCTCATTCATCCCCGCCAAATATTATTGCAAATTTGGATAGAGTACATCACTCAATTCAGCTCCGTCCGTGTCCTTCATAAGCTGCTCTTTATTGCTGAAGAGTTTTGATTCTGGACACAAATTTCAATCTGTAGAAGGTTCACGTGAATACTTCATTTGATCGAGTTTCATGTATATTAGAACGGCTTTGTAAAAGCTTTCGACGCTTCCAACACTAGTTTATGGCCTACGTGTTCGCGTTCTGGGAAGGTTTTTGATGGAACTTTTTAAATTTTCACGTAGGTGTCTGAAGCATCCATGAGCAGGAATCGAAGTACAATCATTATTCCCGCAGGTAGCACCGAAGATGAAGGGTGGGTAGCATTTCGCAACATCTTAGCTGAGGTCAATGAAGCATCAGGCCTTTTCACCGCCCCTAATCAGGTCCATATTTCCTTCAATCTAATAAGTGATTGTGCGAGTATGAGCTTCTTTCATGGTCAATAATGTCAGTTTCTGAGCTAATCTTTTCGTTCCTTTATCCCTTGTTGTGTTGTTGCACTTCTTGTAACAGCAAACTTCTGAGTCTACAGAACACATAGTTGGGCTCTCGGATGATGTTGGTGCTGGCTTCATATCCGGTCACGTCACCCAATCTGCCTTAAAATCTCAATTGACACCGACTGAAGGGGCTGGCCATCATAAGCCCGGCTTTTCTAAGGTTATCAAGGCTGATCAAAAGAGATTCTTTTGTGATCTTGGGAGCAACAATCGAGGGCACTTCTTGAAAATATCCGAGGTATATTTGCCTTCTGCTGCCATTCTTGAATAGTAGTCGGTCATTCTCTGAGAGTCGATCTGCTATATGAAAATGCAGGTAGCAGGATCCGATCGCTCATCCATCATCCTCCCATTGTCCGGATTGAGGCAGTTTCATGAAATGTTGGGTCATTTTGTGGGGATTACCAAAGACAAGGTTGATGAAATTGCAGGTGCCAATATCCGAACTTTGGATACCCCTCAACGATAAAAAAAAAAAAAAAAAAAAAGAGCCCAGTTTCTTGGTATCGTGAGGATGCTATTCTACTCTTTAGGCGTCCTATGTCTGTTTTTTCTTATTTATTTCGCCTAAATTTTTTGTTAAGTTTCTGTTACATAAGACGAACAAATTGGGATGAGTTGATGAACAGGTTTAATAAGTGGAGGTATGAGATCTGGGTTTGTTGGAAGGAATAATGTTTGATTAGTAGGGTGATTTGGAGATGTTCTTTCTTCAATTTTTCGTTGTATGGATCATTCATAATCAGCTAAAGATGATTGTTTATTGTTTTCTCCATTTTACCTTATTACGTTGGTTTGCCTGATGCTTCTCGTCCAGGTTTTCCCCATTTACCGCCAGGAACAATAAATTACATACATACCAGAAATTTATAATTTTCTTCAGTGTAATTACCGTCAGGAACAATAAATTTCATACATATCAGAAAGTTAATCTATATAGGCTACGCAGTAAACTTTTTCTTTGTTTCAAATTTAATGCAGCAGATGGAATGACAGTTGGTTTATATAAAAAATATTGGTACATTGTAGGCTCTGATGTAATCAAAGCTGTAAAAAGCTTCTTTCACTCGGGGAAATTATTGAAGCAGGTCAACCATACATTCATAACACTCCACCCAAAATGTGACAACCCGACCACAACAAATCGTTACAAACCGATCAGCCTATGTAACACTATATACAAAGTCATTTCGAAAATTCTGACTTCCAAACTGAAAAAGGTTATAGGTAAACTTATACACCCGTTGCAATCAGCATTTGTAGAAAACAGGTGCATCCACGATAATACTCTAATCGCTCACGAAATTCTTCACTCATTTCGTAACAAGAAAGGAAAGGAAGGATGGGTAGCTATCAAGTTAGACATGGAAAAGGCTTATGATCGTATCAGCTGGCAGTTCATGGCTCATGTCCTTGGAAAGCTTGGGTTCAATCTAAAATTCATTGCCTGGATCAGAGAATGTGTAGAGACAGCTTCATTCTCTGTCCTTGTTAACAATGGGCCAACGGATCAGTTCAAACCCGCTAAAGGGCTTCTACAAGGGGATCCTCTCTCCCCTTACCTTTTTGTTTTAGCAGTTGAGGTGCTTGCTAGATAAATGCAGAAGGCTTGCTAAACCCAAAAAGCAGAATTGGCATTCAGATATCCAGAGGTGGTACGAAAATCCCCTTCGTTTGCATATGCAGATGATATTATTATTTTTGCAAAAGCAAGCCAACAAGCTAGTGAATGTGTTAAAACCATCATTGATGACTACTGTAAAGCATCTGGCCAGAAGGTCAACTTTCATAAATCAACATTTCAAACAACAAGAAATATGAACTACCAGATCAAAAACCAAATCAAACAAACCTTACACATAACCAATACAGCGGCGCTAGACAAGTATCTGGGGTGGCCGCTTATTAATGAAAGAGTAACCAGAAACAGTTTTAGCTCACTAACAGCAAGGACAAGAGACCAACTCTCTAGGTGGAAAGCTAATACGCTATCTCAAGAAGGGAGGAAAACCCTTATAAAGTCAACTTTGTCAGCACAACCAAGCTACTTAATGCAGTCATTCTACCTCCCAAAAGCTATCCATGATGACTAGACAAGATAAACAGGAATTTCTACTAGAACAAACACAATGGCTACAAACCCTTGATCAGTTGGAATTCCATCTGTCGCCCAACCCAGCATGGGGGACTTGGAATCGCCAAAACTGAAGAGATGAACCAAGCTCTTCAAATGAAATTGCTTTGGAAAATTATCGCAGAACCTGAAAACCAATGGGTTAAACTAGTGAACGAAAAATACCTAAAGAACAGGAAACTATGGAACTATAGTGGTCTAAACTCATGAGCCTCAAAGAACACTTCCTATCTGGTATGTTTTGGCAAGTAGGAGATGGGAAAACTATTCGGTTTTGGAAAGACTCATGGACTTCTATAGCGAAGCTTAGTCCCAAGCAAAATCACCCTTTTCCTTTGGATGAGGATGAAACAGTTAGTAACTACATAAAACCTAATAAAACATGGGACATTACTAAACTAAGTGAGGTCCTCAACCCCAATGAGGCTGACGAGATTGCTAAAATTCTCCTCCTTTTGAATAACCTAACGGACAGGCTCTACTGAAAGCCTAGTAAAAATTAGTGGTTTTCCACTAACACCACCAAGAATTGGATTCAAGAGGAAAAAAGAAGTCCTAAGATCAACCTAGACTGGATCTGGAAACTACAAATTCCACCCAAACAAAAGAATTTCTTGTGGAAAATATGCCGGAACGGGCTGCCTACAAAGGCTAGACTGGCAGTGAATCACATAGCGGTCCCACAAGGATGCAATCTATGTAACTCACAGTTTGAAGACGTTGCCCACCTCTTCCTTGAGTACAGTTTGAAGACGTTGCCCACCTCCTTAACCTTAGGGTTGCCCAAAAACTCCAACAACTTAACACGGATACCAGGAACCCTCTAGGGCTATTGGATGAAATTCGTGCGCTATTGACCAAACCCCATCTAGAGTCGATTATCTGCCTTTGGTGGAGTACTTGATATTTCAGAAACAAGAACATCTTTGACTATGAAACAAGAACACCATACTTTTACTTACTTTTTTCCCCCAATTCTCTCTCCATCCAATCATCTCCATCAAATACATTACAAATAAACTCTCATAAACCCAAAAATAAACACCATTTCAATAATTTTTTTATATTCATACTTATTGGATTTTTTCCATTAAGAAAACACACAATTAAGGTATTTTTAGATTAATTTTTTTAGAGCTAGATTTACCAACCTCCATTTTGGCCTATTTTTTAATCTTCATCCATCTTCACCTTATTCATTTCAACCACTCATATTACTCCACCAAATATCCCTTCCACACTTTCTTAATTTGTGTGAAATTGTGCTTTATGGACAATCAAAAAGGGATGGAGGGAGTACTTACCAATTAGAGTGGAAGGAATCAGTCTCCATTTTATTATTATGGGTACTTACTAGTTGGTTTCACGTATTCTGTAAGAGATATGGTTAATAATATTTTATTAATGTAGGAGTTAAATTCATAACATATTACATGGTAGTATTATTAGTATATCAATATTGATGTTTTTTATCCGAGATTGTGATTTGATGGGAAAAATAAACTAAATTCATATTATATTTCGGAGAGGCAGAGAGATCCCACCCTTACACTTATCTTGGCCATAAAATATTCATTCATTATAATTTCCTTATGCCCCTTTTTGGTCAAATTTTGATGAAATCAATTAAGGATAGAATCATTTCCAAAAGAACGTAGCAAGAAAAGTTGATCCGTCATTCATTAACTTTGCAAA
Source organism: Polygonum maritimum (assembly GCA_963924305.1). Lineage (NCBI taxonomy): Eukaryota > Viridiplantae > Streptophyta > Magnoliopsida > Caryophyllales > Polygonaceae > Polygonum > Polygonum maritimum. Next base: position 7,886,594 of record OZ002731.1, on the reverse strand, counting down.
TGTTTTCTTCAACAAACAACTGGCAGTGGCTGAACTGGCGGTGGCCGGTGGGAGGTGGGCGAACTCGAAGGAGAGGCGGAGACAGGCGAACTGACGAACTCGAGGGCGGAGGGACTGGTGGTGAGGGCGAAGGGCACCAGAGACGAACTGGCGATGAGGGCGAAGGGCGCCGGAGATGAACTCGAGGTGAGGACGAAGGGCGAACTGGCGGTGTCGCGGTGAAGCCTCGAAGGGTGCCGGCGTAGAGGGAGGTGAAGGGCGCCAGCGTAGAGGGAGGCGAAGGTCGCCAGTGTAGAGGGTGAGAGCTTGAGAGGGAGGCGCAATCGGGAGTCCAAGCCCTCCAAGGGAAAGTCACTGTAAAAACCCTAGAAAACACCATAGAATTTTTTTTTTAATTTCCAATATGGACCGGGACCGGCAACCCTGGATTTCCTAGACCGGTCCGGTCCCGGTCCTTGCCAGTCCGGTCCAAAATTCTGGTCCGGACCGGATTTTGCCCAGCCTTAGAATTACCCAACAAGTTGGGTAAAACAGAGAAATAAATCCAAAATAGATTAATGGACGGGTGACAGAAGTGATCCACCCAGTCACCCACTTATCACCCTATCCATTAATATTAATATCCATATTAACCGACATAAGAGCTAATTTGTAACACCTCGTCTTATAAACAAGGCATTACACGGTAGTAGACCTCACGAGGCGCTACCAAGCTAGTTCGACAATAGAACATCTAGATCTTGCAATGTGGGCACGACGAGAAAACTTTGAAAATCATCCAGCTTGTATTACAAAATAAAACATTTACAAAGCCGTTCATGATCCCAACTCAACACTAAACTAACAATAACAAACTTCCCCAAACTTCGTGCAAATCAACTAACAACTTACGACATAAGACACTAAACATGATAATTCAAATAATATAAGGAATTTAAATAACAACAACGCTTCATAACCTAAATCATTCTATGACATGCATAGCCGCTTCGCATCACCAATCCACCAAGTCCCTACACGGACTCCTGAATACCTGGAGGTTGAAAAATAATTCCCCCGAGGGGTGAGCTACTATCCTAATCCAAGTCAAAAAACATACAGTACTAGCAGAACGTTTCAAAACGAGTTTCCTAAGGTTAGCAAATAAGTCCGCAATCACACGCATAACTCTAGTCCAGTACTAAGTCCAATTAGTCACACATATTCAAGTCACTAGCATAATCACATTCTCAAGTCCTCTTAACACACACGCACACACACACGCACACACACGCGCACACACACACGCACACACACGCACACACACGCACACACACACGCTACACACACACACGCTACACACCCTATCTTGCGCCAAGTAGTGTTAACGGCCTCCACCCACACTACCCGCATCTAAGGCATCCTCCAGCCAATCTCTGCTCCACACACGTACACTTCTAACCACCGGTCAAGTCCCTACTAGAGCACTCGCCAAAACATTTTTATAAATTTTGAAGGGGCTCTCCTAGCCATATGACCATGCCTCGAAAGTCCCCTTCTCCTCGAAAATCCAAGGACAAGGCCGTACCGGTAGATGCCAGCACATAGAAAACACGTGAAAACTTTTCATTCGGAAACCCCTTTTGAAAACCAGTTGCACACATAAACACATACGATCACACACACATATATATAACTAAAACATTTTATTAAAGCAATACTTTAGGAACTATAATTCTCCAAAACCAATCCTACCAACACAACACAAAATCTAATAATAACTGAATAGAGCTAAGTAAGCCGCAAAACGACTTACCTCGAAGTAGAAGAATTTCCAACTAAAATCCGAGATCCCAACGAAACCACTACGAACTCCTGGACATTTTAATAGCAAGATTAAGGCTTAACGATTGATAGTTGACTCGAAGACTAAATTAGAATACAAACCGACTGTTCGAACCAAACCCGAAACCGACCCGACTTAACACTGGTTAGCTCCACAAACACGAATATCTTGATTAACTAATTTCTAGACACCCAATTAAACCACTTAATTAACTCTGAGGCGATTACCGAAACCCAATTCACAAAGTCTAACTTAATTGATTTGCACTTAAAACCCCACTCTACCAAAACCTTAACCGCCATTACATACTGAAGGAGTAAATTTGGTTTTATTGTTTTATTGTCCTATACATTGACTACAATTATATATTGTTTTACGTACCACATCCTTAGTAGTCATCTTGTATATATATCATTGAATAATTACTCCACCTAATGTAATTCCATTAACTAAACAAAGAACTCCCTTTTAATCTTAACGAAACCCACAACCACTTGCATAACCCCAACCTCCATGCTGTTCCGGCTCCGCTCAACTCAACCTTCCTCTACGACCAATGCTTAATAATAGGACCTAGCTAGCCGAACTCACATCCATCCATGCCCCCTGTACAACCCGCGACACAGAACAGACCCGACCTAAACGCAAGGTAAGAGATTTACAAGAACAAGTAGGCCGGTTTTCTTACCGGAAGGAGGACGATGACGTCGAGGGCGGTCACCCTAGCAGTGAGGCAGCTATTCCTAGTTCTACCCGACACCGGATAACAACACAAACACCAAACCGTCGGTGTCAATAGAAACAAGAGCGTAGTGTCGAAGGACTGTTGGACCCAAGACTGGGGGCCCATAATCCTTACAGGACCCGAACGCGTATCCAAATAAGCCCACGAGATCCGAAGCTGTTACGCAGGAAAATCTTATCCTATGTAGGGAAATATTCTATCTATTGTATCATATCTATCTAGTTGTATAAGATCTTGTAAATATCTATCCTCTTTGGCATCCCCTATATATACAGGGGGGTCATGCATTGTACATAACATCATCATACACGACATTCACATTCACGCACACCATACACATTCGATCATACACGATCATCAATAAAACCACATACACGTTTTTCCTCTCAATTGTTTCGTTCTTTTGCTTTGTTCTAGCCCGATCTAGGCTAAGGGATCACCAATCTTGCTTGGTCGATTTCTAGCTCAAACTATTTGGCGCCCACTGTGGGGCTGAGAATAAAGTAATTCCGAACGAAAGCAAACAACGTTAATGTTGTTTGCACACGATCAAACAACTCCACAACCAGAAAGCGATCCCGGGTTGCATCGCGAGACCTACGGGAGTGACGAACTGCCCAGATCGCACGACACTTGGATAAAAGACGAAGAAAGTAATTCCGAACGAAAGCAAACAACTTTCGATCCAATTGACATTCATGTTAGGAGCAGAAGATAAACGCTGATTCGGCCTATTTTGTATGCCTTATCTTGGTAGTTTTTAGGATGTTTTTGAGTGTTTTAGGCTAGCTTTTGGGCATATTTGTTAGATCCAGGCCGAAGACACAAAAGTTGATAAAGTGAAGATTTTGTGAAGCTTAGAGTCGTCTGTAGAAGAACCGCGGGTGCGGAGCCGATGGCGCGACCGCGGAACAGCAACAGAGACTTGAAGAAGTGTTTAAGTGAAGGCCGCGACCGCGGGTGACCAAGCCGCGGGCGCGGTAGAAGCAGCGAAGTCGAAGGTGAAAATCGCCTGACCCGCGACCGCGGGTTGGTGACCCACCATCGCGGGTGGCGCCCAGCGGAATTTTCCGCCGTTTATCTTGTTTTCTTTTTATCTTTATATCTTTTTAGTATTTTCGGATATTTGTTTTCCGAGACTATTTATAGGGTTTTTAGGTTGTATTTTGATAATAACTCATAACTCATATTCATAGTTAGGTTTTCAATTCTTCTTTAGTTATGGAGAGCTAGTCTCCTTGGGTTTGTTCAAGGGAGAAACTCTGATGTATGAACTCGTGAGATTTTGGTAATTGATTTCTATCCTTTGGTTAATATTGATTATCTTGTGCTTCATCTTATGATTGTTGATTGTTTCTCTAGTATTCGCGACCCTATTGAATTGATTAGCTTTCTACTGTTTGATTAGGTTTGGACCGTGGACAAAACTAATCTGTGAAAACAAATTAACCTAGACCTGTTGTCTATGCAACTAGGATTAAGAAGAGAATTGATTGTTTTATCTTGCAATTGACTCGTAGCTTGATTGTTTGATATTATATCCTGCATATCCTTGTTCTCTATGCTAATTCTAGGTTAACCGTCCTTGCCTAGGGTTATAGAATTGCTTGGACCGTGGACTTGCGATTGTTAATGATCAGGATAGGAATTAACCATAGGTGTGAATGAAATCAGTGGATGAATCTATGATCGAGAGATTATATCATGAGTGGATCTTTTGAATGAACTTGTCTCCTTATCAATTGTTTCCCCATATTTGCATGTTTGTTTATTTGTTTGTTCTCTGTTTCTTAGATTTGTTTAGTTTAGATCTTTCTCTTCAATCCCCCTTTTCTTAGTTGATAATTGTATTAATACTAGAAGCCATAGTTCTCTTGGGTTCGACCCCTTACTTACTTGCTATACTTAGTTTGTAGTTTGGGTTATTTTATCTTTGATCTTGGCACGACGACTTTAGCCGAGTCAAATTTTGGCGCCGTTGCCGGGGAAACAATTGATAAGGAGCAGTTCTTTCAGGGTATGTGGCCACGTTATCCTTCTTATTATTTTCAGCCACCTCCACCTCCTGATCAGCAGTGAGTCTTCTGATTCCCTTCTCTTTACTTTACTTCTTTGTTCTTAGCTTCATTGGGGACAATGAAGAGTTTAAGTATGGGGGAGGGGATTCACTGCTGTGTTCATGTACAGTTTCAGTCCTGAAAATAAAATAATAAAAGAAAAAAAAAGAGCCAAAAAATTGAAAAAAGGCATAATAAATCCTGGGATGAGTCGAAAACCCGAAAGGGCGGCTCAGGTAAAAAGGAGGTAACCGGGACCAGCATTAGGCTGGGGTAAAAAGAGGTTAAAGAGAGATGTGAGTCTTTGGTGAGCACACCCTTGAAAAATGAAATGAGTGATTAGGTGAAAACCCGAAAGGGCGCTGTGGGCGGGCATATTTCCATATCAATTAGTTAGCATTTATTTCTCTATCTTATTTATTTTGTTATCCAAATTTATTATGCTTTATCCTTTAATAGGGTAGTTACTCTAGTTAGGATATTATTTATGGAGGAGAATCTTATCTTCGCCTGGGATAAGATATTTGGTTGACTTAGGGAGCAAGGCACTGCCCTAACCCTAGTGGGCCGACCCCCTAGGCGCGCGCCCCCCTTCTAGTCCCTCTCCTCTATAAATACACATGTATACCATGTGGAAGGTAAGTTCTAAGCGATCGCTTTGCCTGACGCCTTTGATCAACATTGCTCTTACTGACTTAAGCATCGGAGCTGGATTAGGGGTCGCTCGCCCCTTGGTCCATTGTTTTGCAGGTCATTGAAGGCGAAGAGGCTGGGTGAAGAAGCTTGAAGAAGAAGGTCATTGAAGAAGGAGTTGAAACTTGTACACGGCATATTTTTTGTACTAACAGGTGCCTAAGTAGAATTGAGCGGTAAAATTGGAGTGTCTAGGATTTCATTCTACTTTGGGGCTTGGGGATTCATTGTAGATATTGGGTAGATCCTTAGGATTGCTCTTTCATTATTCAGAGCTTTCAGTGATTTGATGTATTTTTGTGAGGTGTGTGCTGAGCTTTCATGTTTTGCTCATTATTTCTCTACTTGGGTTCGGGTTGTGAGCTGAGAGTTTATGGTTGTCTTGTTTCCCCTTACTTCCTGAGATCTTTTGATGTGTTGATTTGTATATGTACTTTGAGCTTACTCGAGGACGAGCAAGATCTAAGTATGGGGGAATTTGATTCGGCCTATTTTGTATGCCTTATCTTGGTAGTTTTTAGGATGTTTTTGAGTGTTTTAGGCTAGCTTTTGGGCATATTTGTTAGATCCAGGCCGAAGACACAAAAGTTGATAAAGTGAAGATTTTGTGAAGATTAGAGTCGTCTGCAGAAGAACCGCGGGTGCGGAGCCGATGGCGCGACCGCGGAACAGCAACAGAGACTTGAAGAAGTGTTAAAGTGAAGGCCGCGACCGCGGGTGACCAAGCCGCGGGCGCGGTAGAAGCAGCGAAGTCGAAGGTGAAAATCGCCTGACCCGCGACCGCGGGTTGGTGACCCGCCATCGCGGGTGGCGCCCAGCGGAATTTTCCGCCGTTTATCTTGTTTCCTTTTTATCTTTATATCTTTTTAGTATTTTCGGATATTTGTTTTCCGAGACTATTTATAGGGTTTTTAGGTTGTATTTTGATAATAACTCATAACTCATATTCATAGTTAGGTTTTCAATTCTTCTTTAGTTATGGAGAGCTAGTCTCCTTGGGTTTGTTCAAGGGAGAAACTCTGATATATGAACTCGTGAGATTTTGGTAATTGATTTCTATCCTTTGGTTAATATTGATTCTCTTGTGCTTCATCTTATGATTGTTGATTGTTTCTCTAGGATTCGCGACCCTATTGAATTGATTAGCTTTCTACTGTTTGATTAGGTTTGGACCGTGGACAAAACTAATCTGTGAAAACAAATTAACCTAGACCTGTTGTCTATGCAACTAGGATTAAGAAGAGAATTGATTGTTTTATCTTGCATGAAATTGACTCGTAGCTTGATTGTTTGATATTATATCCTGCATATCCTTATTCTCTATGCTAATTCTAGGTTAAGCGTCCATGCCTAGGGTTATAGAATTACTTGGACCGTGGACTTGCAATTGTTAATGATCAGGATAGGAATTAACCATAGGTGTGAATGAAATCAGTGGATGAATCTATGATCGAGAGATTATATCATGAGTGGATCTTTTGAATGAACTTGTCTCCTTATCAATTGTTTCCCCATATTTGCATGTTTGTTTATTTGTTTGTTCTCTGATTCTTAGATTAGTTTAGTTTAGATCTTTCTCTTCAATCCCCCTTTTCTTAGTTGATAATTGTATTAATACTAGAAGTCATAGTTCTCTTGGGTTCGACCCCTTACTTACTTGCTATACTTAGTTTGTAGTTTTGGTTATTTTATCTTTGATCTTGGCACGACGACTTTAGCCAAGTCAAACGTCGAGAATCAAGACGATGCTGGAAACACCAAGCACAAGGAACAACAGGCGAAAGCTCGGGACGGACGGGATGGCTAGTTATCTACGTCGTCCAGGAATTCCCCAAAAGAAAGCAAACAGACATCGAACACTCCCACATTGGAGACAACCAGTAAGAGACCCTAGACGCGATTGGAGTTCCTAGACGGAGTTTCCAGACGCAATCTGAGTTTCTACACGCGATCGAAGTTTCTAGTATACTTCCAGACAAGTCACAGAGATGTCCTCAAGGCCGGGCCTTGGGGGTGGCAAAAAAACATAAAGAGTCGTAGCGGCTTCGACGCCATATCTTCGAGAAACACAATGTGAAGCCAGCATGTCGAACCGATCCAGATGACCCTCCTGGAACCCGGATCATTTTTCCCTGTCCTTCATATGCTGGTTTCCTCGTTCCTTTATCTCAAAATTCATTTCGCATCTTTCTTTTGCTAGAGGATAATCTCTCTTTCTTGATTATGCATCTTAAAAGCGTCATCTTTTCGCTCATGCATGTTTACTGTTCCCTAGTTTCAATTGCTAAATGCATTAAGAAACCATATTAACCTAGATGATAAATCGCTTGATTGGAACATGATTGATGGCTCTATGTTTTTTAGGATTCTAGACTCCTCCCTTACTAATATTGTGCATTACTCTTTTGCCCAAGAGACAGGAAACTCATATAGGGAAGTTCACCACCTTTAGTGACAGCAAAGGATCCGTGCCCTCAGGTTATGCGGTACCCAGATGACCTAGAATGGGGTTCTACATCTTCAATACTCAGGGAAACAACCTTAACCAACACTTTTCTGACTCTTATATCAGTTTGTTTCTTTTTTAATTTCTGGATCTGATCTGGAGCGTATATACTCTCCATCCATTATTTTTGATGAATTATGCTAGAGTTACTACTATCACATGATAATGTTTGAGAACTCATCCAGGACTGTCCATGTTTCGGCATCTAGAAACAGAAACTGGCTAAGATTTTCCCTATTTAGTACCCAGTTGTTAATTCTTATAACTTTGAACATTGACTTCTATACTCATGGCTATATTATTCTCTGGTAGGACCTTAAAGGGCAATCCATACAGATGCTCATATGGTTTCCGAGTATTGTAGGTGGAATCCTTACACAACAACTATGCATGAAAGGCTCATGCCAGCACCAGGAACTTATTGTCCACAAATCTTCAAAGTTCACAAGAAAGGGTCGGAACACAGACCCAGGACACTACTCGATAAGCTTTAACCATAAGGCACTGGTACTGCTTCCTATACCAACACTTTATTACTTATTATCTTTTTACTAGGTACTCTACCCGCAAGACTTATTGAGTAACTTAGCAAAGGCTAGTTTACATTGCGAAAAATACATTACAAAAGACCTCCTATGGGGGTTCCACACCTTGTCCGAGGCTTAGTCATCCCAGGGGTAGCACCCACTAGGGTGGATCTTTCGCCAATCAGTATACAAAGAGTTCGTATCGATAGAAACCTAACACTTATCGCTTAAGACGCGAGTAAGCACTAACAAGGTGCGTAAAACAGGCACTTGCCCCAAAGCAAGTAGGAGCCTGAGTTTAACATGGACGAAGTCGTGCACAAACAAGCACGATACAAAAAGTCCTTACTAGGACACATACCTAGTAACCTTGGCAAGACCAGCCAGGAAAGCTCTAACAAGGCGCTTAAAACAGACACTTGCCCCAAAGCAAGTAGAAGTGAGTTTAACATGGACAATGTCGTGCACAAACAAGCACGACACAAAAAGTCCTTACTAGGGCACATACCTAGTAACCCTGGCAAGACCAGCCAGGAAAGCGCCAACAAAGCGCATGAAACAGGCGCTTGCCCCAAAGCAAGTAATAGCCTGCGTTCAACATGGACAATGTCGTGCACAAACAAGCACGACACAAAAAGTCCTTACTAGGGCACATACCTAGTAACCTTGGCAAGACTAGCCAGGAAAGCGCTAATAAAGCGCGTGAAACAGGCGCTTGCCCCAAAGCAAGTAATAGTTTGAGTTCAACATGGACAATGTCGTTCACAAACAAGCACGACACAAAAAGTCCTTACTAGGGTACATACCTAGTAGCCCTGATGTGGTTAATAACAGGTTTTAACACCATTACAAGCGCGCGAACACACATTATTAGGCCGATAAGTGACCTAGGCAATTATCGCCATATATTCTCGCAGAACTCGCGAATGATATTATTAGGCCCATAAATGACCTAGGCAAGTATCGCCAGTATTTTCACAAAATTCGCGAGTAACATTGTTAGGCCCATAAGTGACCTAGGCAAGTATCGCCAGTATATTACAAACCTTGCACGAAACAATGGATCCATAAAACAAACAAGGAAAAACTCGCCAGGAAACACACAACTTACACGGATTAAGCACAAGAAAGCCACACACGACCATGCTCACATGAGTCGATTACAAAAATCATCCTACCAGGCAGTTCCCCCTGATATGGTTACAAAGACTTACTACCAGGCAGTTCCCCCGGTATGGTTACAAAAACATCCTACCAGGCAGTTCCCCCTAGTACGGCAACAAAAATCATCCTACCAGGCAGTTTCCCCTGGTATGGTTACAAAGACTTACTACCAGGCAGTTCCCCCTGGTATGGTTACAAAGACTTACTACCAGGAAGTTCCCCTTGGTATAATTGCAAGAACATCCTGCCAGGTAGTTCCCCCTGGTACGGATGTAAAAACATCCTAACAGGAGGTTATCCCTGGTGCAATTCCCTCCTGAGCAGGTGACAAAGCTCTAGAGCGTACTCAAATTAAGTAACCACTATTGCGGGACGCCGCATCACATCTACATCCAGGGTACAATCCTGGACCAAGCTCATGAAAATGTTTTTGGAAACATGCATCAACTCACACCCTACAGTCAAAGAACGAGTGTACCGTTCGACAAAAAGACAAGGGTAAAACAATCATTTCTAGATATAGCTTCTAGATCACACCTTCCTCCTTCGGAATAGGAACCATTAGACATGGCCTATCTACATTAACAAAAGGTGATCATAATACTAATTAACCTTATCAAGACAGCGATTCACTCCATACAACTAGAAAACGATACAATAGAACAAGACCGAACGGTCACTTCTAGATACAATATCTAGAACATACCTTTCCTGAGTCGCTAGACTCAGTACGTCTGCTTTGCCAAAACGATAGATTTTGACATCTATCAAGTTTTTGGTTGATTAGACAAGCGCCATGGAAACACCCTTGGCGGAGCATCGATGATCTCCTCTAGTCTAAGCCTATACGCTAAGACTTTAAGACCACGAAGCACTTTTTAGTGTCACAAAACACACATGTGCATCGAAGCATAAATGGCCATACAGAGGGCCGGCATAGTTAAACATGGAATTCAAAGTACATGGGGTATAGAACATCACCCCACAACACAAGGTATGGTACTAGTACCACACCAGGAAGTGTCTCATTAGCATCAACAAGATGGAGTCATCAACGGACAAGAAACAAGTACTAGCGAAGGAGAACATAAACAAAGTTACGCAAAAGAGTTTCATCAAGCAGAAGGGTTACAACTCTGGATCTCATATCAAGAACGCTAATATACAGAAACTCTTACAAAATGAAGACGTCACAACACCGCTACAACAGAACTTCTCGGCTTAAGGATACAACACACCACGGAGTCAATTCAGGACAAGTGTTCTAATACACGAAGCAATAGCAGCACAGGGGTACTTGATGAATGCAGAGATCTACGACTACTAGTCGGTTCTTCTGGATCAGCAAAGTAGAATTCAATGAAGCACACCCATCCTGATCAAATCTAGCCGATCATCTCTAACCTAAGACAGGGGTTCGAGTACACTCTAGGAAGCCTCAAACGACGTTATATTCGCTATTTCGTCTAGGGTGCGTTTGCAAGGTACAAGGTTTTACGAAAGATCCTAGTAGTGGGGTATTGGGGTAAAGATACTTGGCAGACTTTCTCTAGTGTACAGTTACGTCCTAGCAGTCATCCTCTCCATCAGCGAAATCACAAGATTCCCAAGGCGAGGCTTCATCAAATACTAAGCAGCCACGCCAACCACCACATTGACCAAACACTAGGTCACCTTGACAGTTTCTCGCAACTTCACTTCCCGAGTGTAGTGCAACTCATCGAGTACCCGCTAGCTGACGTAGAGAATTTCCGATGTAGACATGTGAAACCAACTGGTTTTGCGACCTTAAGAGTCAATTCGGAACACAGCTTCCAAGACATAAGCTCTCAATTTGAGACATATACCTTCAGTTTCTCAAGCATCACCTTTGCATGACAATAAGTGTAAGCTCCTGGTTTGTAACTTTAGCTAAGTCTATGCTATGGGCTAGTGACTTCGATAAGGTTAACGCCCGATTCTCACGGTTATCGTCAAGTTAACATGCCCAAGGCGCGCTACACAACTTTGATCACACCAACGCTGGCGGTAAGAAGCTTTGGTCAGGTCCGTGCCTATAGCTGACGACTTCGATAGAGTCCATGCCTCTAGTAAACACTTCTATCCTGTAAACAACTACCAAGAGTGTTCAACTCTAGAATCCTTTTGGACAATGGTTTCGATCAAGTCAGCAAAGCTTTAAGACAGCAGAGACTTCGACAACACATTACGAATCGGCTTCCAACTCCATAGCGGGTCTGGATTTACAACCCGATCCGGGGGTATTGTTGGACCCAAGATTGGGGGCCCATAATCCTTACTGGACCCGTACGCGTATCCAGATAAGCCCACGAGATCCGAAGCTGTTACGTAGGAAAATCTTATCCTATCTAGGGAAATGTTCTATCTATTATATCATATTTATCTAGTTGTATGAGATCTTATAAATATCTATCATCTTTGGCATCCCCTATATATATAGGGGAGTCATGCATTGTACATAACATCATCATACACGACATTCACATTCACGCACACCATACACATTCGATCATACACGATCATCAATAAAAACACATACACGTTTTTCCTCTCAATTATTTCGTTCTTTTGCTTTGTTTTAACCCGATCTAGGCTAAGGGGTCACCAATCTTGCTTGGTCGATTTCTAGCTCAAACAAGGACTACGGACAACAGCGGACGAAGATCGCCAGAAAAGAAGGAAAGGATTGATCGGCCCACTCATATAGCGTAGGGCTTAATTAATTAGTTTTAACCTTATCTTTTAATATAAGACTCTAGATAGATTAACTAGGTTAGTTAGGTTAAGTAACTAGTAGGGAGTAGAAAGCAAATCAGGTTAGCTTAACTAGCTTTTAGCTTATCTTTAACTTAAATACTTTATGGGTGAAGTAAAGAGTAAAATCTTATCTTTACCCAAAAGATAAATTTATCACCCTAATTAATTCTATTTTTCCAAATATTTGACTAACAACTTTTTGATAATTGGCTAAAGATTTATTAGCTTTTTTATTTAATACTATCAAGACCCGAAATAATTTACAAATCGAGAAACGGAAATCGGAACGGAACCGGATATTATATACTACCTCCCTTAAGAAAATTTATGTCCCGAAAGAACGAACGAGAAATAGCGGAAATTTGAAAATGGAAGTGACCCGAGACCCGAAATATCACATAATTGATCACAACATGTGAACCATAACAAATAATATCCCTAATGATATAGGAATAAAGAAAAATGACTTCTAATAATGCCAAATATTCATCTTGAATCAAAAATAATACGAACTTTGAAAATCACAAAATTGTATACAAACTATGACAATATATACCAAAAACAATACAACGGTGACTTTTCCGGGTAATCCCATGACCTGTCAACCGGAAAGATGATAAGGATTAAGAAAATTTACACCACATATTTTTCTTTTCATTATATTACACATCACCTTTCTATAAGTTATACAAAGAACATTATTTAATAAAGAAAAAGAAAAATGTTTGCAAAGAAGAAGCAAAGATGTACACATCTGGGTTGATGCTTAACGCATCCATTCATCGGCCGACTCCGGTCCCTTGAGCATCGGCTCCTTCTACCGTCGATTATAAATCTTCTACCTCGACCTCACCTGCCTCCGGGTATCAATTGAAAACGCTGCCATCCTCTGCCTCACACTCACTCTCATCTTCCTCATCGTCGTCGTCGGAATTTAAGTTTGCCGTTTCTCTTGGAAATTCGTAATGCGCCATCGCCGACGAGCTGTTCTACAAAGGGCAGCTCCTCCCACTCCTCCTCCTCCGCCACTGATTACTTCTCCTCCGTCGCCGACGACGACTCCCTCGACAGAGATGCGATACCCACAAACCCCTTTCCCCATATGGCCTATCTACTGCCCATTCTCAATTGGCAATTAGCTAGATCTCAAATCTAGGGTTCCGAAAACCCAAACAAGTTCATTTTGCCAATTGATAATCCCCACTAATTTTAAATTTGCAAATGCTAGTGACCCGTAATCACTTTTGATCTAATATTTGTTGATTAAATAAATTGATAAGGGTAATGAGGTTGAGATGAGACGGTTGTGGTGATGATGGTGGTCTACGAAGGCCACCGCACAATTTGTTCCCATTTTTCCTTTGTCTTACTTTTTACTTTTATTTCATTAAAACTTGAAAGATGAAGATGATGTGTTCTTTTGACATGTCACTTTTCAGACCGCCACATGAGCACACTTGCCGGAAACTTTGCCGGAAATTGGTTTTTATCATTTTTGGCATATATTGCCATAGTTTGTATACACATTTGTGATTTTTAAAGTTCGTATTATTTTCGGTTCAAGATGAATACTTGGTATCATTAATTAGAAGTCATTTTTCCTAGGAAGGAAAAATGACTTCTACCTATGCGTAACTATATGATGTAGTCAATTGTCTTAGGCATAGGTAGATATTGTCATAGTATATTTGATTGCATCATATAATTATGCATAGGTAGATAAGAGATGCACTTAGGCTTGATGACATAGGAACGAGAGACAACTCAGCCCAATCGTTAGGTAGAAAATAGATGTAGGAGTTTCTAATAATCCATGTTCTTTATACATAAATCCTAAAAGTAGATTTTGCAAATAGATATCTTTATTTTGAGCAATGTTAAAATGGGACCATTTTTACTTCAATGCGTACTTGACCAATCCAGGGAAGTGAACATTAACGAAGTAGTCCTCCCAATTCATGTCTTGAGGATCAAAGTAAAATATGTCAGTTTCAATATTCCCTCTCTTACAGCCAGTCTTAGCTTCTCAACATTTGTGTCATCAAAACTACAAGAAAATTAATGACATAGTTAAGAATCACAATTTATGTTTATATGTGAAACTTATTACACAAGAAATTAACTTACGTGCCCTTGAAGAACAAATAGGGTCTATAGAGATCAACCATTCTCATTGCCAATTTAACCTTTGCCTTAAGCTCCTTACACGTTGTTTCAAAGTATTGACATGATGCTATGTTTACCAACTCAAATACCTATTTGTCAGAAAAACATACAAAGATTTGATGATAAAAATGTACAATGAAAGACTATTGGTTAGGTAACATTATGAAGTAAATTACAAAAATGAAAAACTAACCTTTAATGGAAGCACGTAATTGATGCTCATGTATTTATTGAAGCGATCCATGGAGTTGAGAAGCTTACATTTATCAACGACAATCGACTCACCCTTCTTGTTAAGAAATGGATGCTTTGTGAAGTAAAGGTATATTGCCATGGAAAGATCTTTGCCCCTAAGAGGATTTCGTAAGGAGGAACCAATTTGGTAGATGGTAGTTTCACCAAGCTTTCTCGTTCGGGCAACCATTGCTACTAGGGTTGCATTTACCACCATATCACCCGGAATCTAAATAATAGGAGGAAAGTGCATATTCCAGCGTATTAGTCAAATGAAAATTAACATGCATAAATCATAATTAATGACATTTTGTGTACCACATCCATTATAGATTCTTCATTGCAAACAATGAATGGCATTCTCCCTTTACCATACCCTAGCGCAAAGCTATCAATTGTCCTGCATTGAAATTAAGAATGAGTGAGTAAGAAACTTGTATATAATATAGTAATGAATGTCAATTTAGTTATCTCGTTTAAACAAGGCTATATATATAATATATGTTTCGAAATGATTTGGGTTTTTAACTATCAAATACCTTATGCCTTCAATCCAACCAGGAAAGGGTTCTTTGTAGGTGCTTGTGATTATTGTTGGACGAATGATTACAACAGGAAGATGTACTTTGTGCTCCATTATTAGCATCTCCCCAAGTGCCTTTGTGAAAACGTACACATTTGGCCATCCGTACTTCCTTGCCCTTATATATTTGAGATAAGTATAAACATATATCAAATAGTTTATCCAGGGTTTGATAATCACATTTATAGCATTGTATGTGTAGTCGAATTTTCATGTCATAGACATGTTTTACTTGAATTTATAAAAGTCTATCATTGTTATGGAACAGTTCCTTATCTGATTACCGCATGCGGTCGTTATCCTATTTTTTTTAATGTAGTTGTGTACTCTAGTCAAACTTTTTCAAATTTCACACAATATCATATGCTTTAATGGTTGTTGCAAGCTCTACCCTCGAAGTTTTTGCATTTTGGTTACAATTCTCCTGTCTCCATTTTGTGACAAAAATGCCAATTCCATACATAAGTAAGTTTTTTAAAATTGTCAATATTATCTTTATAGGAATAAATATTAGAAAATGATCATTTTCAATCTCTTTTGATTTTAAAACATTTTTGGTGGAAATATTTTTTACTTAAAAAAACACTTTAGTTTGAATATCGAATAAGACTAATATCATTTCGGATAGGTCCAAAATAATATAAATTCATTCATAAGCATTAATAAACTTTTGGTATTTCTTTTATTTTGGACTAATTAATAGTGCTAAATAGAAGTTAATTTATTAATATATTCAAATATTTTTTACAATAAAAATATTATAATGAATGCTCTTCAAACTAGTTACCTGGTCCAACCAAATTGTGTATAAGTGACAAGTCAAATCATGGAATGTCTAGGATTCACATAGATAACTAGGTGACTAAGATTACCTTTCAAGGCCTAAATCCTTCATAGCCAACTTAATCTCAATAGAGTTAGCCCCTTGTTCTCGGAGCTCAGTTAGCTTCTTTTCCACAACCATCTTCTCCACTTCAATTTCGACTCCAGGTCCGCTTTGTAGGTATGAGCTCTCTAGTATCACCCCACCTTGTTCACCCGACACATATGCTGGAGTTTCGTAATATTAATTAACACCAGAATTAACTCCATTGATATAGATTAATTATGGGCATATCTAGTAGATATACTTGTAAGTAGGTATCTTTTGAAATTTCACTTGAGGTCTCTATATCAAAGGCTTTCTAAAGAAGAATTTGGAGCACTTGCCAGTAGACACGTGGATAAAAGCTTTTAAGTTGATGCATTTATGAGCAAAGTCCAAAACATTCTTGGCTCCACAAGCATTGAGAAACAAGGAAACATCATACCTGCAAATTAACATGTCTGTAAAAACAAACGAAATATGTTTTCGAACATTTCGTCAATCGGTTAAGCCTCTAGGGTAGTATTCAGAGGTCTCATGAATTGTTTTCAATCGATATAGTTTAGTTAGTTTATAAGATGGAAAACTTATCATAGTAACTTATCTATAACTTTATATTGATGCAAGAATACATACGTATACACACATATATATATATACATAGTACATATACCTTTCTCGAAAGTCGGTAGTGGCAGCGGTGTTGATGATAGCATCAAGTTCTTTGAACATCTCATACTTCAAATGGACATCTTTTATGCCCAAGTCTTGGCATGTGATATCACCTGGTATCATTCTCACTTTCTCTCTGATGAAGCTGTTAAAACCCTCTCCCATTTGTTGCTTTAACACTTTAAACAAATCCTTTCCTATTGCCTGATACATCGAGAAGTAAATCAATCATTAAGTATGTTGTGAACAATATATTGACAACATGTATAGGCTGAAGACATATATGGATAAAAGGGTGGGCTAAGGTCCGCTCCGTCCCACCTTGTAAAATAAAAATAACAATAGTGAAGATTAATGTAAAAACATTACTAGAAATTAAGGTAATATATGAAAGGTAGGTTCACGAGCTATTGTCCTTATGGTATAATTAATGTGTCAATAAATCCAAGCTTAAGGATGAATACGATCCGTCATGAATAATACAACATATTTTTTGAATAATTTCATGTCATATTTTGAATAACTTGATCTTATAAATAACTCTAAACGTAATGATGAACAACTAAAAGTCGGTTGTGTGAATAATATGATCTCATGAATAGCTCTACTTGACGTGATGAATAACATAGTAGATATTTATTAAGCTTGTTATGATATTCATACCAATTGTATTAATATTCATTTAGCATGTACATGTGTTTTAGCCAATATATAGTTCCAATTGTTCATCATTTCTTTTACAGTTGCTCACGAGATTGACTTATTCACAATACGGTATGATATAGAAATTTTCATAGAAGCATACAATAATATACATAAGCATAGCACAATTGCATCCTAAGAGGGCATACTACTAGGATTTAAATCTGTAGTATCAAATATATAAAAGTTAAATTAAATTTAACCTATCTACATAACATATATAAGTGAAAGATAAATAATACATATTACGAATATAATTAAGTCAGACAACTAACAACTAACAACTAACAACTAACAACAATTAATTAATTATAAAGTCAAGATCGAATAAGTGGCAACTAACAACTAACAACTAACAAAAGCGTGTATAACATGTTTGTATGGATGAATTAGCACAACTGGTGAAAGCTTTATGTCCGGGACCATCAAGTCCCACGCTCAACTTGCATTGACAACGATTTTTTTGCAAATAAACGTTTTTATTGCTTTACATTTTTACTTGGGGTTTGTTTGGTAACCATGTGATTTTCCAATATTTGGTTTTCAACACATAAAAAGAAAACAAAACCCATTTGGTAAAATTGTTGTGCAAATGAAGATCCCTTTATATTTTCAAAAATCAACCCTTAAAAGATTGAAACCACAGTATCCTGTTTTGAAAAAGTAAAGTCATATTTACTTTCATCGTAACCTCATCGATATTACATTGATGGTCAACCAACACCGGAACCGCCGCCGCTGCCACCACCACCACCTTCACCACCACCACCACCACCGCCACGACCACCGTCGCCACCACCGCCATCGTTGTCGCCACCTCCAACACCTCCATTGTCGTCACCACTACCACCTCTACCAACCTCCATCACCACCACCAACTTCATCTCCATCACCAACTCCAGCACCATCGATCTACCCCACCACCATCGTCATAGCCACCACTGATCCACCTCCATCGTCGCCACCTCCACCATAACCGTCACTTCCTCATCCACCAACACCACCAATATCGATCACCACTTTCGATCACCTCAACATTCACCACTACTACCGTCACCTCTAGCATCACCATTATCACCCCCACTACCACTACTGCCACCACCAACCCCACTATAATAACTAACACCGCCACCACCTCCTTTACTACCACCATTTTCCTCACCACCACTTCCACCACCACTACTATACCTACACCACCACTGTCGTACTGCCACATCCACCATTGTTGTCACCACCACCTCCACCAAAAACATCGTCGTCACCACCTCAACCCCCCTTTATACCGGCCATCACGATCATACAAATCATCATTATTACATTATCTAGTATATACTATATTAATTTTTAGGATTTAAATATTATGAATTTTTATGTCATTATATATTTTTAAGACATAATCAAAAACAGTTTTTCAAATTTGAAGTTTCAAAACTGAGAACTGATTTGAGTTTTTAAAAAACTTATAACGAAAAACTCATATGGTTACCAAGCACACCCTAAATTGTCTGCAAATTTTACTTTTTTTTTTTGCAGCATGGATAAATAAAAATTACAAACTTTTCTCTTCAGTGTATTATTAAAATTCATCTAATTAAATATTTGGTGTAATTTTGATATTTTCTATGCTCTTAATTACTAAATTTTAATTATGTGGATATATAATTTTAAATATGTTTTTTTTTCTACTTTTTTTATCGCTACCATTACATTTGTAATCAATAAAGCCAAATTACTTTGATTAAACAATCACAAACTAACATTATGGTTACGTTTGAGAGTGTGAATCAGGTGCATCATATAAGTGCTTAGTAATATGAGGTGTATAATTACTCGTTTGATGCAATTCATCGTATCTATGTTTCGGATTAAAAGTGCAATGTAAAGTTTTAAAATTAAAATGTATGAATGCACTATGTTTTATTATATAAATCTAATATTATACAATTCATTGTAATAGTGTCATTTATGAATGTATTTTGGCTCCTTTATGTACACATTTAATATTTCACATTTTAATTGTCGTATATTCGTACGTAACTTTTATTACACATGTGATCCAAACTCTATGTTTAAACAGTTTTGTTGGTCATAAAATTTTGTTAGCTCTAAATTAGTCATCAAATTTATATTTAGACGGTGAATACTTGAAACATTCGCACATGATCTCCAAAAACCATTGGACGACCCGTTAACAGAAACTAAAAAATCACTATAAAGTTTAACATCTCAATTTCTACATTATATAGCTTTACGTTAAAAAAAGTCAATTAGATATATAATGTTAGCATACCTCATGTTGAAAGCGTTGGTTGGCAGATTCACAATCGCTTGCTCTTACAAGAAGGTAAAGTTTCTTCACACTTGGTTGGGTCCTCAGTATTTTTTCCACCAAAACTATATATACAAGTGTACACATAACAATATTTATCATCCTAGCTATAAGTTACCAAAATGGAAGTATGTAAGAAGATACGACAAGCTAGGATGAAAAATTAAAAGGGTAAATTACTCTTTGCCAAGAAACCGGTAGCTCCTGCCACCAAAAAGGTCTTGTTCTCGAGAAACTTTACAACGCTTCCTAACTCCATTGCTCTTAATTGAAAGAGTGGAACCAAGATCGAATAAATTATAACGCCTACTTAAAGATGATAGTAGGAGAGGATAAAAAGGTCAAATGCTATTGATCATATGCAATTTCATAGACCCATATGATGATGAGGGGAAACACTACCAAGAAGCGAGGACTATTTAAAGATAGAGGATATAGGTAGCTCACGTTCCATATATATTAAATAATATATAACTAAAATGACACTTAAATTGTACTATTGGAAAAATAGTAAAGATGGTTAGATATTATTTTTTTTATAAAAGAGCTACTAGCTCATACAAGCAAATATTATGCTATCAGACTATTACAAGGTCAGCCTAAATGATCACGACGGATGATCTTAAAAAAATCAAACAGCCCAGGTTGTTGACTCAACAACCCTTTAAGCTGATTTACAGATAATGAAGGGAAAAGATGAATTGAAGAGGAGAGACTAAACATAACGTGATTAAGACTAATAAGATTAACTTGTCTCTTAGTAAGAAAATTGGCCGCTTGATTGCACTCCCTGAAACAATATAAAAAAACAACATGAGGAACAAGCGAAAGAAGGTGTCTGATGTCATTAATAATAGGGAGGATTTCCCAAAGACGTTTCAAAGAATTGATAACCGTTAAGTTATCTCCTTCAATAATTAGTTTAGAACAGGAGTCTAGATTAATATTTTGAAGAGCTATTAGATATTATTGACAAGCGTTCATTACAAGATACAATCACCGCTTGACCCTTAACCATCCCATATGTGTACTTTCATCAACCCATAAGATTAGTTAAATTTGTTGAGCCATTACTTTCTGCTCATATAGTTCTATTGGACCTTATCTTGTATTGGGCCATGTAGCTCTTTCTTTATTTGCCTTAGCTAGCTTTAGCATATAAATACTATTGTACGGATAACCCTATAACTTAATGAAATAATCAATTACAAAGCAGGCAATTTCCTCTTTCCCGATGTAGATTTGTTTTGCTTCCAAAGTTAGCTCCTTTATTTCAACACCTTCCATTCTTGTGAGCGAGCTGATCACTGTTTCATTGAGCTCAATCGATCGAGCTCAACATGGTATCAGAGCAAAATGAGGGATGTTGATTCCTCAGACTAGGTGATGACCTCTCGGTCGGATTCCTCTAACAATGAGACTTCATCAATCCCACCTCTCAATTTCCACTTTCTTCTAGCCCGATGACGACAGAAGCCGATGTAGGGGAGCTTTTCCTCCACCATTCCGATCACCCTAACTACGTTCTTTCAACTAGCCTTCTCAATGAGTGAAACTTCAGCCATTGTAAGCGCTTTGTGGAAGTGTCTTTGATGGCAAAAAACAAACTCGGTTTTGTGACCGGGGATTGCATAAAATCAACTTCAGGAAATCCAAACCAGTGGGAGCGTGTGAACAACATGGTTATATCTTGGTTGCTTCATTCAGTAGAGAGAGACATTACTCAGTCCATACTTGATTGCTGCTTAAATCTGGAAACAACTTCAAGCTCGCTTTGGTAAGTCTAACAAAACCAGACTCTTTCAAGTTCAAAGAGAACTCAATTCCATGATGTAAGGAACCTATTGTTAGTAGCTACTTTACGAAGATGAAGAAGTTGTGGGATGAACATGGATTATTGATTTAGGATTGTGTTTGTGAGTGTTGCTCTACAGTTGCAATGAATAAATTAATTGAAGATCAACAGGTTATCCAATTTGTAATGGGATTAAATGAAAGTTTCTCTATGGCAAGGGGAAACATTTTGATGATGAACCCACCGCCTATGCTAGATGATGTTTACAATATGGTTCTGCAAGAAGAATCGCAAAAGGGATTGATTGAGAGTCCTAAAGCTGAAAATGATCTATGGCTATGGCTGCTCAAAGAGGCATAGATTCACAAAGGCCAAGTACAGGGTATTGTGATCAATGTAAGATGGGTGGCCACTCCATGGACAAGTGTTGGAAGATTCATGGTTACCCACAAAAGTCAAGATCTGATGGACAATTGTTCTACCAGCATTGCAAAATACCATGCCATAGTTTAAAGAACGGTTTCAAGGCTCCCAAGACTGAACTCATGTGGTTCTATTGGGCCTTATCTTGTATTGGGCCGTGTAGCCCTTTCTTTATTTGCCTTAGCTAGCTTCACCATATAAATACTATTGTATGGATGACCCTACAACTTAATGAAGCAATCAATTACAAAGCAACCGTTTTCCTCTTTCCCGATGTAGATTTATTTTGGTTCCCAAGCTAGCTCCTTTATTTCAGCACCTTCCATTCTTGTGAGCGAGCGCGCTGATCACTGTTTCATTGAGCTCAATCGATCGAGCTCAACAAAATTACTTAAATCCATGTGCTATCGTTTTTAGGTCCATTACAATGGACGAGGGATGTTTGAACTCGCCATTCTTGATCACCTAATATCATACTCCCCCCGTCCCTTTAAGTTTGCCCGTATTTCCGTTTTTGTCGTCTCGGAAAGTTTGTCCACAATTCTATTCTTTTCATTTATATCACTATTTTTTTTACACTTTTACCTTTATACATTTTACTTTTTACTCCTTCCGTCCCCTTTTGTTTGTCCAAAGGGACAATTTGCGCGGGTTTTAAGAACGGTATAAAATAGTATGGGTAATTGAGAAAGTTGGTATAAAGTAGTATAAATTAGGTGAAAGAGTTGAATGGTATGGGTAAAAGATGCGATTAATTAGGATGGAAAGAGATAAAATAGGTGAGAGAGTGGAATACTAGGGGTAAAAGAGTGGATATAAATGAAAAGTGGACAAACAAAATGGGACGCCCGAAAAGGAATACTGGACAAGGACTGGGACAGGGACAGAGGGAGGGAGTATTAGGCAGCTGCAGCACAAATGTTATTCATTAACCCTTAGTATTAACGTTTGCGGTACGGGTAATTAGTTAAGAACCAAGAAAAGAAATCACAAATTCTTGATACAGATCATATGGAGACACTGTTGGGTATCCCCTTCCCAGTGAGCCCACCTTGGCTCGAAGGATAAAGCAATGTGTAAGGCAAGCTGACGGGTCCGACCCGATTCCTCCATCTTCCATCACAATTCCTCTCTGTAATACGACCTTCAATCTTCTTCAGCTCCTTCCCAAACTCCATGAAAGCCTCCAAAGCCGCGTCATCTGACGTCCATACAGAGCTGTCTCTTTGGCCCAAGTAAACCTCATCACTCGAGTGATTCGACAGAATCTCTATAGCTGATATCCCCAGCAGCGTTTGAAGCTGGCTGGTCACTGTCTTCAAGAATGCTTTCTCCGGGTCTTCCTCCATTTCCTTGTACTCTGGAGTGCCGGCCTCAGGAAGGAAGCGTCTCGTAATTGTTGGGCGGTTGGGGAGGAATCCTGCATACGGGTACTGCCCGAAATTGACTGATGCGTGGAGAGCAGATGCCACCCAGATTATGGTTGTGCAGGCTTCTGTTAGCTCGTCTAGCGTGTTCATAGCTGGCCACCATGGCTCGTCTTTCTTGTCTCCATGGCCCTTCTCTCTGACTTCTTTCCACCATTGTTGTAGCTCAGTGTCCTTAGTGACCGTGTCGTCAGATTTGTAGTATAAGCTACAATAGTTTCTTACCCATGATTTGATCGCAAACCAGATTTCTAGCCCGTCTACTGCATATGGATAGTCTTCTATCACAAGTCTATAGCCATGGGTGCTTTTCGAGTCTTCAACTGCCATTCCCCTGATGACGGAGAGTAAAGTATTTAGTTTGTCACGTGGAAAATTTTAGTTGCTTGATAGCCTAAAGTTTAGAATTATAATATCTTACCTCTTGAGGAGATCTCTGGGGAGGGCTTGATCAGTGAAAACCCAGTCCTTGTACAACACAGAAGACATTTCGAGGGCATACTTTCCTGGGAAAACCGTAAGCTCAAATATCCCTTCAGCGTTTATAAGAGTCTGCCTTGCTAACGCGTTGATGTTCATGGTGTCACGGAAGTGGGGGTGGAGAAGCTTGTGGATGGGATGAAGCACACTCAACTGCCTGTTCGTCGCTATCACAAACGGCTCCATTGATGCGTGAGTGTTCAACCTGTGTCACAGCACATCGCACCAGCAAGATCTTGATATCCAATTTTACCAAAACTTAAGTGAAGTTTTAATGTAATTTTATTTGACAGGATTGATGTTTACCAATGGCTGATCAGCTGATGGTATCCACTGTCATTAACCCCTACATAGGCTTTAGCCAGCTGCCAAATTGTGCCTTTCACTCCATCCTGCGCTGGTTTGATCACTTTGCTGACAGCTCCATGCTCGTCGCCATCTGTGTGTGGCAAGCTCAATTCTATCGCCACAGGCTTGAGGGTCCCGCCTTCTTTTAAGAAGAGGAGCGTTCTCGTGGCATACGTTTTGGCGGATGTTGCATTGATACGCCTCAGGTATGGCATCACAGCATCATGATGATCTAGTATGAAAAGCCTGTTCGTCGCAAGTGCCTGCAGGTTTAAAATCACTAGTTTTGTAACTTAAGTTTGTATGGCTTGTGTTATTTAATTGAAACTGGATGTTATCTGAACACATGATGCATTTACCTCATCTACTGTTAACCCATCTAAGCTTTCCTCTACGTCTTCTTTCGTTATGGTGCTGTTCTGCTGTCCATAGTGTTTAGGATCTAGATTGCTCACTGGAGGAAACCTCTGCAATATCCAATTTAGTTGAGAGCATCAGTTGATGAACATGTATGCAGAAGAAAGACATATTAAGGTGAAAGGTAGATGTTATACCTCAAGACGTCGAATAACAAGTGGATTTATCCCTGCCAGCATCTCCCTAGCAAACTCTTCATCAGTTCTCCATCCTTCCTTGTTCTCTGTTTCACCAAATAGTAATCCAATCAGTTCACAAAAACTGCATAATGTCATTAAAAATGGCACAATGAAAGATCTACCTTTGATAATTGCAGGCATTGGGTATTTGAGTAGCGGTTTGCCGTCAGTCTGAATCAGCGTTTTCAGCAGCTCAAATGGAATTGCATCCTTCAACTTGTCAAGAATCCCGGGATTGGGCAGCTGAACCCCCCCTTCATAGAGCTTCATAACTTCCTGAAAGCTGCCAAATTCCTTTGGGATAATGTGAGAAACAGCCTCCAGTTCAGGCAGAAGCCCCTGTGTCACAGCCTTCAGTCCATAAGCCACAAAATCAGCCAACTTCACATGACCAAATCTTTCGTCCCTTGGAACATAAATGTCTAAGCTCATCACAAGTGGGAGCCTGCTCTCACACTTGGGATCTGCAAACATCACAACAGATTAAAAGCTCCAACGAAAACACCATTTCCCATCATAGATAATTAAACCAGCAAAGTGCATAGTCCAACTTTTATAACCTTTCTTGGTTGGTTTTCGGCCTGTTCTTCCCCTACGAGGATAAGGAAACTCGGTAGACCCTCCTAGTACAGGTCTAGTGTATTTTGGTCCCTTGTCTGGCTCTCCACAGTCATTGTAGCAAGCATAGTCATAAACTCGGTCCCATTCTTCAAGCTTTCCTTCCCCATTTCCTCTAAGAATCTCCAACTCCTCGTCTCTCAATCTTTGCAGCGGCTCTGGTGTTTGATGAGGAAGATACGCCTGTTACAAAAAGACTATCAATCTAGCAAGCATTTCTGTGCAAACCATGAGAATCACACACACAGCTTCAACAATGACCTTGTTACTGAAGAAGACACGATCTGTTTTGTAGCGGTGTGCAGGATAAACCCAAGAGTTGCACAGGAAATGAAGGGTGCCATGGCCGGGAACATCTTCGAGAGTGAGGCTCTTGAGGTAAAATTCATTGTGATGGTGGTTGCGTATTACGAATGCACCAGGGATCCCAAGCTGCTCGTCCCAATCGAACGCAACCCGGAAAGCAGACTCGCCTGCTCTTAGTCCAGTGAGTTTGGTCAGCCAGTCTT
Source organism: Polygonum maritimum (assembly GCA_963924305.1). Classification (NCBI taxonomy): domain Eukaryota; kingdom Viridiplantae; phylum Streptophyta; class Magnoliopsida; order Caryophyllales; family Polygonaceae; genus Polygonum; species Polygonum maritimum. Next base: position 7,860,552 of record OZ002731.1, on the reverse strand, counting down.
CCAAGTATGCTGGCTTGCTGAGTTTCCCCTTCATGTTGTTACCTGTAATACACCGTGTACGTTACACGGAGCTGCCATTATCTGTTTTTTCATTTTTTGCCGTTATTTAATTCTAACATAACGAATTCAATTCATCCTGGTCAACAAATTAATTACAGATCACTCTCATTTTTTCGTTGCATGATAAACATATCAGTAGTATATCATTCAAACCCGTAATTTAATGTCATGGAAATACATCTCTTTGAAATCTTCAATTGTTTAAAAGGTTTACCGATCAACATGTCATTTGTTCAAGGATTAGAAAAAGGGAGAAAATGTAAGCTCCAATAGAAAGATGGTGGTGGACCCACTATGGCTGCTAGCTCCCGGTTTGAGTCCCACCGTTGACAGACAGCTAGAAAAATATAATCTTCATCATATAAACTATTGGTATCAAGATGCTGTTTTACCACCACTTGACTACAGCAGTCAACCGACAAACACAACTGGGAAACGAATGGTCATCTCTCAAACTATGGCTATGGGGTCGCTTAGATCCCAGCTGCTAATCAATCGAGTTGAACAGAACAAGATACATGAATCAATTACTAGGTGAACTGAGCTGAAGAGAGCATACCGGGATCAGCAGAGAGCGAGCTGACGAGCTGAATGGAGACCTTGTTTCCGAGGAGCTCATGGAGGCGATCATGGATTCCCGAAACGAAGTCGTTCATCTCTAGCACGTTCTTCTTCATCACAACCGCGGTTCCGTTGACCCGGGTCGTCATCTTTGCCTTGAACTGATTTTGAATTTGACCGAGGATATGAGTTTTGAGCCAAGAGTGCAGGAAGGGGTCTTCAATTTGTGCTCCTAACCCCTTCTTTCTTTTATAGCACAATCTGTATGTACGGTATTGGTATGTACGTAGGTACACACTGACTCACAAGTTGGACCTTTAGTTAAATGTTTGTGTTTGGCTGTTTTAGACTTGACCATTTCATATTCTTTCTTCTTCATTTTTTTGGAATTTTGCTTGGATAACCAAATTTTGGGTTTTGTAGGAGATCGTTGTCTAAACCAACCGCTGGGTATAAATTATAGTGCAACTTACCAAAGATAGTTGACTCAGGTGGTAAGCGGTCTGCTCTACATCTACGAGGTCTGGGGTTCAACTCCAGTGGATATCAAAAAATTCACTCACCCACTAAAGGCAAAGCCAGGTGCGCGACACGGGTCGAATTGGATGTAGCCAAGACGAAGCTCTGGTGAACCAGTGGACAACCGAAAGAAATTATACTGCAACTTATATGGTACAAGTAGACGGTCCAATCACAATTTAACCTAATTTAGCCATCAAACTCATTTGAGACTTGAAAATGTCTTAGCTAGGTTATTAATTTGAATTTATGATGCATAATTGTTAGTCCAAAAATATATGTAAAATAAGACCCCATATTTGAACTAATCAATCCAATTTTATCAAGCTAGATAGGAACATCAACGTAACATGAAATCCAATTTGACCCAATCAATCTATCGGGGAGAGTGCACAGGTAACATGCTTTTGTAAAGAGGTGGGAGCCCGGGAACATTGAGTGATTGAAATATTCCTTGTCTTGGAACTTTTCAAGCAACTTGTAGTTCACAAAAAAAATACAGTAGGTCTTTTACTATCATCACATCCACATGTGATCATCACACCCAACACACGTTCATTCTGGAATTTGCATATTGAACCAAAGATTATTAACTCAAATGGTGCGTTCTAAAGTTCTGATTCTTCTTCTAATTATCACTTCACCACTACCGGAATATATACTTTCAACCGAGCTTGTTGTAATCTCAGACTAGTTTATATATTTCGAGGTTTGAGGCGCTTTACCAAATCATTAAGAATCATCCTTTTTTAATTTAGAACTTCCCTTTTTTTTAGGTCTATCTTATAATTTGTTACAACTGATCTAGTTACGCGTAATTAAAGTTGATTCATATATCTTCATGAAGATTAATTGGAATTTGTTTTCAATCAACTAGGATGTCCTTCTATCTTCCTCCTTTGGGCTTATTGTTGATGGGCCTTTGTTGCTCTAGAAGGGTCAACAATAGATGTTCGGTCTGTCCTTAGGACCAAAATCTGATTTGCTCACCTAACCCATGCGAAATCTTATGGAGCTTTCTTCCTTGGAAGTCGAAACAACTATTGTCCCTTCACTTTTATTTACTGACGCTTACGGAAGTGAAAGTCTTATCACTTTTACTGTCGCTTCCCTTCGTTCCAAGTAACGTTTCTCTTCTCCGACTGTTCTTCTTCATCTCCATGGACAACTCTTTTGGCTTCGTATCTTTTGGGTCATTAGGTCCTCAAGATCTTGTCAAGTGCGATCTTTCGCCGGAAGAGATCAATGAGATGGTGTCTTCTAGCGGGTTTCCGGTCGGAACTAGGGTTTTCCACCCCATAGTTGAGCTGATTCATTGGACACAGCCAGGGTGAATTTGTTTTACTGAGTTTCCGTTTGTTTTGGCTTTTAAATTTCCGTTTTCAACCTTCATTCGGAGTTCCCTTCAAGTGTTGAGAGTCTCGCCCTCCCAAATTCTTCCTACTACATGGAGGATATTGTCTTATGTTGGTGAGTTGGCTTCTGGTCGAGGGCTCGCCATGACGGTCAGCGAGCTCTTGCACGCATACAAGGTGGGTCTCAAAGGTCAGGCAAGATCACTCTTCATTCTCGTGATTCGAAGAATCCGCTAATTCCCAAGGACAAGGCAATGACTCCTAATTGACACTCTCATTTCTTCTTCATCGAGAGGGCTTCTCTTGGGGATTTTGGGGGCGGATTAAATATGCTTTTCGTGATGGATGGAGTGTGTCTTGTAAGAAGCTTAGATATGAATTTTCGTGACTTTGGGAGCTTTGTTCGGCTTCACCAACAAGAATCGGAAGTAGAATTGGAACTGGAACCGGATATATATTTTTTTGATCAAAACTGGAACCGGATATATAGTTGGAATGGAAACTGAATTTAACAATTTAGGTGTTTGAAATAATGGGTTGATTGTAACGGGAGCAAGTGTAAAATTACGAAAAAGGGTATATACATATAATTAATACATTTATTATTAATTGATATTTACGAGTTTATAACAAAATAAAAAAATATTAACATTTCCTTCCTCTATCTCTACACTTGTCTTCTACCTCATGAAACCACCTAAACTCCTCAAATTGGTTTTCAACCGAGGACTCCTCCGCCATCGTAGCCTCCAAATCGAGCTTTGTCGATCCGTCGTCCGGTTCGCCAACGCCTCCACTATCGTTGTCGCCTCTAGATCGGGTTCTCACAAGCCACCGTCTACGCCTCTTCCGCCAATGTCACCTCTCCCGCCACCGTCATCTCCAGATCAAGTCGTCGTTGGCACCTCATCTGCCTTATCGCCTCTAGATCTGGCTCTAATAAGCCCTTGTCACATCTAAATTTGGCCCTTGTAAGCTCTCATTGACTCCATTGACACCTTCTCCGCCCTCTTCGCCTCCAAAATCTGGTCCTCGCAAGCGGTTGTAAACTCTCGAGACCACCTCCACCGTCGTTGCCTCCCATATCTAGCCCATGCAGCCGTTGTCAACTTCGATCTCGACACCTCCTCAACCACTACACCTCCCAAATTGGTCTTCACAATCCACCACACCTCCCAAATTGGTCCTCACAAGCCATCGTCGACTTTGTCGGTTAGTTTGGTGGTGGTTGATGGGTGCATCAATGGAGTTTCATGGTCTGTGAGATGTTGTAAAACTAATAGAGGGGTAAAACTGGATTCTACCTCCTCAAGTTTTCAAAAAGTTGGGTGTAGAAGCTTCAAAAATGGGACTATTTTAAGCTCGATTCAGCTTTATCAAACTAGTTCAACAAGGAGGTAAAAATTTTACCAAACACCTTTCAATTAGCTAGAAAAAATTTAATCTATGTTTAGCTAGAACAAGCTATTAACGAGGCATTGTTATAGTTCATCCCACCCATCCACCCACCCACCTGAGGCATTGTTATAGTCAGGGCAGGGAGTTGCTCAGATGATTACACAATCTCAATGCTCTTACACACGGTCACAAATTCTTGAACTCAATAAGTACTAAGTAAGGGCAAGATGGTACATTAACATTTTTTAAACTGGAATACCCACGATTCCTGAGGCCGTTTGGAAAAGTAACTAAAGTCATCTATCTACAAAGAATGCTTCTCCCTCATCGTCAAAATAAAATAAAAAGAAAAAAACAAAAGAAAAATCGATGTCCATCAGAAGAAAGTTGGCATCTCCGCATCAAGTTCGCCATTGGCCTCTATTTCCCTATTCTCTAGAACTCCCTTAACTCAGATGGGTTATCATTACTCACCCTAAAGTCGTCCATCACCTCCAACCCCATCAACATCCTCTCGAACTGGTCGGACTCTAAGCCAACTCCCTACAATTGGTCAGGAATCATCTGCTCTACCACGAGTCGTTACTTAACCAAGGGCCCACGACTTTCTGTTGAGCAATCCCTACCACACCAAGGTCAGGACCCTAACTATGTACCCTTAAACCCTAATGTCGATGGTAAGGACGGAACACCCAGCCACAAAAAGCCTTTGATAATCCTTCTCTCTCTTGTTGTCTTCGGAGCTATGGTCTTGTAGTTGTGGCTCGCCAAGAGGAAGTGGCTCTACCCCGAAGTTGGAAATGAGAAGGCAAAGCGGAAGAAGGAGGACGAGTATGATGAGGAGGAGGAGGAGGGCGAAAAGGGGAAATTTGTGGTGATAGAAGAGGGGTTGGGGCTGGAATTGGAGGATTTGTTGAGGGCTTTGGCTCATGTGGTTTTGGAAGAGCAAGAGTGGCATCATATGAAAGGCGATGGCCGGGGGCGGGAGGGAGGTTGTGTCCGTCACAAGGCTGAGCGAAGGGCAGGACGTTAGGTGGTGCCTAAAGGAGTTTGAGTCCGAGGCGGAGGCCATTGACAAGGTCCCCACCACCCTAATGTAGTCAGGTTGCGGGCTTACTGAAGAGTTATTAAGCAGCATGAACACGGTTCTCTATTATTTGGCTTATTTCCTTTTTTTAGTTGTGTTTTGTTGGACTATAAATATGTTGCTTTTCTCAGCTTTAGTGCTAGTTGATTGCTCACTTTGTTTTGGATCTCTAACCCTAGCTGTTATGGCTTTTCACCCTTCAATAAATGTGTGCTAATGTGGAACTTTGTTTGTCTGTCACCTCCATTGTTTAAGCTTTGTTTTAGTTGATATTTGATTTCTCTATTTACCTTCTCACATGGTATCAGAGTGTTTCATACTTTCCACCTAAAAGTCGACTCCTTTGTCTTAAAAGATGACTTCTATCCAAAGTCGACATTTCCCTCCTGCCTTGCTTTCGTTCCCTTTGAGCTAGCAATAACCATGTCACCAAGATGTCCTCGAGCGACAGAGAATTTGACACTGGAGATGAAAACCCCTTTGCGACTCGAGACAAAGGTACATACAATTTTGATCCCTACTTATCTAATTTGGATGCACTCGGTATGCATCTTGTATCTACAAACTTTGATGGAACGTACCTCCAGAGTTAGAGTAGAGCTGTTAAGTTTGCTTTGGATCAAAAGTGAAGTTGGGTTATATTAACGGGGGATTATCTCGTATAGACAAGGGTTCTCGTGATTTTCTTAGGTGGGAAAGATGTGAATACATGGTTAGGAGTTGGCTCTTGAACTCCATGGTCAATGAGATATCACAGAATTTCATGTATGTGGGCTCTACCGTTCAGTTGTGGACTGAACTGAAGGAAAGATACATTAAGCCGAACGCACCGCTCATATATCGGTTGCAAAGAGATCTTAGCAACATCAAGCAAGATAATATGAATGTGGTTACTTATTATACAAGGCTCAAGAGGATGTGGGATGAGTTAGGGGCCATAGATGAAACCCTTGTATGTGCTTGTGGAGCGTATAATCATACAATTGTGCTCTTTTGAAACGAGTGCTTGAAAAGGAGGCCTCCACAAAACAAAGTCATAATGGTCAAGGATATGGTCAATTTGATATGCAATCTAATGCAAGAAAAGCTCCACAAAACAGAGATATGGGTAGAGACTTCTCTAAAGACTTCAAGACGGCCAAGTTCGAATGGAAGTGTGCATATTGTCACAAGAATGGGCTGTCAAAGAAAAATGCTTCCCGTTGGTTGGCTATCCGGAATGGTGGAAAGGGCCAAGGACTGAGATTTCTAGAAAAATGATGCACATGTTAAGGATGTCAACACACCTCTGGATGGAAATGAGAAAGAAGTTCCTAAGGGGGATCCAATTTTGATTAACGCAGTTCTTCAAGAAATCCTTCAAGTTGTGAAGGGCAAAGCGTCGGCTGAAGAGGGCTCCAACTATCACTATGGAGTTGAGAATGCAATTAATTTTGTAGGTAACCAAGTTTTGCTTTCCCATGAATTGAACCTGAATAATAATGTGTGCATTTGGATAGTAGACTCAAGTGTTGATTTTAGGGGTGTACATGCATGGAAATTATGATATAATATAATGCATTTTAATCATATTGTTTTGGTTGAAGGAAACAGCCCTTGTAGATCCTAAAAAGGATAGTCAAGGTTATATGAGTAGACCCATTTAAGGGTAGTCTCGTGGGTAGACTCAATGAAGAGTAATCCCTTAGGTGTAGACTCCAATGGAGTAATCACCACTGTTTCTTAAATTTAACTTGACCTAGATATCGGCAACGAGTCGTGTACAAGGCACTTTCCTTAACCGTTATTTGCCCCTATTCCATGCCAGGGTATGTACGCAAATAAGTTGTGAGATAAAACGTTCCGGAGAAACCCGAGGAATGGCGGCAAACCCAAACCTCGATGTAAACACATACCTGGTTCGTCCTTGACTCTTGTGGTAGAGAATCCCATGGAAGATGACGTTTTTCCTTCCATAATTGACTTGTCTAAAGTCTCCTTATCCTTAGATAACGTCCTTGAACTTTGCAAGGCAAAACCGAACCCCTTACTTGCCCTTAGTCGACAATACACACAAACAACGGTGTGCTGTCTTCCTCAACTTCGTGAGTACACTACGAGAGATTCCCATTGCATCTCAAGCTGAAATTTTGTGGATTTCGTGGGCAATATATCTTCTGAATTGTGTCCATGAATGGGCGCAATCCAAGCCTTATAAAGGCCAAAGAGGGGCGGTTTATTGACGGTTACTAGAGGATAACTTCTCCTTAAATTTAGGAGTTGGTTACAAGGGATAACCACCCTTTTTGTGCCTGGAAGGGGCCGGCCCTCATGGCCATCTTAAAGCCCATCCAATGCTTAAGAGAAGGCCCAAAATTCAGCCCAAAAAGGGGCCCAAGGGAGCCGGCTAAGTTAGGCCCAAAACTAGACTACAATGTAGTCCATACAAGGCCCATACCAAGCCCATGTAGGCAGCCCACGTGGGGCCCAAGCCATGGCCCATGGGCCTAGCCCATTGGGGGCCCATGCTAGGTCCCTACCTAGGTAAGGTAGCTAGGTACCAAGCTAGTATAGGTAGCTAGGTAGTTCGCTAGCTCAGCTAGACAACTTAGCTAGCACATGGAGCTAGGTGGCGAGCAAGCATATGGAGCTAGCATCATAACTAACATATGAAGCTAGCTTTCAAGCTAAACTCTTGAGCTAGGTTATTGGTACCGAACTCTTAAGCTAGATTCCTGGTGCCCGGTGCCAAGCAACTCTCAAGCTTGGAGTCCGACAAGGACGTTCCATTAGTGCGAGGAGAAGCTTTCATACTTGCGTATGAGGTTGCACCAAGCTTCCGTATACCAACCTTTTCACTCAAACCATATATCAAGCATAAGCAAACTTCCAATGAGCCATCGTTTCTTATGCCACAGCCTCGGCATGCTCAAGCGCGCCCCGTAGCCAACCGAGAGCTAGCGCTCATCGCTACGGCCTAGGCACGTCACCGCTCAAGCTGCGCCCGAGCTAAGGTGCGCCCTAGTCAAGCTCCAAACTTGTGCCTTACCATGCCACTCTCACCTTTAGAGGTTTCCCGAGCTTAGGCACTAGCACTACAAGCTTCAAGATTAGTCTCGAAGCTACCCTTAGCTATCCTTCTTCATGGTTTCTCTTCTTCTTTACCTCTTAGCATGCCAAAGACAAGTCACCACATATCCGAGCTTCCAAAGTCGCTCAATGTGATCCTTATTCTCAGCCATCAAGACGTATCAACAACTAGGGGGACCGGCGACTGCGCAAATCACCAACATCAAGTGCCACGAATCATCTAACATATGACAAAGGATTGTTCCATGATATGAAAGAATTAAAAGACCCAATTAAGATAGGGTTGCCAGATGGATCTATTCAGATTGTTAGGATGCATGGAGCCATCATATTGTCCTCAGTTTTACAGCTCACATACGTTTTGTATTTGCCCTGTTTCAAGCAAAATTTGCTTTCGGTCTCGAAATTAATGGATAATCATGCTCACATTTTTGTGTTTGGTACTTGTGGATGTGAGTTGCAAGACCTTACTACTAAGAAGGTTCTAGCTTTTGGAAGGAAAGATGGTGGACTTTACAAGCTTAAAGTAGCGAGGAATAACATCAAAGACAAGAAAAGACATACTGGTTTTAATATTGTTCTTCATGACAGTTTTGATTCTAGTCTATTGAACTTAGTTTGTAACAAGGATGCTGTTTTTGATGTCTTACATGCTCGTTTGGGACAAGTTTCTTTATCCAAAATGAAACACCTTCAGTTGTATGACCGTTCTTTTAAGAAGGAATATCATTGTGATGTTTGTGACTCATCTAAGCATCATAGATTCCCCTTTGATTGGAGTTTGTATATTTCAGCTAAATTGTTCGGCCTGATTCACATTGATTTATGGGCTCCATACAAGACTCTAGCTTATGGTGGGGCTAGATATTTCCTCACCATTGTTGAGGATCATTCAAGGTCCACATGGACTTTCTTGTTGAATAATAAGGAACAGGTCTATAGGACATTGGGACAATTTTTAAATTATGTTCTAACTTAGTTTGAAGTGAAAGTAATGTGCATTAGAACAGATAATGATACATCATTTGTCAATAAGAGTATGGCACATATTCCAATCAGTCGAGGAATGGTACATCAAAGAATTGTTGCAGGGGATCTAGAACAGAATGGTCTACTGGAGAGGAAGCATAAGCACTTGGTTGAAATGGCGAGAGCCATAAGGTTGCATGCCATCTTACCACACATGTTTTGGGGTGATTGTGTGTTAAGAGCAACTTATATTATCAATTTGCTCCCTTCCGAAGGGCTAAATTAGAAAACTCCTTTTGAGATCCCTTATAAGAAGGTACCTGATTATTCATTTTTGAGAATAATAGGATGTCTTTGCTATACCCTTATACCAAAAACTCAAAGGGATAAGTTTGACTCCACTTCTAGAAAATGTATTTTGTTGGAATAACCTCCTTCATAGAAGGCTTAGAAGTAATATGGTTTGTCTTCCAAGCAAGTGTTAATTACGAGACACGTTATTTTTAGGGAAAATGAATTTCCCTTTTGAAACAGATTGACAACAGTAGAAAAGGAAAATGTCGTGAGACTGTCATTAATGTCACTGAGATATGACATAAATATTATTATCCCGAGTGAGTTGAGATATACTAATAAGGGTTTTCTTTAATTGAGGAAGAAAGAGAATGTTTTTAAGTTGAATGGGGTTAGGTAATGCAGGAAGAGAAGAATGAACTAAATGAGAGATAGGAAGAGACATACCATTACCAACTTGCAAACCATCATTGCCGATGTAATTGGAATGTATAGAAAGGTTACCAAGGTCTGCAGTTATGTGGTTGGTAGCCCCGGAATCAAAACACAAACTTGGGTCACCGAGCATGAAGGGTGGATTTTGCATCGTGTATGCCTGCCTCATGGGTTGTTGTGAATAATAAGAAGGTGCGGACTGCTATCTTGGCTGGCCACGTCCAAAGCGGTACTGTTGACCACGACCACCACATCCTCCACGCTGCTGCTGCTGGCGCGATCGAATCTTGGGATAAGAGTCAAAGTTCGCCCTATGCAAACAATTGAGAGCCTCATGCCCCGGTTTCTAGCACACCTAACACGTAGGGCAAGAAGTAGGATCGGATCCCTGTTCTGATGAAGCATCAGACTGTCGTGGAGCCCCACTATTCTTGCCAGACTTGGACATTGTAAGAGCCGTAATAGAGTTGGGGCCATTTTCAGCATTAAGGCGCTCCTCCTCCCTCAATAAAAGACCAACAAGCACATAAGAGGAGATAGCATGGGGCTACATGTTTAACGCAATACAGAATGCCAAATAAGAGGAGTCATGCCCATGTAAGATGCTTTCAACAAACTCTTCATCAAGAATAATATGATCACACTCCGCAAGAGAATCCGAGAAAAGAGCGTTTCTTTTCAACATACTCAAGATGGTTAGATCACCTTTAGGAAAGGACTGTAATTGCGACTTTAAATACATAAGTCAAGCTCGAGGTTTGATAGAAAAACATACATTCCAAGATGGCCCAAGCTTCATAAGTAGTTGTCGCCAAAGCAACATGACCAATGAGAGAGACGGTGAGCGTTGAGCGCATCCAGAAAAGGATCAGTCGATCCTTCTTCTTCCATGAACTATATTCCGGGTTTGGAATCTTCGAGGCATTAGGGGCAGACGTTGTAGATGGAATTAACGCCTGAGGATGGAAGGATGCCAGGAGGAATGGATCCAACTCGTAGGCCTCCAATGCTGACTTCACTATATGCCACCATAGAGTGCAATTAGATCGATCCAATGTGATGGTGATCTCGGGAAGCTTGATTGAGACATTGGTAGCGTCGGAGGTTACAACAAGAATGTTGTCGGTTTCATGATGTTCATCGTTGTTGAGAACCTCCTCGTTCTCATGGTCTGAACCATTGGCACTCATGGTGTTGTTCGGTTAGGGTTTATAATTTGGAGGATCAAATTAGGTTGATACCATGTAATTTGTGTAATGTGAAAGGAATTAATATGAATTGGCTATATGCCTTCTCCATTCATTATGATTGTATATATATATATATACAACTCGGGTTTGGATGCTCCTTGGAGCCCAAGTTACATACGGATCGATTTTATCCAAATATAAGATAAATACAAATCTTATCAAAGATTGTATCCTAACAAAAAGGTCACATGGTACGATTACATTTGCCTTAGTATATGTGGATGATATGTTAATTACTAGAGATAACGCTCAAGTCATTCAGTCGACTAAGTATTCCCTTGACGAGGCCTTCACCATCAAAGACTTGGGACTCGCACTGTACTTCCTAGGTTTAGATATTGCTAGATTCTTCAATGGCATACAGCTCAACCAAAGAAAATATGTGCTGGACCTTTTAATTGATGCCGGATTACCTGAGTGCAAACCAAGCAACTTTCCTATGCAATGTAATCTTAACTTGAGGCCAAATGTTGGAGAAATCATCTCAGACCCATAATCTTATAGAAGGCTAATAGGGAGGCTTTTGTATCTCACCTTATCCAGATCTAACATTGTCTTCAGTGGGCAACCACTTAGTCAGTTTTTGGCCTCACCAAGACTCCCTCATATGCATGCAACCCTGTTTGTCCTTAGATATTTGAAAGGAACCATAAATTGCACAATTTCCTATCCAATCCAATTTGTTCTCTCGCTCAGGGCTTATTCTGATGTAGATCGGGGAGGTTGTAACTTCATTTGTCAATCTTTAACCAGATATTGTGTTTTCATGGTTAAGCCTCATGTCTCATGGAAGACCAAGAAGCAAATGGTAGTATCCAAATCTTCAACTGAGAGTGAATATAGAAGTATGTCACGCACAATAAGTGAAGTTGTATGGCTTGAAGGGATTTTACAAGATCTTGGCATCCATGTGGCTCTACCTATACCTTTACATTGTGACAATTCATCAACCCTATAGTTGGCCGCCAATCCAGTTTATAATGAATGTACTAAGCATCTTACAGTGGATTGTCTCTACATATACGAGAGAGCTTATGCAAGAAAACTTTTTCCCCGCCGTTCATGTCAAATCAGTCTTCAGGTGGTAGATGCTAAGGCCCTCGAATCACAACAACGCTTTTTCTTGTGCCACAAGCTTGGAGTTGTTATCCACAATCCAACTTGAGGGGAGCGTGTTGAGTAATTAAGCACCTTGAACCCAATTCTCTTCTATTTATCTTATTTCCTTTTTCCATCTGTGTTTTGCTGGACTATAAATATGTTGCTTTTCCTGACTTTAGTGTTAGTTGATTGCTCACTTTGTTTTAGATCTCTAACCCTTTCAATGAATGTGTGTTGATGTTGGAGCTTTGTTTGTCTGTCACCTCCACTGTTTAAGCTTTGTTTTAGTTGATATTTTCTTTCTCTGTCTACCTTCTCACACTTACTACTACCCCACTCATGAGAGGTCTCTTGTCACTGATTTCATAATTGAATCTTGTACACAACTTTGCATGGTAACACTCCCTTATCATTATTTTTTCACGCTTACTAACTCTCCTTATTGTATCATTCATTAGCATGGAAACTTATACACGTCTTTTTTGTTTTTAATAGGACTGGAATCTCTGCGAATGATTTGTTTCCATATTCTTGGAATCTCAAATTTGGATCGAGATTTTGGGGTGTTATTTTAGCCCCAAGAGTATCTTCATTTGCTTCTCCAAAATGAGGATGGGCATCCCTATATTCGGAGAAAATTCCTCTTCATTCATTCCTTTATTTTTTTTTCTTTTTTTTCAAAGCAAATAAATACAAAGTTCTTCCTAATAACGGCTAATGAGGATGGGCTCCACAGAAGGTGTTATTGTTGTTGTTGTTGTTGTTGTTGTTGTTGTTGTTGTTGTTGTTGTTGTTGTTGTTGTTGTTGCGAGGAGCTTTATGGTTTCGGGTTTCACCACGGCCACCGCCTCCTCGACCTCAATAGGAACCACGACGACCACCACCACAACCGCGTGCGGTGTTGTTATCCTCATAGCTTCGGCCACCGGAGGTATGGTTCATAGAAATAGAGGAGTGCCAATTCTTGGTTTAATGGTTGAGTCTCAACTCATGGACGAGAAGGTGGGATAGAACTGTCAAGTATAGGGAAGGTGAGTTTGGGTGGTTAGGGACATGACGATGAAGTCATACTCAGTGGATAGACGGGCTTGAAGATAAGGGATGAATTTTGAGTCGGAGATGGGCTGGCGTGCAGCCGCTAGAAGAGAGGATAAGGCCTTTGCTTTGTTGAAATAGTCAGTAATAGAGTCGGATCCCTTCTTGAGAGAGGAGATTTGAAGTCTAGTATGAACGACTTGGTCATTAGATTTGGCAGAAAAGAGGTCATGAAGGGTGTCCTAGATTTGGAGGGCAGAGGTCCAGTCAAGAACCTAGGATAAGACGTTTTCGGTGAATTAGGATGTGAGAATGGCCATGATGAGGTTGTTCTTGTTTTGCCACTCATCAAAGGCATGGTTGGGTTCTCCGACTTTAGTCGGCGAAGGATAGGGAGAAGAGCCATCAATCAGGGGATAGAGATGGTGAGCTTTGAGGTATGGAGTGACCTGGGTTTTCCAAAGGGGAATATTAGTTTGGGATAGCTTTACTGTGATGAAAGAGGAAAAAGAAAGAAGGTGTTGAGGTTGGTTCAGCACTGCGAGGGCCATGATTGGAGAATAAGGAAGAAGGAGAGGATTGACTTATGTGTTTGTTTGGGGATTAGTGTGCTGGGAAAGGGATGGGTGAGAAGAAAGTTGGATGTTGGTTCTTTTGTGGCTCTGGTACCATAGTAGAAATCAGATTGATGGAAAAATGTTTTGTATTTTCCATGTATCAAATGTCTGGCAATTAAATGAATATATAGCTAGCTGCATGTACGGATTAGGACACCTGTCCATTACAAGGAATCTTCTAGAATTGATAAATTAAACCTAGGTGTTTATCCTATTAGAAGGGGAGGAGGTCAAGTTTGAGTCCAAGGCGGAGGCCATTGGAAGGGTCCCAACCACCCTAATGCAGTCAGTTTACGGGCTTACTACTACCCCACTCATGAGAGGTCGCTAGTCTCTGATTTCATAATGGAAGTTTGTACACAACTTTGCATGGTAACATTTCTTTCTCATTCCTTTGTTCACGCTTACTAACTCTCCCTATTGTATCATTCATTAGCATGGAAACTTGTACACGTCTTTTTTATTTTTAAAAGGATTGGAATTTGTGAGAATGATTTGTTGCCAAGTGCATTATAGATGTTTCTAGTAAAATGAAAACATTGGAATTTTGGTCCCTTGAAAATAATGACCAAGGTCTGATAGTTGGATCGCCTATATGGAAATGTTGTAAATTCAAAACTAGTATTAGATTAATGTGTTCAGGATCTAAAACTGTAATATTTTGGGAAATTCCTTTTGATACCCTTGTGGTTTTGACAATTTCTTTTGGTGTCCTAGGAAAAAAGTTATTCCTTTTGGTACCCATATGGTTTATACATTTTCCTTTTCATAGCCAAAACTCTAATTAAACCCAATTTTCATCCAAAAAAATTAATTTTTATTTAAAATTTAAATAAAAATGAATTTGCTATGAAAGTATTTGAATATTTAAAATTTAAATAAAAATGTTCTACATCAAAAAATTAACTTGTGAACTTTGAATATTTAAAACTAATGAGTTTTTGGATTTGTAATTGTTTAATATCACATATACACGTTATCAAAAATATATTGAGAATGGTCCAAAAATATATTGAGTTTTGGGATTTGTGAATTTGCTTAGTAATATTTCTTTATGATTTATTAAATTGAGAATGGTCCAAGTTAATCCAAAAAAATTAAGGTTGATATAATCTAGAAATAATTGTATATTATATAGTCTACAAATTGTAGCATTTTGCAAGCAAAAGTAAATTCGTTTTTATTAAAATTTTAAAAGAAAAATATTTTTTTGGATGAAAAATGGATTTAAATTGAGTTTTGGTTATGAAAAGGAAAATGTATAAACCATAATGGTACCAAAAGGAACAACTTTTTTCCTAGGACACCAAAAGAAATTATCAAAATCACAAGGATACCAAAAGGAATTTCTCTAATATTTTGCTATGACAAGCATATATGGTCAAACTATTATATCTAGTAGAAACTGTTGTTTATGGTTTCTGTTTCCTTCTAAAAATATCGATTCATTTGAATTAGGTGCAAGTGCACATTCCAGTTGTAATAACCGCTAATTTTATAAACAAGAGAAATAATTTTTTCTTAAAATCCTTATGCGTACAACGAACAAAATGTCGCCAATAGTAAATTTCTCTCTCGATTAAATTTTAAAACTCGTTCGAATGCAATTATGGAAAAACGAGTCCACTATATTAAACTATTTTTGGAAGTAAATCAATTAAAAATGTAAGAGAATGAATTAAGAAAAAGAAATTTAATGAATGAGGAAAATTAACAAATGAATAATACGTAAAATAATTGGGTAGGCTTTTAAATAATTAAATCGAGCCCATTAATAGCCCAAAAATAAAAAAGAGAGAGTAAAAGAGGAGACAAGTGGGACCATCTATGTGGCCTAACTGGCAATATTAAGTTATTAATATTGTAAGTCTTCAAATCATTCTATAAAGGGTATAAGAAATGTGGCCTTAAGAAGATTATTATGAGGAAATAATATTGTGACCAAGTCTTAACTAAGTATTTCTTTAATTTACCTTACTACGATATATTAAGTTATTAATATTGTAAGTCTTCAAATCATTTTAGAAAGGGTATAAGAAATGTTTTTCTTGAATGTCGAGCTAGTAATTATAAACCGTCGATGAAAAACAATTTATTTTTCACCTCACAAATTATTATAAGGAATATAATAATTTGAGAAATATTTTCTTCAGATCAAGAAATAAATTAAATATTAATTTATTTCGTGTTCGCTCGTTTGGAAAACCGCGCCTAATTAAGGTCGAGTACTTGAGTCGCCTTAAGCTCGTGAATCGAGGACGTCGCCTCCGTAGGAATTTTATTCCGTCAAGTTAAGGCAAGTGGATGGTTCTCTTGCTCTTTACGATTAAACTCGGATTTCCTTCCATTTCGTTTAATATACATATAATTGATGGGAGCGCCTTGTTTGCTTAAAAATGAACCTAGGATTATTATTGTTAGAAATAATGACCTCATTGTCATATTACTATTATTTCTGCACTACGGTAGTACTTGGACTTAGGACCGATTGATTGCGGCCTTTATGTGTTTAATTGTCTCGTTTGAGACTTTGCAATGGACTAGAATAGGTAATCACGGGTGAGAGCTCGTCTCTGAAAACACCTCTCAAAAAGATGTATTAGGACGTACCTATACCCTAATACTAGGTCATGACTCTGCCCGCTCTACCCTAGCTAGGTGCTCATCTATGTGGCTCTAGGCTCGATCAAGGGGTCGCCGCAAATAAAAATCGTTAGTTGAATCTATGTGATTCTAGGCTCGTTCAAGGGGTTGTTGCATATTAAAATTGTTTATTGAATTGTTTAAATGAATATTCCTCGGGTGGCTCTTGACTCGTATGAGTTGCCACATCCAAAAATCTTTAAAATAAAATGTATTGTTGCATTATTGAAAGAAGATCTATCGATGTAAGTTTTTATTAATCCTTGATGTGAATTAATAAGTTCCCAACAAAATCTTAATCATCTTTCGTTCCTAGGAATCACCTTCTTATGGTTTCCTATTCTTAAAAGAAAGCTCGTTATTCATCTCCCTTCGGATTTATGCCTTTCACTATCATCTCAGTTGTATTCGAATGAAGCCTCGTTCTCTAAAATATATCACACTCTCACCTCAAAACAACCCGATTTGTCGTGCATCGCTCAGCTCCCTGTGGACTTTGATGCCGACATACTTAGCCTTAAGTGCCTAGTCATATTCTACCACTTGCTTAGTCTCGCGTTAGACTAATACCACTTTCTTTTCTTCCCGACATTGGTCGGCTAGTATTTCTTGCTTTTATGGAAATATCAGGAAGTAAAGACAGGTTTGCCGGAGACCAAGGATGAAGACTCGAGGATTTAAAGGAAGGAAGATTTTCAAGAGGTTTCAAGTCAATTTTGATACTTTGGAATTTCCTATGGTTTTTATGAAGGATCTTTTTTTTTGGTAGAAGAAGAGGTGGTAGTCTCCGTGCCCTCTAGGGGCGTTTTATTAATAATTCAAAAAGGTTAAGTAGTACGCACGCGGGGGATAACCCGGCCCCTTACATTATCCAAAATCAAAGAGTTCACACCCTTAGGAGGGTCAAGCAATACATAAAAACCAAACGAAAAAGAAAAAGCAAAGGAATAAAGCAAAGGAATCCATAAAATCAGCTACATTATTCGCTTCCCTATAAACATGACGAAACTGGACAACCCAGTCTCTACGAATAAAGCTTTGGCACCTATGTACCAAGCTAGCTAAGGGATGACTACACTCTACAGAGCGTCCTAAAAGAAGAATCACAAGTTGTGAATCCACTTCAAGGTCGATCCTCCTATAGCCCCTGCTCCAAGCAAGCTGCAACCCCTTGGCAACACCCCACAACTCTGACATTGGCACATAACAGATACCAATATAGTGAGTGAAACCTACAAGCCACTTACCATTACAATCCCAAATCACACCTCCAGCCACCGCGTACCCATCTTCTCGGACCGAACCATCCGTATTCAACTTAACCCACCCTTCAACAGGGCCCCACCATCTCGGTGTGGCGCACAGGCAAAGCATCCCGCTGAAGAGACATAGCGCTCTTGTACTCCTTGGCATAAGAAAGGATATAAGCCACCCGATAACCTTTAAAATCATCCTGCTCAAACACAAAACGATTACGCCAACGCCAAATCCACCATAAAGGTATAATGAAAAGCTCCACCCAAATGAGACCATCACGGACTCATCTAGTACAGGTAATATTAACACGAATCCAGTAAGAAAAATCGGATTCAAAGAAGACTTCCTTAGTAAGAGGAGGGTCAAGTTCAACCCACATGCGGTTAGTGATTTCGCAATCCAACAAAAGGTGAAGCAACGACTCCTCCTCAGTTGTGCACTTCGAGCAAAGGGCATTATTGGCAGTATGTCGCCTAACCCGCTCTTGATTCGTTAATATAACAACCTTGATGGACATGATGAGAAAGAGACGATGGCGCTCAGGAACACATAACTTCCAAATGCACTCAAAAATACCAAGGTCGGCAGAATACGGAAATCTCCGGTCAATAACACACCCATAGGCCGAGCTCACCGAGTAATTTCCCGAAGACGTCTTATTACAACTCAGGATGTCGTGCTCAGCTGGATTATCACTCAGCGCAATAACGGCCAATCTTTACAGCAAACTGTTCGGAAGGATGCACGCAACTGCACCCCGGTTCCATCCCGAGTCCGCAATCCAAAATTCCCTAACAGATTTATTCAAATAAGCCGGATCAAGAGGGCCCAACGCCACCATGGACAGCTTGTGATCCACTAACCACACATCCGACTAGAATTTGGTCTCTAAACTACCCCACACACACACCAGTGAGACCATGGCGCCACTACCTGCTGGATACCTTTCTGAATCCCTTTCCAAACGTGAGAAGCACCAGGCCGCTTGACGCCCGACAACCTCACATATTTTCATCGGAGAACTTCAGTCCATAGCTTCCCCGGATCGGTGAGAAAACGCCAGCCCATCTTTCCCATAACGGCGAGATTCAAATCAGCTATCTTGTGCAGCCCCAAGCCCCCAGAAAACTTCGGCATTGAAGCCTCATCCCAACTAAGGAGATGGATCCGTCTGCTATTCTCCGAGCCACCCCAAACAAATCGAGCAATAAGACTATTAAGTCTTCTTTATTCAAACATTGTTATTTTGTATCATTAATCATTGAATTCTAATCATGCATCAAATATTGAATCACTTTTGATGTGATATAAGTTAAATATTTTGTTTTCTACGAACCGGGTTATGTTACCAATCGCCTGGGGTGACTTTGGATGGAAAAATTCGAGGTCACTGGCATGTAATACCCTTGAGTTCAAAATAGGGATGTTACACCAGTGACACGCCACCATTGTCATGGGTATCAAGATTGAAAATTGCCCAGGGTTCTACAAGGGGTCTCACACATATCTATGAGTGTAGCCCAAAAAAGTACATCCACAACGACTGCCCGGTAGTCTGGGACGGCGCCGGAGGAGGGGTCGGAATGGGTGGTGGGTGTGGTGGTGAGGATGAGGTGGTAGAGGGAGAGGACGTTGGCGGCCAGGAGGACTGGAAGGGGAAGTTCATTGATGATGGTTTTAATTAATTTTTTTCATTGTTAATTTGTGCTTTATTTATTTATTTTTGATAATATGTTGACTTGGCAAGTCACATGATGTGGCAGGTGTGACGTGTACAATAATATTTAAAATATAAAGAATTCGTCGCCACGTCAGATTTCCGACCGCCACGTCATTAAACCCATCGAAAAGTATACCGGAAAATCTTCCGATATCGATTTTGGTTAATATTGGCATAGTTGGGATTGCTAGAACTAATACTAAAACATGGGATTATTTTTGGTAGATGGTTGATACTTGGGATTATTCCAAGTCATTTTTCCCCATTTTTTGAAGAGTTGTAATATGATCTCGTTATTTTATTTCATACTCCCTCCGTCCCATTATTTCCTTTCCATTTCAAAATTTGCACAAGAATTAAGGAGAAAGGTAAAAAGTGCATAGTATAATGATTGGATAATGATAATATGGTAATAATGATAATATGGTAAAAAGGAGGAGAGAGGGTTAAAAAGTGGGTAATTTGAAGGATTTAGTGGGGATAATATAGTAAAAGAAGAGAAAAAGGGGATAAAAAGTACTAGGTAATTTGAAGGATGTAGTGGGGGTAATGTAGTAAATTAGGCAATCCAAAAATGGAAAGAAATAGAAATGGGAAGGAAATTTTGGGACACGTTTTATGGAAAGTGGGAAGGAAATAATGGGACGGAGGGAGTATAACGTAAGTTTGAAGGAGGAAGTGCAAATCTGTATCGTATTGACCAGGTTGACGTTGTTGTAGAAGAAATGTAGGAGTTCAATACCCACAAACCAGAAGTGAAATAACATAGAGCTAGGGTCTGATTGTTGTACAATAAGATTGTAGTTGTCAAGGGAGCGCGATGATGTGTACACAAAAGCAGGACATGCGATTGTTGTGACTATTAAATTATCCAAATCACATAAGATTACCACTGATGATAGTTCTTGTTGCTTTAGATGTAGGAAGCAAAGCTGTCTACATCTATTTCCTCGTATGAAGCCCGAATTCGTAGTCCCAAATTAATCGTATAAATCATGGCATATGAATAATAATGAAAAAAAGATAAGATAATAAGAGAAAATAATTAGTTTAATGTATAAAATTTATTTTTGAGAAAACCCTGTGCACTTGAGTGAACCGGGAGGCAACAATAGAGTAAGTCGGGAGGCAAAGGATTGTGACCGGTAATAGATTATGAGAGACCAAGACATGAATGTTATAGAACACTTGAATTATAAAAACGTTGTTTCCATTTGCCCATTGTAATATCCCACCCTCGACTATCATGTCAAATCTTTTAAACCCCATATTCACCCTTACCCGCCTAGTTTACACATCTAAGTCCGGTGTGATCCATAAATACATTGGAGTATCATCAGTGATGTCATCCGCTTATGCGATGTCATCCGTATGTGGATCTTTGGAAGATGCATATACAAGTAATACCTAGCCCATCTCATGCATTCATGTCACTCATTGTGTCATTGTCCCTCTTGTAGGAAGATGTGAGCATAGAAATTTAAGATATGTTTTGGGTAGGGCTGTCCAACGGTCCGGATCGCTCGTAATATGGACCGACCCGTAGATTACGGGTCGGGCCACGGGTCAAAAATTCGGCAATTACGGGTTACGGGCAGCCCGTAATTTTTTTTTTAAAAAAAATTTATACTATCTGGCACTTGGCTTTTGAGGGTTGTTGTTGTTTTTTTTGGTAAAGTGGGTTGTTGTTGTTGAAGGAGTGCGGCAGTATGCACGCCGCTCTCCAGTCCAACTCCACACCCATTAGCGATTCAACCTCACATCTCACCGCTCACCTCAAATCAGCGATTCGGTGCCGCTCTCCGTCGGCAGCCTGCGGCGGCGGCTTGAGCCCGAGTCCCGACCCCGAGTCCGGTGCTCCGCTCAGATCTTCACTCCGTTCAAGTCCCCCGCTCTTCACTCCGTTCTCATATCTCACCGGAACGTCGGCGGTCTGAGCTTGAGTTCTACCCCGACCCCGCTCGAGTTCCCCGCTCTTCACTCGTTCGCTCGAGTTCTCAGATCTCCCTCTGCAATTTTTTTTTCTGTTCGCTCGAGTCCCCGCTCAAGTTCGCTCAGATCTCACTTCCCTTGGCAGATTCGGGGTCGGCGACCTTGCTGCCGGCGCCTTCCTGTTGCTTCCCGTTTGGTCAAACGGGTCGACCCGAGACTCGACCCGTAAAACCCGTAACCCGTAAACCGGGTTACGGGTCGGGTCTCGGGTCGATATTTTTCAACTTACGGGTCAACAGGTCGACCCGTAACCCGTAAACCGGGTTACGGGTCGGGTCGGGTCGACCCATTGGACAACCCTAGTTTTGGGTGTGATGCTTCAACATTGTATGCTCAATCATGATATATTGTTGGAATTTATAGAAGCGGGATAACTCAACTCGCTTTCATAAAGGACGACCGTATATTCGCTATTATTGATTGCAGAGGTTCAAGTTAAGACGTTACTAAGTGTATTTTTGAGTATTTAATTATGTTAATAATAATAATAATAATTATTAACTCACCTTTCTTGTTTGGAAAATGTTAGTCTTACCCACTAAGTAGACTACCCCAATGATTTGACAATGACTTAGCATTAATTGTATTAAAATTAAATGAAATGGAAATGGTGACATGGATAATCTTTTTTTCTAGCTTTGAATATTTCCATAATCATGTTTGATATTTTCACCCCATTTTCTCTCCCATTTAAAGAAGGATATAATAAGATAATATTATTTCATCCATTTATCATAATTTTTTTTGTTTCCCTTGTACATTATACTATCACAAGATTGCCAAACTTAAAATATAAAGTATGTATTATTTTTGAAATGATAAACTAAAAGCATAAACAAAATTGAATAAGCTTTCCTTAATATTTTAATATATATACAAAATCTCAATGGATAATATATATATTTGAGATCATGCCGTTAACCACTCCAAATAGTTATCATCGGTTTTATAAGGAAACATGGGCAGGTCTCCTTCCGGCACGAAGGAATACTAGCGTTGATCCCAACAAGCATCGGTCACTTCGAACTCCACCTCATATTGGTATCAATTCAGATTGTCCCTTCTTTAGACTTTGGTTGGTTTGATGCCGGGAAGAATTGGGATCGTCTGACGATAGCCATGTTGTCGGTAACATCTATCAGGCATATATGGCTCTTTGATATCGAAGTACATGAATAGACCCCTATATCGTGACATGGCACGCTCACCAGTGGAGAAGTCCAAGCCCTGTCCCCACGGCATCCATGATACCTGCAAGTCAAATTGACATTTAAGATAAATAATTTCTTTACTAAATATTCATATTTATTTAGTTTTAGCTAGATTACCTTCTTAATTTTAATCTCATTTAGGTGCTTTCAAATCCCAAACAAGTCCTTTGTATACCTGCCTCGACCCGGGTCGGTATGCTACTCGCTGGGGCCCTCATCAACCTTTCTGCTCAATCTACCCCTGAATCTTGGGAAATACCTCCAGATCCATCGCTGCAAAAATTACAAGTATTAGACAAAAAATAAATACAAACCAATTTTGAGAATATATCAATGAAGACAATACTTACATGCACGATGTACATGCACCCGCAAATCTGTGACGCCTTCGCACGTGATGCACAACCGAACTGTCCATACAAGTACGCCAAGGCACCCGCAGCCCATGTGTACATGGAGGTCACTCCGTGGTCCAAAAGCAGGTGCATGAGTCGATGTGGCACTTTGTTTCCGGACTTGTCCGGAAATAAAGTGCACCCGACCAATAAGAGCAAGTACAATGATGCGATATGATGGGGGTGATGCGTTCGCCTTCTAGGGACTCCAAGAAGGACTCACTTGGCCAAGGATCTAGGTTACGAGTTGGGCCTTATTCGACTATTGAGGGAAGCATAGAGAAGCGGAAGCTGAGTTAGGGAAGGTGGAGGATGAGATAGGGAAGGTGGTTGTGGTGGTAGGGAAGCTGGTAGCTGAGGTGGGGACTCTGATAGCTGTGGTAGGGACTCGACGGGTGGAAGAACTCGCTGTCAAACGAGGAAGCGACCGGAGGCCGGGGAAATGAGGGCGTCGGAGAAGAGGGATAGAAGGGTTGACGTTCACGGTTTTGGGGAAGAGATATCACTCGATTCAAGCCAAAACTCATTGATTGCAAACGTGAAGATTACAAGAGAGGAGAGCTCCTTATATAGGGGAGGCTCTTAGGCAACAAAAGGAAACCCTAGCATTTATGGGCTGGGCCTAAAACATGCAAGTCTTGGCCCAATACCCTATGCATACTATAAATGGCCAGACAACTAATCTGACCTAACATTCTTGTCTCTACTACAAAAGGTAATACTTATCCATTAGCTAGCTAGGAAAAGGAAAGACAAAGACTAGAACAAACAAGTCTTAGGGACTCTGCTGAGGACTCTCTTCGAGAGCTGAGGGACTCTGCTAAGGACTCTGCTCATGAGCTGAGGGACTCTAATGCTGAGGACGCTGGAAGGGAAGCTGTTGGAATTGTTGGGACGCCCTAGTGCAGTCCCTAGGATTGTCCTTGGCAGCAGGCGTCCTCTAGAGATGGGGACTTCTAGGGTGCCGGTAGGGACGCCAGGGCCCCTTCCTCAGGATTGGCTTTAAGGACACTCAGCACCCATGTAGGTGGTTCTTCAGGGACTAAGCTAAAGGACTGAGAGGCTCGCCATACAAAGTACGTCGTTACTTGAGCGATGGCCTTAGCACGAGCTCGAGTAATGGGTCCGTCCGAACGCATTATCATGGCGTCTTCCTCTTCCTTGGGAGTAAGGGAAGGGACCGCATCATCCTCCCCCCCTTGAGTGGGAAGCGTCCCTGCTTCCTCCAAAAGGTGTTCATCTTCAGGTTCCACATATGGAGATAAGTCCGCGACATTGAAAGTGGCATGGACAGCCCCATAGGAATCTGGCAGCTCAAGCTTGTAAGCATTTGGTCCAATCCGCTTAAGGACGCGAAAGGGACCGTCCCCCCGGTGGTGGAGCTTTGTCTTCCGGGCTGAAGGGAAGCGACTCTTGCGCAAGTGGAGCCAAACCAAGTCCCCAGGCTCAAAGATGAGCTGTTGGCGTCCCTTGTTATGTTGGTTGGCATATTGTTGGGCACAACACTCAAGGCGTTCCTGCGTCCTCATGTGCAGCTTCTTGATGTACTTAGCACGGTTGGCCGCATCGAAGTGTTCTCCTTGCTGCAAGGGACGGGGTGATAGATCAAGGGGAGTACGCGGATTACGCCCGTAGACAACCTCGAAGGGACTCATGGAGTGCGCCGAGTGTTTGGACCTGTTATAGCAAAATTCTACAGTAGAGAATAAGTCCTCCCACCGGCGTGGGTTGTTCTTAAGCATCACTCGAAGGAGTGAGCCTAAGGTCCGATTGGTGACTTCCGTCTGGCCGTCGTTTGGGGATGGAAGGAAGTAGAGAATAGTAGTTTGGTGCCTAACTTTCCCCAAAGTGTTCTTCAAAAATGTCCCACAAACATGGCGTCCCTATCACTTATGATTGTGCGGGGGATGCCATGGTACTTCACTGCGTGTTCAAAGAACAAACAAGCCACGTTTGTTGCATTGTTCATCGTTGTACACGCAATGAAATGAGCCATTTTTTAGAAACGACACACTACTACAAAGATGGAGTCCTTACCCCTCTTGGACCTAGGCAGTCCCGTGATGAAGTCCATTGAAAGGTCTTCCCACGGAGCATGTGGAATAGGCAAGGGAGAGTAAAGTCCATGATTATGGCTAGTGGACTTGGCGAGTCCTAAGAAGGAGCGGACTTCCGTTGCACTCTTTGGAGTAGGCCAGTCCTTGATAGCCTTGATCTTTTCCTCGTCCACTTGTAAACCAACACTAGAGACCACAAAGCCAAGGAAGACAGTGGACGGCTTGCAAAAAGTACACTTTGCCAAGTTGGCAAAGAGTGTTTCACGGCGTAAGCGTGCCAATACCAACTCAATGTGTTCCATGTGGTCAATGAGATTCATTGAATAAATCAAGATATCATCAAAGTAGACCACAAGGAACTTAGCAATGAAGTCCCTAAGGACATGGTTCATGAGTCTCATGACAAGCCACTCATAGAGACCAAATTTGGTCTTGAAGGCTGTCTTCCATTCATCGCCTTCCTTCATGCGGATTTGGTGGTAGCCACTCTTCAAGTCTATTGTTGTGAACAGGGTGGCACCATGGAGCTCGTCCAACATATCATCGAGCCTAGGAATTGGGTGCCGATATTTGATGGTGATGTTGTTGATTGCACGGCAGTCCATACACATGCGCCAGGAGCCATCCTTTTTAGGGACTGGAATGACGGGCACGGCACAAGGACTTAGGGACTCTCTTACATAGCCACGCTCAAGGAGTTCTTGCACTTGCTTTTGGAGTTCCTTGGTTTCATCTAGGCCATCTTTGTAAGGAGCTCTATTTGGTAGCGAGGCCCCGGGCATCAAGTCGATTTGATGCTCAATTCCACGTAGTGGGGGAAGGCCTGGGGGAAGGTCGTCATGGAAGACGTCCTTGAAGTCCTCTAGAAGAGAAGCCACGGCACTAGGGACGGCCGGATCATTAGGGACTGTGCTAGAAGATGTGAGGGACATCGGCACCATCAAGAAGCAATGGGCATGTCCTGAAAGTGGCGGTTGAGATGGAGACGGCTGTGTGACCAACCCACGGGGTTCAACCGTGCCTTGAAGGGACGCACTTGTTTTGGGTGTTAGGGACGCTTGGTCCGAGGGACTCCTTTTGGGGACGGCTTTGGGACGGTGTTGTTGGCCATCAAATAGGGACGGCTTTGCATCCGAGGTGTTGGCCGCGTTGCGTTCCTTGTGCGCCCGTTCTTCTTCAATTGCCTTAGCGCGGTACCGTTGTACCTGATCCTGCAATATTTCACAAGGCAACATGGGTAAGAGTTTGACGCGCTTCCCGTGGTACGTGAACACATAAGTGTTCAAGCCATCGTGAAGGAAGCGCCGGTCGAAGGCCCATGGGTGTCCCAACAACAAGTGTGTGACGTCCATAGCAACGACATCACAAAGTAAGGTGTCCGTGTAAGGACCAATGGAAAAGGTGATCATGCATTGGTGAGTGATTTGGGTACCTGTAGAGTTTAAGCATTGTAGTCCATAAGTGGCAAGGTGGGGAGTTGTTTCCAAGTTAAGGTGTTTGACTACCTTTTCATTGACAAGATTGGTGCAACTCCCAGAGTCAATAATCACACTAAGGCTGGTGGAACCAACCAAAGCGCGAGTGTGGAAGAGATTTTCACGTTGGTCTTGTAAGGATCCTTTCAAAATGAGTGTTTTCCTAGCAACCAACCCAAGGCAGTGACCGGAGTCCGCTGGTGCTGGGGCACAATCAAACTCTTCCTCTTGTGGAATAGCATAGGAGTCCTCATATAATGGCTCTGGTGGGACTTCTTCCTCATCTAAGGACTCATAACCCCCTGTGGTTGTGGAGAACAACACTTTCTTTTTGTTGGGGCAGTCCTTTTGATAGTGTCCTCGTCCGTCACAAGAGAAACACTCCATGTCCCGAGAACGCTCATGTGGAGTCCCTTGTTGGGATGGACGCCCTTGCTGAGGACGGCCTGTGGAGTTCGTTCCATGTGGTTGGGAAGGACGCTGGGATGGTGTTTGTTGTGAAGAAGAACCCTGTCCGTGCATACTAGGAGATGAATTAGTGGAAGCATAAGGACGAGAGTTAGAGGAAGCATACCTATTTGGCCGAGATTGGTAAGAACGCAATTCCTGTTGGTTCTTATAGATGGTCATGGCCGTATGCATCAGGTTGTTCAAATCAGTGATGGGCAAGATCTCAAGTTGGTGCCTAAGGGACTGACTCAATCCAGAGATAAGCCTAGTTTTCAAGGTGGAGGGGGCAACTAAAATGCCGGCCTTGTAATACATATCCTCCAACTTAGAGAAGAACTCTATGGGAGTCATGCTTCCTTGGCGAAGCATTGCAATGTCCATCCTCATCTGGTTCTTATAGTCCTTAGGAACATACTGTTGTGTCATGACGTACACAAGTTGATCCCAAGTGGTAACCGGTGTCTTGTCTAGCCTTAAACGGTTGTCCACAAAGCGTTGCCACAACACTCTGCTTGACCACGAAAATGGAGCGTAGCTAAGTGGACCCATTCATGGGGAGGCGTACGACTATAGCGCAAAGTGTGCGCTGTGGCGGCAATCCACTCAAGGAAGGCAGCTGCATCATAATGTCCTTCAAATAGTTCAATTCAGACTTTGACCTCATGGCGGTTTGTAGCTGGTTGATCATAGTCCCCACGGTCTTCATGTAGGTCAAAACCGCGATCAATGGGACTCCAAGGTCTTGGTGGTATCGCTCGAGGGGCATTACCGCGCCGTTCACCTTGGTGTCGACGGGGACGCTCTTGGTGCCGGTTGGCATTATGGCGTCGTCCGTCCCTCCTAGGGACTTCTTCATGGCGACGTTCTAAAGGCGGAGCCGGGGGAATCCAGTCCGCGGGACGGTCATCCAATTTAGGTGGATCACCCAAAGGTGGGAAGTTGTGGGGATTGGGTAAGCCCGAGTCTTCATATTCTTCATCGTCGAAGTCATCGAACTCGTCTTCCCAAACTAGAGTATCGGAGGATTGGTTTAAGGACGCATAAGCTGGAGGTAGGGACGGCGCCCTTCCTTGTGCCACGCGCCTTTCATGCCGTTGTGTTCGTCGTAAGGGGTGCTCCTCAAAGCGTTGGTCACGCCTACTGTACAACCGGCGTTCCCGTTCCTCGGTACCTTGGTCTTGGGGACGCGGTTGAGGACGCTGAGGGGTCGGTGCTTGGCGACGAGCTCTCCTTGGGTCATAACGATCATTAAAACGAAAAGAGGCAGGAGACATACCTGGGCCTTCGGACTCATGGCCTGAGGAAGCATCATAGGCATGTGGATCACTCCGCAAGAGTTGGCCGTGAGGACAGCGGGGCTCAATGGTGGAGTGGAGACGGTGTTGTTGAGCGGCGTCCCTTGAGGACGTCCTGTTGGGAAGCACTTGGTGAGATGTTTGACCATTTGGCTGACTTGGGCCAGTTTGGTCGGAGAGGCTGATGGCTAGTCCCTGAGATCTGGCGTGAAGGACTTGAGGTGGGGCGTTGATTAGAGGAACCCGAGCTACCGCTTGGGCTTGGAGAAGGGACTCAACCTCAGCGAACCGACGTCTTAACTCTGCATTTTCTTGTTGTTCTGGTGTGAGTTGGGGAGGGTTGAGGGCTTGGCTTGAGATTTCTTGGTTGAGGACTTGGGGTGAATCACGTCCATTGTTAACCTCTTCGGAAGGGTAACCTACCATAACATTAGAATCCATGGCGAGTAAAAGTCGAACAAGAGTCAACAAGTACAAGCACTAGAAACGGCTCTTTAGACGGACTATGCACACACAAAGGTCAAGGAAGGCTTTATGTGCGAGAGGCGGCTAAAGCCTACACGATGCAACTCAAACACGCAAGGATCAATGCAATTACAAGAAACAATATTGACGTGCTAAGTGCTGAGGACTGCTTCTTTGTTGAGGAGGGCGTCCTCAAGGTGGGTGTGTCTTGGGACTCTCTTGAATCCAAAATAGTTGCCTTATTTTGGCTTTCTATTTGGACTTCTTTTGCTTTTTTTTTTGAATGCGGTTACTACCGAGGGAGAGTCCTTTGAGGGACGCAAGTAGCACAAATAGGTTACTAACCTAAGCACGACTGAAACCAATATGCAACAAGTAATCGAAATCACCAAGCATGTAAGGACTGCAATCGTAAATGGGTGTGAAATTTTTTATTTTTTTTTTTTGGTAAAGACTATGGTAGTAAAAACTTGTTCTACTACCAAGGTTAGGCTAAAAAATTTTTTTTTTTGGATTTTTATAAGGACGGATTCAAGGAACACAAAGGGAAGCAAGTGTGATATGCAATAGTTCGAATAAAAAGGCTTACGTAACCTTGGCTCTGATACCAGTTGATGCGTTCGTCTTCTAGGGACTCCAAGAAGGACTCGCTTGGCCAAGGATCTAGGTTACGAGTTGGGCCTTATTCGACTATCGAGGAAAGCATAGAGAAGCGGAAGCTGAGTTAGGGAAGGTGGAGGCTGAGATAGGGAAGGTGGTTGTGGTGGTAGGGAAGCTGGTAGCTGAGGTAGGGACTTTGATAGCTGTGGTAGGGACTCGACGGGTGGAAGAACTCGCCGTCGAACTAGGAAGCGACCGGGGGCCGGGGAAATGAGGGCATCGGAGAAGAGGGATAGAAGGGTTGACGTTCACAGTTTTGGGGAAGAGATATCACTCGATTCAAGCCAAAACTCATTGATTGCAAACGTGAAGATTACAAGAGAGGAGAGCTCCTTATATAGGGGAGGCTCTTAGGCAACAAAAGGAAACCCTAGCATTTATGGGCTGGGCCTAAAACATGCAAGTCTTGGCCCAATACCCTATGCATACTATAAATGGCCAGACAACTAATCTGACCTAATATTCTTGTCTCTACTACAAAAGGTAATACTTATCCATTAGCTAGCTAGGAAAAGGAAAGACAAAGACTAGAATCTGACCTAATATTCTTGTCTCTACTACAAAAGGTAATACTTATCCATTAGCTAGCTAGGAAAAGGAAAGACAAAGACTAGAACAAACAAGTCTTAGGGACTCTGCTGAGGACTCTCTTCAAGAGCTGAGGGACTCTACTGAGGACTCTGCAGAGGACTCTGCTGAGGACTTTGCTAAGGACTCTGCTAAGGACTCTGCTCATGAGCTGAAGGACTCTAATGCTGAGGACGCTGGAAGGGAAGCTGTTGGAATTGTTGGGACGCCCTGGTGCAGTCCCTAGGATTGTCCTTGGCAGCAGGCGTCCTCTAGAGATGGGGACTTCTAGGGTGCCGGTAGGGACGCCAGGGCCCCTTCCTCAGGATTGGCTTTAAGGACGCTTAGAACCCATGTAGGTGGTTCTTTAGGGACTAAGCTAAAGGACTGAGAGGCTCGCCATACAAAGGACGTCGTTGCTTGAGCGATGGCCTTAGCACGAGCTCGAGTAATGGGTCCGTCCGAACGCATTGTCATGGCGTCTTCCTCTTCCTTGGGAGTAAGGGAAGGGATCGCATCATCCTCCCCCCCTTGAGTGGGAAGCGTCCCTGCTTCCTCCAAAAGGTGTTCATCTTCATGTTCCACGTATGGAGATAAGTCCGCGACATTGAAAGTGGCATGGACGGCCCCATAGGAATCTGGCAGCTCAAGCTTGTAAGCATTTGGTCCAATCCGCTCAAGGACGCGAAAGGGACCGTCCCCCGGTGGTGGAGCTTTGTCTTCCGGGCTGAAGGGAAGCGACACTTGTGCAAGTGGAGCCAAACCAAGTCCCCAGGCTCAAAGATGAGCTGTTGGCGTCCCTTGTTATGTTGGTTGGCATATTGTTGGGCACGACGCTCAAGGCGTTCCTGCGTCCTCATGTGCAGCTTCTTGATGTACTTAGCACGGCTGGCCGCATCGAAGTGTTCTCCTTGCTGCAAGGGACGGGGTGATAGATCAAGGGGAGTAAGCGGATTACGCCCGTAGACAACCTCGAAGGGACTCATGGAGTGCGCCGAGTGTTTGGACTTGTTATAGCAAAATTCTACAATAGAGAATAAGTCCTCCCACAGGCGTGGGTTGTTCTTAAGCATCACTCGAAGGAGTGAGCCTAAGGTCCGATTGGTGACTTCCGTCTGGCCATCTAGCGCGTTCATTCATGTGGTCATCTTAACCCTACTAATTGGCAATCGTAATATCTCATGGACGTCAAAGAGAGTGATGGTCATATCCCCCCAAGGCAAATGAAAACTATTAGTTTCCGAATGCCAACGCTCAACAAATGCAATTATCAGCGCCTCATCGGTCTCTTTGAACGTCCAATCCTTTAGCACCCCCAAGCTGCTTTGATTCAAAAAGATCATCCACGGTGCCTCTAGAGCTGACCTAGCAATGGTCGCCAACTCATCTACTGTGCCGTCATGATCATGGCATTTCAAAGGCATCATTCTTTCATCTTGGTGGGTCTAAATATAATGTGCCTTGTGTGTAGAAAAATGGGTCAAGATGTCCGGGATGGTCGGCCCGTCACAATACCCGCCCTCAGGATGGAGGGGGGGTGCATATTAAGGGTCCTCATGCGGAACCTGGTGTACTGCTGGTTCTTAGACCGGAATTTGATATGCGGGTTGGCCTCCATAGTGGATGGGTGGGTCTTGGGTTGGGAATTGGTAACCCTCTTGGCTTGGGTAGTACTTGGGTGGGCCTTGGGCCGGTATTTGGTAACTCTCTTGACTCATGTTGTGGGATGGGGCTTGGGTTTGTGTTTGCGGGATTTGGTAACCCCCAAAGCCTGTATAGATCTGGGTCGGGTCTTGAAAGGGTAATTGCTAATATCCGGTTGTGGGATATCGGGATGACCCTCCAGAAGGCCCAGCATGTGTATAGTTCGGGCCAAGTGTAAACAGATCCCGGTCCGCAAATTAATCAAATGAAAGATCGAGATAGTTATCATCCGTAGAATGCATAAATCTCGATATTGGTCCGAGTTCGGCCGGAACTACAATTATTTGTACAATATCATCAAATGAAGAACTAAGGTGTACATGATAAAATGCATGAAATAAGTTGAAATTATCTCAATTCTATTTGAAAGTAGTGTTTTTTAATATTTTTTTATCCAAACAAATATTAAAAGTTATATATTAAGAAATTCTTTTATCTTACATGCAAGTCTAATCACTAAAATCAAATCTAACATCCAAGTTTTCTACCATAAATGTTATATATTAACAAATTCTCTTATCTTGTAACATGCATGTCTTATCACATCTGTCAATATAACATACAATTTTTCTAACATAAAAGCTATATATTAACTAAATTCTTTTATTTTCAAGCATATAAGTCCTATCATAATTTTCATGCGTCTAGCCTAAACTCAACCAAAATGTTTTTTGTATCACTAAAACATAAACTTATTTTGTAACATAAAAGTAATCTCATATTTTTTGTTGTTAACAAAATTAATCATTTTTTTCATAATAATAAATTAAAGATGACATACCTGTAATAGGGGCGACGGGAGTATGCGGACTATAGCTCATCATGTTGTTTAGATTTGTAATCTGAAGTTCTTCTTAAACTCGCGACCCTTCAACATTATCACGCGGTTGCTTTACATTCAAATCCAACGGCTGGGATGAAGATTGTGGCCTACGTGAACTACTAGGAGATTTACCTCGTACAAAACTCTTCACGTTTGCCTAATGCAATTCGACCAGGGTCGTATTAGTTTAATGCCTCATACAAAATCACACAAATTTGACGTAAAAATATAATAAATAAATTATTTTTCATCCAAAATAACAAATAGTATAATAGCTAAGAGAGCTTGATCCAAGAAAGCTTGAGGCATAAGACGATTCATCGGTTCTACATGGGGCATTGTAACCAAGAGAGCTTGATCCAACGAAACCTGAAGCCATAGAGAGTGTCATTCATTGTCAATTTTTTAGTAACATGTGTCATGATTGTCCATCTTATTACTTGGAATATACAAAACTCCTTTGAAGTCTCACTACTCCTTTGAAGTCTTACTACGACCGTCGGTGCAACAGCCTTCATCGCCCGCGCCGGAGCTACTACAACCAGGAGGCTTCAAACGGAGATTGAACAAGCTCAACCACCACATTCCTCAGAAATGATGAATGCATGAGCTGGGCCCAATTGATAGTTGCGTATGCCGCATATGGGAACTGACATATTGGAGATCCTACACGAGGTACTTTTTCTAATACATGTCTCCCTTAAATCCAACATAAATTGAAGATCAAAATTGTTGTAGTCTACTTACGTGGCCATCTGTGTCCCCATTTCTAATCTATTGTTGAACCTCTACAAGAATGACACTTTTTAATCTGTTGTAAATCAACTGGAGTCCACATCCGGTTGCAACAATGTTGGATAAAACTTTTTCCAACCTCATTAATTTTTCGATGGCATTGAAACTGAAGTAACAAATTTGAGTTAATAATTATTATTATTAACATAATTAAATACTAAAAAATTGTCTCCTTTTAAGAACAAACAGTGGCCGTTAGATTGTGTAGATGGATGGCCACGATTAGAAGATTGTCTCCTTTTAATTTTTAAGGACATGGCGCAATATGGTAATTTTGTTTGGATACAGTCGTCTGCGTTCACCTCCTTCAACCCGTCTTCACGCCGGTCTGCATTATAGTTGTCCCCTCGCCCCACCGTCGCCACCGACGCAACCCACCGCCGACGAACATGGTTATGGGAAAGCTTGCAGCCCGAATATTGATATTGCCCGCCAAGGTAGCATGAAGTCGTGGGAAAGTAGAAGATTTACCTTTTTGATATATAACCATATAAAACAACGGAAATTACTTTTGGTATACGTTTGATCAGTTTGAAGTCTGCATGGAGTAGGTGAAAAGAGGATAACAGTATTTTACTGTCAGTTCTGGCGCCAGGTGAATTTATAGTCCAATTGATATATGTTTGATCACTTTGAAGTCTTACTATGAAGACTTCAATCAAAAAATAGCGTTATCCTTTATTGTTTATAGTCCAATACATCACTAGGATATTTTATAGATAAAAATAACTCACTAGATTTTCTATCTCATAATCAGTTTTTTATATAAATCTACTACCTTTTTTTATGTTACTAATCATCATTGTCAGGTCGTTTAATTAATTAGGGCGGGATTTCATTAATGAGTAATGAACTAACCAAATTGGCTTTCGCTTATAATCAACCTAGTATAAACTTTCTTGTATTAGTCTACAATCTAAGTATTTTTATCGTTTTTATAACGTCCCTAAGCTAGCAAGGCTGCTTGTAGCATGTACGACAATGACTTAAATATTAACGTTCCATTCACATATCTAACTCTTGGAATTACAAACTGAATTTTTTAATTGTGTTACATGCGGAAGTATTTGACAATCGAAATATTCTTTATAGTTTTCCATTGAACACTTGAATGTCGTAATTAACAATGTCGAATGAGATAAGAATATTATTCTAATATATTGGAAATGTAAATACTAAATATCTGTATACTTATCATTAATAAATTGTAAAAAATACTAATAAAGTGATATTCATAATTTTTGTAATTGACAATTTTCAATGCAATCCATATAATATGCTATTGGCAAACGATGAAAAGGAAAACACGCTATCTTGTAATAATTCTTGTCAATGTATAAAGCTTAATTATCATATTAGTATACTCACTAAAGGAGTAGGTATGTTTTGCCGTAGTCTACCATGCGCCTGAGCAAATGATCGAGGTTGCACAAATTTTTGGAATGAAATCATAGTTTAAAATTCTTATTTAGCATAGCTTATTATAAGTTACAATGTTATGATTAGTGACATAGCTTACTTATTAGTTATACTAATTATTAAGGGTAAGAATATAATAAATTACTTAACTAAATTAAACTTGAAATTTTATACTTCAACTTCCTCGTATTAAATCCTGTAAATTGTTGTAAAATCCGAATTACATAATAATTTTTTTTTTCAAAATTACTATCCAATACTATAACAAAATTTTCTAATTAAATTTAACTTTTCATATTTTAACTCACTCATACTAAATCTAGTCATTATTAGGTAAAATTCTAATATCACATTTCATTAAATATTTTAACTTAAAACGTAAAATCCTTATAACATAATTTATTTATTAAAATCAATATGTATTCTTATAATGTAATTGCTTAAATTTATATTAAACTCAAATTAATAACATAATTTTCAAATTTTCACTTACCGATACATTTTCGATGGCCTTATTGAGAAAATTTCTTGAATCGCTATCTCTTGAACCACTATTTCTTGAACTGCTACTCCTTGAATTAGACATGATTTTACAAGTGAAATTGAGATTTGGAGGAAGAAATGATGAGGAAATGGCGAGCTAAAATGAAGAGGAGTGAAGCAAAATAAAGAAGGGAAATGGGGAGGCTTCGGAATGGGGAGGCTTCATCGAAATTAAATGGAAATCAGAGTCTTCAGCCGAACAATTAAAATTGGTCAAAATCAGCTTTACCGGCTGCATGCGTCGGAATTGATTTGCAGACATCGTTTCCCGTGTTTGACTGCTTTTTAAAGAAACAAAAATCTGGCTGTTTTGAAATGTTTGGCCGAGAGAAGGGCTTTCGGTGGGTCCCGTCGGATTAAAAAGCGAGGCGTCCACATTTCCGGTACGGGGCGCAACCGATTTCCCAACATTAATTAGGATAGTAAATATTGGACTAATATTTTTAGAAAGAGATGAAACATTTTCCTTTTATATTTTCAATATTATACAATCATCACTGATTACCAAAGGGTGAGTTGGCAATTTACTATGAATTGGCATAGGGGTAGGCAACTCTCAGGGTATGCGTATCAGCTCTCTTGTTATTTCAGTTTCAATGCCATCGAAAAATTTATGAGGTTTGACAATGTTCTGCCTCACATTGTTGCAACCGGACATGGACTCTAGCCGATCTACAACAGATTAAAAACTACCATTCTTGTAGAGGTTCAACAATAGATTAGAAATGGGGACACATATAAGGCCACATAAGTAGACTACAACAATTTCGATCTTCAATTTATGTTGGATTTTAAGGAAGATATGGATTATAAAAAATACCTCGTGTAGGACCTCTAGTATGCCAGTCTCCATATGCGGCATATGCAACTATCAATTGGGCCCAACTCATGCATTCATCATTCGATATTGTCTTGTAGTCATTCCTACAAAAACACAAAAGTAAATCTTTTTTATTTGTTCATACAATCTTTACTTTGAAACATTATTTTATAATTACTTGGATTCAAAACCTGATCTGGCAAAATGTCTTTCATAACCGCATACTGCACACTGGTTAGGCCCAATTATGATAGGTCCGTCTACATGGTTCTCGACAACTATCCTTGGGCTGATTAAAGCCAGTTGTGGCACCTACACATTGTAATATTGTTGTTAATGCAAATAAATTTAGTATACCTTTTTGTGGTAGAACTTTTGTTAATATACTTACTAGCTTATGACTTATTGGATATTAGTTTATCCTTCAAAATAAATTGATTTAATTTATCATTTTTTTTATTGGTATCAATTATTCAATTGATATCAATTTAATTATCCTTTAAAATAAATATTAATATTTAAGTTATTGGATATCAATTTTGATAATTGATTACTTGATTAAAATGATTAATTTAAATTGTCAAATAACATAATTCCAACCTATTTTTATAAAAAGAAAGGATAAATTAAATTTTAAAAGTTGAAAGTACAAATATTTTAGATTTTTACATACTTATTAAGAAAATATAGTTCACCGCTAAAATTTTACTTTATATATTCACTAGTCATAGTGTTATAAACACAAGGGTAAATTTGGAAAAACATTGTTTAAAATATCTACAAAGCCAAGTTTTATAAAACAACATAATAAATCTAAAATAGCATATATAGTAAAATGGAGGACATAATATTGTTTGATAAGGTAAAATTAAAAATTTTATTAGTATTATAGACTTCACATGATATTCAACAAATAAGAAATTATATACATTTCATTTATATCATTTTTGTAAGAAATCAAGATAGAAAATATGTGCAATATATCTCATAAATAGATAGAAAATTAACCATTAGTGTTTAAATACATTAGAGGAATATTTCATACCTCGTGGAATGTGGAAAAAATGTTGGAGACTCTAAAAAAATATATGTGACTTCCGTAGTACGATCTTTAGATTGGTGATATACTCTATTTAGTAGATTCGCGATCAAGTGAGAACAGCTCATACGGTGTAAAATGCGAACACCTTATGGCCATTAGATCTGGGCAAATCAACGGACTGATTTTAACACGCAGCTCCCCCTTGCTTTTAACTGGGAAGGGCATTTTCGTCTTTTGCCCTGCTTTACTGTTCATCGATCTCCCCCTTGTTTCTCTACGCTCGCACAAAGCGTTTGTTTTGGCGAATTGTTCATTGATCTCTTCGGCTCTCTTCTCTAACAAAATTCGATTGTTTTTCAACTGTATTTTCGTCCTTTGGCTCTTGTTCAATTGCTTCTATGGATATAGGTAACGATTTGTGATTTTTGAAAGTGAGAATTTATGCTTTGCTAGTTTTAGGTTTTCCTTGAGCAAGATAACTGAGAACTTGTGAATTTGACATAAGATTGGGTGTATGATTGGTGTTTACATGATTTGATTGCATTAGAAAGTGATTTTGAAGTTTTCGATTGACCATAGAAGCTGATTATGTACGTTTGCCCGATTGCCTACCATGTGTTCGACAAAATGCCTCAACCAACGTGCTTAAATTTACATGAACCGTTCAATGGATTTCAATGAACCTTTACCCGAAAGTTTATGAACCATACCGATACTCTTTGTGAACCAAAAGAATACCCGTATTTGCCCATTTGTAGTGTGTTTTCCTGTTGTTTCACTCATAGCTTTTACGTTTCTTTTGTAGGTTGTTCATCAAGTTCCGGCCATCCTAACATTTCTCATTCGGATGGTGATCCTAGTACCGATGGACTTTCATTGAATGACAATGATGCAAGTACTATAAGTGGAGCCCCATTGGGTGATGATGGCAACGATAGTGATGCCTACATTCTCCACTTATCGCAAGATTGTTCATATTTCATTCCTTCTTGTCCGGATGAGTATAAACCACATGAAGGTCAACATTTTATCACTTTGGATGAGGGCATATCCTTTTACACACGGTATGCTTCTATTTGTGGTTTTGATGTCCGTCATGGTGGTTCTCGTACGGATTCGGTTGATAAGACTACCCTTCATAAGTATATGCTGTGTAATCGTTAAGGGTTCAAGGACGGGAAAAACAACTCGGGCAAACGTAAAAGAGCGTCGAACAGAGTTGGATGTGATGCGCAGATTCTGTTTAAACTTGTCGGTATGCTTGGTTATGTGGTCAAGAAGTTTGTAGAGCGACATAGTCACAAGCCTATCACTGGTGCTTACAAACAGTTCCTAAAGTCCAACCGAAAGCTTGACATTGGCCACAAGAACTTCATGTTGACCTGTGAGAAATCCAATATTGGTCCAACAACAAGTCATAAGTTGTTCAGCCATCTTGTAGGGGGGTTTGCAAATGTGGGTGCTTCAGCTGTTTATTTTAAGAACTATAAAAGAGATTTGATGGCTTACATTGAGGGTTCTGATGCTCAAATGGTGATTAATAGGTTTGAAAAAAAGAAGGAGATGTGTAGTGCGTTTTACTTTGCATATGATGTTGATAAGTCTGACCGTTTGACAAGGTTATTCTGGACTGATCCCGTTTCCCGCAAGAATTTCTCATTATTTGGTGAAGTCGTGTCTTTTGATTCTATGTATCGGACCAACATGTATTCTTCTGAACTCTCGTCCTGGAATGCATGAACTGTTATGTTAATATTTGTGAACTTCCTTGATCGAATTCCTGAACTATTAGCATATGAATCATGAACTGTTATGTTTACTCAAATCACAGGTACAATATGGTCTTTGCTCCTTTTACCGGCGTTGATCATCATAAGAGATGTGTTACTTTTGGAGTCGGGCTATTGCTCAAGGAAGACATAGAATCTTTTTCTTGGGTGTTTGAACACTTTAAGAAAGCAATGGGGCATGATCCAAGAATTCTGGTGACCGATCAAGATGCCGCCATGAAACTTGCTATTGAGAGGGTGTTTCCTCGGACCCGCCATAGGCTCTGTATGTGGCACATTATGATGAAAGTGCCTGGAAAGATAAAGACCGAATCTGGCGACGTGGATGCATTTAGGAAACAACTAAACAATATAGTGTGGAGTCATTAGATTGTTCCGGCTGAGTTTGAATCTTGGTGGTTGGAGTTGGTTAGTCATATCTCCTCCCCAAATAGACGCTGGTTTGATGATATGTTTGCCCTTCGACATTTCTGGATTCCAGCTTATTTTAGAGATGAAATGTTTGGTGGTTTAGTTCGGACTACTTCCATATCAGAGGTTCAGAATAACTTTTTTGGCAGTTTTACAGACAAATTTTTCAGGTTGTGTGAGTTGGTGATGCACTTTGAGACTGCCATTGATTCTGAAAGACACGGCAATCCAAGTTCAACTATGATTCTACTCATATGGTTCCAGATCTTAAGACAGCTCTACAGCTAGAGCGTCATGCAGCTGAAGTCTACACAATTTCTGTTTTTTCATGAGGTCCAGATTGAGATCGTTTCTGCATGCTATACCTGTTGCATTGATACCTTGGCTCCAGATGCTGAAGGTAAAATTTATGGCATAAAGGAAGAAGGTGAGATTGATGTTCAAGTTGCTCATAATCTGGGTAACAATGATGTTATTTACGGTTGTCGAATGTTCCAACGGATCGGGTTACCTTGTCGTCATATGTTTGTGGTCTTCAAGAACCTCGGTTTGGAATCAATTCCTGCAAATTTCATCCTTTCACGTTGGACAAAAGCTGCGACAATCAAACCAGTTTTTACCATTGATGGTACCATTGTTGACCAGTGTGCTGCTATGGAAGAAACTCAAACCTTAACTAGTTCAGTGATATCGGATTTCTATAGTTGCTTGGGTATCTTAGAAGACCATCCTCAATTGCTGCATGAGTTTTCCCGTGTTCTTAAGGAGCAAAAAGATAAACTTGTGGCTGGTAGTAGTTCTTCGCTCAGTGAGAAATCAGTGAATGCTAAGAGTGTTGAGTCCTTAGCCGGTATTAGTGTACCCAGCGAGATTCATGTGCACCAACCCGAACAAGCTAAGAACAAGGGTTCCGGTAAGCGAATGTTGGGTGGTAGAGAGAGTGCAATGTGATCAAGTGCGGCAAGAAAAAGGCGATGCGGCAAATGCGGGAAAACAGATGGTCATAACATCCGCACATGTCCTGGGAATTGAATTGTCTTCTATGTTCCACGATTCATCATTGAAATTTTTTATTTTTCCCAAGTGATTACACAATTTTCTCTTTTTGGCATACATGAACCAAGTGATTCACATTCATGAACCATCGCGTAGAAGATAATGAACCATATACTTCTCTTTTTTAAGTAGCTGTTATGTGTTTTTTGAGGATTAAGTTGTCTTATATGCAGTTTCACATTAAATGAACCGAATGACTAAAGTTCATGAACCTACAAGTTGAACCCTATGAACCAAACACATGTCGTTTATGAACCGATTGATACTTCATGAAAGTTGAACGCACCTTTCATTTTATGCACCAATTCATTAAGTTTAATGAACCGACAAGTTAAACACAATGAACCAAACACATTTTCGATTACAAAAGTTTTGCATTTTGTCATACATG
Source organism: Polygonum maritimum (assembly GCA_963924305.1). NCBI lineage: Eukaryota > Viridiplantae > Streptophyta > Magnoliopsida > Caryophyllales > Polygonaceae > Polygonum > Polygonum maritimum. The sequence continues at coordinate 7,819,821 of OZ002731.1, read as the reverse complement.
AGCATTTTGTCATTCATGAACCAAGTGATTCAAATTCATGAACCGGGTGATTCAAATTTGTGAACCGAGTGATTAAACTTCATGAACCTACATACAATTGAACCCTACTCTTTTCTTTTACATGATTTTCACGTTTTCAATCGTTCAAGGGTTTTTATGGACAATTGAACTTGCCAGGTTGATCTTACTTATGGAGGACAATGAACCTACGAGTGTAATACAATGCACTTTCGGATCCAACAAAATGAACCATATTCAACAAAATGAACCACCCATTCATTTCATAAGTTCTTTCAAAATACACCACAGTTTCTAGTTAGGTATTTGCTTACAAAAGACCTACCATAGTTTCTAGTCAATTTGTCCAACATTCTAAAATAAAAACCTTGTTTTCTTCTACTGATATTTGCCCACATTTTTCATATATTTCTTCACTTCCATCATCAAAGACTTCTTCATTGCATTCGCAGGTGAGGTGAGGAGAGCATGCATGTAGGTCATCTTTAGACTGTCAACGTAATCCTCAATACTCTTTTGCTTGAGCTCGTTGCACTCCCATTCTTCAGTGGCTGCTACCCCCATATAGGCTTCTAGGTGCCTCATTGCAAAAATCCCAGAGTGTGCTTTTTCACAGGACTCTAACCATGGAATCTGAACTCTTGTAACCGTTGCTTTGGTGACACTTTTTTCTTTCATACGGAGAGAGTTTATGCCTAGAAACGTTGCCATTATTGTCCTCTGAAATACAAAACAAACAAGAGAAAATAAGATCAAGCATTAGAGTATTACATACGAACCAGTAGAGCACTACATATGAACCATGATGTCATATTTTATGAACCTTTAATTCAATACAAAAAATAGCACTTACCAGCTTGTTTGGAGTTTCTCCATATAATTTCTCGACCGTTTCTTCACCGGTCAGAATATCTATTATCTCAACAGCTGGCATGTTCAGATTAAAGCTCATAACATAGTAATGTTGATCGGCATCCCTGAGCGGGATAAGAATCTGCAATTGTTTAAGTTTTTATATTGGATTGAAACAATAGCATGAACACAAGTTTCTATATTGGATTGAAAAATCACACTTACTAGCTCAATCTGTTTAAGTAGCCTTTTCGGTACCAATTGCACAGCTTCTTTTAAGCCTACCATGTAGCCCATTTTATCTTTTTCATCCTCCTACAAACATAGGTCATCAAAGATGATGATGATGAGAGTATTGGTATGATGTATCTAAATCTGAAATCATATTGCTTTAAAAAAATTCTTTCAAGTGTAAATACATACCTCTCGAAAAACTCTACCAAATAGTCTAGCAGGTTTCGATTTACTCTTGGTCTCTTCTAGACGATTGAGGTGCAATGGCCATGCAGTCATGACATCAAGATCTGGATCGTGATCCATAGACATGAGGTTGATCCGATAACATCTCACCTTCGCCCACTCGAACAATATCTCTAGGTGACTATGAAAAAAACAACCGTCAACAAATGCTCTCATGAACCTAAGAGTGCATACTCATGAACCTAAGAGTGCATACTCATGAACCCCGAAGTATAAAATTATGAACTGGGATAATGATGCACCAAACTTTTCATGAACCTTGAAATCAAATTTTTCATGAACCTATAAACAATTGAACTTTGAGTGTTCCAACACAGGATACTAGAAAAAGAACTTACTTTGGATTCACAGGTCTTTCTATCACGAAGCTCCAGACTGCCTTTTGTTCTTCATTTAATCTTTCTTGGAGCTTGGCATTCATGTTTCCACAATGCCTTGTAATTCTTTTATCGCCATGCACTTCCTCAGTTTGGTCGTGTGATGGTGGCACTGGTTCTGCCTCCACCTTTCCCTTTTTCTGGGTATGGATAAAGCAAACAGTACAGCAAAACGTCATGAACCATGAACTTGCAGATGATGAACTGTAAAGGTCTAATCTATGAACCGACTAACATTCAAGTTTCAGTCACTAACCTTTCCTTTTTGTTTTTTGAGATGGACATCAGATGGCTCCACTGCAGGCCTTTTCCCTTTATCCTGGAACAGAAACAATGCAGCTTTTCTAGGTAAGAATAAACCAAATAGTACAATAAAACATCATGAACCACGAACTTGAAGATCATGAACTATAAAGGTCTAATTTATGAACCGACTAACCTTCTCCTTTGAAGGCTCATTCGCTTGTTCTGTTTGGGCTTCTTGTTCAGTTGGAACCTCTTGACTACATTCTTGTGTTGTCAAGAGGTTGAAAGAAGGTGGCGTGAGGGATTTGATTGCAATTTTCTTCCTAGAAGGCTGAGCATCATCATTTGTTGCGTTTTGTTGTTGTTGTTCAATCGCCGCGCCTTCAGCATTTGCAATCTCCATTGCATTATCTAACCCACCATCCACTTCCTCAAAGTTTTCACCATCCACTTCCTCAAACTCTAATCTTACAGGCTGAGCATCATCATTTGTTGCGTTTTGTTGTTGTTGTTCAATAGCCTCGCCTTCAGCATTTGCAACCGCTTGTTGTTGTGTTGAGTGGTGAAATGGCTCGTCGACGATCTTACGGGCTTTTTCAACCCTCTCTGCAGCCTCCTCAGCTTCTTTTAAACATTTCAGCAAGTCTGGATGCGTCCAAAACGGGTGCTGAGAGTCATTCCATACTTGCTCAAAATCATTTTGATTTGGGCTCTCCTCTTTGGACGTGCTAATCCACGACCTTGCACTGTTTAGCATTGCCTGAAGAGTTTGATCTTCTCTTAATCGTATCGGTATCAACTCCACAGCTTCAGCCAACTCTACAATTGCATTGGCTAGATTCATCTTTCTCTCAGCAAACATTTGAACGCAATCCTGTATTAAAACAGATAAATTAAAAGACGAAACATAATCCCCAAATATGTATGAACCGTTTAACTGAATAGCATGAACCCACACTTGAAAATCTATGAACATCTATGAACCGAACTTTATACCAAAATGAACCAGTAAGATCATGAACCAATAAACCTTGTTAATATTTTCTCATGAACTGTCTTGTTGTACATCATGAACCAGTAAATTGTATTTTATGAACCTAAGCTACAAAATGCATGAACATACTAAAATAAATATCATGAACCTAATCCTGAGTTACTGTGAACCGTGTTATTCCAAAGCATGAACCTAGACCTTTTAATGTCAAATATGTATAAAAATCATGCAATAAAATGAACAATACCTGCAGTGTGTCTGTTTTCTTCTTTTCTTTTGGATTTTCTTTCTGCTTTTCCAGCTCTTCAACCCCTTGATTCACTTGAGATGGTCCTTCTCCTCCATTGAGTGGTTCATCTTTTTTGCCAATGACACGACCAAGACCGAATCCACCAATGTCAAGAGCTTCTTCATTTTGTCTTGCGATTAACTTGTCACCTCCCCAATTCAAGAAAACAGGAATGCTCCTTGGATTTTCCTTGCCTCGTACGACCACTCGGTCAACATAACAAAGCTGCAAAAGAGACAAAAATGAGCAAAAAGGTTAATATAAGCAAAGATAGGAAAGGAAAACAAAGCAAAATGTATTAATTTAAAAATATTTCACTCACAAGTAAAAAGAGGATTGGCCTTGTTTGTTCTTTTTCCAGTCTGTAGTCGTTGTAATCAGGCCATTGAAGACAAATCTACACCAGTTCATCTTGGAAATATTCTCGGTGTCCTCCACCATGAAATCCTTCAGGACAGTGCCCTTTTGATTGCTTTCCACTATAGAGCTCACAAAAAAAGTGATGAAGTGCCTCTTGAACCAGGATTCATCCCCTCCGTCTTCATTCCACCTCTCTATCTTTGTAGCGATATGTGACGACCTCACATCAGCCAATCCCTGGAACTCCAAGCTCCAACTTTCCCAGATTTCAGGGCTTTCCTTTTTAGATTTTCTCTCAACTAGGGCAGGGCCTTTTGGAATTCCGAATACCCAGTGTACGTCGTCTTCGTTGATGTAGAAACCGTTGCCACTCTTCAGCTTCAACTTGCATCGTACCTCATCAAAGTTTTCCAAGACCCAATAGGCAAGTTTATGTGGAAAATCAATTTTGGGCAAGCTAAGCAACTGCCCAAATCCCATTTGTCTGACCATCTCTGTCTTCTTTCCACTTGCCTTTATCTTCTCTATTGTTTCCATGAATGATTTACCGACATTTCTGGTGAGCAAGGAAGGATATTGAAGTTTTGATCCATCACTCTTCTTCTCTCTTTTTCCTCCTCCTCTTTGCTTTCTCTTGCCCGCAGCTTCTTTCGTATCAGCTAGCTTCTTGGATTGTACAAGATGTTCCTTGGCAGCTTCAAGTGGAATCTCAAAATCATCGGAGTCTTCATCCACTTGATTATTTGCCTCTTGGTGATCTTCTTCTTCTTCTTCGCTTTCAGTTACTTCCAACTCCAAGCTACCGGTCAATGGAGTTGAAAGCTTGAGCATTTTCTTGAGGCGAGGACTTTGGCGTGTCTGGCCAACATCCTTTCTTTTTTTCAAGCCTGTCATATGCAAAAGCAAGGTTTAATGAGATTTTCATGAACCTAAGAGTGCATACTCATGAACCCCTAAGTATAAGGTTATGAACTGTAATAAGATGATGCAACAAAGTTTTCATGAACAAAGTTATCATCAAAGCCTATGAACTTAATGGAAACGAGCATGAACTGTCACATAATAAACTCATCAAGTGCATTATACGCAAAAGAATTGGAAACTAGTGATTAAGGTTTAGTAAGTTTTTTTTCATGAACCTAAACATGCATGACCATGAACCCCGAAGTATAAAATTATGAACTAGGATAAGATGATGCACCAAACTTTTCATGAACCATGAAATCAAATTTTTCATGAACCATATCAACAAAGCCTATGAACCTAATGAAAAACGAGCATGAACCCAAAGCAAATATATGATTTCATTCACCTCTTTTTGCAGGAGATTGAATTTTCTTTTGCCGATCATCTTGTGCCATTTTGCTTCGAACTTCTCTCGTTCGACAATCTTCTTCTGTACTGGATTCTTGTAGTGCACCTATCCAAACAGCCAAACCAAACACTTACGGAGACGGAAGAAAAACTCAAACTAGCATGAACCAAACAGCCACACCACAAAGTTCAAGAATTACCAATCCATTAATCTGCTTCAGAGGAACAACATTTAACATTTAGCTTAGATAAAGCAAATTGCACATGTAGATCAATAATTTCTCAAAGATAAAGCAAATTGCACATGTAGATCAATAATTTGTCAATAAGCCTTGATTCTTCAAAACCGTTCAACAAGATGCAAAATCAGATTCAAAACTCCAAATCGAACTACAACAATTGCATTCAACTAATTTCAGGAATTCAGTTGGCCACATCCAGAAGTAGCCTTGTGCAAAATCAGGAAATGCAGGAAGGTCATCGCTAGATCTTCAATCAGAGATAGTAAAGCAAAACTCAAAACTATAGCTAGGCATCCAAACGACTTCCTAAGCAAATCAAAGTACACGACCACATAGATCAGTAGCACATTTCAACAGATCGTGCTCCATACAATCGAAATCAGCCAGACAAAGCTCTATTGAACGCTGACAAGGCTTGTTTTCATACAAAATCGCAAAAACCATTTCAATCCAACACCAAGCTTCGAAATCCAAACACAAACTTAATTTCGCCATGGTTGAGACGGACGGACGGATTTGGCAGAGATGGAGGGACCTCGGGACGGAGGGAGAAGCTCGCGACGGATTTGGTAGAGACGGAGGAGCTCGCGTCGGATTTGGCAGAGATGGAGGAGCTCGCGTCGGAGGGAGCTCGCGACAGAGGTGCGAGCGACGGCTAGAGCAAGCGTCGGCGGAGCTCGCGACGGCAGGGGCGAGCGTCGGCGGAGCGAGCGACGGTAGGAGCGAGCGTCGGCGGAGCGAGCGACGGCAGGAGCGAGGAACAGCGGGAGCTCGCACGGTAGGAGCGACGGCGGAGCTCGCGACGGCCGGAGCGAGCGACGGCGGGGGGAGCGACGGCGGGGGAGAGACGGCGGGGGAGAATCGCCAGCGGGGGAGAATCGCAGATCTAGATCGGGAGGGATTGTGAGAATGAGAGATTTGAGTGGGGATTATGGTTTTGTTCACGTGGGGCGTTTTTGTCCTTCTCGGTCAAAATCCGTTTACAAAAATACCACCTTATCTATCCTTTTCCTTATTTTCTTATTTAATAAGAAACAATCTCTACCGTTAGAAGGATCTAACGGTAGAGATTGTATCTTATTTTACACTCTAAGGGTTGTTTATACCCGAACCAAACTCCTATTTAGTATGTGTTAAGTCTTGTATTTTAGGACTATATTGAGTGTTTTTAGGTTAGACTTTGTGCGTAATTGTAATATCAAGACCGAAGACACAAGAATTCAAGTTTCAAGACTTTTGAAAACGTTTTGAGCTGCCTTCCCGACGCCTGTTGCTTGCAAGGGCTATATCTGGAGCTATAATGGTCGGATTGAGCTGATTCTGGTGTCATTGGAAAGCTAACTCGAAGAGCTTCAATTCATCTTTTACACTGAAGTCAGATTCCAAGCCGAAGATGGTCAAAACAACCTCCTAAGTACATGTAGTGAAAAGACCTGCGGGCGCGGTCGGCCTAGCGCGCCAGCGGTTTCGGAAAAGATAGAAACTCGTCTCTGGCACCACCCGCGGTCGCGGGTCTTTGGCAGATCGAGCGGGGCGAGAATTTCTATCTTCTTTCCTTTTTCTTATCTTCCCTCTATTCTTATTTAGTTCGAGGAGCATGTTCCTTGGGTCTATATAAGGGGAGCCTTGTCTTAGGTTTTAGGCATCCAATTTACATCCATTATTCATCAAATGAGTTCTATAGTTTAGTTTGTATTATGGAGAGCTAGTCTCCTAGGGTTTGTTTAATGGAGAAGCTATGATGTATAAACTCGTGAGATTTTGGTAATTTATTTCTATCCTTTTATTAATATTAATTCTCTTGTGCTTCATTATATGAATGTTGATTGTTTCTCTAGGAGTGATTAACCTATTGAATTGATTGATTTTCTAACAACAGCACCTGGCCGTTGAGTTTCCCGCGCTAGCTGAAGGCTTGAACTTTGAGTTGAAGTCTAGTTTGATTGATCATCTACCTCGGTTCTGTGGACGACCTAGTGAAGATGGAAATAAACACCTTACAGAGTTCGATTGTGTCTGTTTGAGCATGAAGCCTGCTGAGGTCACTGAGGATCAAATTAAATTACGAGCTTTTCAGTTCTCTCTATCTGGATCAGCCAAGGATTGGTTCCTTTGTTCTCTCTCTAACCAGATCACAACATGGGGTCAGTTAAAGACTGCATTCTTGGAGAAGTACTTTCCCACAGCAACACGGGCAACTATTAAGAAGAGCATTTGCAATCTTCAACAACATGACATGGAAAGCCTTTACGATTACTTTGATCGCTACAAAAGGCTCGTTGCTAGCTGTCCATCCCATGGATTCGCAAATAAAGACCTTGTTGACTACTTTATGGATGGTCTGGGTTATGAGGACACCATTTGGGTGTACGTCGCATGTGGTTGTACCTTTCAGAATAAAACCTATTATGAAGCCTTTCAAATAGTGGAAAACCTCGCAGAAGGAACTAGAAATCTGAGACCTGCTCGTCGTGGTGTGCAATTGGAGGAGGAAAGTCTCTTCAAGAAAGTGACGGAGATAGTGATGCAAGTGGTTCCGGTACTGCTCAATCAGCACCAACCGACCATGGTGACCCATATCTCCTGAGCCTGACAACGAGGCTCGGGAAGGAATAAAAGCTCTCTAGGCACAGATGAATGAAATAACATCATGTGTCAAGTGTCTTCTCGAAAGGCAAGATGTACCCTCTCAAGCACCGCAAAATGTGAGTGTTATTACTTTGAGGAGTGGAAGAGGGCTCGTTACAGAACATCTCGGTTCTGAGGATATACCGTGCTCGCGCCCCACTGACCGCACCCGCGGAAAGAGTCTTGACGAGTTGCCCGTTGATGTACCACGCCCGCGGAGTACAGCCTGCACCCACAGAAATCCGGCAGAACTTGATTCCGACTCTCTGGAGCCGGAACACGCCGCGCCACCCAAGGCCGCGCCAACGGTTACAAAGAGCTCGGAAATTTCGAGAACTCTGATGAGCCGCTCCCGTGGGATACGGACCGCGCCCGCGGTTTGGCTACAGAACCAGTCGATGATTACGCTCGGCCGTACTTCCCTCCTCTCAGCTCATACAAGCCAGTTCCTCCCTTCCCAGAGGCGCTCAAAGACCCTACATGGGATGAAGAGACAGATGATCATCGTTATGTTATGACAGAGGAGGAGTATTTCCTTCAGTTTGACGACTCTTGGAGTGACAACGACGAGCTTGATGACTCGACGAAGGAACCAGATGATGTGATGGAGATATCCCTTCCACTTGAGGAGAAGTCTATGTCTCCTACTGTGGAACCCTCTGTTGTAAGCAATCATGATCCTTGTATCCTTCCTTCTTCTTCCCTATCTTCCATTGATATTTGTTTTCCTGCTATATCTGAAAAGGGTCTTGAGCATGATAAATTACCTAATCAATTCTCCAATTTTAAGGGTTGGTAGTGCTGACATAAAAATCATAACTTTTGAAAAACTACCTCTCCCTCTCAATTGGTCCCATCCTAAACAATCTGTCCCTAACTTCTCCAGCTACTTTGATAAATTAAAATGGTGCCTGAATGCTATATTATTTATCATTCTGCTATATTTTCTGGAATGAAAGTTGTTCACATGAATTTGATAGAATGCTTTGGGCTTTGACGATGTTTGAGTCTTGATGAGCTTATAGCACGTTGAGCCATCGACGATAAACAAAGGCGTTGCTTGGGAGGCAACCCAAGGTCAGATAGATTCTCTTCCACCTTTGTTTTCTTTTCATTAGCTTAGGTCGTTTTTGTTTTATGAGCTAACGTGTAGATACTAGGTCTGAAAGGACGTTTCTGGTAGGGTTGTTCATTGGATCGAAAAAACCGAATCAATCCAAAGAACCGAACCGATCCAGGGGAACCGAACCGATCCAAGGTACTTCGGGTCGGTCCGCGGTTCTGGGTTCCCACAAGTTCGGTTTTCGGGTTGGATCGGTTCGGTTCCACCCAAAACCGAGCAAACTGAAATATAAAAAAAAAATTAAAAAACCCTAGATGAGTTGTGGGTTAACCGGTAGTAAATTGAATAGGTAGTAAATTGGATCGGTCCATTTATTTGGATCGGTCCATTTCGGTCCAAAAACGGTCCAGTTCCCGTTTGGATCGGATCGGATTTTGGTTTCTTTTCTTTATTTGGATCACAAAAAAATCCAATTTACACAGTTCGGTCCAATTGGGCAGAACCGAATCCAAACCGAAAAAAACCGAACCGATCCAAACCGATCCAGTCCAGTTCAGGTCGGTTTTCGGTTCCAGTTTTTTCCGAGTTCGGTTCTTGGGTTCGGTTCGGTTTCCTCGGTTCGGGTCGGTTTTGGCCCAATGAACAACCCTAGTTTCTGGTGCGAAACCGCGCCAGCGACAGCCATACCGCGCTCGTAGTGGAACACCAGACCCATCCCGACGAACTGGTACTAGCAGTCGCGCCCACGGTTTTTAGGCAGTTGCTCTCATTACAAAAATAAAAATAAAATCAGCCGCGACTGCGGGTGGTGAGGTCTTTCTCGGCAAAAAAAAAATCGAAATTTTTTTTATCATCATTCTATCTTCTATCTTCCATTTGTCTTTCCCATCCATCTATATCTTTCCATCTTTCTATCTTTACCATTCCATCTATCTATTCCATACTTCTATCTTCCCACCACCTTCTATATATTCTTTCCATCCACCTTTGGAATTCTATTTTGTTGGCTATGTTCAAAAGCCTAAGTACGGGGGTGCTTTATTCCCCCGTATGTCATCATTGAGGCTCGAAGTTCAAGTATTCATACATATCCCGAGAAACGAGCCAAGACCCGAAGGCTACATTACACATCACCCGGTTCGAGACGACGTCAAGAGCTCATTACTGCTCAAGATCCGCGCCCGCGCCACCCTGGTCGCGCCCGCGGTTGCCCTTCAGATGTTGATTTTGCTCTCAGTGTTGATTCCGCGCCCGCGCCACCTTGGCCGCGCCCGCGGTTTGCCTGTAGAACGGTATTCCGAAGTCTTTTTTGTCCATTCTTTCTACACCTAAGAAGAGTTCTTCCATTCCACCCCTCTTCTTCGCTTGTGAGTCTTCTGATATACCTTCTTCCTTGCTTCTATCCTTTCTCTTAGCTTCATTGAGGACAATGAAGGATTTAAGTATGGGGGATGGAGTACTCGAATTCGCTTATCCTAGTTAGTGTAGATAGTTGATTTGCTTCAGGTTTTTGATTTTCTTCTTTTCATGGGGCACTTGCACCATATTTTTTGCATAATAAAGAAGAAAGAAAAAGATAAAATACCCATTTAAAAATTCGGAAAAAGGCATAAAAATCTTGGGATGAGTCGTAAACCCGAAAGGGCGGCTCAGGTAATAAGCAGGTAACCCGAACCAGTATTAGGCTGGGGTAATATGAGGTTCATGAGTGATTGTTAGATTTGTAAGCACACCTATTAGAAAAATGAAAAGAGCGGTTAGGTGAAAACCCGAAAGGGCGCCTAAGCAGAATTGAGCGGAAAAATTCGAGTGCATAAGGTCATTCTTGCTTGCGGACTTTGGGGCTTACATCGTAGATTTGGGTAGACCCTAGGTTGCTCTACACTTTTTAGAGTTTAAGTGTATTATTATGTTTTGAGGTGTGTGTTTGAGCTTTATTGTTTATGCTCATTATTACTCTATTATTTTTGGGTTCAGGTTAAGAGTTGAGTCTTTTTGTCTTCCCTTGTATTTCCTAAGATCTTAGATATGCTGATTGTTAGATCTACTTTGAGCTTACTCGAGGACGAGCAAGATCTAAGTATGGGGGAATTTGATATACTCTATTTAGTTGTGTTAAATCTTGTATTTTAGGGCTATATTGAGTGTGTTTATGTTAGACTTTGTGCGTAATTGTAATATCAAGACCGAAGACACAAGGATTCAAGTTTCAAGACTTTTGAAGACGTTTTGAGCTGTCTTCCCGACGCTTCTTGCTTGCAAGGGCTATATCTGGAGCTACAGTGGTCGGATTGAGCTGATTCTGGTGTCATTGGAAAGCTACCTCGAAGCGCTTCAATTCATCTTTTTACACCGAAGTCAGATTCCATGCTGAAGAGGGTCAAAACAGCCTCCGAAGTACATGTAGTGAAAAGACCCGCGACCGCGGGTAGGTGACCCGAGACCGCGGGTAGGTGACCCGAGACCGCGGGTAGGTGACCCACGACCGCGGGTGGTGCCAGAGACGAGTTTCTATCTTTTTCGTAACCGCGGGTGCGGTTGGCCTAGCGCGCCAGCGGTTTCGAGGCAGATCGAGCGAGGCGAGAATTTCTATCTTCTTTCGTTTTTCTTATCTTTCCTCTATCCTTATTTAGTTCGGGGAGCATGTTCATTGGGTCTATATAAGGGGAGCCTTGTCTTAGGTTTTAGGCATCAAATTTACATCCATTATTCATCAAATTAATTCTATAGTTTAGTTTGTATTATGGAGAGCTAGTCTCCTAAGGTTTGTTCAAGGGAGAAGCTCTAATGTATGAACTCGTGAGATTTTGGTAATTGATTTCTATCCTTTGGTTAATATTAATTCTTTTGTGCTACATTATATGAATGTTGATTGTTTCTCTACGAGTAATTAACCTATTGAATTGATTGATTTTCTATTGTTGGATTGGGTTTGGACCGTGGACAAAGCTGTTCTGTGAAAACAACTTAACCTATACCTGTTGTCTATGCAACTAGGATTAAGAAGAGAATTGATTGTTTTATCTTGCAATTGACTCGTAGCTTGATTGTTTGATATTATATCCTGCATATCCTTGTTCTCTATGCTAATTCTAGGTTAAGCGTCCTTGCCTATGGTTATAGAATTGCTTGGACCGTGGACTTGCGATTGTTAATGATTAGGATAGGAATTAACCATAGGTGTGAATGAAGTCAATGGATGAATCTATGATCGAGTGATTATTTCAGAGTGGATCTTTTGAATAAACTTGTTTCCATATTTGACTTGTTTATTTGTTTGTTTGATTTGCTTTCTTAGATTAGCCTAGTTTAGGTCTCTCTCTTGATTTCCCCCCATATCTTTAGTTAGTAGAAATATTAATACTAGAAGCCTAGTTCTCTTGGGTTCAACCCCTTACTTACTTACTAAACTTAGTTTGTAATTTTGGGTTATTTATCTTTGATCTTGGCACAACGACTTTAACCGAGTCAATTGGCTTTGTGCCGCGAGGAATTCATAAGAGAATTGAAGGAGCTCTTCAAACGGTAATACTCCGTCATCTTCAACCCTTCTAATGATCGCTTTTCTTAGCCTCTGAGCAGCCCAATAATTGTTAGACATAGTGGCAATTATTCCCGGCAACTTGCCTTCGAAATTCATGTATTTATCCATATCATCAGATACTACATATCAACAAATTTTTAAGTAGTAAAAAATAAATACAATTACAAGATATATACTAAATGCAATCAAATCCAAAAATATTACCAATGTCGGTCTCGGTAGTTGCTCGGTTGTCCACTATAATAAACAAATTGTTTCCCCTAATAAACCCCAAATTGGTAGTCCCAGATAAATCGTACAAATCCTGTAATAACAATAATTACAATAATAATATGTATAAGAAGTAATATTTATCATTTTTTCTCATTGACTATTTGATGGTTAAAAGACACCGGCTAGTTCTTAAAAAAAAAAGGACAGAGGCGTAGTAAGCATTGAACTATGAATGGACCAAATAAAATAACAACATGGACAATTGAATTATAAACAGTTCAAATAAAATAAAGCCCACAAGACATGAAAAAAGGATACTTCTTTAGGCATAAGACGATTCATCGGTTCTACATGGGGCATTGTAACCAAGAGAGCTTGATCCAGCGAAACGTGAAGCCATAGAGAGTGTCATTCATTGCCAATTTTTTAGTAACATGTGTCATGATTGTCCATCTTAATACTTGGAATATACAAAACTCCTTTGAAGTCTCACTACTCCTTTGAAGTCTTACTACGACCGTCGGTGCAACGGCCTTCATCGCCCGCGCCGGAGCTACTACAACCACGAGGCTTCAAACGGAGATTGAACAAGCTTGACCACCACATTCCTCAGAAAGGATGAATGCATGAGCTGGGCCCATTCCATGGAAACATCAAGTCGTCAAAAGTCCTACTTGATGAAGAGCTCCAACCAGATGTATCCGGTATCGGTCTTCATCGCCTCTCCAAATCATTGATCAATCATATTGGATCCATCAAACGTCATCACTCTTCAAGCCGATTAATTGAATCTGCAATGGCGAAAATCATTGATCTAGCCCTCCTACTCAGCTTACCTAGCACCGGAGGCCCAATAGGGAGCAAACTCACTCAAAAGTGTAATGTATACTCATTTGGCATTGTGCTTATGGAGATGTTGACAGCCAGATCACCTGAGAATGAGGGCAAGAAGTTGGAGGAACTTGTTAGGAAGGTGTTCCATGAAGAGCAGCTACTGTCTGAGATAATAAATCCTACTTTGGTGCATCGACTTCGTGTGAAGAAGCAAGTTATGAGTGTGTTCCATGTGGTGCTGAACTGCACGCACAAGTCTTGAGGCAATCAACAAGTCTTAATGATGCAAGAATGAAATCAAAATCAATAGAGTTGCACTCAGGGCTCCTTCTTTGGCCCAAATTGGGTAGAGGTGCACTTTTTTTGTGGGCTTATTTGCATCATTCTAATTTGGAGCTATTATAATGTATGAGAAATATGTATGTTGCTTGCAGCAAAAAAATTGAGTATACTTAGGAATTATCTAATGCAGTAATCCAAACTGAAGGCTCAGAAATATGTACAGTTTTTCTATTGTGTACCCTAAGTTCACATGATAAGCATACCAAAAACGGAAACTAAAACACTTAATTAAAAGAAAATAGTGAACCCGTCACAAAAAGAGTTAAAAAACCAAAAGTTTAAAATTTACAAATTCTTTCCATTATTAGCTTCTTATAGGATGCTCATGATAGAAAAATCCAAATACGTATTGCATAAGAGCTAATTCGTTTCAAGGTACCGTTTTGTGTATTTTTGTTTAGATGGTAGTTGATCACTCCAAGTCAAAAGCAATTTCTCAATAGCCGAGGTTGACATGAATCAGGTATCAAGTTTCTATCACTCCAATTTGGGACCATAAGCTTTTGAAGAGGTCATTAACGGTGCTCTGCATTCTACTAAGTTGCTTCCTTGGCTGCTTGATTAGTGACTTGTGACGCCTTGTTTGTTATCAATACAACAACTTATTTCCAAATAATAAAGTTTAGCAGAATATATCACTTTTTCAATGGTTAGTTGAAAAAACACCTAATCTTTACATCACACGGAAATGATTAATTTTTCTCTAGGAAGAAAGAACAAATGAATCCACCGTGCTCATTGATCTCATCTAACTGATCGAATACAAGAGTTTAAAAAATCCAAAAAACATAAAAAAAAAACCTTGTACCTTTGATGTACTCATATACATATTCAGTTATTCCTGTTTTGTTGTATGTCAATTGAAAATCGAAATCTAGACCCTCATCGACGACTCAAATGATGTTGTCTAGGGTCCTTGATAGCAATCTTCCAATGCCCATTTGGGAACTTTTCCTTCCTAGCCTTCTCCCTCCATTTCCTAATCCTCATGTCCGCCTTCTCACTCATCCCACAAAAGCTCTGCAACCGTTTCGGCATCGCCTCATACACCTTCCACCACCGTTTATGAGCATCATCACTCGCGAAAACGTTCCGGATCCTAACATCCCAATTACAATCATAGTCCTTGTAGCAAACCCAAGGCTTCAACCCAAGGAAATGGATGGTGAGCCTATCGCTCGGCACAACCCTCGACTCACCCGGGTTCATGTAGATCTTAAGATAGTTGAGCTTGATGGTGAGCCTATGCCACCACGTAAAAACCTCATTCAAGAACCCTTGATCGCCCCCGTTGTACGAGAAAAGCTCGGTCCGCTTACCCATCATCTTCTCGAAGAAGCACTGAGACGGCTCGACGATCATGATCCCCGAGTTGAAGATCCAGTTGTTGTTGGCGGCGGCCGAGAGCTGTGGGTAGTTGAAGAAACGGTCCAGGCTCTTGAGGACTATGAAGTCGGCGTCTATGAACATGACTTTATCGTACTCGGTGAGCTGCCACACTCTGAGCTTGCTGTAGTTCCAGAGGTTGTAGGCGTTTTGCTTTGCGTTGGGGGATTTGATCCGCTTGATCCGTTTGACCTTCCATCCGGCGGCACTGAGCCCTTGGATGGATCGAGGGGAGATGGAGTTGTCTGCAAGGAGGACGAGCTCTTTTGTGGTGTTGGTTCGGAGGATGCTCTGGGCTAGGGCTATTGCTCCACAAACGTAGTGCTCCGAGGAGTGGAGCATTGTGACATAGGCTTCCTTTGGGCGAGCGTCGTCTGGCCTCCTTTGTGTTGCAATCGAGGGTGTCAATACTGAGTTTATTTGCTTGTTGTTTCCTGCAATCATATCATTTCTTTCAGGATTTTTGTATTGAATTTTGTTAATTTTTTTTAACATTTTTCAAGAATAAAAAGGAACAATTTTGTAGGAAAAAACAGCTTTTAGGAGAAAGTATAGCAAGGCTAAATTGTTCCTTTTCATTTTATATACACAAGTGGGAAAAATTGAGTGTGAAATACTGAAATGTGTCTATGAAAAACCCCTTCATGAAACTTGAAAAAAAAGACTTGGCAATGAATACCAAGGGATACGGTAATAGGTGTATAGTTCTATACTGTACGTACAGATGGAATGTTTGAAAAATGCAGTATCAATGCAGGCCAAAATATGATATTATATGAGTCTTGCTACTTCGTCATAATTAAGTTTGTAAGAGTGATAATATATTACTACTACGTGCAAAGGACCACTAATTTTGTTCTTTATTAATATTAGCCCAGTACGTACATAAGAACAAGAAAGTAGGAAGGGGTGATATGAGTCTTACGAAGGCACTTATATAATACATTATAAGATTGCATTGATTGATATTATGAAATTGGGATTAAGTAACAGCTAGTATGCATAATTTACATCCGAATAATTAACAGCAACTCGTGAATAATAATAATGTAAGCAATGACCAAAATTTATTCACCAGGCCGGCCTTTGAATTGATTGCAAATGTTAGCTAGCAAGGTAGGATAAAAAGAAAAAACAAGAAATTTGGTAAATAATAAAGTTTGGTGCATGCATATGCAATGGGTGTAATTTGTATTCCTGTCCAACCTTGTACCTGCGCCTGACTTTCCATGCATGTATAACCACCACCACACTTCACATTTTATTCAACTCACTACAACTGTTCTTTGACAAATTGAAACCTACAACTAAAAGCAACCTCAAAAACTCACCTAGCTGCTTCATTAACGTACCATATATTACCAATCTATATATGATTAGCTACAACATCTAATCTATTACCCGACACACTTCATAGATCTCTCTAGAAAGAAAGAAACAAAGTTGCATTGCATGTTAACCTGGATCAGATTAATTTTATACAAAAATGGAATTCATCAACCTGCTAGCTACGTACGTACTAACCTGACTGATCAAAAACGTTCCAAGGACGAGCAAGATCACAAGTACCCACAGGCATCAAAACCTTATGCCTCAATTTCACGACATTCGGCCGATAAACCATGGACCCGGATTTCTTCCATACCAAGTCATCGCACCGGAAGATCTCCCACATGGGCTCGCACCCGCCAAGGAACACCGCGTAGACGGGCTGCTGGGCCGCCCCCTTGGCCCGGCTCCCCACCACCAGGTTGGCCACCAGGAGGTTGACCTGGACCCGGAACACGTCCCTCACCCCCTCAGTACCGTTGCCCCCTCCACAAGGCACCGTGGCCACCACCACGTCGAGCCCCTTAAAGGCCCCGAGATCCGGCATGGGCATCTCCGGGCACTCCTCGGGCTTCTTCTCGTTGATCCACTCCGGGAAGAAGTGGGCCCACGTGAGCCCGGGCTTGACCCGGTCGAACTCAACTCTGACCGAGTCCGCTAGCTCCTCGGGGAGTTGGTTTTCGCCACGTAGGTTTGTGTTGACTAGTCCTACTTTGAGACGCCGTCGCCCGGTTTGCCTCAGAACGACGTCGTACCACTTGGGGTATTTCTCGGTCGGGGCGGCCGCCGCTAGGCGCTGGGGCTTCTCGGCGAGGAGGTGGTGGTGGAGGAGGGGCGGGAGCGGCCCCGCCTGCTGGAGGCTCGTTGAAAGGAGGAGGAGGGCCGTCGTCGCGAAGAGGAGTGCGAATACGAGGACTCTTTTCTTTGAGATCCCCATTATGATCGATGGGATTGAAGTTGAGTTTTGTTGTTGTTGGTGGTGGTGGTGTTCGAGTTTGATGTTGGTGATTCTGCCACGCCGATGAAAAGAATGGATTGTTGATGGCAACTTATAATACATGGAGATAAGTGGGAGAGGAGGTTTCGATTGCATGGTTGCACGTTGTGTGGTTGCAACTTTGATCGACTGGTCTAGCTTTTTCCAAAGTGTTGAATTAATCTTCGACGATTGTGGGTTTTTGTGCTCTTGATCGGATAGGCGTTTTATGGATTTAGAGAGGGATAATGATCGAATTCATGTATTGTAAGCCAAAAATAAAAAATAAAAAAAATTGTTGGGTTTGGACTGTTTTGATCTGATTAATTATTGTAATATATATGATTTATGATGTACGTTAGGTGGGGATATAATAATTAAAATGATGATGAAAATGATATGAGAACTAAAATCAAAGGTCGTCGTCGTCCAAATTGAAATATTTCTGGGCATTAGGAGGAGATCAATTTGAAAACGTGTGCGCTCTTACAGTCTTACCACGATCGTGTAATTGTGTTTGTAGGCGACCTGCAAATAATTAAACCTGATTAGTGGTGATAAAGCCATTATTTTAAGATTCGGCCGCTTAATGTTTTATACAATCATGATTGGAATAATTATATACATCGATTTATATATGTAACTAGTTTAACCATGTGATTATAAACTCAATTTAATATAGATATGTAACGTTAATGATCACGTTAAAATTATATGATCATATATATTTATCTTCGTAGTGTGATCAGTGTTTTTTAATAAATAGTAAATCAACTCATAATATAAATAAGTTGTATTTATTCAAAAATTACTTTACGATAAATATCACATTTTATTAAGTAATAAGATTTATCAGAAAATTACAATTAATTCTTGGAAAGGGGTAATTCATTATTTTCGGGATAATTCATAATATTTGGTAATTTTAAAGGAATTTTTACGGGATAAGATTATTTGAGATTCTAACTACCTAATTTGTATAAAGGATGGCCCGACTGAATATTTTATTATAGAAATGACATGCGGTGCAAATTTTTGTGAAGACATTGACTCCGCTTTATACTATAGTAGTATCGATTATGTCACAGATGAACATATATATGTACATGATTATAATAATTTATCACATAATTCTAACACATATATACATGTTGTTCTATAAAGTGGATAAATATACATACATGATTATTGTCCTTATAGGCATAATTTTAATTCCTCATATATATGTCAATTTATTGAGGGAACTATTATTATAGTATATAAATAACTCTCTTCAGAATTACTGAATACAATCAATAAACTGACATATATGTAAGGTACTATAATTATGTATGTACTAAAGTATTTTACTGTACCTTTTCAAATAATATGATAGTGCATTTTTGGTTAATATGAATGCCCATGTTTTCTATCACCTTGTTTATCATTTTTCAGTGAATGTGTAATGACAGTGTAAAATATGACGAGAATGACTGTGTAATTTCACTTAATTTGACTGTTCTTTTTTAAATAACATGGTTGTGTATTCTCAATTAACGTGAATGTGTATTTTCTATATCATTATGTGTGATTTGTTTTTCAATATTTTTAACTACGGAGCATGTTGGGCTTATGATCATTATGTGTGATATGTATGATATAGTAAGTAGATTGTGGTAGCAAGTGCCATTTTTAGACATTAAACTCAACAAGATGTTCTAAGAAGGATATATTATATAAATCTATAGAGTAGTGGACACATTTCATAATTAATCAAAACTCAAGGTCATACTAAAAAAACTATGTACGGTTCAACAAAAAAAAACTATGTACGGTTCAAAAATATAGTAACCATGTCTTCGGACATCTAGTCAAACAGTTAAATCTCTAAGGGTAGTATCTAGAGGTGACCAGTTCGAGTCCCACGAGCACTGCTCTCAACCCAAAAAAAAAAAAACTAAAGCGGCACGCTCGGTGACTTTACGGTGTGCGTCAAATTCCTCTATAAAAATGTGTGGAAAAATACATTAACCCTTAGTGATTTGGAGAATTGCATTTCATGAAGTTCAATATAAGTACGCTTGAAAAAAAAATCCATTCCATGCATTTTTTTGTGAAACAAGCAAAGTTGTAGAAAGGGCATAATTAATAAAGTAAACCGTAGTTCTGAAAATGTTACGGTATTGACTAATTGAGAAGGAAAAAAAAAAAGTGAACCCTTCTTTTGTGAAATTCAAGCAAAGGTATGGTGCTAAATTAAGCAAAATATTCTCCATAGAGGATAAGCGTTTATTCTTCTAACAGGATAACGAGGGTGTAGATTATAAATCAAGTCAAGATTTAAAAAACAAAACAAGATAAATAAACTTTAATCTATGTACATGTATATATAGGCATAAGGTTCATACTTCGCCATGTGTCGTTCTCATACTTCGCCATTTAGGATTTTGACATATGTCGGTCTCTCAATACTCTATGTCAAATATTATTTAATTTTTTTATTAAGCCACATCATACATATTTATCAATGTCATATACAGAAATGGGATCAGGTGAGATCAGCCCTTAAAATGTAAAATGAGATCAAATCTCATCCATTAGATATCCAGAATTCAATGGTCCAGATTGTCTCCACTTTTTTAAGCCCCTTTTATATGTAAGGGAGATTTTTTTGTCTTTTTCTACTTCCAATCCTTCTTTGATCAACCTTCTGCTTTGTTCGTTCCTAACTTTCTCAATCGTTCTCCTTCGGAAATCATCATACATCCCTTTTTCTTCCCCCAAGTTCATCCATTGTTCTTCTCCAACATGATTCCCTTCAAATCTGATTCCTTTGACCTCTAATTCCTTTCTTATGGATTTAGGTAGATGATTTCAAATTTTGAAACTTGTTTTTTTTTTGTGAACTATTATCAATTGTGCTTGTATTTGTGAAACTCGTTAATCTAGGGATGTTTTCGCTTTAATCTGCTCTCTTTTGTGTGAACTCGTTAAATTTGCATTGTCGAAAGGTTGTAGCAACATGAACAACTCAATTTTGATGGTTTCGATTGAATAGCTATGGCGAAAGTTCATTCTTGTCTTGTTGCCCACCATGTGTTCTACAAAATGCCTCAACATACGTGCCTTAATTTAGATGAACCGTTTTATGGCTTTTTATGAACCTTTCCTTGAAAATTTATGAACCATAATGACATTCATTGTGAGCCAAAAGAATAAACGCATTTACCCATTGTAGTACTCATTATGTGTTTCATTTTGCCTCACACATAGCTTTTACGTTTTTTTTATAGATTGTTTAGGTCTTTTACATTGCAAATTGATAATTTTGATTGAATAGAGAAGTTGAAAGTGTATGCTTGTCTGATTGCCCACCATATGTTCGACAAAATACCTGAACACATGTGTCTTAATTTACATGAACCGTTTTATGATTTTTAATGAACCTTTCCTTGAAAATTTATGAGCCATAATGACATTCTTTATGAACTAAAAGAAGAATCGTATTTGCACATTAATTTGTAGTACTCATTATGTGTTTCATGTCACTTTACAGATAACTTTACATTTTTTTTTGTTGATTGCTCATCAAGTTCGGGTCATTCTAACATGTCTCATTCAAATGGTGATGCTAGTACTGATGGAGTTTCATCGAAGGATTTTCATAATAATACGAACACCATTGGTGAACCCCATTGGATGATGATGAGAACGATACGATGCCTATATTCTTCACTTATCACAAGATTGTTCTTATTTCATTACTACTTGTACGGTTGAGTATAAACCTCAAACAATTTTTTGTTATGTGTGGTTGAGGATTAAGCTATCGTTTATGCACTTTAACATTAAATGAACTGTATAGTTACACGACATGGACCTACAAGTGAAACACAATGAACCAAATTCGTTTGACAATTTACGCATTTTGTCATATATGAACCGAGTGATTCAAACTCATGAGACATTACGTCGAATCCAATGAACCAAATAAACAAACTTCATGAACTTATAAACAATGAATCCAATATTTTTCTTTTATAAATTTTACGCATCTTGTGATATATGAACCGAGTGATTTAAAATTTTGAACCATCATGTTGAAGACAATGAACCAAACAATTCAACTTCATGAACCTACTTTATATTGCACAATGAACCTATGAGTGGAACACAATGAACCTACAAGTGGAACACAATGAACCTTTTTGGGTCAAATTTAGTTTATTTACAAGTTTGTCACCGCCTTTTCCTTTTCCTTATTTCCTCCTTTAATCTCTACCATTAGATCCGAAAAATCTAACGGTAGAGATTGTTTCTCATTTTACACTATAAGGGTTATTCTTACCAGAACCAAACTCGTCATATACATATATATATAGTTTTTTTATCCTAATGAGATTTTTTTCGTACCAAATGGGTAAATAAAAAGATTTTTTTCTTTCAATTAGGTAAATGTAGAGATCTGTTTTCAACCAAATAGGTAAACGTAGAGGTTGTTTACAATTTTTGTTTATAGTTGTACTATACAAATCTGATCTATAATTAAGATAGTACTTAATAAAAAGGAACTTTGATAATTATATGTCAGTAAAATCAGTTTTTAATTAATATGTTATTTAATCTTTTCTTTCTCAATTAAATATTTATAATTGAATTGTATGTTGTTTTTTAACTTATACCATATTTATTAAAATTTTATATTCTTCACCACTTCATCATGATTAATTAGAATACTCTTCTAAGAAAATACTAAAGATATATCAAATTTAGACATGCTAAACCAATTATCAATTACATATTGTGGATATAAATTACGCTAGCTTTATCTTGTTGTATTATGCATAGAGCTGTCAAAACCTGACCCGACTCGAAAAATCGATCCAAACCGACCGAAAATTTTATGACTGAAACCCGATCCGAATAGTAGCGAGCAAAGAAAAAAACCGAACCCGAATAACCCGAACCCGATTGGGTTGAAACCCGAAACCGACCTGACTGACCCGATATTTTATATATATGTAGAATAAATATATTTTCTAGTAAATATTATAATATATTTTGTCATAAAACCTATTATAAATAAAAAATTATTAAAAATAATATTTTATTATTAAATAGTAATATTTAATCATAATATTATTTTCTTAATCATTAAAAATCCAAATTATTGACTTGTTAGGTCGACCCGAACACGCACAATAACCTGTCAAGACCCGACCCGACTTGACCTGTAAATCGATTGACCCGCACCAGCACTCAACCTGAATCCAAAAAGATAGAACTTGAATCCACCCAACCCGACCCGTTTGATACCTCTAATTATGCACGACTATTATTCAAATTTTGAAATTATTTTTTGAACATATTATAAATAGCTAATGAATGTGAAAACGTATCATACAAAGTTATAATGGAATTTGATATGAACATCCCCTTTTAATTTTTCAAAAAAAAAGATTATTTTGAAATAGGTGTTACAAGTGTACATTGAATTATATAATTATATAAAATCCTCCTATATCTTTAAGTAAAAACCTTTAAAGCCATATCTTTAAGCCACATGTCTCTTAATTCGGTCAAAAATAATAATAATAATAATAATAATTCAGCCTACTTCTCCATTTTCAGCCAAAAGAAATAAAAATTCGGCATACTGCTCCATTAAATTTTAATTTCTCAGCATCATTAGCTATTAAGTTTTCTTGTCTTAAATAATAATAATAATAATAATTCAGCCTACAACCGGTTGCGTCGTCATATTGCTCAGTCGGATGCTTGCCCGAGGTGTGGTGAATCTGAAACAGTCCTTCACCTCCTCCGTGACTGTGCTCCTGTGAAGGCGGCTTGGATGGCAATCTATGGTAATCTTCCCCCAGCTCAGTTTTTTGTTCTCACAGATGCTAGACAATGGCTTGCTGAAAATATTCAGATCGCTGACAAAAATTGCTCTGTTTTTGCGAACTTTCTGTGGTATGCGTGGAAAGTCCACAACAGTTTGATGTTCGAAGGGGTTGATACCATTAGCGGGTTGACTACCACAGTGATCTCGGTTACTGATGAGTATGAGAAGCTCCATTCGAAAGGTACCATGGCCAGCTCTGCTACGCAGCCGCAGCTCTCACTTGGGTGTTGGTCGCCGCCCCCTCCGGGATGGGTAAAACTCAATGTCGATGCTTGCTCGAAAGGAAACCCGGGGAAGGCTGCTGGACGTGGCCTTATCCGTAATGCTGATGGTGAGTTCTTGAAAGGTTTTGTGTTTAAATGTGGTGTTAGCGATTCGCTGCTTGTTGAATTGTGGGCTCTTCTCTATGGCCTTCGCCTTTGCAAGGATCAGGGTTTGTCTCAGGTGATAGTCGAGTCGGATTGCGAGGTCGCGGTGAAGGCGATCAACTCTGAGTTAGCGATTCTCCCGCGCCATGGCCACTTGGTTCGTCAATGCAGGCAGCTAATCTGTCGTGATGGGTGGGTGGCGGTCCTGAACTTCGTCCGGCGCAGCAGCAACATAGTGGCCGATACTCTTACAAATTATGCTTTGGATTTAGCTTCTGATTTTTCTAGTTTGGATTTTGCTCCTATTTGTATTGCCAACTTAATAGCTAATGATGCTGTAGCCTCTAATGGGCAGAACTAAGTCTTTAAAAGTTCAATAAATCGCAGGAGCTGATGCTCCGTTTCTGAGCAAAAAAAAAAAAAAAAAAACTTTCACATTCATCTTTTTCAATCCTCTAATTTCTCAACTTCCATAAACTACTCTTAACTTCTTTCCACAAATTCCTCCTCTTACTTTTTTATTTATACTTTTCTTTATTAAGTTGTGTTAAGTTGAGCATGTTATCTCTTTTATCTCTTAAATCCACCAACAATGCTACAATTTCATTTTATATATTTTATTTATTCAAGTTAGATAAGTGCTTTAATTATGTAGGCTATATTTACACAAGAAATTTTAGTCTATGAAGTATTAAATAACATTTAAACAATTAATTTATGATTTAGAGTATAACTAATTTTTCAATTTATGGAATTGAATTGGAAAAAATCATTATTAGGAATAGAATCTGCATATATATACTTGTATATTTTTTCTTAAATCAAGAAAATTAGGTAATATTTATTATATGGAAGCCCAAATATTATATTGCTAAATTCCTATTTATTTTTATTTTTTTCATAATTCAAGAACCATAGATAGTAGTATATTTGTACCCTAGAATGTTTTTGACTTTGGATCTAGTGTAAGACAATCCTCCTGATAAGCGTGATTTAGTCGTTTAAACCATAATTATGCAAAAAAAACCAGACTAACTTAAACCACAGTATAAAGCAAGTAAGGGTCGATTTCACAGGGAGACAAATGATCTTTCGTAATGAAGTTTGTGATGTATATAACGTATTATAATCATATATGTACATTTTTCCACTCATTAAAATGAAATGTGTATTAGTATTGAAATCATGTACACATTTGTCTATTTCGTAAACGTAGCAAGTATAAAAGGTATTGTAATCATGTATACATGTATTACGATCATGTATATAACATAATATATTCATGTATAGTATTTATTCGTTGTAAAAAAAATTCAAGTGCGGGATCCGTTCTCTGTATATAAGTGTTCTCTTCTAAACATTATAATATGTATATACATTACGGGTATGGATCTTGTGAGAATGACATCTCAGAAGAGAAATGAGAATAAATTTGTTCGCTTGATTGCATTATATGAAAAGCTAAGATCGCGTGTGTGAAAAAAAATCGTGGATGTAAAATGTCACAAATGATTGTATATTTTCACTTAACTTAACCGTGTGTTTACAAGTAATATGACTATGCATTTTTTATTGATATGAATATGAATGCTCCTAATCGCATTCTATGTGATTTTTAATGTAAGTGTGTAATGACTATGTAAATTGTGATGAGAATGGTTTTGTATTTTAACATAACTTGATTGTGCCTTATCAAATAACATGATTGCATGTTTTAGATTAATATGAATGTACATGCTCCTAATCGTACTATATGTGCTTTTTCATGTGAGTGTGTAATGAGTGTGAAAAAGTGACTAGAATGTCTGTATTTTCATTTAGCTTTAAAATATAACTAGCTTATGTTAGACTCATGCTTAGCACAAGATAAGGCTAAATAATTTGATTAATGGTAAATGATTAATAACAATTTTTTAGAAACCACAATAACATAATTTCTTCACTTATGTTTGAAAATTTTCAACTTTAGATGGATATAAGAATCAAAATTATTTTTGATAATTTTCCACCCTATATATCGTTTTGCGAACTTGGATTAATTTTTTACCTTTATCATTGTATATATCATATACAAGTGTAAACCGCTTTTTTAAATGGTCAACATGATAGTTACTAGAAGTTCACAACTCTAAGATGTAAACGTGATGATTACCAGAAGTTTAGAATAAAAAGGTGGCTGAAAAAATAAGTTAGAGAAAGGTTAAAAAAGGAGCGGTAGGTGAAAATTAAAAAGAATTGAGAAAGTTGAAAAATAATTTAATCTTGATCATGGAAGTTATGGTATAATGAATTATTGGAGAAGATTTTCAAAATATACTTATTAAAAATGGGTAAAAGAGGTAGAGTAATAATGACATGGCTTAAGTAAAAGACTTGAAAAGTTCCTACTTGAAAGGTATAGAAGGACTAGTGTATATTTAGATAAATAATTCGATATATTTTATAAGCATACAAAAATAAACTTGACAGATTGTCAACGTCTATTCTATTTTAAAATAAATCATTATGTCATAAAAAATGGTAATTAGTTACAATCAAATGAGATTGAAATAAAGTTTTGTAGTGATGTCTAAAGAGGTTAAGAGTGAAGTTGAAAAAGATTAAGAAACGTTAAAAATAAAGTAGAGAGAATGGGGATCTAATGACATGGTAAGTTAATAGAAGTTAAGAGAGGTTAAGAAAAAGGAGTAGAGAAAGGTTTAAACGGAGAAGAAAAAGTGAGTATTGATGGAGAAATAAATAAAAAATTTTGAAAAAAATGTTTAAGAAATCATGACATGGTTGTATATGAAAGCTGAACAAAATGTATTTAAAAAGACATAGGACTCGGAAAAAGGTGTAACACAATCTCCGTGTGTTATATGAGGAGAGTTGTGGGTCATTTGGGGGACTTCTTTTTATTCATGGAGAACGAAATAGGATTGATTTACTGAATCGATGGTGGAGATTAAATCTCCTTTTCCTTTTAAGTTCAGATACAAATGTTACACGGTGACCACTTTGTAATTTCAATGAATTGTTGAACGCATTGAAAGTGAAAAAAAGCATTCGTAGTGAGAAATCGTGCATCCGTAGTACTTCATACAAAAAGTGAAAAAGTGCACCCATAACATCAAAAAGTGCAGTCACAACATTAAAAAGTGTATGCTTAGCAAGAAATCGTGCATCCATAGTATTTCATCTAAAAACTGAAAAAGTACATGCATAACATCAAAAGGTGCATTCAAAACTTTAAAAAGTGCATCCTTAGCTAGAAATCGGGCATCTGTAGAGTATTTCATATGAAAACTGAAAAAGTGCAACTATAACATCAAGAATTACAATCGTAACCTTAAAAAGTGCATCCTTAACGAGAAATCGTGCATCCATAGTATTTCATTTAGAAATTGAAAAAGTGCATCCATAACGTCAAAAGATGCATTCATAACTATATAAAATGCATCCTTAGCTAGAAACCGTGCAAACGTATAATATTTCGTACAAAAGCTGGAAAAGTATATCTATAACATCAAAAAGTGTAGGCATAACATCAAAAAGTGTATCCTTAAGAAAAAATCATGCATCCATAACATTTCATACAGAAACTAAAAAAGTGCATCCTTAACTGGAAATCATTGTCTGTATAATATTTCATACAAAAACTGAAAAACTACATCCACAATATCAAAAAGTGCAGTGGTAACATTAAAAAGTGCATCCTTAGCAAGAACTTGTTCATCCATAGTATTTAATCTAGAAGTTGAAAAAATGCATCCATATCGCTAAAAAGTGCATAATCGTTCCCAATTTTTCTTGACCATCGTGAATCCTGACTTGGCCGTTGAAACCCTACCTACAGTAACTTCGCAACTTTCCTCATCACCATCTCCTTCTTTCATCGTTAACACTCATAGAATCCATATGATTTTGTCTATTTTGTCAATTCATAAAATTATTCATCAATTGACCATCAATTTCCTGGATTCATAATTTTAGGTTTTCATATCCGGGATGTCTTACCGATTTTGAGCATGACATAAAGGTTTAAGGTTGAAACAAGTGCATTTAAGGTAGAAGAGACAGATCGAGAGAGTGGGGTAGAGACAAAGGATCGAGAGAAGGAAAGTCTGTAAATCGTCACGCGATCGCCCTAAGCGAGCTCTGTGATTAAACGGAAAATAGGAAAAGAAAGAAAAATTATATTTCTTAGTGAGCATTATAATAAAATGGCAAAAAAAATCCCTTGCATTAAAAAACTACATTAAAACATCAACGCTTGGAGTCCTCTCATCAAACGGCCCACAATTATTGATGCGCTCTCGTCCTCGTAGGAGGCAAAAGTGCGAAGGATCGCTTTTGATCGTCTAGGGTGCCTCTTCGGAATTGGCGGAAGTGAGTGATAAGCAACCTCCAACGTGATGGAGATCGGTTTTGAGGTTAACTCCACGTTAGGAATTACCAATGGCTTGATCAACGTGATGAACAAGGTACGAAACACGCACATTAGGTTTCCTTAGGGGCGAGCTTGGCTCGAGAACAAAGTTGAAGGCACGAGTTGTAAGTTAGGAGAGAACTCGACTAAACCAACAGTTACTTATATTCAATTATGCTTTAATTTAAACGTTTCAAGGTTATATCATTGAGGGTTTAAATAGAAAGAACTAATCCTAATCTAGGGAGAATTCTATCTTTTGCAAAAGATAGTGTTTTCTCCAAAAAAAACAAAAGATAAGAAAAGGAGGCACTCGAAAATCTAACATTCAGCCTAATTGAGTGTCTCAAAAGTATGAAATAAAATATCAAAAATTATATCTAATAATAAGCTAAAGACAAGTGTCTTGCTAATCAAGACAATGGCTCAGGCCGAGACCAAAGATGGGCCAAGGCCGGGCCGAGATGGTCCATGTCTTCTATCGGGTCATGGCTTGGGCCTTCTTCGCAATCGCACGCCTTGGAGCGCATGGAACAGGCCGGGAACGCGGAGACGGGCTCGCAACTTAGGGCGCAAAGAATGGGCCGTTAGTGAGGTCGGGCGCCGTGGAGCACATGACATGGGCCGTGTTGTGAGGCTCTCTTGATCGTAACAAGCAAATAAATTTATAGATCAAGACCCTGCTGAGTATAGCAGAGTTAGGTTCGTCCACGGGAATTATAAGAATCAAAGTGTAGCTATCAAATCCAAACACAAACAAAGCAAACACACAAAACCAAGGGAAACAAACGCTCGGAATCGACCCTATTGCAAACACACGTAACACAAAATTTTCAAAGAGAGAACCGCCCGGTACCGACGTGGGCTCGGACGGTACCGACCCTACACGAACACTTAAGAAGGCTTCGAAAGTTGATTAAAAACATCTAAGGCAACGGATTCACCACAACAAATCTATACATGCAATTATGAATCAATGATCAACCATAAAACAATCTCAATTATGACTTTCGCCAATAAAGTCAAGCACTTATCTCAACTTTCATAAAGATAAACAATTTCCTCCTATTTGTTTTCTAGGGAATTCAACTTTCTCTTCAAAACCCCAATTTTATCCAAATTTACAAATTAATCTTTTTATTCAATCATGGAACATACCTCAACTTTCATCAAGAAACTAACTTCAAACAAAAAATATAAATGATAGGATTTAAAAGGAAAGATTTTTTTTTTTATCAAAGATTCATACTTAACATACACAACCTTGTTGGGTTTCATCCCAACCCTCGAAAAGAGAACTACTTACAACTCATCATACAAAACACAATCAAAAAGAATTGGGAAGACATAATAAATCCAAAACAAACAATCTTTTAATTAGGAGAAAGAACTTACAACTTAAAATCCAAAAGCTTGCTCCACAATTTCTCCTCCTAAAAATCCCTAAAGGCACCCTTAGGGCCCTTCAATGGCGGACGCAGAACGAAATCAAAGAGGGGGCACACCTTGTCTAGGAGGTTTAATTGAATCAAGAATAACCAACAAGTTTAATAATTTAATACCTTAAATAGCAAAAAATAATCACTTATTTATCAAAATAAATTATATTTATGACATGTAATTTATGCAAAAATGGACTACTATATAAAACAATTGGAGAAAAATACATTAAATATGAATAAAAAACAAAATGATGTTATGGGGAATTGAACCTTGGTGGGATGAAAACAAAATTGAACAATAAACCATCTAGACTAGTTGACTTTCATGTCATGTTAATACCAATTAATTTAAAACATATTTATATTTAAACAAAGATTACATATATATTAATAATACCCGACGGGAGGGGGGCACGGGCCCCCGCAGGACCCCGCCTGCGTCCGCCTCTAGGGCACTTTATATAGTAGTTAGGATGTTCTTAAAATGAAACAAAATAATATCTAAGAGATCCATAAATAAAACATCTAATAAAAGTTAAACTTGGGTCGCAAGATTCATCCGTTCCGACCCGGGTCACGCTCGGTACCGATCGGCACTTGGGTAGGAAGGGTTGGGTTTGACTTTCTGTGTTGACTTTTTCTACGTCACCCGGAACCGACCCAAGGAGGGTCGTTACCGACCGTGACTAGGCTTGATTTCTTCTCTTCGAAATTTGTCCCAAAGCTTGACATCTACTCCATGTTCTTTCGTTGAATCTTCTCGACCTTCTTAGACATCATCTACCGCCTCAAAGACATCGACTTCACAAACTTCTTCCACCATGAACTCAACTTGAAACTCTTCAAACTGCTTAAATCACATTGACTCCTTGAACACTTCCTCTTCTCAAGACCAACCTCTAGCTACACTTCCACCACTAGCCACACCTCCTAAAAACTTGAAAAAGACCCGGAAACTCCTCCTCACCGCTTCAAAACCTACAAAAACAAACAAACAAGCGGATAGACTCCGGCTCTCGAAAGAGAACCGAAATCATATGCATAAAGACACAAAACAACTATAAAGGACTCAATCTAAATAACTAACAACCTACCAAACTTAACTAGAAAGAGTGACATCAGGCCGCGGCCTGGAGCGCATGCGGGCGAGCGAAGTTAGGGCTCGACCTGGGGTGCAAATGCGATCGATGGGGCACGGCCATAGAGAAGTGCGAAGCCGGCTATGGACGCAGACGCGAGCGATGGCTTGGCCAAGGGGCCCACCGCCAAACTTGGCACGCCATGGGCTAGAGATGGTGCGATGGATTGCGCCGGCATTCCGAGGCGGCCCGGGACGCGATCTTGATGTTGCGATGGGGCCATTGAGCCGTCCTCTTGGAGATAGGTGAAGGTGATGGCCTTGGACATCTCTAAGGAACCCATGCTTGCCAGCTCGTGCGATGATGGAATGAGTGGCTCAAGCCACTTGCTTGGCTCAGCTCCTAGTGATGGGGCCGTTGGAACGCACTTGTAGGGCGTCTTCCTCCTCCTTGGCCGACATGGTGGTCATCATCAATTATGTTGTGTATTTAGATTGGGTTTTAGCATACTTTTAGTGATGTTTAAGGTGCTTATGTTAGAGTATGGAGCGTTGAAGAAGGAAGAGTCGAGGTAGATTGAAGACCACTTAGAGCTGAAGTGAAGAGGCGGCGACCGGTGCCAGTGTCGAGGGTGTTTCGCCTTTTCAAATGTTGCGTTTTAATTATTAACCTTAGAGATATTATTTTTGGTCCGGTTTTTATGTACTTTTGGATGGTTTTGTTTTCTCATATCTAAGGAGCTTTAGACCTTTGTGTTTAGACCTATGTTTTGAGTTTGGATTAAATTGTTATTTTGGAGATTTTTATGGAGAACTAAGCATCTTTGCTTACATAGACAATTGAAGTGTTGTTCTAATTCAGTTGTGAGATTTCTAATTCCTTATCTATTGCATGGATTTCATCCTTTCTTTTGATTGAATTGTTATTAACTTGCTTAAATAATTTCTAGTCTGATCATCAGGGATTTATTGTTATTAGGTTATTGCTAGATATAAAGTGTTTTTGGTTGAACATCTCTATTTCATAAGTAGCAACTGCATAGTGCTATCATCTGGTTGTGTTGGTTGTATGTATAAGAGAATTGATTTGCATTCTAGGATAAAAGCTGATTGTTTTATCTTAGTTTTGTATCCAATTATATTCATATTGTTGAATGTTGCTAGTTAATTGAATTTTGATAGTTTCATGATTGTTCAACTAATTATGGTTAAGAGTATCTTGTTGTGCTATTAATTATACTTGAACAAGAATTGAGATTTCCATTAAATAGATACTGATTGAAATCGATGATCAATTTTTCAAGCGAATGTGGATATTTGTTTGTCTGAGCTATTTCCAAATAATGATTAATCAAATTCTTGAATTCTTAGGATTTGCATAGTAGTGTGTTACTTAATCCAAAAAACCCCTTGTTACTTCAGTTTGACAGAAGTCAGGACTACCAATGTTGGGTAGTCGTTAAGAAAGGAGACTTTAAGGTTGATGCTGATAAGGTTGAAAAGAAGATACATGGGGCCCAATGGAATGGAATCTCATAGAGACAAACAACAAGGTCGTTGTCCTCCTCTAGAACTCTATGTACGAAAAGGATGCTACTAGGGTTGAAAACCTATCCTCAGCTAAGGAGATATGGGATGTTGTAGAGAAGTTCTACATAAGGACGACAAACATAAAGGAAGGTTACCATATGAACGCCAAGAGGGAGTTCTTTTGTTTCCAAATGAAGAAAGGCAAGACTGTCCAAGACTATGCCTTCCACTTCGAGGATCTATGCAACAAACTCAATCAGTTGGGAATAACTAATAAGGAAATCACCAACAAAATGAAAGTGAAACATGTCATTGACAGACTTACTGGAGAATGGAACTTCAACATGACATTGTTCAAAGAGAACACCTCCAACAAATCTCTTCAATTGAGTGAGATCTTTGGATGTATGTGCGGGAATGATGTCTTGTGGAGTAGAGGGGCGCTACTATACGCATGGGTGCCTATTGGGTAGCCAAGATGTGGGAGTCCTCTCAAGTTCGAATCTCGGCTAAAAATCTCTCGACCTCAGCTAGACACTGCTCTAAGGCCAACGAACGTGGCGAGGGAGTGGAGCCTTGGCCATACAGGTCGTGTGCGTGCTCATCCATAGTTGCAGAATGCTCTACATGGACATCATCTAGCCGAGCCCCGAATCCTCCACGTGAGACATGATAGGGTCAAATAAAGACCAAGGCAAGCCACTCCCGCAAGTAATTAAAAACGAAGAAAACGCAAGGGATGGCTGACTATTTATGCCGAAGGGCGGCTGAAGGCCAAAGCTCAAATGAATATGGTGATCAAGCACTAAGAAGTCGATAAATGATATCTCACAAAATCACCCAAGTAAGCTTAACTAGCTAGGAATGCAATTCGAGATGAATAAGCACAAAACAATACACATCACTCGACACAAAATTGCTAGAAAAATAAAATTCGGTCCAAAGGGTGAGGGTAAGGGTAAAACGCTAGAAGCGCTAGAATGACTTGTTCCTCCGATATTTGATTTTGCCTACGCCGATCATTTGCCGTAATGCATTGTGGTTTTTATTTAATTTTTATCGGTGCAAAACAAGACACTTCTCTTCATAAAATAATCAAAATAAATCCAAAACTTTATCCTTGAATTTATTTGATGTATTTTATGGCTAGGCTAGGGTAAGATGGAAGTGGAAGCTTTTTTTTTTTTATATATTTGTACATCAACCTTGATTTTTTTATATATAGTTACGATCTGATTTTTTTTTTTGAAGATCAGTTTTGATTTTTTTTGGCTGGTTTTTGGGATAAGGCCGAATAGAAATGAAGATTGGGTAGGATATTTGTATGCAGATTTGGCCTTATTGTTCTGGTAGATAATGCCAAAGGAAACAAGAAGATTGGCTATGAGTGTTTAATCAAAGCAAATCCACACGTAAATAAGTACTAACAATAGTAGCATAAGAGGACGTCGCTCGCCGTAGCATCGATTGAGGCAAAGGAGCAAGGTGCCAAGGCCTGCGTGCCTAGGCAGTGTGCGTGCGGTCCAGCGTTGGTGCCTCAGCCAAGGTAACAAGCACTCCCATGGAATGGACATCATAGTCATAGATCTTGTCTAGACTAGCTTTGAGTATGATGGAGGTTGTCGCGTGACTAATGGATATCGCCCGAGCTCGGGTGATAGGTCTAATAGAGTGCACACTCACAAACTCCTTCTCGTCAGTAGTCGAGACCGGTATAGTCGTGGTCTCATCAAACAATCCAAAACCCCATTCTTTGTCTCTAGCAATCATAGTTCCCTTCCACCAGATGTGGAGGCTTGTTGTTGTTATCGACAAGCTCCATGTCCGACATCTTAACCTGCAGACTACTAAGAATCTAGAGCGTTCCTGCTCTGATACCAATTGTTGGATAGTAAATAGTTAGTAGATTTAAGGATGCTCTTAGGGAAGGCATTCCTTGCAGCGGAATACTTAAACAAAATAATAAACGCATGTAAGAAATAAGTAAGAATGACACAGGACTTGAAGATCGAGGAGCCCCACTTAGACCAACTAGTCTAGATGGGTAAACCTCTACCTCCGAGGATTTTGAATGACTTTCTTACACTTGTATTATGTGAGTCCTTACAGCTATTACACATGCGAATTTCATACTTCCCTAAACTATAAGATTCAGTCCCTATAGCTTACTAGTGAAATTCCTCTAAGCCCTAGCTTTCGTAACCTAACTCGATAAACACAAGTACAGAGAGTGATGCACGACAACCCGGGAAGATCGTCGGCCTCGGAAGCGATTGTAGGATCTAGACTTTGGACAACGCTCGTCTTCTTCAATCCTTGATGAAACTCGCACAATTTGATTCAGATGTACACACGAACAAGAACAAGAACGAAGGCAATTGCAAACCAATACAACAACTCTCAATTCAAATCAATCAGAGCAACAAAAGTCTCCAATGGCGTAGGACGAGAAACAAAGTTCTCTTCTCAAAATACGCTCCAAATAAAAGAAGCAAAGCTAATGCAATTTATAGGATTGCATAGCATCTAGGGTTCCTTAAATTCTATCATAAAAATAAGATAATATATAAACAAATTAGGTAATGCAAGATAAGAGTTTCCAAAACGAAGAAATAAGGAAAGCCCGCCGTTTTCCGGATCGTCCCCGTCTCAAGATCGACCTATGGGGGGTCGTGCACGACCCTATTAGGGTCGGTTCTGAGAGGGAGTGTAAAAATCTATCCTGGCACGACCCATGGGAGGGTCGTGCACGACCCTGGGAGGGTCGGTCTTGAGAGTATCTTGGTTGACGATGGCTTCGTTCTTCCGGCTTTCAAGCAAGATTACCGGTTTCTTCTTAGAACTCTCTTCAAGCCTCGAAGACAAACACTCGAGGGCCAAAGTTGTGCCTCTCATGATCTTCTTGGCTCGACTTCTTAGCTTGACTTGAATGACTTCATCTTTCTTGAACTTGAATGCTCGCGACTTGTGGAACGGTCTTAGCCTAGCTTGTCAGTGCATGATCTTCTCTATCATTCTTGTATCATTGGCTTTTCTTATTTCTTTGTTTTGGAAACTCTTATCTTGCATTACCTAATTAGTTTGGATATTATCTTATTTTTATTATAGATTTTTGGAAACTCCACTTTAGTTTTTGTATTTGGTATCATTTGGTATCCAGAGTCAGACGACTTTGACATTAAGTGGTATAAGTGCTTCTACTTCAATTCAATGTCTCGAGTTGATATACCGAATCAAATTGATCTCTTTTATGGAGATTATGATCCTTATTGGTATTTTGTTTGGGAGCACAATACTAATTCTTTCTTGGATTATCATTGTTATGATGGTGTTGATGGTTTGCATGCTGTCACAAGTGTATTTCATGGTGATGCTTATTATTGGTGGATTAATGATGTTCATCAACGTCGTCTTAGTGGTCAAGAAACTATTATTTGTTGGAATCAACTCAGATGTGTCATGAGAAGGAAGTTTGTTCCAATTGAGCATGGTAGACGAGTGGAGATGTATAACAAGTGTAAGCAAGGGTTTTCTCGTTCGCCTCTTGCATATTTCATGGAGCTTGAAGAGTTGCTTGATTTTGCTGGTATGTCTCTTAGTTCTGAACATATTTTCTCTTGTTTCTATGATGGTTTGAATACCATATACCAAGAATTCTTAGAGAGCCAACCGAGAGACGATGTGAATGAGTTGGTTCGGGTTGCTATGAGATTTTACTATGATGTTCAAAGGTATATGGAACGTGAAGTTGCATGGACTACTCAAATAGTGGCTCCATCTAAAGTGGAGGAGGAGAAATCAGCTTCCTTAGTTGAGGAGGAGATTGCCACCACAGCGGAAGTTACCAAGTCATTGTCTTGCATCGAGGTGTCGGAATGTGTTAACATGGTTCATATGGAAACAGTTGTCCCTTCAACCTCAAATTTTCTGGAGCATTGTGATTCTATTCTTGAGGAGTCTCTACAAAATTTCAGACCGATCGAAGTCCGTTTGCCACTAGTTTCTTCACATCCATTGTTAGAAACCGATACTTCATCTATGATGATCGTTCCACAAACAAACCTTGAGATTTTCAAGCCCAAATTTGTAGGTCATCTTATTATTGCAGGATTGAACTCTCCACAACATTTCAGCAAGTTTTATGGTCGTTTGCTCACTAGACCGTACAACTTGTCTTTTAGCACTCCGGTGTCGTCTTTGCTTGACTTTATTGGATTTTTGCCAGTTGATACTCTTGAATTACTATCATCCTGACTATGGCAATGAGTATGCGATTGTTTCATTGCATTATTTGCATGAGTTTGTTGGCTTCTTCTCTACACCTTTCGACAAATCGAGGACGATTTGCAGCCAAATGGAGGAGAATGATACAAGAATGATAGGAAAATCATGCACCGACAAGCTAGGCTAAAAACGTTCCACAAGTCGCGAGCATTCAAGTTCAAGAAATATGAAGCTATTCAAGTCAAGCTAAGAAGTTGAGCCAAGAAGATCATGAGAGGGACGACTTTGGCCCTTGAGTGTTTGTCTTCGAGGCTTGAAGAGAGTTCCAAGAAGAAACCAGTAATGTTGCTTGAAAGCCGGAAGAACGAAGCCATCGTCAACCAAGATACTCTCAGGACCGACCCTCCTAGGGTCATGCTAGGATAGAGTTTTACACTCCCTCTCAGGACCGACCCTAATAGGGTCGTGCACGACCCCCCATAGGTCGATCCTGAGACGCGGACGATCCGGAACGGCGGGCTTTCCTTATTTCTTTGTTTTGGAAACTCTTATCTTGCGTTACCTAATTAGTTTAGATATTATCTTATTTTTATGATAGATTTTTGGGAACCCTAGATGCTATGCAATCTTATAAATTGCATTAGCTTTGCTTCTTTTATTTGGAGTGTATTTTGAGAAGAGAACTTTGTTTCTCTTCCTACGCCATTGGAGACTATTGTTGCTTTGATTGATTTGAATCAAGAGTTGTTGTATGTGTTTGCAATTGCCTTCGTTCTTGTTCTTGTTCGTGTGTGCATCTGAATCAAATTGTGCGAGTTTCATCAAGGATTGAAGAAGACGAGCCTTGTCCAAAGTCTAGATTCTACAATCGCTTCCGAGGCCGACGATCTACCCGGGTTGTCGTGCATCAAAGAGAAATCAAACCTCTCGTGTTTCACAGTCCCTTGGAAACACACTATACTCTTCGTTACAAACAGTTTGATTGTATGGTGGACTTCTTCTTTCAATATAGCTCACTCTCTCTCTCTCTCTCTCTCTCTCTCTCTCTCTCTCTCTCTCTTTGCTCTTGAGTTCTCTCTTGTGTTCTTGAATGCTCTGTTGAGAGAGTTGGAAGAAGTCAAATTGCATTGAATGATTTGGACTTGTATTTATAGGCGATGTGAAATGGCTCCTTTCCTAGGACCCTTTTACCCTTGGGTGTCCTCAGAGATGTTTTGGGGATTTTTTCGCATCTTTCCAACGTTGTACATCCGTGAAACTTTGTCTCCACGTGAAATTAAGCTCTTTTTTTTTGCTGGGAAGCTTCCACATGATCCTTGGGATGAGTTTGTCGAAAGCGACATGTTGGAAGCTTGCATTTTGTCTCTATCATCTAAAGCTTCTGAGAATTGCGGCTGCAGGTGATAGAATCCTTGTCGGGCAGCCTTGACTTTGTTTGAATTTGAACGTTGGGCATTGACTCGGCTAAGTCGTCGTGCCAAGATCAAAGATAAATAACCCAAACAAACAAACTAGTATAACATGCAAGTAAGGGGTCGAACCCAAGAGAACTATGGCTTCTAGTATCAAGATATTTATCAACCAAAGTTATGGGGGGAAATCAAAGAGATATCTAAACTAAACTAACCTAGAAAACAAAACAAACAAATAAACATAGAAGGGAAACATGTTCATTCAAAAGATCCACTCATGAAATAATCACTCGATCATAGATTCATCCATTGACTTCATTCACACCTGTGGTTAATTCCTATCCTGATCATTAACAATCGCAAGTCCACGGTCCAAGCAATTCTATAACCCTAGGCAAGGACGCTTAAACCTGGAATTAGCATAGAGAACAAGGATATTAGAAAATCAAATCATGCAATCAAGCTACGAGTCTTATGCACGATTAAACCATTGAATACTCTTCCCTAAACTAGTCCACGGTCCTGGAATAGAGTTGTTTCGAGAAATAGGAAAGATGCATACACAACAACCAATCCTAAATCAAACGATAGATCTAAGTCAATCAAACAAGTTGATGAGGCTCATAAAATCAAACATAGATCATGGGATGAAGCATAAGAGTATCAATATTAACCAAAGGATAGAAATCAATTACCAAAACCTCACAAGTTCATACATCAGAGCTTCTTCCTTAAACAAACCCAAGGAGACTAGCTCTCCATAACTAAACTAAAACCTAAAAGAGAAGAATTGGAAAATAATAATGGAGTAATGGATACCTAAAAACCTAGGGATGACTCCTCCTTATATAGCCCAAAGAACAAGCTCCACGAGATAGATAAGGAAAGAAGCAAAAGATAGAAAAGGAAACAAAATAGAAAGATTTCGGCCCGCTTCGATCCGGCATCACCGCGATCGCGTCGTCACCACCGTGCCCGCGCTTTCACAACTGAGAAGAACAAGTCGGTCTCGGCAGCTACCGCGGGCGCGTCGGCCAAGCCGCGGTCGCGGTATTCAGACAGAACCACTAATCTCATTTCGGAGGCTGTTTTGACCATCTTCGGCTTGAAATCTGACTTTCCTGTAAAACGATGAATTGAAGCCCTCGAAGTTAGCTTTCCATTGACACTAGAATCATCTCAATCCGACCTCTGTAGCTCAAGATATAGCCTTCACAAGTAAGTGGTGTCGCGCATACAGCTCAAAACGCCTTAAAACTCTTGATTCTTGCATTCTTGTGCCTTCGGCCTAGATATTACAATCACCACAAAATCTAACCTAAACACACTCAATATAGCCATAACATACAAGAGTTAACTCATACAAAATAGGATGAATCAAATTCCCCCATACTTAGATCTTGCTCGTCCTCGAGTAAGCTCAAAACAAATATAACTAGAAAGCACATCTAAGATCTCAGGAAATACAAGGGAAGATAAAAACACTCAACTCACAACCCGAACCCAAAAATATAGAGAAATCATGAGCATAAAACAATAAAACTCAAACACACACCTCACAACAAGATATAACACTCAAGCTCTAAAAAGTGTAGAGCAACTTAGGATCTACCCAAATCTAACATGAAGCCCCAAAGTCCCCAAGCAAGAATGATCCTAAAACACTCGAATTTTACCGCTCAATTCTGCTTAGGCGCCCTTTCGGTGAGGCCGGGGTGAGGCCGCGGTATCCATGCAGTGGCGAATCTTCGTCTTTAAGCTCTTTAACTCTTGATTCTTCATAACTTGTGTCTTCGGTCTTCATATTACAATAACGCTCAAAACTAACCTAAACACACTCTAAATCATCTCAAAATACAAGAGTTAACCTATACAAAATAGCCTGTATCAATCCGGTGGTTGCCGAGACGAGTTATTCTTCTCTGTTGCGAAAGCGCGGGCGCGGTGATGGCGGCGCGACCGCGGAGATTCCGGATCCAAAGTGGGCTGAAATCTTTCTATCTTGTTTCCTTTTCTATCTTTTGTCTCTTTCCTTATCTATCTCGTGGAGCTTGTTCCTTGGGCTATATAAGGAGGAGCCAGTCTTAGGTTTTTAGTACATTCTACCTTCTACCTTCTTCCACAAGTTAGGTTTTTAGTTTAGTTATGGAGAGCTAGTCTCCTTGGGTTTGTTCAAGGGAGAAGCTCTGATGTATGAACTCGTGAGATTTTGGTAATTGATTTCTATCCTTTGGTTGATATTGATTCTCTTGTGCTTTATCTTATGAATGTTTATTGTTTCTCTAGGAGTAGCTAACCTATTGAATTGATTTATGTTCTATTGTTGGATTAGGTTTGGACCGCAGACAAAACTAATCTGTGAAAACAAGTTAACCTAGACCTGTTGTCTATGCAACTAGGATTAAGAAGAGAATTGATTGTTTTATCTTGCAATTGACTCGTAGCTTGATTGTTTGATATTATATCCTGCATATCCTTGTTCACTATGCTAATTCTAGGTTAAGCGTCTTTGCCTAGGGTTATAGAATTGCTTGGACCGTGGACTTGCGATTGTTTATGATAAGGATAGGAATTAACCATAGGTGTGAATGAAATTTGACTCGGCTAAAGTCGTTGTGCCAAGATCAAAGATAAATAACCCAAACAAACAAACTAGTATAACATGCAAGTAAGGGGTCGAACCCAAGAGAACTATGGCTTCTAGTATCAAGATATTTATCAACCAAAGTTATGGGGGGAAATCAAAGAGATATCTAAACTAAACTAACCTAGAAAACAAAACAAACAAATAAACATAGAAGGGAAACATGTTCATTCAAAAGATCCACTCATGAAATAATCACTCGATCATAGATTCATCCATTGACTTCATTCACACATGTGGTTAATTCCTATCCTGATCATTAACAATCGTAAGTCCACGGTCCAAGCAATTCTATAACCCTAGGCAAGGACGCTTAAACCTGGAATTAGCATAGAGAACAAGGATATTAGAAAATCAAATCATGCAATCAAGCTACGAGTCTCATGCACGATTAAACCATTGAATACTCTTCCCTAAACTAGTCCACGGTCCTGGAATAGAGTTGTTTCGAGAAATAGGAAAGATGCATACACAACAACCAATCCTAAATCAAACGATAGATCTAAGTCAATCAAACAAGTTGATGAGGCTCATAAAATCAAACATAGATCATGGGATGTTGCACAAGAGTATCAATATTAACCAAAGGATAGAAATCAATTACCAAAACCTCACAAGTTCATACATCAGAGCTTCTTCCTTAAACAAACCCAAGGAGACTAGCTCTCCATAACTAAACTAAAACCTAAAAGAGAAGAATTGGAAAATAATAATGGATTAATGGATACCTAAAAACCTTGGGATGACTCCTCCTTATATAGCCCAAGGAACAAGCTCCACGAGATAGATAAGGAAAGAGGTAAGATAGAAAAGGAAACAAGATAGAAAGATTTCGGCCTGCTTCGATCCGGCATCACCGCGGTCGCGTCGTCACTACCGTAACCGCACTTTCACAACAGAGAAGAACAAGTCGGTCTCGGCAACCACCGCGGTCGCGTCGGCCTGGCCGCGGTCGCGGTATTCGGACAGAACTACTGATCTCACTTAGGAGGCTGTTTTGACCATCTTCGGCTTGAAATCTGACTTCGGTGTAAAACGATGCATTGAAGCCCTTGAAGTTAGCTTTCCATTGACACCAGAATCAGCTCAATCTGACCTCTGTAGCTCAAGATATAGCCTTCACAAGCAAGTGGTGTCGCGTAGACAGCTCAAAACGCCTTCAAACTCTTGATTCTTGCATTCTTGTGCCTTCGGCCTAGATATTACAATCACCACAAAATCTAACCTAAACACACTCAATATAGCCCTAACATACTAGAGTTAACTCATACAAAATAGGCCAAATCAGGCATTTTGGCGTGCGTTTCTTCTTGATAGGGACGACTTCCCTATCATGCAGGAACCTTGTTCTTGTTCGTTTGATTGTTGAAGTCCGGTGCGTCCCTCTAGTCTAGGGAAGGCTCTGAACTTGTTGTCCTTTTCTCATGATGAACGTTCTTGGAAGCTTTCCTAGGATAAACACTTGGACAAAACACATTAGATGGCATGGAGTTTGTCATTATTAAAACTAAGGACGGAGATTGTTGATTCAATGTTAATGACTAGCGTATCTAACATCGTCCCAACAAATTGAATGATGAATTAATCATCATCGAAACCTTATCTTGGATTTCAAATTTTAGTTGTAGTGTTGTCTCCTGGTGTGTATCTCCAAAGCAGTCCCACATAGCTTTTCTGTTTTTCATTAATCTTCCTCCATTGATCGGTGGGGCTTTCAGTCCGAGAGGGCATGCTTGTTGTGGACCCATTGTTGATGGG
This sequence comes from Polygonum maritimum, assembly GCA_963924305.1. NCBI lineage: Eukaryota > Viridiplantae > Streptophyta > Magnoliopsida > Caryophyllales > Polygonaceae > Polygonum > Polygonum maritimum. The sequence goes on along the minus strand of OZ002731.1, from coordinate 7,777,583 downwards.
AGATGGCAGCGGCTTAGAAGCATCTAGAGCGTCATTTTGAAGGAGTCTCGGGAGGTATGGGGCATGCAGCGCGTTCAATATAAAATTGTTATTTTTTATTTGTAGTTTTTAAGGCAATGTTTTGTTGGAACGATATTAAGGACGCCAGTCATTAATATCTAAACCAATAATGATCGTTCCTTGTTTTGATAATGACAAACTCAAATGTATTTAACAAGTTGTCCAAGTGTTGATTTCAGGTAAGGTCCAGTGGACGCATATGAACGAAAAGGACAACAAGTGAACGGCAGTCCCTAAGCTGTAGGGACGCACGTCATCAGAACTTCCAAAGCTAAACGTAATTGGCCAAGTCCCTGCGCAGATAGACGGCGTCCTCATCAAGAAGGGACGCGCGCCAAAATACGGACGAAGTTCAAATTCAAATCAAGGCCGCACCAACATGATTACATCACGTCCGGCCGTAGTCCTCAGAAGGAAGCTTCCCTTGTCTGGGCACGTGTAGACAACTCCAAAGATGTCGCTTTCCCAGCGATGGTCCCCTACCCACGCGGAGGCTTCCCAAGCGTCAACAGAGTTGACTTCCTCAAGAGGCTCATCGCACCGTTGATCAAAGATCAAGAATCCTGCCAAGCCTCAGAGGACGCTAGAGGACAAGAACCACTTTCGCTATAAATAACCCCCCAAGGGTATGCATAGCGGTGTGGACTTGGTGGACTTTGAAGACTTTCTCTCAAGCTCTCCCGAAGCATTCAAGAACACGAACGAAGATCAAGAAGATCAAGTGAGCTTGAAGCAAGAGAAAGAAAGTCCAACCACATCAAATCCGAAACAAACCACAAATCAGTTAGAGTTGTAGTTTGTCTCTCACAACGAACCGTGAGAGACGTGAGTGATAGCTTCCTTATAGCTAAGAGTGTTAGGTTACTTGTTAGGTTGAAAGGAGTGTTACTAGTGAGGCTAAGGACGGACGCTTAGCTCAGAGAAGTGTAACGACTCGCCTAAGGTGTAAGGACTCACTCTTAATAAGATAAGGAACGGCTATTGAAAATCCTCCAACGGAGGTAGAGGTTTACCCATAAGACTAGTTGGTCTTAGTGGGGTTCCTCTATAAATTCCTGTGTTCACTTATCTTATCTTGTATTCTGTTAAGTCTATTTTCCGCTGCACTAAAGGACGCCCTTAACCCAGTTAAGGACGCCCTCTTTAACTGACTTACGATCCAACAATTGGTATCAGAGCAGGCGCTCTAGATTTTGTTGAGTTGCAGGTACAAGATGGACATGGAACCTATTGGAATCTCTTTTCTAAAGCCTCCCCGCCTGACGGACGGCAACTTTAACCGCTGGAAGATCCGCTTCGAGAACTTTTGCAGAAGTCAGAATTATCAATGCTGGAGAGTGATCATGAAAGGTGACCTTACCATCCCTGATGACAAGAAAGACAAAGAGGACGAGTGGGGTCCTGACGAATTCAAGCTTTTGGAAACAAACGCTAAGGCAATATGCTTCCTTCAAGCGTCCCTTTGCGAGAGGGACGCCACCCGGGTTAGCAATCTGGCAACGGCCAAACTACAATGGGAAGCTCTTGAGAAGTACCATGTGGGTACGGCGGAGATGAAGGAAGACGTTAAGCTTGAAATCAAACGAGAGTTTTATGCCTTCAGAATGCTGCCTAATGAAACTGTCAAGGACTACTCATACCGCTTTGAAGCTCTTGTGACCAAGATGCGAAATTTGGGCATCCCAGAAGATGAAATCTCAATGAGGAACAGAGTTGGAGTAGTCATTGATGGACTTATAGGAAAATGGAATTTTGATAGGACTACGTTCAAGGAGAATACAGCCAACAAGACCCTGGATATGGAAGAGATCTATGGGAAGCTGAGAGGCTATGAAGCAAGAAGGGAAGCCGATATGGCTGAATTGGCTAGGAACCCCCAGACAGATCTCGCTTTGATGACGTCAACTCCAGAGTACGCTGAGTATCTGCGCCACCAAAGAGATATTGCCTTAATGGTGGAAGCAAATAAAAATGAGAATCGTGAAAGAATGCGTGCTCAAGCCTTGAGAGAGAAGGAAAGCAAGACCAAGGAACAGCTAGAAGAAGAGGAAGAGATTGCCCTTCTACACAAAGTTGCTCGCTTATGGGGTAAAAAGACCAGAGACTCCAAGAAGAACAAGATGCCTTACAAAAAGGAGAGTCCCAAGTATACAGAGGCAGAGATGAAGGAACTTACTTGCTACAAGTGTAACAAGAAAGGACACTTTGCCAAAAGGTGTACTACGGGACTAAGCTCAAAAGAAATGAAGATGAAAGCCCTCTTGGGGGCGTGTGAAGCCGCATGGGATAATGTGAGTTCTGATGATGAAGAACCCGAAGGACCAGTGGCGTACATAGCCATAGAGGACGCCTCAGATGATGAACAAGTGGCGTACATGGCTGTGGAGGACGCCCCAGTCATTGAAGAGGACGCTCCTGAAAAGGAACAAGAGGTAACTCGTGAATCCATGATGAATTCCTTGGAGAAGTGTTCCAAAACCAAACTTATTATGCTCATTAAAAGAATCATGGAAGAAAGCGTAGTCATGCAACATAGAATGGATGAACTTGAACTTGAAAGTGAAAATGTGTTAGTTGAATGTGAGAACTGTGCTACAGTATCATTACAACTAGAGTCCTCATGTGTCGAAGTCAAATCCCTGAAAACTGAAGTGATGTGTCTTAAGCTAGAGAATGCTAAGCTTAGGGAAGAGGTGAAAGTGTTAGGAAAGAGCCCAGCAACTGAGGAAGTACAACCAATGGTGTTTGTCCCAGCCAAAAGAGGACTAGGATACGAGTCTGACACTAGGAACTCTCTCCCTAGCGACTTTGAGGCAAGCAAAACCTCAGAATTTGAATTAGAAAGGGAAAAGACCAAGAATCTCCTTGAAAGAATTAGAGTCCTAGAAAGTGGAGAGAAAAGTCAAGAGGACTACTACACTAACTCCACCAGTCATAGGATTTATAAGAAAATTGCTAAAGGGAAGGGTTCGAAAGTCTGTAACCCTCAAAAGATGAAAGAGAACAAAATCCAACGTCCCAACAAGAAGTACTACCTTGGTACTTACTATAGGACGTGTTGGTATTGTGGAAAAGGATATCACTTTAAATATGAATGCTCAAAATTGAAGAACGACATTGAAAGTGGCAAAGCTGCTAGGACTAACATTGAAAATAATAAGTCTGTCCCTAAGGTTAACCCTAGACGTCCTAGATGTTCTAAGAGTTCTTTCCGAAAGCATGCTATGTCAAATGACGTGAATATAAGTGACTATATGCCAGAACCAAAGTTCTATTTCTGTAACGAACCAGGTAAGGAACACCTTGCCTGGGTCGCCAAACACTAACTTTGTTTTGGCAGGTGGAAGTGAGGGGACGCCCATGGATCATTGATAGTGGCGCCTCAAATCATATGACAGGAAGCCAGATCCATCTCACTTCTATCCAAAGTAGCGCCACGGGAGGAACTGTCTCGTTTGGCAACAAGGGCAAAGGAAAGATAAAAGGGACGGGAACTACTATTCTCAATCTGTCTATCAAAGCGACAAATGTTAGCCTTGTTGAAGGACTTGGCTTCAACCTCCTAAGCGTCTCTCAAATGTGTGATCAAGGTGAAAACCTAGTCACATTTGACTCAAAGGAGTGCCTCGTCATCAACAAGAAATCAAACAAAGTCGTACTCAAAGGAGTCCCACATGCAAGAGGTCAAGAGAATCTTCAGATACCTCAAGGGACGGGATGACCTATGTCTATGGTATCCCAAAAGAACGTCCCTAAACCTGGTAGCGTACTCTGACGCAGATTACGCTGGCCATGTTGTGGATAGGAAGAGCACCTCAGGAATGGCTCAATTCCTGGGCTCGTGCCTTGTATCTTGGGGATCCAAAAAAACAAAACTCCGTGGCACTCTCAACCGCGGAAGCTGAGTACGTTGTTGCTGCTTCGTGCTGCTCACAAGTCCTATGGATCAAGTACCAACTTGAAGATTATGGTACGTTCCTCAACACAGTCCCTATCTTGTGTGATAACACTAGTGCTATAAGTATTGCCAAAAATCCTGTTCATCATTCTAGGACGAAGCATATTCATATAAGACATCACTTTCTTCGTGATAATGTTGAACTTGGATTAATTAGAGTGGATCATGTTAGGACTGAGGACCAAGTGGCCGATATTTTCACAAAAGCACTTGATAGACGTCCCTTCGAGCACCTCCGGTTGCTTTTGGGGATGATAACTTTTAAATGATCAAGTCCCGTTCTATTATTCCCTCTATGATTGGCTATGTTTTGTTGAGAACTTGTTCTAAAGTGTGTCATGCATTTTAAGTCATCTTTAAAGGACGCTAGTCTAAGATATGTGTTTCGCTTGTGTTTTTGAACGGTATTCAATTCGCTTTTCATCTCAAGAGTATCCCTGATCAAACTACCCTCATTGCAAGCCGAAATGATGGGAACTCTAAGCTTACCCAGGCCGAGAATCTTGCAAATGCGTCCTATGAGCGTTCTTTGTTTTATCTTTACGGGACGTACTTGCTTGATTTTCAAAAATGGTTCTAAGTGATCAAAAGGGACGCATGTTAAGAGCCGAGAGTTGTCCGTACAGAGTTCTAAGTTCAGAGGTTGAGATCAGTGTCTGGGACGCCGTGGTTCAGTTCAGTGAAGTGAAGTTTTTGTGTTGAAAGGACGCCAGGTCAGAGTCCTTTGCCGTTGTGAGAAGTTTGAATGTTTAAAATTGGGAAGGTGAACCGTCTTAGAGAAGCTTCAGCGAAGATCTCGGGATATGCGCAAACAGTGCTCAACAGCTGTATTTCTTAGCAAAGAAGAAAGCCACGTGTGGGAAGGCGGATGCAGGAAGCCGAGTGTAAAGACCCTGTTACCCCTGACCGTCCAACTTCGTCTTCTTCCTATAAATACCCACCTGTGCACTCCGAAAAACTTTCTTCGCTCATCTGTTGGTTGCTCACTTATAGAAATCTCTCAAGATCTTCAAAATCTTCAAACGCATCCCGAAATCTCTCCCTAAACCCTAATCTTCCTCTATATAAACCCTCTCTCAAATGGCCAACACCAGAGCTTCAAAAAAAAACCTTCACCCTCGTCGGCGGCGAAAAACCCTAGCTCCTCGAGATCTCCTCCGGTGAAAGGCCGGTCATTAATGGAGTCAAGAGGCAGACCTTCCGGCCGCCAAGAACCCCCTCGCCACCATTCTTCGTCTCAATCCACCAAGCGCCGCCACTCCAACACCCCTCCTCAGCCCCTTCGCTCCCAACCACCTCCACAAAAACCCCAATCTTCCCGATCCCAATCCAAACCCGCTCAAAAGCGCTTCCAATTTCTTGAGAAGCCCTTCAAACCCGAGCCTGAACCAGCCAATGTCGCCAAAGGCTCCGTCGGAGGACTCCCCGCCCAACCCAAACGCCGTCCTCCCCTTGACCCTCTAATTGAGGATTGGCTTGAAAAAGAGCCAAGGACGCTCGCCAACATCTGTCTTAGGGCGTCCACTCACGAACATCCTCCCAAAATCCAAAGACTCCTCCACTACTTCATGATCACATATGTCAAGCCTCGCCTTGAAGAAACCAACAATACCAACCCTCCCTTTATGGGGCCAGGCATCATATCCGACACCTTTGGTGGAACCGTGGACGAGCTCGCCAAACTGCTCCCTGATATCATGGAGTTCGTTGTGGCTCCTGCGGGCTCCGTCCCTTCCCAAAAACGCAAAAGGCCTTCCTCTCCCCCTCCGTCCAAATCGCTCCAAATAAAAGGCCCTTCCTCCTCTCCACCAAAGCCAATCCCTTCCTCTCCTCCTCCTGCCCCAAAGCGACGCCTCAAGACCTCTGCTCAGCTTGAGGGCGTCACGGATGAAGAAACGGCCGCCATTCGCCTCTCCGAAATTCAACTGGAAAAAGAGGAGAAGGCGCGCCAAGAGCAAGAGCAAGCAGAGAAGGACGCCGTTCAGAAGGCGATCCAAGCGAGTATGCAGGACATTCCTCACCTCCCTCCACCTCCTCCAAGGGTAGAGGACGCTCCTCAAGTCCAGGCCAAGGACGTTCCACAAGTACAGGTCCAGGCCGAGGACGCTTCCCCTGCTAAACTGCCGCCTCCTCCCTCTGCTCCGCTTAAACTGAAGCCTATCTCAATGGTTCCGCCCAGTACCTCATCTGCCCCCCCCACCAAAGCTAAGATCAGAACTCCTACTCCCTCTCCTCCCAGAGCTTCAACTCCTCCTCCTCCGCCTGCTCAGGCCGTCGAGGAAGCTGCTCAAGTCAAAGGGACGCCTCCTTCAACCGTCCCTACAGAGTCCTTGGCAAGGACTCCAGCTGTGAACGCGCCTCCTACAGAATAGGCGTCCACTGCTGAGGACACTGAGATGATTGAGTTCCAAGAACAACGGAACGAAGCCTCAGATGAAGAGGACGCCCCTCCCCAGGATGAGGAACCTGAGGACGAGGAGGGCGATGGAGATGAAGAAGACGCTGGTGATGAAGTGATAATGAGCAATGGCTCCAAGCAGAAACGCTTAAAGAAAATCCTATCGCCGCTCCTCTTCACCGCCCAGTTTCTGGAAGAGAACCAGCGCCAAGAGTTCTTGGAACTACTTGAGTTCCAGGGATGGACGCACTTAGGCGCCGAGGCCGCCGACGTTGACCCTGATGAGGTTCTCCGTTTCTACTCCAAGTTTGAAATCACAGAAGTAAACGGGTAGCCTCAGGGGACATTTGAAATAGATGGGGACGAGTACTCAGTTGCTGAGGGCACCGTTCGCAAAATGCTAGGCCTGCGTCCTTCTCCACCAGATGCTCTGCATGATCTGCCTTGCAAGAATTTCGCCCGCTTCTCCCAGGAAGAAATCCTCAGCAGAATATTCAATGGGAGACAGCCAGCTGCTAAGGATAGAGTCGCTCATTGCCTCACCAAGACGGGCGTCCTTGCGCATCACTTCATTGTGCGCATGGTCGTCCCCCGCCAAGAGAAAAAGTCCATTGTTCAGATTACTGATAGTATCCTCTTGGACGCCTTCTTGGAACGCAAGCCGATAAACTTGCCACGGGTAATCTTGGAACACATGGGCAAGTGCACAGGAGGCAGGCACTCTCTTCCCTTCCCCGGCCTGGTCAAGCAAATTCTGGAGCAGCAAGGACTCTATGCTCCTAAACAAGAACGTTCCTTTGGCATTCATTGGGACGTCAGGCAAGTCACACTCCCTCCAGTTGGAAAACACAGGTGTGATGAGCCCCTTCCGTCCGTCAAGCGCCAAATGGAAAAGGAACGGAAAGAGGCTGAGCGGAAAGCTAAAGCTGAGAGGAAAGCTCAAGCTGCTGCTGCTGCAACTGAGGAAGGAGGTCCTGAAGTTGAAAATCTTCAAGTAGTTGGGACGCTAGCTGAGGACGCTGCTGATGAAGAGGACGAGCTCGATGGTATGAGCGTCCCTGATGAGGCCGAGAAACACTCTACGAAGTATCTGATGGGCATGATGATCGAGAACCAGTGCATGATGATTGATCTAATTCAACAGGTTCACGACACCCTTCACGTCCACACAGAACTTCTTGAGCGCAACAACGAGCTCCTTGCACAGAACAACCACCTTCAGGAGCAACACCTCAAGGCCCTTGGCAAGCGTCCTCGCAAATGATCACCTCCCCCCTCTCTAACCCTGAAACAGTTTATCTTTTCTTTTGTTTTTGTCCCCGTTTTGGAACTCTTGTTGAATGTCTGTAATGATCGAACTCTATTTCTCTTGAATGGCGTTCATTACATTTGTGATTCAATGTGTCTAAGCGTTCCTTTCTTTAGTTATGACTTTGTGCTTGCATGCCTTTCAACTTGTTCTCCTTTTCGATGATGCCAAAAGGGGGAAGTATAGTTTTGCAGAGATGCGATTGTCTTTGAGTTGTCATAGAAAGCATGTGTTTAGGGGGAATTTTCGGCCAAGTCCAAAGGACGCTAGTTAAGAATAAGATAGAACGCACTTAAGAATAAGATAGAACGCACTTAAAAGAATGTGTTGCATGCCAACCTAAGCTGAAAAGAAAATCAAGTGTAGTTTCTCATGCTAAAAGCTTTACCTCTGTGCGTATTATTTGAAAGAGTTTGTCATCATCAAAAAGGGGGAAATTGTTGGAACGATATTAAGGACGCCAGTCATTAATATCTAAACCAATAATGATCGTTCCACGTTTTGATAATGACAAACTCAAATGTATTTAACAAGTTGTCCAAGTGTTGATTTCAGGTAAGGTCCAGTGGACACATATGAACGAAAAGGACAACAAGTGAACGGCAGTCCCTAAGCTGTAGGGACGCACGTCATCAGAACTTCCAAAGCTAAACGTAATTGGCCAAGTCCCTGCGCAGATAGGACGGCGTCCTCATCAACAAGGGACGCGCGCCAAAATACGGACGAAGTTCAAATTCAAATCAAGGCCGCACCAACATGATTACATCACGTCCGGCCGTAGTCCTCAGAAGGAAGCTTCCCTTGTCTGGGCACGTGTAGACAACTCCAAAGATGTCGCTTTCCCAGCGATGGTCCCCTACCCACGCGGAGGCTTCCCAAGCGTCAACAGTGTTGACTTCCTCAAGAGGCTCATCGCACCGTTGATCAAAGATCAAGAATCCTGCCGAGCCTCAGAGGACGCTAGAGGACAAGAACCACTTTCGCTATAAATAACCCCCCAAGGGTATGCATAGCGGTGTGGACTTGGTGGACTTTGAAGACTTTCTCTCAAGCTCTCCCGAAGCATTCAAGAACACGAACGAAGATCAAGAAGATCAAGTGAGCTTGAAGCAAGAGAAAGAAATTCCAACCACATCAAATCCGAAACAAACCACAAATCAGTTAGAGTTGTAGTTTGTCTCTCACAACGAACCGTGAGAGACGTGAGTGATAGCTTCCTTATAGCTAAGAGTGTTAGGTTACTTGTTAGGTTAAAAGGAGTGTTACTAGTGAGGCTAAGGACGGACGCTTAGCTCAGAGAAGTGTCACGACTCGCCTAAGGTGTAAGGACTCACTCTTAATAAGATAAGGAACGGCTATTGAAAATCCTCCAACGGAGGTAGAGGTTTACCCATAAGACTAGTTGGTCTTAGTGGGGTTCCTCTATAAATTCCTGTGTTCACTTATCTTATCTTGTATTCTGTTAAGTCTATTTTCCGCTGCACTAAAGGACGCCCTTAACCCAGTTAAGGACGCCCTCTTTAACTGACTTACGATCCAACATGTTTAATGATAAGGGTAAGCTTTTTATAATAGCCATCCCCGCCGTATACTGATGTCTCTCATTTTAGTAGTGTTTTATAGGTCTTTTTCCTTTGTAAATATGTGTCTTTAGTCCATTTTCTTATGTGTTTTGTCCCTTTTTAGCATGGATTCCGATATTCTATGAGATTCGGAGACTATGCGCGTTTTGTGTGTTTTGTAGGCATTTTGGAGCAAAAATCATGGAGTTTGGAGCATGGAGTGATGGAGGAATTCAAGGATGGAAAAGGAGCCAAAATGGAGCTAACAATGCATGGAAAGAAGCCTCAAGTGAAGACGAAGAGAATGGCGAAAGAATCGAGTCAATCGGAGCTAAAACGAGAGAGAACGGAGCGAAACAAGCTGAAAAATGTCTTAGGACCGAGGTACCCAGCATGTCGGGCCCGAGGTACTATGTTGGCCCCAGGTGGTGGCCCGAGGTGTCGCAAGTCGGGCCCGAGGTCTCTTAAAGATGTGTCCTTGGACCGAGGTTGAAGCAAGTCGGGCCCGAGGTTCTCCGTGTCGATCCATGTCGGTCGTGGTTCCGGATTCCTTTCTTTTTGGGATTTTCTTGTTAATTCCCAAATTATATTTGCTTCCTTGGAGGTCAAGGAGTCTAGAAGCCTTGGGGATCAAGGAGTTCTAGAAGCCTTGGAGGTCAAGGACAAGCCTTGGAGCCCAAGGAGTTTAGAGGGGTAATCTAGTCTTTGTAATAAGGGGGAAAATCTCTATTTAAACCCTTGTAATCTCTCATTCTAGGGGAACAACTTTGGAGGAAGATTAGAGAGGGAATAGAGAGTGAGGTGTGAGTGAGTAGAAGGAAGAAGGGGGTGGACTCTTCTCCAAGGGAGGGAAAGAACCCAAGATGTAGAGGAGGATTTGGGTGAATTCCTTTCCTTGGAGAAGAAAGAAACCCTTAGGCTTGGAGCGGGAGTAGAGATTGTAAGAATTCTTCCTTTTTTTAATTCAAGTTTTCTTTTGCTTTGATTTTGTGTTTGTTGATTGTGGATTTGACTTGCATGAATCATGATTTGCTTATGGTCTTTGATGATTGCTAGCTTAAATTCCATGATTAGTGAGTAGTTAGCTTGATCTTAGGGTAGGGGGCGAAAACCCCAACTCAATTGCATGTGCTTGAACCAATTTCATGATTTGATTGCCTAAATCCATGTCTATTTACCTTATGAGCAAGATCCTTTGTCGAAAGCCTAGGAAAATTGGTTCGAAGGGATGAAGAGAGAGTCTCTTGATCCCGCGGTCGAGTAGGAGTAGATAGAGAGTCGTTTGGCTTGAATGAATGCGGAAGCCTAATTCCATGAGATTAATGGCATGATTTGATTGGATTTGTTGATCTATGTCTAAGGCGGAAGTCTCTAGTTCATTGATCTATATGATAGCATGTGAAGTTGATGTTGGCATGAACCCCTAGCCCTAAGATCTCCTTAGCCTAGCTTGTTTCTCCCCTTTCGTATTGATTGTTGAGTCGTGCCCGAGTCCCCTAGCCTCGAGCCCGACTTTGTTTGTGCCTAGCTACCTCGGTCCCGAGATTGACAACCTCGATCCCGAGTTGCTTCGCGTGTTTTCTCTCCCATTGTGTTTGTGTTAGACAATCAACCGTTCAAACGCGCATGAAATAATTCCCTGTGATCGACCTCGACCACCGTACTACAACGGGGTCGTGATACAAATATTTTTTGTTGATTGACCCGGGGCCCTATCCTTAGAATCGGTATAGCACATCGGGCCTGTCATCATATACCAACCTACATCCCCATCACAAAAAACCCCAAATCCGGCTTGGCCTACGAGTTCTTATACACCACACTTCGCCCTATGCGTATGGAGGGATTTTTTGAGGGAAAGGTACTAGTGATATCTTGGAGGGATTCAAACCCAGGAATACTCAAACCGCTAGGCTGAGACCTCTTTGATAAATAATAAGGGTAAGCTTATTATACTAGCCATCCCCACGGTAAACCAACCTACGTCCTCATCACAGAAAATCCTACCTCCGATTTGATCCTACGGTTCGCATACCCCTGCTTGGCCCTACGGATTAGCTACACCGCTTAGCTTACATTTGGAGGGATTTTTTAAGGAGAAGATACTAGTGATACCTTGGAGGGATTCGAACCTGAGACAGTGAGACCTCGAGGTCCCAGGTTAACACTCAAACCGCTTGGCCTTACACGTTTGGATGAATTTTTTTTTATTTTTTTTGCATTACCTTTCTTGTCAGCAGTCTATCCCATCGATAAAAACCATAGAAAAAAATATACCGAGAGAAATGCCACTAGTGTGTATGATTCATTTTTCTCAAACCACTAGTGTAACGTTTGTATGATGTGGAGTTTGTGGACACACATTACATGACGACTGGAGATTTTTATTTCGTGAATACGTGTTGTCTCTCTGATCCGTTATGGTTTGCTTGAGGCTTTCAGCCGAATTACATTATCTTAGGAATATGCTGACCTTTGAGAATATACATCATCATCATCATGGGTAGCAGCAACAACAAGGCCTAATATATATGGCTCCCTGACCTTTTACAAAATGGTCATTTTAATACTTCACCTTTGAGTTTTACCTATTGAATACCTGAACTATACACATTGTGACCAATTAAACACCTCTTACGATGACATGTAAAAATCAAGTGCCACGTAAGCACCACATATGCGCCACGTGTACACCAAATATTCACTATATTTTCTCTTGAATAAAAAAAATTTAAAAATAAAAAATTTGTTTTTTATGTTTTAGAATTTCTTGTTATTTTTTATGTTTAAAATTTTTAAATTTTTAAATTTTTAAATTTGTTTTAAAAAAATTTGTAAAATTTTAAAATTTGTTTAAAATTTTTAAAAAAATTTATAAAGTTTAAAAAAATTTTAAATAATTAAAATTTTAAGATTTTTCAAAATTTTAAAAAAATTTAAAAAATTTTTTAAAAAAATTTAAAAAATTTTTTAAAAAAATTTAAAAAATTTTTTAAAAAAATTTAAAAAATTTTTTAAAAAAATTTAATAATTTTTTAAAAAAATTTAAAACTTTATAAAATTTAAAATTTTTATAAAAATTTTAACATTTTTTCATTTTTTTAAAAAAATTAACATTTTTAAAATTTTAAAATTTTTTTCTTTAATATTTATGTTTAAAATTTTAACTTTTTTAAAAAAATTTCTTGATGTTTTTTATGTTTAAAATTTGTTTTTTTAATAAGGGGAAAATATAGTCTTTATGTGGTGTACATGTGGCGCTTACGTGACGCTTAATTTTTACATGTCATCAATAAAAGGTGTTTAATAGGTCACAATATGTATAGTTCAGGTATTCAATAGGTAAAACTCAAAGGTGATGTATTAAAGTGAACATTTTATAAAAGGTTAGGGAGTCGCATATGTATTAGACCGCAACAACAATGACCCAATATAGAACAACAACAACATTGAAATATTGAATAGCATAGTTCCAGGTCACGGAGATCAACATGCTAACTCTTATCTCAAAGAAACAGCACCTCACCTTTTTGGGAACATCCGCTCCACTTCTAGGGTTGTTCATCGGTTCAAAACCGAACCGAACCGAACCGCAGAAAACCGAACCGAACCGAAAACCGAACTTCGGAAATATACGAACCGAAAACCAAACCGAAGTACCGCGGTTCGGTTCGGTTCGGTTTCAGTTTTATTCGGTTTGGTTCGGTTTTGAACCGAATAAACCGATTGAGCAATATGTGTTTCTTTTTGGAAAAGGTAGACCAAAATCCAAATAATACCCGAACCAAACAAAACCGAATGTTTAAAAAAAACCGAAAAAAACCGAATAAACACCTATTTTAATATTTTTTTATATTGAATATAAGTATTTTAATTTTAATTTTTTATATATATTTAGTTCGGTTTTAACCGAACCGAACCGAAAACCAAACCGAAAACCAAACTAAGATAAAACATAAACCGAAAACCGAACCGAACAAGCTCGGTTCGGTTTGGTTCGGTTTGGATCGGTTTGGTTTTCGGTTTTCTTCGGTTTAACCGAACCAATGAACAACCCTATCCACTTCTCTCTCTCGCTCAAGTGCTCATACCCCACACGTCCGTACAATACTATTTTTGTAGTTTTACACTCGATGAACACAAGTTTTGAAGTTCACGAGAGACATGAGGCTACTGCATCTGATGCTAGATATCAGTTTTAAATTGCGTAAATGCTATGGCTGGAGCACAGAAGAAACACAACCCAGCTCAAGCGGATTTGCATTCTTTTATTCAAATTAAAAACTGATGGGAACTTTCCAATCTATGTAGCAGAGGTTTTGTTGTCAGATACAAAGCCAGCAACAATGAATAACAAGACTTGGCCACTATATTACAACACACAAAAATGGACAAGATGATGGAAATGAAGAAAGCTACAATGTTACAGATGAACACGAGCGCTACAAGATGATGATACAAATACATTAGACATACAAAAATAGATGGGGTGAACTACAGTATCAGGAGCTGTGGCTGCCAAAGCAGATCTCAACTCCATTCCCACCAATCCCAGCTGTGAAACACTCGAATCCACACGACTCAAGCTCTGCCATCGCCTTATCTACCACTTTGCTGGACAGAACTGTGTTTACATGGTCAAGGACTACATTGTGCTGAGTAAACAAACACTGATCAATTTGGATATTAGCACAAGTGATATTCAATCCAAAAGCCCAATCTGACAGATCATGTGAAAATTAACTCATAACAACTTTTATCTCTTGTTAGCCTGGTATTCAACGTGATTTCTTTTTTCTAATTGGAAATTTATCAGTTAATGAAAGACATGAAAACGCACTTAATATGTTATTGAAGGCAGCAAAATAAACAAGAAAGAAGAGAAACTGAAGTTGGATACGGGTTGGCAGCAGTGTCAAAACACATCCTCCACCACCAGCTCCGGTGAGCTTGGAATATAATTTGTACTTCAAAGTGGTTCGAAGAACAGTTTCTATTGAAGCATGGCTCACACCCATGCATTGGAGCAACCCTTGGTTCATTTCCATAAGTTCTTCCAGCTTCCCTTCTTTCTCTGTCAACGTAATCTCATCAGTGACGGATGACTGTATAATCACGGCCAGTTCATTGCCAATGGAGTCAACAGCACTGAACACCGAAGCCATTGCATCTGGATGCCTCATTTTCCTCTCTGAGACCCCGGCAACTAAAGCTTTAGTGTTCCTCCCAACTCTAGTATTGGTAATCATCATTTTTAGAGGCATGCTTGACTTCAGGCATGTCAGTTCACCGGATTTGAACTTGATCATATTGCCTGTAAAACCACAATTTTCAGTTTCTAACTTGTAAACAAGACCTTAAAGTAGTAAGGATAACCTATGCTTGAAGAAGAAAACTGCAGAGACTATATCAGTTCAACATATCAAATATAGCCGTAACGAAGTGTACATATTCCTTTCCTGTATCAGACTTCCTTAATATCTAGTTTTCAAAACAATTTTTTTGTATCCATAGAAATTTGGCATGCAAATGATATTGAAATGATTTCAAAACTAATACTTCCTAATTATCATACTCCAGCAATCAATACTAATTAAACGCCGACATATATCTTGTCAGTATTGGATACATCATAAAATGAACCATAGCTGTCGTTGACTATCTTCAGTGAGGCTATTCAACCAGATTAACAACAACATACCATATGTGCTCACTGTGTTGTCTATGCCAGATGGCTTCCCATGGATTATCTTTTCACCTTCGAAAGCCCATTTATTGACCAAATCAAGCTCACTTTCTTTAAATGACAGCCATTCATTTTTGTTGCAATCAAGGCTAACACTGCTTGATAGCGCAAGCAGAGCACCTGAGAGCGAGACACAGTATGCCGCAGACGAACCAAGTCCTGAACCAAGTGGAAGCTCGGACGAAACTGTTACTGAAGCAGATCTACAGCTGAATAAAAGGAAACAACATACAAACATCATGTTGTAAGTGAAACCATCCAAACTAAATAATGTTATAGAAACAGGTAATTGGTATGAAGTAATATAGAAACATCGAAATTGCTAAATATTGCAAGCACAAATCATTATAAAGGAGGTTAATTGAGAGGGTGTTGCATACCCATGGATGGAGGTGTAGAGCCAGAGAAAGGAAGTGATTCCGGAAGCAAGTGCAATATTTGCCTCTGGAAGATTCTGCTGTTCGACTAACGATGATAAGCGCTCAAGGCACTCTACTGGACAGGTTTTCGGCTTTAAAGGGCTGTCACAACCAAATTCTGCAACTGCTGCTCTAACTCTGTCAATTGGCCATGAGAAGTGCAAAGCCATGTCCTTATACTGGAGCTTAAGCAAGCCATCACACTCTACACCAAACAGAAACAATAACCTCAGTTGATTTTAATGCATTCAGCATTATCAATGATCTAGCTTCTCTACTCGAACAATGTATAAGATTCAGCTAAACCTAATCACAACAATTCCCAACCAAAAAGTGGGGAAAAGCAGCAAATAAACCAACAATGAGGAGTAAACAGTCTAGGGATCCAAAATGCCAGAATTGGAAGACAGAGGAGAGTACCAGAGGCCGGAGGAAGGCGGAAAGTGACGTAAGTGTAGAGATTGATGGAGGCAGCAACGGCAGTTGAGCCGTGTACGACGGCGTGTTCGCCGGAAAGTATGATTTTCCCGGGAGCTCTTGCCGTCACCTCCATTGCTCGCTCTGGAATTCGATTCAAATCTATGGGGGATGGCGATTGGAACAGCGTTTATATTGAGGATCCAGATTGCGAGCGTTTACCTTGAATTTTCTTTCCTTGAAAAGAAATGTGAAATCCGGGACAAGGACAGGTCTTCACAGAGCGATGGAGTGTGAATTTGTCATGTTGGATGGAAGGAGGAGCACGCGCTCTAGGCTGAGCGTGGGATTGATGGCGGAGAGTTGTTCCGCCGGCGGGATGGAAAATCCGATCCCGTTCAACCTTCAACCTTCTCAGTCTGACAGTCTCTCACTCACACCAAGTCAAGGCCGGGGTGCTCCCCCTTGAATTCCCAACTACTGTGGAGTTAATGCGACTATAACCATTAATCATTAGTTTCACATGGAAATTGCGTACATAACCCAGTATTGTACTCACTTTTAGGTCTTTTTGAGGAGAAACGGGGAAATCTATAAAAACACAGAATACTATAAACCTCTGTATAATTTTTTGGGAAAATTGTTATTAACCACACTTTATTTTACACTTATTGCAATGGGTCCGGATCCGGTAGGAATGATTATTATGGTAGAAAATAAAAATGAATCATAGTCATTGGATGAGGAGAGATCAAATGCTCAAGAAAAAAAGGAAAAAAAACGGCACATGCGAATTTTTCTCGTATCGGATACAGCGCGCGTCCAGACTTTATTCAACTCTATGGCCGATTTGTGCAACCGTATTTGTTCAACTCTATTGCTCATTTGTTCAACTCTATGACCCATTTGTGCAACCATATTTGTTAACTTTATTGCTCATTTGTGCAACTCTATGGTCAATTTGCGCATTCATGTCATATTTTATAGCAGTCGAAGTTCATATAGTTTGTTTCGCTTTGGCAATTTGTTCACCTTTATGGTCAATTTGTTCATCACTATTTGTTCAACTCTATCGTCAATTTGTTCACCTCTAAGGTCAATTTGTTCATAAATATTTGTTCAACTCTATTGCCAATTTGTTCACCTCTATGACCAATTTGTTCAACTCTATTGCCAATGTGTTGAATTCTATGGTCAATTTGTTCATCAATATTTGTTCAACTTAATGGTCAAATTTGTACAACTATATGGTCAAATTGTTTGCGTGGAGCAACATCCATGTGAAAGTTTTTTTGGCAATTTGTTCACCTATATGGGCAATTTGTTCAACTCTATCGCCTATTTGTTCACCTCTATGGTCAATTTGTTCATCCATATTTTATAGTTTAAAAACTGAATCGGGCAAAGTCGTTGTTCCCTTATCAAAAATAAATCCCAAACATGCAAACAACATTATAGTAGGCAAGCAAGGGGTCGAACCCAAAGGAATCAGTTTCTATTCAGATTTTATGGTTTTCATGCAAGTAATCAAAGGGGGGTTTGAAAGTCGGTTTCAATCAAATGTTATCAAGTAGAGTTTATCCATTCAATTCCACTTTATTAATCCGTTGATCATGAATTCATCCATCTCTTTATATGCCTAGGTCAATTCCAATCCCAATCATTAGCAATCGCAAGTCCACGGTCCAAGCAATTCTATAACCCTAGGCAAGGACGCTTAACCTAGAATTAGCATAGAGCACAGTGATAATAGGAAATCAAATCATGCAATCAAGCTACGAGTCTCATGCACAATTTAACCATTCAATACTCTTCCCTAAACCAGTCCACGGTCCTAGAATAGAGTTGTTTCAAGAAATAGAAAAGATGTATAGACAACAACCAATCCTAGTTCAAACAATAGATCTAAGTCAATCAAACAAGTAGATCAGGCTCATAAAATCAAACATAGATCATGGGATGAAGCACAAGAGTATCAATAAAGACCTAGGGATAAAGAGATTACCAGAATTTCACAACTTCATAATAAAGCTTCCTTGATCGAATAAACTCAAGAGGAGAGTTAGTTCTCCATTACAAAGAAAACTCCAATCTTTATTGAAAGAACAATTGATTAACAAGTATGTTGTATATCCTAAAAACCTAGAAAGGTTCCCCTTAAATAGCCCCAAGGATCAACCCTTTCGGACTAGATAAGAAAGGAAACCGAAAGATAAGAAAGGAAACAAGATATAAAAGATAGAATTTCGTCCGCGTGAAAGTCGGCCACATCGGGACCGCGGCACCGTCACCGCGCCCGCGGCGGTCTTCTTCGGTCAAATGCTGAGTCGGCTTCTACCGCGACCGCGCCACAGACAGCGCGACCGCGGCCTTCATGGTGTTGGTTGGTTCATCTCTTCACGCCACCGCGCCCGCGTCCTAGACAACGCGACCGCGATATCCATGCAGTGGCGAAACTTCGTCTTTAAGCTCTTCAACTCTTGATTCTTCATAACTTGTGTCTTCGGTCTTCATATTACAATAACGCTCAAAACTAACCTAAACACTCTCTAAATCATCTCAAAATACAAGAGTTATCCTATATAAAATAGCCTGAATCAAATTCCCCCATACTTAGATCTTGCTCGTCCTCGAGTAAGCTCAAAACAGATACATCAAGTAAGCGCATCTAAGATCTCAGGAAATACAAGGGAGGCTAAAAAACACTCAGCTCACAACCCGAACCCAAAAATATAGAGAAATCATGAGCATAAAACAATGAAGCTCAAACACACACACCACAAAATAGATAAGACACTCAAGCTCTAAAAAGATGAAAGAGAGCAACCTAGGATCTAGCCAAATCTAACAATGAAGCCCCAAAGTCCCCAAGCAAGAATGATCCTAAACACTCGAATTTTACCGCTCAATTCTGCTTAGGCGCCCTTTCGGGTTTTCACCTAACCGCTCTTTCCATTTTTCAATAGGTGTGCTCACAAATACTCACATCACTCATGAACCTCATATTACCCCAGCCTAATGTTGGTCCGGGTTACCTGCTTATTACCTGAGCCGCCCTTTCGGGTTTTCGACTCATCCCAGGATTTATATGCCTTTTTTCACTTTTTATGGCTTTTTCTATCTTTTTTCCTTTCTTTCTTTCTTTATTTTGCAAAAAGATATGGTGCAAGTGCTCCATGAAAAGAAGAAAATTAAAAATCTGAAGCAAATTCTAACTACTCTAACTAGGATAAGCGAATGCGAGTACTCCTTTCCCCATACTTAAATCCTTCATTGTCCTCAATGAAGCAAAGAGAAAGGATACAAGCAAGGAGAAAGGTATATCAGAAGACTCACAATCGATGAAGAGGGGTGGAATGGAAGAACTCTTCAAAGGTGGAAGAATAGAAGCAACTCCGTAATCCAAGTCTGATGGCTCACCGCGGGTGCGGCACAAGGGGCGCGGGCGCGGAATCGTTGCAGAGAGAAGAAGTCAGCGTTGGGTGGACCACCGCGGGCGCGGATGATGCGGCGCGGTCGCGGTCCTCGTGCAGGGACGAGGTCTTGACTTCGTCTCGAACTACGTGATGTGTAAACAACCATCGTATCTTGGCTCGTCTCTTGGAAGATGGACAAATATTTGAACTCGAGCCGTGGAGAAGAGAATTCTCGGGGGAACAAAGCTCCCCCATACTTAAACTTTACACATAGCCAAAAGAATGGAAATTATAAACGTGAATGGATATAGATAGATGGAAAATATAGAGGTAAAATGGGACCAAAAAGTCCTCTTTTTTTTTCTTTTTTTTTTTTACAATTAAAAACGAGCTAAAACCGAGACGCAGTATGGTTGCCGCGAGCACGGGCTAGTACCTGTTCGTCAGGGCGCGCTGACGATCCACCGCGAGCGCGGCCAAGGCGGCGCGGGCGCGGTATCTCGCCAGGTGTGTCCTTTCGGACCTAGTACCTACATCCTAAGCTAAGAATGGGAAAACAATCTAAACTAATTCCCAAGCAGCGCTTTTGTTTAACGTCGTTGGCTCGACGTGGAAACGATCAATAGGGGTCCTCATCAACATGAATTCGGACCTCGTTGCCACCATGAGATATGGAAAGAGATCCATTGGCAACGTCGATGACCGTATCGGCGGTTTTCATGAATGGGCGACCTAGTAAGAGAACCGGGTCGTACCGCCCTTCGCCTATCTCCATCACATAAAAATCTGTAGGAAAGATCAAACCATGCACCTACACTAGAACATCCTCAACTAACCCTTTTGGGCGCACATTAGAATGGTCAGCCAACTCAATAATAATATCAGATTCCTTTAAAGGACCAAGGCCTAACCTATCATATATGCAAGCTGGGAGAACATTAATGGAGGCACCTAAATCTAGCATAGCACGCTCAATTTTAGTTTCTCCAATAGTGACAGGGACGGTGAATCTTCCTGGGTCAGAGCATTTTTTAGGTAATTGCTTCTGGAGTAGGGAATTACAAGTCTCAATTTTGCTATCCTGCGTTTTTTCAACTAGAGCAACTTTCTCAATTTTAGGACTAGTCCTATTCTTTCTTTTTATGGTGCATAGCTCTTTCATGAATTTAGCAAAACGAGGGACACTTTGGATGAGATTGATGAGAGGAACATTTACCTGGCAATTGGCGAAGGTCTCGAAGAGTTCCTTGTCATGTGCCTGCTTCCTTGTGTCCTTGAGTGCTTCAGGGAATGGGGGAGACGGCTTTAAAGAGCTCAATGGTGGAAGTGGTTCAGCCACATAGCCATCGTCCTCCTCTACTACTGGGGTGCGGGTGCGTCTAGGAGAGCTCGGACGCGGGGGCGAATAGTTCTTGAAAGCATAATCGAGTAAAGCCCCAAAGTTCCGCTCTGCCTCCTTACCGCGGGCGCGGTCCAGGCTCCGCGGTCGCGGCGCCTCTCACCTCATGTGGTCCATGTCCTCTATTGGATTTCCGCGGGCGCAGGAGGGAGAGCGCGGGCGCGGATTTCCAACAGAGACTTGGTCTTCTGCTTCTGCTGCCCCGGCGCGGTCGCGGCCAGGGGAATGCGGGTGATTCCCGACTCGCCAATGCTCTTCCGCTCCTTAGGTTCATGGCACTCACATTCTCCTTGTGGTTGAGCGGTTGAGAGGGAAGTTTCCCGGAATCCTTAGACTCGAGCCTATTGATCATGGTGGCAAGTTGGCTCAGTTGAGTCTCAAGATTCTTTACCGCAGCTCTCGTCTCTTGGTTCTCCTTCAAGAGGGCGGTAATAGCATCATTCTGAGACGGAGCAGGCGCTCTCGGGGCATAGTTGTTGGACCGAAATTGCTGTTGCTGGCCCTGAGAAGCGTACTGCTGCTGCTGTTGTGGTGGATCTTGTTGCTGCTGGTTGTTCCACCTTATGTTAGGATGGTTCGCCCACCCCGGATTGTAGGTGTTAGAGTAAGGATCATTCCGGGGACGGGGCGCACCATAGTTGCCAATAGCATTGACCGACTCTTCGGTCTCCTGAATAGTAGGGCACTGATCTGTGTGGTGGCTTGCATCATAGCAAAGACCGCAAGCATTGACTTACTGAGCCGTCCTTTTCGTGAGCAGCTGCTTCATAAGATCTTTGAGCTCCCTTACTTCAGCATTCAGGGACTCATTCACCACACTCACGGACCTCACATTGGTCCTGGATCTCTGATTGCGGGCTTGTTCCGCCAAGATCTCAACTTTTTGAAAAGCTACAGCTGGGGTCAAGTTCTCGTAACTACCCCCACAAGATGCATTCACGAGCCTCTTGTCATTGTCGCAGAGTCCCTCAATGATATAGCAAATAAGATCCTTGGCCTGGTAGCCATGGTATGGACAACTCGCGATGAGCCTCTTGTAGCGCTCATAATAGTCATAGAGGTTCTCGTCTTCCCCTTGCTCCAAACTGCTGAGCTGCTTCTTAATAGATGTTTGTTTGGAAGCGGGGAAGTACTTTTCATGAAATTCCTTCTTCATGGCCGCCCAAGTAGTGATAGAACCCGGCACCAAATAAAGGAGCCAGTCCTTGGCGGAGTCCTCAAGAGAGAAGGGGAAAGC
Organism: Polygonum maritimum; assembly: GCA_963924305.1. Lineage (NCBI taxonomy): Eukaryota > Viridiplantae > Streptophyta > Magnoliopsida > Caryophyllales > Polygonaceae > Polygonum > Polygonum maritimum. The sequence goes on along the minus strand of OZ002731.1, from coordinate 7,755,662 downwards.
CCGGAGCTTGATTTGATCCTCCGTCACATCAGTGGGCTTCATACTCACACACACCGCGTGGAATTCAGTGAGATGCTTGTTCGGGTCCTCACCACTCAACCCGTGGAATTTGGGCAAGTGGTGAATGAGACTAGACTTCAGTTCGAACTTCACACCCTCCCCGAGTTCGGGGAATTGAACAGCGAGCTGCTGTTGCTGGAGATCGGGCACTGTGAGTTGGCGAATAGTTTGTTCCGCCATAGCACCTTCTGGTTTAGAATCAGAGAGAGAAAGAGATTCAAGAAGATTGTAGGATGTAGACACTCTGGGGGCACTCCTTATTTTCCGAAGAGTCTTGTCAATTTCTGGATCAAAACGAACAGGGGAAGTGTTAGTAGACCGGGTACGGATCATGTGTTAGGTCCGAACCCGAGGGATGGTTCTGCGCACGAACCGCGGGCGCGCCGAGGGGGGCGCGGTCGCGGTTTGAGCGCGGAGCACGAAAACGCACACAATCAAAACAAGAAAAAAGATTCCCCGGCAACGGCGCCAAAATTTGACTCGGGCAAAGTCGTTGTTCCCTTATCAAAAATAAATCCCAAACATGCAAACAACAGTATAGTAGGCAAGCAAGGGGTCGAACCCAAAGGAATCAGTTTCTATTCAGATTTTATGGTTTTCATGCAAGTAATCAAAGGGGGGTTTGAAAGTCGGTTTCAATCAAATGTTATCAAGTAGAGTTTATCCAATTAATTCCACTTTATTAATCCGTTGATCATGAATTCATCCACCTCTTTATATGCCTAGGTCAATTCCAATCCCAATCATTAGCAATCGCAAGTCCACGGTCGATGCAATTCTATAACCCTAGGCAAGGACGCTTACCCTAGAATTAGCATAGAGCACAGGGATAATAGGAAATCAAATCATGCAATCAAGCTACGAGTCTCATGCACAATTTAACCATTGGATACTCTTCCCTAAACTAGTCCACGGTCCTAGAATAGAGTTGTTTCGAGAAATAGAAAAGATGCATAGACAATAACCAATCCTAGTTTAAACAATAGATCTAAGTCAATCAAATAAGTAGATCAGGCTCATAAAATCAAACATAGATCATGGGATGAAGCACAAGAGTATCAATAAAGACCTAAGGATAAAGAGATTACCAGAATTTCACAACTTCATAATAAAGCTTCCATGATCGAATAAACTCAAGAGGAGAGTTAGTTCTCCATTACAAAGAAAACTCCAATCTTTATTGAAAGAACAATTGATTAACAAGTATGTTGTATATCCTAAAAACCTAGAAAGGTTCCCCTTAAATAGCCCCAAGGATCAACCCTTTCGGACTAGATAAGAAAGGAAACCGAAAGATAAGAAAGGAAACAAGATATAAAAGATAGAATTTCGTCCGCGTGAAGGTCGGCCACATCGGGACCGCGGCACCGTCACCGCGCCCGCGGCGGTCTTCTTCGGTCAAATGCTGAGTCGGCTTCTACCGCGACCGCGCCACAGACAACGCGACCGCGGCCTTCATGTTCTTGGTTGGTTCGTCTCTTCACGCCACCGCGCCCGCGCCCTAGACAACGCGACTGCGATATCCATGCAGTGGCGAAACTTCGTCCTTAAGCTCTTCAACTCTTGATTCTTCATAACTTGTGTCTTCGGTCTTCATATTACAATAACGCTCAAAACTAACCTAAACACTCTCTAAATCATCTCAAAATACAAAAGTTATCCTATATAAAATAGCCTGAATCAAAAACACACTTTCAAGTGCACACGAAAATAACAGATTTGCATTTGCATTGTTTTAACTGGAACAAATTGTTTGTCAATCCTACACACGAACACAATTTCTAACCAAACACTATCACACACACATACAACTCTTTATAGGGGTACCAAAATGTTCAGCAAGAGCATAACAATTGAAATTCTAAGACCATTGACCAAAAAAAAATTGAAATTCTAAGACCTCATAAAGGTAAAACCATAACATTTCTCAGTAGCATACAGTACACAAGCATTGAATCATCTCATATCAGTAAAGTCCGTCTAATTTTGACACATATGCAGCTACACTTCAATCAACAGAGGCATGAATTAGGAAATCAGAAATCAAACGAACCAATAAAGAGCCAGAAATCAAACAATCAACAAAGGAATGTACCACTCCATTATCAAACGAACCAGAAATCAGGTTTACACAAAGGAATCACAATCAAATTCTCGAGTCCACATCAGAAGTAAATCAATCTTCCAGCGCCGGCACCTCATCGCCGCCGGAAGCTTGTACACCGCCAGAAGAAGAAGATTCACGAGAACGCAGGGCAACAACACGCTACGGCGGCGGAGTCCCTCAGGCGACCTCCGCGAACCTCGCTCTCGCCGCTGGAGAAAACGGCGGATTCCGCACCGTCAGCAACGGCTCCCGCCTGCGATTTCGTCGTCTTCACATTGCAAGTTCCGATTATGAGCTTGGTGAAGACGGAGGAATCTAGATCCGGAGTCGGACGATTCACCTTCACCACGCCGACATCACAGCGAAGACGGCCATGGAGCTAATCCCGAGAGTCGACATCACGGCGGCGCCAAGTACGTGAACCGCTCGGATTTCTTCCGGGCCAATCGGACGGCCGAGATTTGGCTATCGGTCTCCTTGCCTAAAGCCCTCGGTTCATCGGAATCGGACGGCGGAGGAGGCGTCACGTGGCCGAGTTTCTTCTCCTCCAAGACAAAGCAGATCGAGAAGCTCCTCTGATTCTGCCACCGGAATTCGCGCCGGAAATCGAGGCCCTGACGCCGGAGAGCGGAGAGGAGCCGGGTCGGCGGCTTGTGGCCGAGGAAGGGGTTTCCAGAGGCGGTGGAGGAAGAGGGAGAGGCGATAGAGAGGTTGTAGGGGAGATTGAGATTGACTTTGAGAGGGAGGCCGAGAGAGATTTGGGGTGACAGGGTTTTTTTTTTTAATGTAGTAAGCGTTATGTTTTGTTTGGAAGGGATTGGCGTATATCAGCCGTGGAATACGGGGTTAATCAAACGCACCACATTCATTCCTATTTCCTACCATAAGACTCATTCTTACATGAGTCTTTCTCTGTTGCAATTAACCACCCTTTATATTTTTTCTACACTTAACCACCACTAATTTATATCTATGTGCATTTAAGCACCTATTTTGATGAAAAATGTTATTTTATTTGTTAAGTAAAGTAAATTACGTTTTTGCCCTTATTTTTTTAATTTATTAACTTTGGTGAAAAAACATTATCTGTATACGTGAGTACTATAAAGACATTATCTATATATCTAAACGTTATCCTGTTAGATCAAATAAATGACCTAAAATTTTCCATTTAATATTCATTTAAATTTAAATTTAAATTTATTATGAAAAAATTGAGACAATGGCACTTAAACCTTTTTCAAAGAAACACTTATATAAACTTTGGACACACTTAGATAATTAGAAAGGAGAGAAAGAATGTAAGAACTTTAGATTTGTATTGCTTACTTTGCTTTAATGCAACATTCACAATGGTGGATGAACCCTTTTATAAGTCAAGAGTCGAGTGAAAACTTGGGTGATTTTCCATGTTTTAGGCATGGAATCAAGAAAGTGAACAAGGTGCATAATTCACTTTTTACAATAAAGAGGGTTAACTTGTAGATATGTAATTGATGGTAACTTGTAGATGATGTAGGATAATTCTTTCTTCATGCATTCATAACACCCCCCCCCCCTTTTGAATATTCACCTTCTTCGTTGTTCTTGGAGATGGTTGTACGTTGTCTGATTAAAAACCTTGTAAGCTAGGACAAAGATCCCATCTATTAAGTGCTAAATTTGTAAGCTAGGACAAAGCCCCAATTCCATTAGGAGCTCATTATTCTTTTCATCAACCAACAACACTTTCAATAACTCGAGTATTTTGCAAACTTTCTCTCTCGGTATTATTGTTGCAATAAAACATTAGAGAGATGTATGATGGAGTATGTTTTCTCCAACATTTTACCTTGTGTGATCTCTCGACCACATAGCTTCAACCGACATGTGATCTTGTGGATAAGACTATTATACTCTGTTGGACAATATTAAGGACGCCAATACTTAGCATCGTATCAATAATGATCATCCCTAGAGTTTTTATAATAACAAACTCAACTTTGATCTAATGTTTGTCCTAGTCATGTCCCAGGAATTTACAAGAATGCATATCATGCTAAAAGGACAACAAGTGTACAACAGTCCCTAAGGAGTAGGGACGCTAAAACACTTAGAAGGAAAAAGGACCATAATGTGTTCTTACGAGATAAGGACACCGTCCCCAACGAGTAGGAATGCGCGCTTAAAAGATAGAGTCCTCCCAGGCTGTCGACAATGATGACATCACTAGACAGCCAGCAAGTTCACCGAAGCTTCATATGTAGGGGACCAGTACACGTGAAGGCTTCCTACGAAACCTTGGGGAAGAATGCAACAGTGTACGGTCCCCCGATCTAATCGTGCGGCTGAGGACGAACGAAGGGAAGAAGCGTCAGAATAATGATGCCCTTCCCAACCACTATAAATACATTCCTTGTATTCATAGTGACGTGACTTCTAACACACACACTTGAGAGCGACAATAAGAACAGCAAGAACACCTCAAGAACACAAAGAACAAACTTAGAACTGAGTGCTTTGTGTGTGTGAATCGAAAGGAAGTCAAAAGACAAAACGAAAATTGTCTATAACAAAACAACTTGTATCTCACGAAGGACTGAGATATACGTGAATCTAGCGTCCTTACGTTGTGAGAGTTAGGTTACAATTTAGGCTTAAAGGAGTGACACTAGTGAACTTAGGGACGAACACCTTAGTTTAGAGAAGAGTGGGACTCGCTTGTAAAATGTAAGGACTCCCTCATATATAAGATAAGGAAGCTATTCGAAAATCCTCCACGGAGGTAGAGGTTTACCCATAAGGACTACTTGGTCTTAGTGGGGTTCCTTATAAATCACTTGTTGTGCCCTTAGCTTATTTCTGTCATCTTTACTTGCAAAGTTTAAAATTCCGCTCCCTAAAGACTCTTTCATAAGAATGTCCCTACTCTTTACTACTAAGAACGATCCAACATACTGAGTGATGGACTTATAGTCCTGAAACCTTAAAATGTTCCATTCATATTGTGCTTGTGGAAGCAAGACCTCGTTTTGATAGCCATATCGCTTTTGCAAGCTATCCCATAACTCTTTTGGATCCTCTACAAACAACTACTCAGTTTTGAGACCTTGATGAATGTGGTGGTGGAGGAACACAATGGCTTTTTGCCTTTTCTAGTGGGGGTAGTAGTACTCTTATCAGCGATTCTACTCTCAAGATGATAGCATGCATTTTAGCCTAGTTTAGAGCATGTTTCTTTCCTCTAGCTTAGTTTGATGCCGTTTCTTTTTAGTTAGTTTTGTTTGTTTTTAATAGAGTTTGTAGTTTCGGTATCTACTCTTTGTGATGTGTGATTTCATGATCATTCGGTGCCTTTTAGAGGATCTAGACATTATGAGGAGGATGTCCAAGTGGATGGATCTCGAAAGCTTAGCTATAGGCGGATTCGAGTGGGCTGGAGGAAGGAATCAAGCAAAAAGTCACCCAAAGAAAGCACGAGAAAGCATAAAGACGAAAGCATAGCATAGCAGAAAACTCGTCCTAGAACTGGCCCGAGTCATGACAATAGAGTAAAGCTCAACCCACAACTCGGTCGAGTTGTGGACCTAGTTTTGGGTTCAGAGAGTTACTCGGCCGAGAACTCGACCGAGTCGGCGTGTGATTTTCGGGCCGTTCCCGTGTTTGTTTATTTGGGACCGTTTTTGTAATTTTTAAGACTTTGGTTTAAATACTTGGAAGACAAGTTTGATTGATTATTAGGTTTTTATTCTATTTTATATGGGGAGAACTCTTGGAAGAGCCCTAGTTGGAGATTGGTGATTGGCTTCACTATTGTTTTGGATTTGGAATTGAATCAATTGAAAAGACAATTCGGTATGTTTCTCTTTGAATTCGTTTCGCTTTCTTTCCATTCCATGTCTAGCTAAATGTAGTAATTCCAAGGAAACGAGAACCCAATGATGAATTAAGTTAAGTTAGAGGTGATATTTGGTTGAATTGGAACTTGAATTGTTGTTTGATTCTACCTAGGTTGCGTAATGACCTAATCTGATCTAAATTGGGAATCTTATTATGATTTGAATCCGAGAGGAAATAATTGTAATAGGAGATTGATACTTGAATTCATTATTGATTCATGCTAGATCCCTAGGGTAGAACTTGTAGAGATATTTGTGCGAAAGTGACTTAATTCTCAAGAAAAACGTAAACTATCGTAGAAGTCATTGATTAATTAGTCTTAGCGGAGCGCGAGAGCGGATGTTAATTCTTGTTAGCCATTGATCTCTAGAGAACTTAAAGGACCTAGATAAGACTTGTTATGTGCGGAAGTGATTGCTAGTTGAGTTTAAGTACATGCATTAATTGTCTGAAAATAAGCTATGATTGCATTAGATAGTTCGTCTTTCAAATAAAATTCGAGTTGAAACCCAAATAGATATCAACGATCATTTACCGAAAAGTCATTGTGGGGGTCCTAACCTTGGAATGCTTCTCTCCATTGATAGTTTTCTTTGAATTTAGATATTAGGTTACTTAGCTTAGAATCAATCACAACCCTTTTCTCTTACTTTTGGCTTAGTCTACTGAATTGAGCTATAATCGATATTATTAAGTTCCCTGAGTTCGATACCTGGTATTGTAACCGATATCGTATACTTGCAGTGTAGGATTTAGCCTATCACAAGAACATTTGCCTTGAGGTGGACCATGACATCAACCTTCCATTCGAGGTACTTTTGGCCCAACAAGTCAACGATGTCAAACTCCCTTTTGACGATGTTTTCCATTGACTACGTACGATACATAAAGAGATCTACAATAGAAAATATTGTATTTTATAATGTTAGAAGTTTATTAATTTTTTATCGTTTCAACTAATATTATTATATTATAAGTATAATATATTTTATACCTTAAGATAAATATGAAGATACTTTTTTTTGGGTCATTGATAAACAATTCTAATTTTGTTTTTTATATATCATCTCTTTAGTTTTCAAAATTGACTAACAAGTTTAGTATGGAAATTTTCATCTTACATGGATGCATATGTATATATATGAAATTTCTCAAATTTTGTTTTATACTTGTATGACATACTTTAGGGACCTACTCCCTCCGTCCCGGAAAATTTGTCCATAAATCACATTTGCACGTCGATTAATTGAAAGTGTAAAAGTTTAATAGTTGATGGGGAAAAGTGATAAAGTAGATGAAAATGTTGGATAAGTTGGTAATATATAAGATTGGATGAGAATAATTTTGTTGTATAGGAAAAAGTGATAAAATTGTAAAAAGAATATAGATATAAATGAAAAGTATGACAACATGGACAAACTTTCAAGGACATCCGAAAAGAAAAGATCAACAATCTTTCGGGGACAGAAGGAGTATAATAAAAAAAACTATCTTATTATAGTATTATATAATAAGAATATAATGATAAATACTAAAAATGAATATAAATAGTCAATGTATCTTCTTAATACATTCATAATAATGGATAAAAAACATTATAAATTAGCCATACTTTATTACTGGTAAATTAGTTTTAGATCATTTTAAGACATTAATTAAGATTTTCTATAGTGGAAAAAAATTAAAAAAAAATAACCAAAAAAAATTGTGATAAAAGCTAATTGGGTATTAAATAAGAACACCTCCTATATTTATGTTATATAGATTAGTTTCCATGTATATTGCATATTGATGAATTTTTTCCAATCTAGACAGCTTTTTTTATTTTAATAATTAAAATAGGCCCCAAAGAAAATAATTGATGAAAATAAGCACTCTTAGATCCAAAGATGCTGGCATGGATAGTGTCTTTTGGGTCGGATAGAGTTGCGAGTCGGACCAGGGTCTAACTTAAAGACACGCTGAAGGTACCAGCGTCTCTACCTTTTTATTTTATTTTTATTTGCTTGGGGCTTTTGGCTTAATGTGGTGAATAGTTATTTGTAAACTTTGGTTGAATGAACTGACTGTGGATTTGTGTGGTAAACTAATAGCTGTATCTTTTTTATACCCTCTCAATTCATTTTTGAATCTCACATCGCATCATCTCTCTTAAATCAATAAACTTTTACTTTCCTAATTTTCAAAAGCTCCATTTCAACTTGGGATACCCAAAAAAAAATCCAATCTTATCTTCCGCGGCACTTAGCGTCTCGGATCCTGCAAGTTTGTATCCCGATTGTTTATCAGGAGGATAGAGTAATTTGGACACCGTCCCCGGATGAGAATTTCTCTGTCAAGGCGGTTGTCCAACTGTGTGAAGAGATGAGAAATCTCCCTAATAAAAACAGGAAGTGAATTTGGAAGTTGAAGGTTCCCCCAAAGGTACAGAACTTCATTTGGAAAGCATGTGCAGATTGTCTCCCAATTCATCAACAGAACGACTAAATAGATTTTAATCAAGAGTACCCCAACATATGCTCCTTGTGTGAAACTCGAGACGAATCAACCAAACATTTGTTCTTTGAATGTGAGTTCACTATTAAAATGCTTCGACACCTTGAAGAACAAACTGGAATCCAAATTGTTTTAAGAGAGGAAGACAACCTAAGCCATAGTATTCTACGAACACTCAAGGTCCACAAAGTCGACACCATCTTGCTCTTTCTTTTGGTGGACTATTTGGATGCACCGCAATAACCGACTCTTTAATGTAGACAAGGCACTGAGGCATGAAAATCCCTCCGACACACGGCTTGCGCATTCTACTCACAATGGAAGTTGGCAGAAAAGATAGATCAAAAGAAAACAACTAAGCGACAGAGACCGAAGTTTCCAACATGGAAAAAACCGGATAAAGGGTGGGTAAAGTTTCCAACAGCAAGTTTCCAACATGGAAAAAGCCTATAGTTTGAGAGTTCAAAACTCGAAAATTCTTGCCCTAGATCGACGAAATTTGGCCACTTTGTCCATCCTCCAAGCTAAAGCTTTCGCGGCCTTGGATGGGATTCGGAGGGCTAAGGCCCTTAATGTAAGAAGGGTAGTGGTTGAAGGCGATAACTTATGCGTAATTAACAGCATTACGTGGGCACGGAGATGCCCTTGGGAAATCCAGACAATTATTGGTGATATTAAAGGCCTTCTATCCATTTTTGAGGAAGTTCATGTTTTCCTTTGCTACAGGGAAACTAATAGAGCAGCAATCTACTTAGCGGTCAGGAATGCTAACCCACAACTCTTACTTGCCAGCTTGAGGACAATGCGTCAAACGCATCATTAGGAGGACTATTTGAGGACCGCTCTTGGATCAAACGAGGGAAGAATTCGTGAAGCTACAAATTTTTTAAAGATCATCCGAGCGGATGATTTAGGCCGATCCTACCCTGATTAGGAGTCGTAGTGTTTTCCTCTTGTTGTACAAAAAAACACAAAGTTCCATTTCAACTTAAATCAACGTTGAACAGCAATAAATTTTAATAGTACCTCCATCACATTAAGTTTTTCCATAAAGTACGATAGACAATAATTAATAATAAATTAAAATGTTGAATAATTAGGATTATATATGATAATAGATTAGGTTAATTTTGTAATTTAGAAGGATTTTAAAGTTAGAAAATGATAAAGTGGATAATTGAGAGTAGTATATAAGATTGAATGAAGGTAATTTTATAATTTTATAAGAAAAAATAAATAAGTTGATAGAAAAGTTAGGTAATAAAAGTAATACTCCCTCCATTTCGGAAAATTTGTCCATAAAGCATAAAATCTCGTAGATTAAAAAAAGGGAAGTTCCGGATGGTGCCCCTCAGTTTTGGGCTTTTCTGGATGGTGCCCTAAAAAAAACTTATTCCGAAAAATGCCCCCGAGCTTTTGAAAAAAGTTCGCACCGTGCCCTTCTTCTTCTAATTCCGTGAGTTTGCCCTGTTCATCGTCTTTTTCACCCATCCCACAGCCATGAAGCCGTCCTCCGGCCACCTTCCGACACCTCCCTCATCATCGATTCCCCTTCCGACACCGCCATCATCATCGATTCCCCTAAGGAGAAATTAAGGGTTTCTTTCCGGCCATGGAATTGAACCTGCAATTCAAATGTAATTAAACACGTAAGTATGTTCTTTACCCAATGTGCAGGAGAGGATTTTTTACCCATGGTGAAAGTAAAAGAACCTGCAATTCAAATGGATTAACAACAATTGAACACAAAATTGATTGAATGCATACAAATGGAATTCTGTTTTGTGCCATTAGATAGTAGGAAGACCAAAAGAACATACAATTTGCACGTATCCAACAAATATAATGTGACATACTTACGTGTTTCCCACCATTTTCAGCCCAGGAAACTGAAAACAAAAGGCTAATCAATTCCAGCAATATGCTCTAAACCACTCTACTTTCCACCACAACCAGATACACAACCTTATAATTGATGCCTAGGTTTCACATCAAATTTCAAAATACTACGGCAAAATTAGACTCTCTACAAGAACAAAAGCACTCTCTAATTTAATTCACCCATCCAAATTCCAATTTCCAACCACCATAATGCAAACCATGGATTCGCTTCAGGAAAACACTCGAAGGCAATCGAACAGTAGAAATTAACCACTCCCTATAAAAGAAAAGGAAAAAAAAGCAACACCGACGAAACACCATATCCACAAATCCAACCACCACACAACCAAAAAACCCTCAGATCAACATACAAAACAACAATTACAAGCCTCAAAAGAAAGAAAATATGCAACATACAAGGAGTTTGAGTGTATCTCGGAAATATTGCACATTCTTAAGCCCCAATTCGAATTGGCCAAAAATCGAACACAGGCATGAAATTCGACATTTGAATTGCAGGTTCAATTCCATGGCCGGAAAGAAACCCTTAATTTCTCCTTAGGAGAATCGATGATGATGGCGGTGTCGGAAGGGGAATCGATGATGAGGGTGGTGTCGGAAGGTGGCCGGAGGACAGCTTCATGGCTGTGGGATGGGTGAAAAAGATGATGAATAGGGCAAACTAACGGAATTAGAAGAAGAAGGGCATGGTGCGAACTTTTTCAAAAGCTCGGGGGTATTTTTCGGAATAAGTTTTTTTTAGGGCACCATCTGGAAAAGCCCAAAACTGATGGGCACCATCCGGAATGTCCCTTAAAAAAATAGTTGAAAACGTAGGGGGCTGCTACGCTTACACACAGTGTAAGATTCAATCTTACACCCAGCCGTCCGATGCTCGACACGTGTGCGTTTTTAAGGGGAAAAAAGGAAATCAAGAAAATGGCCGTGAGCAGGAGATATTTCGAATTTTGAAATTTTAGAGAGTAAATGCAACTTTCCCCTTCTGCCCCTGTGAGTAAATACACAGTGTCTGTTTGCATCCGACTGCGACCTGGGTTTTGATTTCGCCGGCTAACCCCAGTTGGTGCGTTTCGCCGGTTGTATTTATGCGACGGCAAATCCGCGGTCAAAAACAAGTTTAACTATGTTCCCGGTGAAAGATCAGTACGAAAACCGGCTTCGATTTCGAAACTGATGTAGTCGAAACCTAATTTTAAGTTTATGGCGACTATAGAGAAAACCCAAGAACTGATGTAGCCGAAACCGGATTTCCAGTTTATGGTTGCATCTGAGCTGCCATTTCCGTCTGCTGCGGATGATAGAAAGGGACGGTTCGATTATATTTTTGCTATGGGGGTGCAAGCACCGTGCTTTAATGTTGCTATGGTGTGCAATTGAAACGGAAGATATACTACTTTTGATCTGAACGTAAGATATACAATTGTGATGTAGCAAGCTATGTACAGCTCTTACTTATTTCTCAAGGTTTCAGCCAATCCCTTGATGACTATTCTTTGTTTCATAAGAAGACATCTACTAGCACAGCATTCTTGGTGATATATGTTCATGATATCTTGATCACTGCGGATTGTGAGTCTGAAATTCAGAGTATTACAAGTTTTCTGCATGCTAAATTCAGTATCAAGGATTTAGGGAAGCTAAATTACTAGCAAAGGCATTGTTGTCACTGATTCAATAAGAACAGCAAATGGCAGTTCTTTGAAGTTAAGAGCAGAAACAGAAAATTTATTACGGGATCCTACACCATACAGGCAATTGGTAGGAAAGTTAAGTATTCTGGTAAATACAAGGCCAAACTTGGCTTTTACAGTTCAGTATTTGTGTCAGTTTATGCAATCTCCTTCTTCTACACATTGGAATGCAACTCTCCATACTCTTCCGTACTTGCAAGGCACGTCTACTATGGGGTTACTTCTGTCTTCTAGTACTGATTTTTCAAGGGCAAGCATTTTGTGATTCAGACTGGGCCTCTTGCCCAACTACTAGGCGCTCTGTCAGTGGATATTACATTGCTTTAGGAGGAGCTCCACTTTCATGGAAGTCTAAAAAGCAGGTAACAGTCTCTCTTTCTTCAGCTGAAGCAGAATATAGGTCTATGAGACGTGTTACAGCAGAGCTTGCCTGGCTTAGTCGCTTGCTTCATGAGCTTGATGTGATTCTCAAGCTGCAATATACATAGCAAAGAATCCCAACTCTTATTCATGTACCAACTACTGAGCAGTTAGCTGATGTAATGACCAAAGCTTTACCTAGTTCTATTCATTGTAAGTTCATAGACAAGTTGGGATTGATTCCTTTAGAATCAACCTCCAACTTGTGGGGGGATGTTAGCACTAGTGATTGTAAACCGGGTTTAGTGAAAACCGGTTAGTTAAAAGCTGCTATAAATAGCAGGTCTAGTGTGTAACAGATTTTTCATTCAATGGAAAATTCCCTTTCTCAATTCTGTTTCTCTCTCGTTCTCACATTCTAAGAAACGTTGTGATGAGGGACCATCTAGGTTGCCACCCCCAAGTGCGCCTACACTCTTCGATGGACCACTCACCCGAGCTCGAGCCAAGAAGCTACAACGCGAGATGCATGGCTTCATCGGGTACACCATGGCTAAAGAGGCTGTGCACATCAAGGAATCAACGCCATCCACAACATGCCTTATTGGTGTTACAAACGCCCCAGCCGCGTCCATGTGCGTAGATTGCTAAGCGGCCTCTATCCGAGCAACATCTCCAAAGCTTGGCTGTGCATTGCTTAGTTTGGGTTGTTGCTTATGTGGCCCGCAGCCCATCTTTTGTTATTATTAATTGTGCTACTTTTTTGGGATTGTAAGGGCATATAAATAGCCCCTTGTTAGTTGTGTTGGTAGACAAGACATTCCCCATTTACAAGTGTGTAAAAACTGATTTCCTCCTTAGAGAGAGTTTGAGAGCTTTGAGCTCTTTGAACCTTTGGTGTTCTAAATCGCAGCTTGGTTTGCCTTGGATTGTGTCGACTTCATCGAAGGTTGGTTCTTTCCAGCTTCCACAAGCCTCCTTCTCGTGCTTCAAGGATCCGTCCTTGATTGTGTGAGATTGTATGAAGAAGGGTCTCTAGGTGTCGTGTCCATCGGTGCTCGGGGCGAAATAATCCTCTTGTGTCGACCACAACTTAGTGGTTCTACTTCCCTATCCGTTCAAGAAGGTCGGGTCTCTTGATCTCTATTTGGTTCTTGGTTGAAATAATACCAAGGGTCTTCTAGTTGTTTTCAAGTGGTTCTTCTTTTCTTCCTTTTATCCTTGTTCTTGAATCTGTTCTTATTCTTTGTGTTCTTGTTCTTGTGTCTTGCTTCTCATTTCTGACCATCTCTCCTTCTCTTCATGTCTTGAGTTGTTGTTTGTCGAAGATCGGGCATCCAGCGGCTAACCCCGCATCAAGTTGAACAAATATTCGAACAAATAAACTGTTTGTGGTGTCTATATGGTTAATTGGGATGTGCATCCCAAATGTTAGTTACATAAATAAGAAATGCATACAGTATTACAGTGTAAGGGTCTCCATGTTGTGACTATAGGTCTCAACGTTTACAAGTATACGCCGGAGGATAGTATATTTCATGGCCATGTAAACACGTCTTAGGCTCTCCAACTGTCGGGACGTGCTTCGTTTGCGTCGGAGGATAATATCATGGCCATGTAAACACGTCTCAGCTTCTCCAACTGCGGGCTGACATCTATCAAGCCCGGCTCCATGTAATCCGGGTCACCCAACTGATATCCCCAGTCATCCAGTCCAGTTCCCATGTACGTATGCAGGTGGTATATGTGCAAAATTGAACGTTGGGCATCGCTTAAATGGGGACTGGCAGTGGCAGATATCGGGAGGTTTGGCCGTGGCAGTTGGATACGGTCTAAATGTATGATGTTGTTGAGCAGGGCAGACATGTCCTTGTGACCCAAGCTATTGTAGAATCTGGCCAGCAACTCTCCCTGCAATATGTAGCCAAAAAGTTCATGAGGCACAGGACTTCAAACCATGAAGATTATAAAGCGTCTTAAGTTCTACTACAAAATATGAACTAACCACTCGAGCAGCATATCCACGCATCTGGGTAAAAGCAGTACGTCCACAACCAGCATCAATCAAGTCGATCCTAGGGTGCCCGATATTTATAGACACAAGGTATGGCTCGTTGACCATGTAAAAGGGGAAACACCACTGTTGGTAACAATGGTACGTGCGATTAGAGAAAACTCATAGGAATGCAAAAAAGAAGAACTGCACATTTAAAGTAGGTTCATCAAGTAGCAAAGTTTTTTCTAGGCAGCACTAACGGAACTCGTTGTAGGAGATGCATACGTACCAAGTCTACGTGAGCAGCAGTCATGCCAAGCTGCTCTAGCTCACGCTGCATTTGTTCGTTAAAACTGGGCTCCAACGCAGGTGTCAGATGCATGTCGTCCATTGCTATGTTTGTCTGGAAATAAGAACCAGGGAGACCAAAGTAAGCTGCATGCATGAGGACCGATGAGCATAGGACTTGTTAGACTCGACATTAAATTAAATTGTACATACCACTACATGGGATGCAAAGAATCTCCTTGGGTACTTTGAGACACTCTTTTCCCTGTGATTCAAGACAAGAACAAAGGTTTCCAAAACCTTCTGTTGTATGATATGTCCACCTCGCGTAAGGGAGTAGAAATCCGGGCGAGTCCGAGTAATCTTATGATCTTCATTCTTGAATACGGCCTTATCGCTTCATTATGTAACAAACAATGGGGGGTCCGGTGAGGTGTTAAATGTAATACACAGATCGGCAGTGGCGATATTTTATTGAACAAAGTGAAGCCTTACCGAGTCCGCTCATTTCTAGTAGATGCAGATTTGAACATTCTTTCTTCTTCAAGGGTTGGTCGTTGGGAGAATCGAATGAACTCCCTCCTGTATTCCTTAAACGATCTTGGTGGATCTCGTACAGAAGTAGCATATGTCGGCGGCCCACGTACAGTATCATCGGCATTCTGGCGGGCCACACTGATAACATCTGCCCAACATTGGTCCTGGGCCTCCTGAAATAAGAACTCATAACCTTATACCGCATGACCATAGGGCGTGGAATTTGCACATACTGCATTGTGCGGCATTTCAGAGTGTGCGTGGAATATGCAGAACAGACACCGTTCATTTCACCTTGTATATAAAATGACGTAAAGTAAGGGCGTGCAATTTCCAGTTCACAGCCCGGTGCAATTGATCTAATATAACATGACATGAATGAAGGACGTGCAATTTGCAATTCGTAGACCTAAATGGTGTGCAATATTCACTAGCCGTGCAGATTACTGAATCTCGTGCAATATCAAATTACATGGTTTCGTGCAGATTACTAATGAAGGACGACTAAGAGTCAGGGTGCAAACCGTAATACCCGTGGCTTTTGCGTGACGGTTGTGGGCTGGTCGACGTCCATTCCATCCTCACCCTCACCGGTGTGTGCTTTATGCTCCTCTCCCTTGTCTCCTTTTTTCTCCATCAGCCTTGTGCTCCTCCTCTGCCCTCCATCCTCTCCCTTGTCTCCTGTTGTCTTAATCCTTTTCCTCCTCTTCCTCTGCCCTCCATCTTCATCCTTCTGCTTCTCCTCTCCCTCGTCTCCACCCTCTATGTCCCGTCCATCTTCATCCTTCTGCTCCTTCCTCTGCCCTCCATCTTCATCCTTCTGCTTCTCCTCTCCCTTGTCTCCACCCTCTCCCTCCCCTCCATCTTCATCCTTCTGCTCCTCCTCTCCCTTGTCTCCACCCTCTCCGTCCCCTCCACCTTCATCCTTTTGCTCATCCTCTCCCTTGTCTCCTCTTTGAGTCGTCAGCCGGATGCTCCTCCTTCTCTTCACCCCTGCCTTCATCCTTTTGTCTCCACCCTCTCCGTCCCCTCCATCTTCATCCTTCTGCTCCTCCTCTCCCTTGTCTCCACCCTCTCCCTCCCCTCCATCTTCATCATTTTGCTCATCCTCTCCCTTGTCTCCCCTTTGAGTTGTCAGCCGGATGCTCCTCCTTCTCTTCTCCCGCGCCTTCATCCTTTTGTCTCCACCCTCTACCTCCCTTGGTACACTCTGCCCCCCCTCTCCAGCCGCTTCCTCCTCTTCGTCCTGTTTATCATCTACTTCCTCCGTTGCCGTTTCTACGCAAACTTGGTCCCTGCAATCCTCATCTTCTTCCCTTGTGGTTTCTTCGATTAATTCTGGCTCATCTGCCGGAGGTTTACTACAGTCTTGTCGGATGGCTCTGAGTTGCTCTTCTGCAGTACGTATCACATTGTTTAAATGCTCAGGATCCGTCACCAACTTCCCAGAGGTTCTGTGGGTGCTACATAGTTCATGGAAAACAGACGCTAAAGCATCAGCGATTTGCAAAGATGTTGTTGCCGTTTCTTCCCCACCCTGACATTGGTCTTCATGCAGGGCCCGGCCCAAAACCTTGATGCCGCTGAGCAAATCTAGTGCACGTTGACCCTTTGTCCCCATCACATGCCCAGTGTCTCCAACACCTCCTGCGTCCGGTGGGACCCCATCGAGTTGAGGTGGCTCCCGGAGTACCCCTTCCCCAAACCCCACCTCTAGCTCTTCTGTTTCCCTCGTCATAACCATGTCTGTTGTCCAACCCTTAACGATGGGATACACTCGCATGGGTGGGTCGAGGGATGCATCCCTGGAAGCAAAGCGGTCCAGGTAGGCCAACTAGGTACAACAAAACGATCGAAGAATGCATGAGTAAAGGGGAAAACACAGTTGAGGAAGTGCATCAACATGTTGAATTTTTAAGCAGAAGTTCACTTACAATCAGATACAGCGCAGGTCCCCTGAATCTGGCTGAACCTCCAATTCTTGAGGGGCTCCAATTAGACCCGGCAATTCGGGTTGTTCGGGTCAGTTTGGATCGGGTTGTTCGTTTCGGGTCAGTTCGGGTCAAACAGTTATTTCGGGTCTTGTTCGGTTCGGTTCGATTCGGGTTCGGGTTCGGATGTTGTTCGGGTTCGGATCTAGTTCGGGTTCGGGTCATTTCGGATCGTAATATTTCGGATTAGTTCGGATCGGATGTTGTTCGGTTTTGGGTCTAGTTCGGTTCGGGTCCTTTTCGGATTGCTCGAATCGGATCATTTCGGGTCGGGTCAATTCGGATTCCGGTGTTATTTGGATTCAATTTTTTTATAATAATAAGATCACCCGCAACGGTGAGTTTTTAACGTAGAAGGTTTGGGCACTTTAATGAGTGCTTTACTGTGTCTTGTAATAAAACATGGTTACTACATATTATTGACAAAGATTTAGATGTAATTTCTACTTAGTTAATTAAAAAAATTAATTACTATTTATATTATATACATACACATAAGAACAAATTACAACTCTAAAATGGGCCTAAGAACTACGCATGAAACAAATTACAAGTTTACAACTCTAAGATTTAGGTGTAATTCTACATTTGGGCTTTTTAGCCCACTTACAACTCCACCCTTTTACAATCACCCATGACCCATGAAACAAATTTTAATTTTTAATTTTTAGTAATTTATCTTTGGTAAATTTACTAAATTATAAACACCTTATTAATTTTAATTAAATATTTTAAAATTATTAATATGACTATTTTATTATGTAATACACTTTCTTGGATTAATTTTTTTCGAGGTTTGAACTCTAAACCTTGGAATTATTAAAGGAAGAGATTACCACTATGGTATTGGTGTCATTTTGAACTTGATTGCATATTGTTAAATTATATAGGAAATATTACAATAAAAGCTAATTGAGCATTGAATGAGGAATGTAACTTGTGTTTATAAAGATATTCTAATAAAACTATACAATATGTTATTTCCATTCTATTTAGGGTTTAAGGTTTGGTGGTGTAGTCTGTAGAGTTTGAAAATGTTGGAAATGATCGACTGTTCGAAACTCCATTTCTTATAAAACTATACAATATGTTATTTCCATTAGTATTTAGGGTTTACGGTTTCGGGTTTATGTGTTTATCACCCATATTCTATTTATAAAACTATACAATATGTTATTTCCATTATATTTATAAAGATCTTCTAATACTATGATATATTTCATTTGTTAAACTATGTAAGTCTATAACTACTAAAACTATACAATATGTTATTTCCATTAATGTTTAGGGTTTATATGTTTATCACCCATATTCTATTTATAAAACTATACAATATGTTATTTCCATTATATTTATAAAGATATTTTAATACTATGATATATTTCATTTGTTAAACTATGTAAGTCTGTAACTACAAAAACTATACAATATTTCGGGTCATTTCGGTTCAAGTTTAGTTCGGGTTAGTTCGGTTCGGGTGTAGTTCGGTTCGGGTGAACTTCGGTTCGGGTCAGTTCGGTTCAGGTTTAGTTCGGGTCAGTTCGGTTCGGGTGTTGTTCGGTTCGGTTCGGGTTCAGTTCGGGTCTGGGTCGTGTTCGGATAGTTCATTTTTCATTGTTCGGGTCCAATTTCGGGTTTGGTTCGGGGTGGTTCGGTTCGGGTCACTTTCTGCCGGGTCTAGCTCCAATTCTTTCTAGCATCCACTAGTCTATTCAGTAGGTATTCACACCAGTTATATTGCTGTATTTCATCAACATTCTGCAGTATGGGTAGCAGACTCATGTTCAAGGCACCGTTCGCGGAGCAGTCTCCCATCACCGTGTTGTTGAACAGCAGCATCAGGTTCCTGATGAACAACGGGCCGGATTCACTCTTAGTCCGCATTATGTGCCTTGACAGCGATGCAGGAGTCCCAGTCGCATTGGGCTCCTCGAATTGGAGTCTAAAGGCATGACACAGTTTCCTGGACTGCGTTATGTTGGCGGGGTTGAGTTTTGTTCTTCCCTGGGGAAGTCCCGTACAGATCCGCACGTGTTCGGCAGATAACTTGACGCTCTTCGAACTGTCCTTGACAATTGACAGTGTGGCAGCATCAAAATGCTCCACAACCCAGTGTGCAAGGTACACTGGGTAAGACTTAACCTTCCAATGCAAGAAGCACTCAAAACCACAACGCCGCAAAGCTTCCTGCTGGTCAAGTGTGAGGCGTTCTATGGCTTGTGCAAACGTTTTTGGACTGCCCCTGGACTGGAGCGTGGCGTGCACCTTTTTCAAATTTGCCAGATCCGTTCGATGTATTCTTGGCCCTGGAGGATGACCATGCTCTGCACTATGCGTGGAGGAGTCTAACGCAGTGGTCTCTGTCCCATCTGTTGCTGCATTAGTGGTTTCTTGCAAAATGGCTGAATCTGCGGATGTACCCTGTGATTGCCCAGGTCGAGCTGTACGCTCTCCGGCAGGCAAGTCCCTTGTAGGTGCAGGCGCTCCATTCGATGCTGGCACCGCCTGTCGTCCCGCAGGTGGATTCTGAGAATCCAACTGCGGGACAACAGGCCGTGGCACCGGCTGCTGCTCGCAGGATTTATCCGGCGATGGCTCAGGAACAACCTCCACCGTTTGAGTCCGTGGCGAAGCGTGTACGTCGGTCGACTTTGTAGTAATTGCAACTGCATCAGTCGCTTCCCCATCTTGGGTTTGATCGTGAGTGGGGGACTCGGTCCTGGTTGGTTGGGTCGTGGTTGGTGCTTGTCTGATAGATTGCTCCCCAGATGGGTTTTGTGTACTCGCGTGTCTGCGAGCCAAATGTTTGAGCCTCGTACGTGGTTTGGTTTTCTCATTGCCTTCCTGTAGCAAACCAGACCCATGTAATGAAGTGGGATCGGTTGCAGGTTCACTGGTACCGGCTGATGTTCGCCTGGGCGATGAAGTGGGATCGGTTGCAGGTTCACTCGCTCCGGCCGATGTTCGCCTGGGTGATGAAGTGGGATCGGTTGCAGGTTCACTGCCACGAGTTGATGTTCTCCTAGGTAATGAAGTGGGATCGGTTGCAGGTTCGCCTCGGTTCCGCTTCGAGTAGCGTCTCACTGGCAACGCAACATGCAAATGATATCCTTTAGTGTGCAATCCAATAAATTTTTAACCTTTTCCCGCATAAACTACCATGTCCGTCTATTTTCTACATGAACGATCTCATCCAAGTTCTCTGATCTAAGAGCATCTCCAACAGAGTCTCTACAATTTCTCCAAAATGGAGAATTAAAGTTCAAAATCTCTAGAAATTTTATGCTTAAACTCCAATACATATTTAATTATATATTAAAACATAAAAGATCAAATACTATATATGTGAAGTTTGTATTGAAATATGGGAAGAATTTAATTTTGGGGAATGAAAACCTAGCTCGAAAATTCGAACGTATGACTACCTCATTTTCTTCTCCATTTCTATTGGAGAATAGGATGCTCTAACCCCAATATTCTCCATTTATTTGAGAAATGGGGAAGCTGTTGGAGATGCTCTAACCCCCCCCCCCCCCTAAATCCACACAACGGAGCCTGAAACAGAGACCATGGTAAAACCCTAAATCGGCCAATCACTGTGTATGACGTTCAGCTAGGACACAATCAAAACAAAATCGGCAGGCGTTGAATACATACCTGCCTCAGGCTGGGCTGCTTTCGCTCTCGCTGGGGCCATTGGATGAAATCGACCAACGGGGTTAGGGTTTGGAGCTACTGAGTGGTCGTCGTCGAATGGAATAAGACCCTCCTGCTACGGAACAGAGGCCTGCCGTTAGGGAAAATACATCTAACGCGAATATACACCGTCACTAAAGCGAAAGGAATACTACCACTAAAGCTGATCCGATGGTTCGTGAAGGGAAATCTGTCAGATTTCGCGACAGACGGAATTTCAAATTTTGAGCTCGAATGGACGAATCTCCGGCTGTTCATCGGCCCCCTCTTACATGCAACCCCCGTTTTAAGCAACCATGAATTTCTTACTGGGCCAGTATTTTATACTGTAATTGCGAGTTAGATTATAATTGGAAAGAACTGGGCCAGTAATTTACACAGGCCCAGTTTCAGTTTTAAGATTGCAATCATTCAGGCCACTTCGGTCCTACCCAATCTATTTTGAAATACTTTGATTATTAGAAGGGAGAGAGCGAGAGTAAGAACTTTAAAAGTCAGTTTCTTACTCTACTTTACATTGGTGCAAGTTTTACAATGGTAGGTGACCTTCTTTCATAGGAGAAATGTGAGGTAAAAACCTAGGTAAATTTCCATGATTTAAGCATGGAAACAAGGAGGTGAAGAAGGTTAATAATTCACCTTGTACAATTTACCTCCAATCATGCACTATACAAATGGTTCATGTTCAATCATGTTTTCATTCAAGCAATGGAGAGTAAGAAGGCTAACGTGTAGATGTGTATAAGAAACGGTAATTAATGGATGATGTAGATGATGGACTCATTTCACTTTGTTATGTATAAGTGTGCATTTCATAGTACGACTGTGCAATTCGTACTAAAGAATATGCAATTCATAGTGTACGAGTGTACAATTCGTAGTTAGGAGAGTGTGCGTACATAGTTTAATTTGAAATAATTTTTGGTTTTAGCTATATTTATTTTTGTATGCTTCCCTCCCAAAAGTTGTCATTTAGTTAGTAAAAGGTATAAATCAAGTTTTCAGTTGGATAGTCCTAATAATCTCATCAAAAACAGACTTGGAAATAGATTTCAAACCGGGAAAAACAGTACTACAAAGCGAAATGCGAAAACATAAACAACAAGATAAGACGAATTGAATTCAAATTTATAGTAAGCATAAACTAATATTCTGGAGCAACATTAGCATCATTTTCATCATGGACAGGTACACCACTAGTTTTTGAAAATTGATAACTTCATCATGTAAAGGTTCACACCATTATTATAATGCTATTTTTTGAAGTAAAATTTAATAATGTTATTAAAAATTTAGTTTGAAATGAAATTTAATAATTATATATTGGTGATTTCTTTGTCATCGCATACCACCACAAGATCTTATTCCGGAAAAATTATATGACTTCAAATGCAAATTATTCCGGAAAAATTATATGACTTCAAATGCAACGTGACGTACGTATAAGAGATAAGCCCGATTTTGGTAACACATATAGATTTCATCGTATTAAATCCTAATTTAAACGCAGAACAAGACAATCCTACGTAAATAATAATTTGCAGGGGCGTAAACTATGGCTGTGCAACGCACAGTCATAGAAAAGGGTGTGCATGTATAGGGCTACCCTCCCTCATCGAACCTCAGACCCGGCACATTGCAACAAATATGAAAGTTTTCAGTAACAAAATGACATCCCGCATTAACTCAAATGAAGATCATCATAATAGTTCATATACAACAGCTCAGGACCATAAAGATAGTCGTCTAGTTCAACAACTGAGGGAACACACCCCGCACACAATTCATAAGAGTTCACAGGGTACAATCAACATAATAGCAATAATCCATCCATGACATAATAGAAATACACATAACAACAATAATCCATAACAAAGGAAACAAAGTGAACGTGCTTCTAGGCCCATACATTTCCATGTCCACCATCAGCTGCATAGGGCTGCCGATCAGGGTCGTCGTCCGCGGCCGCCAGAGCGTTTGCTAAAGCCATTGCTTGGTTCCACAGCTCCCGCGCACGCAGCTCCTGCACGCCGAACAACTCCTCCCACAACTCGTCCACTTCTGCGTTAACCCCATGCCGGCGAAATAATTCACTTCCAGCACAGCGCTGCAGAAATATACGTCAGGTCACACACGACAAATATGATATATATTTATCATCCAATGTTGACAGTAATTACCAAAAATAGGTAACCTGTTTCATGGACGCCCACCACGCCTCATCACCACTTATTTGGCCTGTTGTTGAGTTCCACGCGACTTGACCTCCGAGGTTTTTGAAGTCCCTCCACCTGCTCCAGACCAGCTTATTGTAGTTCACCCTATACCTCAATGCAACGGGAGCCATCCTGCGCCCAGCTCTTTGCTCGAACAAACCAGCCAACTCGCTCCATGATGTCCACCTACGTTCCACTCTTGCCCTTTCCGTCATTTCTCCATACAATCTGAGCAAGATCTTGTTATCCTCTGTGTTGTACGTCCAACGCTCCCTTGCCGCCATCTACATACGAAAGTAACGAAACACAGTTTGAAACGAACAAATTAGTGTTATTATATCGAGCTATGTAATTATACATAGGAAGATCATCAAACAATCGGACTGACTACTTGACGGAAATAAAAATGATATGAATATGACTGGACCTCTCCAAGCTACTTGAACTCTATACCTACAGGTATCATCATAACAACTATCAGTTAATACGTTCATGCCAAGAAAACTCCATAAATGTCGGGCATTAATGGAGTCTGACCATGCAGCAGACTAGGCATTAACGTGTAAGGGCTGCTTTTCCTTGGGCAGTGCCATGATGTTGATCGGTCCGGGATCGGGTGGTCAAAATTTAAATTTATAAAACCGAACCTCACTTGTAGTAAAGAGGTAGGGTGTCGAACACACGGGAGTTCGTACGTCGAGAGTACCCGAAAGACT
The DNA here is from genome assembly GCA_963924305.1 of Polygonum maritimum. Classification (NCBI taxonomy): domain Eukaryota; kingdom Viridiplantae; phylum Streptophyta; class Magnoliopsida; order Caryophyllales; family Polygonaceae; genus Polygonum; species Polygonum maritimum. The sequence continues at coordinate 7,731,727 of OZ002731.1, read as the reverse complement.
AAAAAGAGGAGAAAATAAGGCAAAACGAAGAAAAACAAGGGAAATCACCTCGGACCGACACAGGTCACTTCGGTCCGAGTGTGGATCGAGGTTGATTTGCACGGGACCGACTTACACTACGTCGGGCCCGACTTACTGGGTACTTCGATTGGGCAAATTTAGTAGATCGGTCTTGGGTTTTTGGGTTCCACCCCCAACTAGACTTGGATATTCCACCTCAATTCAACCAATAAGTGTTTGATTCTAGTGAGATCGAGGTTGCTCGCCCCTAATCTCTCCAATCTACACTTCGACCCAAGGGAGCTTTCACTCTCCTTCGATGTTAGGTCTAGTGATTGGGATCGAGATTGCTCTCGCTTACTCTTACCAATCACAAGCCCTAAGCCCCTTGTCTTCACAAGAGAATTGAAGCTTAGTGTAGAGAGGATTCACAAATCAAGCACTCAAAGGCTATGGAATTGAGGTTTTCTACCCAATCCTAGCTAGGGGATTCCCCCATAGTCCAAGACTATGGAATCTACTCCATCAAGTAAGAGAAAAGCATAAACAAAATGGAAATCAAGCAAATCTCAATCAACATCATCCAATCAAACTCCAATTGCATTCAAATTCAAAGTGTCTACAAAATCCAAGCCTCAATTCTACTAGATCAAAGCAAAACAAAGTTCAAAACTCACAATTCCTCCTCCTAGCTCCACCGATCTCTCCTGCTCTTCCTTCTCCCTTCTTCTCCTTGCTCTCCAAGTCTTCCTTGAGCCTTTAGAGAGTGATTTGAGTGTGTCTATCCAAACATGCCCTTAATGCTCTCTAATCACCTCTATTTATAGCCTTTCATGGATTGGGGACCAAGGAATCCCGATTTAGAAAGGGGCAAATGTGGAAAGTTGCTAAAAATATGCCTTGGGGAGCAATCCTCTCCTTTGCCGACTCGGACCGACACAGGATGACATCGGGCCCGACGTTGGGAACGTCGGTCCTGGCTCTGGTTGCTCGATCTCGGGCCCGACTTGGTGTATCTCGGTCCTGGGCCTCGATCCTCGTCTTCTTCCTTGGTTTCCTTTGATTCCACTTCATTCTTGACTTGGCTCTTGCACTCCTTGACTCGGCTCCTTCATTAGCTCCTCGAAATTGTCCTCATTCTTGCCATTTTTACCTACAAAAACAAACAAACTCGCATAGTTTCCGACTCTTGAAGAAAACCGGGAACTAAGCTAAAAGGGAAACAAAACTAACAAAGAAGAGAATGAAAAACACATATTTACAAAGGAAATTAACTACTAAAACATCCCTTAAACAAGAAAAACACAAACAACCTACACATGGAATTAATGAGCTACTAACCCACCCCATACTTAAAATTTTGATGTCCCCATCAAAACTCAAAAATAAAGAGAAGAGTAAAGAAGACTCACAATTCCTTATTTTTGCTTGGCTTGTTGAGGCTTAATTCGGAGGTTGACCACGGCGTTGTCTCCTTTGAAGCCGGGCGTGCCGCTCACGCTCATACACTTGGTCGTGGGAAGGGTCTTGACTTGGCGGTTGGATTTGTGGGGCCAGACGCATCCATTGGTCTTCTCGGGAAGAGAAATTCCCGGTCATCCACTCATTGAAACTCTCTTGGACGATCCACTTTTGATCCTCGGCCGCCCTCAAGTCATCCACGTGACGTCGAGTGTAGGCAATATTACGGTTCACCTCATCAAATTGTACTTGGAAGTCTTCTTGGTGATGAAAGAGTTGTTGTTGTTGGTAGTTGAGGTGTTGTTGTTGTTGGTTGAGTTGGTGGGCTTCTTGGAGCATTGTTGATTGTTGAAGTTGGAGATGCGACAATTGGTTGGCCAAGAAGTTCATGTCCACCGATTGGTTAGGCTCGGGGAACACCATTCCGGGGCCATACCATTGGGCATACCCCTCATATCCTCCATAGCTTGGTGGTGCTTGATGTGCTCCACTTCCCTCACCCCTCTCGAAGTGGCTCGGGACCGGATCGGGCAAGAAAGCATCGGACCGACGTTGGAAGTACCTCGGGCCCGACGTGGGATGCTCCTCGGTCCAAGAGAGTCGGGCGTGGTCGGTGAGCAAATGTTGGTAACCACCCTCTTCTTCTTCTTCTCCTCCACCTCTAGGCACGTCCACCTCCATGTCGTCTCTCCTTACAAACTCGTATTGATTGGCCTCCTCTTCTTCGGTGTCCGGGGAAGCTTGAGGTGTAGTGAAACGGATGTGTTGTGCCCGTCTCCTAACCTCGATTGTCCCTTCCGGCTCTCCATAAGGGTTAACGTTCCCCGCCCACACTTGATACCAATTGTAGTAACAAGTGAGGTCGAAGAGACGAGGCCCCAAAGGAATGTGCACATTGTTGAAGTTGGAGTGCGGGGCTAGATAGGTGGTAGCGCCGGTCACTTGCCTCTCCTTGATGATGTTGGCCTTTTTGAAATACTTCAAATCCATGAACTCCACACCATTGGCGGCCGGTGTGTAGGTAGACAAGTCCACCTCGAGACGGTGATCTAATCGGGCAATCATGCCTCCAAAGTAAATCCATGAAGAACTTTGGAAGTCCCTCACCATCTTCACCCATTCCCATGTGAGGTTCATCGGCTTCTCATGCTCAAACAACATCTCGTAGAGAATCATAGCCTCCTCCTTCATTGGTTTGCTCAATTCGTGCCTTGCAAAGATAGAACAACCCAAGGCTCGGATCATGACTCGGAAGAGTGGGTTGGCGATTTCATTTGTTGATTTCCAAAGGTAGTCGACCTTCTCATTGTCAACATAGGCCTCATCTCTCGGAAATGGGAACCCAAAGTAGGTAGCCAAATTCCGGAGAGAGAGTTCTTGCAATTCGTTGCCCATTTGGAAGGAGATCATGCCTTCACTCTCGGGTCCCTCATACGTGCACTTGAATGTCGCCATGAACTCGGACGTCAAGGCGGGGTAATGAGTGTTGTTCCACCTTAGTAACACATTGAGCCCAATGTTGGCGTAGCACCGAGTAAGAGCCTCCTCCATGCACATCTTTCTTATGGACTCCCAATCTAACCACCGGGTGTGGTGAGATAGACCCATGAGACGCTCATACTCTCTAGCATCATCCTCATCCTCAATACGCACATCATCCATCCTTTGGACTCTTTTGGACGACTTCTTGGACTTCTTGGTTGCTTTCTCCATCCTTGAAGAAGATGCTCGGGTAGACATGGTACCTACACACAATCAAAACCAAAGAACTCCAAGATAAAATCTATACAATCACAACAAAATCACAAGCTTCCATCACAAACAACTCATCATGCAAAGAGATAACCCCATACTTATTCTTAATACACTCAATCCACAAAATTCAATCATGCATGAACTAAGATTCACATATCAATGGTCAAGCCTCAAGACATATCATGAATAGCATGCTATAACCAACATTCATGCTCATGAAATCCTAACTTCACACAAGAGAAAATCGAAAAACATAGGACCGACTAACACAGCATATCGGGCCCGAGGTTGGGGACCTCGGTCTGAGTTGCTGGACCGACGCTGAACATCGGTCCCGAGGTACTGGGTACCTCGGACCGAGTCATTTTGGACTTCTCATCCTAGATTCATCCATAAAACACTATTATGCTCCTAAAATCCAAAATCAACCATCAATCATCATGAATCGAAGTTCTAAGTGGGATTTAGCAACAATTAAGCACAAATTTCACAAAACATGCAAACACCATGGATGCTCAAGGTTCAAGCTCACTCAATCATGGCATATCTCAAATCTAGCAATGAAAGCATGAAATTCATAAGGAATCAAGTAGAGATTGAGATTTACATACCAAATATGAAGAAAACAAGAACTTCTAGCAAGCAACTCTTAGAACTCAAATTTCCTTTTCTAGATCTAGAAAAAGGATGTAGATCTATGGGATTTGGGTGGGATTTTTGGCTTTTGGATCGATGCTTGAGAATGCTAGGGTATGGATCGAGATCTTGTGGTGAGGTGGCTTGAGGATCGAGTATGGTAGGGGAGATGGGATCGATTTTGGGAGTTTTGAGAGAATTGGGTATTTTGGGAAGGTAGTTATGGAGGTGATGATGTTAGGTAAGGGAAAGGGGGCTTAAATGGGGTAGAAGACAAAGGTAGGTCAGAAGGGCAAAGTAGGAATTTCCACCAAAGTCAAGGTCAAGGCAATCGGCAAGCTTGGACCGACGTTGGGCACCTCGGGCCCGAGGTACTGGGTACCTCGGTCCTACCCGTTTTGGTTTCCTAAAATTCCCACGACTTGGTTACTTCTACCCACAAGTCATTGCATCATTTCCACAAATACCACACATGCTAATGAAGCTCACATAACACACATTTCCACAAAATTCAAGCTAGAGAAGAGATTAGGACTAATCTAAGCTAAGGCAAAAAGAAACAAGCTAGAAACTACGAAAATGAATCTACTAAACCCGGGTTGCCTCCCGAGGAGCGCTTCTTTAACGTCACTAGCTTGACGTCTAACCTCTACCCTTCAAGGAGGGTGAGAAACGGTGAATTGATCCTCCTTGCCATGTGCTTCTCCACCATCCTCATAGCCAAAGTGCCACCATTTGTGTTTGATGAAAGTGTGGCATCCAAAGTCTCCTTTATCCTCCAAAGTGTAGATTGGTTTCTCTTGCATCTTCTCAACTTGCTCTTCATCACCTACACCACAAAAATCTAGAGAATTTCTAGGGGACTCTATGACATTATAACTCAACTCATCTTGCAAATCATCAAAGCAAAGATAATCATCTCCTAGATCCTCTTTCAAATCACTTAAACAAATGAAAGAATCTCCCACATCAAAAGGATATAAATTAGGATACTCTTCATGATTTGGTGGGCTATCTCCATCTCTTGTCTCATCATGGATTTGAACATCGACCATTTCATGGTCTCTCGGTGGCGATTCTTCCAACTTCTCCCTCTTGCACTTGGCGTTTTCCTCTAGCTTCAAGATTGCCAATGCATCCGGTTCATTTAGTGCCTTGTTGAAATGGAACTCAACTTTTTCCTCGCCAATTTCGAAGGTGACTTTCCCGTTCCTTACATCGAACTTGGCACCCGCCGTAGCTAGAAACGGCCTCCCAAGAATAATAGGCACCATAGGATCCTCCTTGATATCTAAGATCACGAAGTCATCGGGCACAAAATATCTTCCAACTCGAACCGGGACGTCATCAAGAATTCCGGTGGCTTTTGTTGATGAACCATCGGCCATGGTAAGACTCATATCGACCGGCTCCATGTCTCCAAGGTTAGCCCTTCTCCATATGCTCATGGGCATAACCGAAATGCTCGCTCCCAAATCACAAAGAGCTTTGAATTGTTGAGAACCAATCCCTATGGTGATGGCAAATCTTCCGGGATCACCGTGATACACAAGAGAATACGTCTAACTCAATGGGTTCATGGAGGATGTTGGGACGATATTAAGGACGTCAGTCGTTAATATCTAAACCAATAATAATCGTCCCTTGTTTTGATAATGACAAACTCAAATGTATTTGATAAGTTGTCCAAGTTTTGATCTCAGGTAAGTCCAGTGGACGCACATGAGCGAAAAGGACAACAAGTGAACAGCAGTCCCTATGCTGTAGGGACGCATGTTACCAGAACTTTCAAAGCTAAACGTAATTGGCGGAGTCCCTGCGCAAGATAGGACGGAGTCCTCATCCAGAAGGGACGCGCGCCAAAATACGGACGAAGTTCAAATTCAAATCAAGGCCGCCCCAACATGATTACATCATCGTCCGGCCTTAGTCCTCAGAAGGAAGCTTCCTTTGTCTGGGCACGTGTAGACAATGCCAAAGACGTCGCTTTCCCAGCGATGGTCCCCTACCCACGCGGAGGCTTCCCAAGCGTCAACAGAGTTGAACTCCTCAAGATGCTCATCGCACCGTTGATCAAAGATCGAGGATCCTGCCAAGTCTCAGAGGACACTAGAGGACAAGAATCACTTTCGCTATAAATACTCTCCAAGGAGTATGCATAGTGGGGTGTGTGTGCAAGAGTGGACTTTGAAGACTTTCTCTCAAGCTCTCCTGAAGCATTCAAGAACACGAACGAAGATCAAGAAGATCAAGTGAGTTTGAAGCAAGAGAAAGAAAGTCCAACCACATCAAATCCAAAACAAATCACAAATCAATTAGAGTTGTAGTTTGTCTCTCACAACGAACCGTGAGAGGCGTGAGTGATAGCTTCCTTATAGCTAAGAGTGTTAGGTTACTTGTTAGGTTGAAAGGAGTGTTACTAGTGAGGCTAAGGACGGACGCTTAGCTCAGAGAAGTATAACGACTCGCCTAAGTTGTAAGGACTCACTCTTAATAAGATAAGGGACGGCTATTGAAAATCCTCCAACGGAGGTAGAGGTTTACCCATAAGACTAGTTGGTCTTAGTGGGGTTCCTCTATAAATACTCGTGTCCACTTATCTTGTATTCTGTTAAGTCTATTTTCCGCTGCACTAAAGGACGCCCTTAACCCAGTTAAGGACGCCTTCATTAACTGACTTACGATCCAACAATTGGTATCAGAGCAGGCGCTCTAGATTTTGTTGAGTTGCAGGTACAAGATGGACATGGAACCTATTGGAATCTCCTTTGTAAAGCCTCCTCGTCTGACGGACGGCAACTTCAACCGCTGGAAGATCCGCTTCGAGAATTTTTGCCGAAGTCAGAATTATCAGTGCTGGAGAGTAATCATGAAAGGTGACCTTACCATCCCTGATGACAAGAAAGACAAAGAGGACGAGTGGGGTCCTGACGAATTCAAGCTTTTGGAAACAAACGCTAAGGCTATATGCTTCCTTCAAGCGTCCCTTTGCGAGAGGGACGCCACCCGAGTTAGCAATTTGGCAACGGCCAAACTACAATGGGAAGCTCTTGAGAAGTACCATGTGGGTACGGCGGAGATGAAGGAAGACGTCAAGCTTGAAATCAAACGAGAGTTCTATGCCTTCAGAATGCTTCCTAATGAATCTGTCAAGGACTACTCATACCGCTTTGAAGCTCTTGTGACCAAGATGCGAAATTTAGGCATCCCAGAAGCTGAAGTCTCAATGAGAAACAGAGTTGGAGTTGTCATTGATGGGCTTACAGGGAAATGGAATTTTGATAGGGCTACGTTCAAGGAGAACACAGCCAACAAAACCCTGGATATGGAAGAAATCTATGGGAAGCTGAGAGGCTATGAAGCGAGAAGGGAAGCTGATATGGCTGAATTGGCTAGAAACCCCCAGACAGATCTTGCTTTGATGACATCAACTCCAGAGTACGCTGAGTATCTGCGCCACCAAAGAGACATTGCCCTAATGGTGGAAGCAAATAAAAATGAGAATCGTGAAAGGACGCGTGCTCAAGCTTTGAAAGAAAAGGAAAGCAAGACTAAGGAACAGCTGGAAGAAGAGGAAGAGATTGCCCTTCTACACAAAGTTGCTCGCTTATGGGGTAAAAAGGCCAGAGATTCCAAGTAACACAAGATGCCTTACAAAAAGGAGAGTCCCAAGTATACAGAGGCAGAGATGAAGGAACTTACTTGCTACAAATGTAACAAGAAATGACACTTTGCTAAAAGGTGTACTACGGGACTAAGCTCAAAAGACATGAAGATGAAAGCTCTCTTAGGAGCGTGCGAAGCCGCATGGGATAATGTGAGTTCTGATGATGAAGAACCAGAAGGACCAGTGGCGTACATAGCCGTAGAGGACGCCTCAGATGATGAGCAAGTGGCACACATGGCTGTGGAGGACGCTCCAGTCCTTGAAGAGGATGCTTCTGAAAAGGAACAAGAGGTAACTCGTGAATCCATGATGAACTCCTTAGAGAATTGTTCCAAAACCAAACTTATTAAGCTCATTAAAAGAATCATGGAAGAAAGCGTTGTTATGCAACATAGAATGGATGAACTTGAACTTGAAAGTGAAAATAGGCTAGTTGAATGTGAGAACTGTGCTACAGCTTCGTTACAACTAGAGTCCTCATGTGTCGAAGTTAAATCCCTGAAAACTGAAGTGATGTGTCTTAAGCTAGAGAACGCTAAGCTTAGGGAAGAGGTGAAAGTGTTAGGGAAGAGCCTGGCAATTGAGGTAGTTCAACCAATGGTGTTTGTCCCAGCCAAAAGAGGACTAGGATACGAGTCTGACACTAGGAACTCTATCCCTAGTGACTTTGAGGCAAGCAAAACCTCAGAACTTGAATTAGAAAGGGAAAAGACCAAGAACCTTCTTGAAAGAATTAGAGTCCTAGAGAGTGGAGAGAAAGGTCAAGAGGACTATTACACTAACTCCACTAGTCATAGGATCTATAAGAAAATTGCTAAGGGGAAAGGTTCAAAAGTTTGCGACCCTCAAAAGATGAAAAAGAACAAAATCCAACGTCCCAACAAGAAGTACTACCTTGGTACTTACTATAGGACGTGTTGGTATTGTGGAAAAGGAGATCACTTCAAATATGATTGCCTGAAACTGAAGAACGACATTGAAAGTGGCAAAGCTGCTAGGACTAACATTGAAAATGATAAGTCCGTCCCTAAGGCTAACCCTAGACGTCCTAGACGATCTAAGAGTTCTTTCAGAAAGCATGCTATTTCAAATGATGTGAATATAAGTGACTACATGCCAGAACCAGAGTTCTATTTCTGTAACGAACCAGGTAAGGAACACCTTGCCTGGGTCGCCATACACTAACCTTGTTTTGGCAGGTGGAAGTGAGGGGACGCCCATGGATCATTGATAGTGGCGCCTCAAACCATATGACAGGAAGCCAGATCCATCTCACTTCTATCCAAAGTAGCGCCACGGGAGGAACTGTCTCGTTTGGCAACAAGGGCAAAGGAAAGATCAAAGGGACGGGAACTGCCATTCTCAATCCGTCTATCAAAGCGACAAATGTTAGCCTTGTTGAAGGACTTGGCTTCAACCTCCTAAGCGTCTCTCAAATGTGTGATCAAGGTGAAAACTTAGTCACATTTGACTCAAAGGAGTGCCTCGTCATCAACAAGAAATCCAACAAAGTCGTCCTCAAAGGAGTCCGAAAGAACAATGTCTACATCTTCAACCAGGAGTTTAAGCCAAAATCTGAGTTGTGCTTATCTGTGTCAAAGGAGGACGCTGACCTCTGGCATCGCCGACTTGGCCATGCTGGACCAAGCACAATCCTCAAGCTTCATCAAAGAAATCTTGTGAAAGGTCTTCCCCAAATTGATCCTGAGAAAACTGAACAGTGTGAAGCATGTATCAAAGGGAAGCAAACAAGAACGTCCTTTAAGTCAAAGAACGATGTCAGCACAAAGAAACCTTTGGAACTTCTCCATATGGATCTTTGTGGACCAATGAAGACGTTGAGCTATGGTGGAAAGAGGTACATTTACGTTCTTGTAGATGATTATTCTCGATTCACCTGGGTTCTTTTCTTAGCTTCAAAAACAGATTGCTTCAACGCATTCAAAGTCTTCATCAAACAAGTGGAAGTTGCGCTTGAGACGCCTCTCAAATCCATAAGATCAGACCATGGGACGGAGTTTCAAAACTCAGAGTTCGTGGCCTACTGTGATCAAAATGGAGTCTCTCACAACTTCTCAGCTCCAAGGACTCCTCAACAAAATAGAGTGGTGGAAAGAAAGAATAGGACGCTGGAGGATATGGCAAGGACTATGCTCTTAGCCAATAGCGTCCCCAAGTACTTCTGGGCTGAAGCTATTGCTACAGCGTGCTACATTATCAATCGAGCCATGATCCATCCTTTGCTGAAGAAAACGTCCTATGAGTTGCTGAATGGAAGAAAGCCTCGCATCGACTATCTCAGAGTCTTTGGATGCAAGTGCTTTGTTCACAACAATGATAAAGAAAGGCTTGGAAAGTTTGATGCAAGAAGTGACGAAGCCATATTCCTTGGATACTCCCTCACCAGTAAAGCGTATAGAGTTTTCAATAAACGAACTCTAAAGCTTGAGGAGAGCATTCATGTGGTGTTCAAAGAAAGTTCTTCTCACAAAGATAAACCAAGTAAGAAAGAACGCTCACCTTCTCTGCAGCAAGATGACTCCGATGATGAAGTTGATTTCGGGTCCTCTGGAAAATACTATGTTCCTAAGGACGCTACTCAAAATCCTGAAGAAGTCTCAGTTGAAGTTCCCAGTGTTGTTCAGGAAGTTCCATCTCAAAGTGAATCTCCAGCTCAGCGTGAGGTCGCTGAATCAAGCCTACAAGGAGAACAGCGTCAAGAAGAGGACGCTCAACCTGAGGGGGAACTCTATGAAACTCTCAATGAAGACGACGGGTTTGACTCAGATGAATCTGATTGGACGGACCCTAGATGTACTCCTGTAAGGGACGGTACTCATAAGGGATCCCATCTTTCGCGACTTCATTCAACGGATCAAATCATCTCAGATATGTCAAAAGGTGTTCAAACAAGATCAGCCGTGAATCAGTCCCTTAATGCTAACATAGCGTTCTGTGCCTTCAACGCCTTTGTGTCCTTAGTTGAACCTAAGAACATAAAGGAAGCACTCCAGGACGCTGATTGGATTCAGGCCATGCAAGAGGAACTTAATCAATTCGAAAGAAATAAGGTTTGGACCCTCGTCCCTCGTCCGAGAAACAAAAACATAATAGGGACGAGATGGGTCTACAGGAACAAGCTTGATGAGAGTGGTCGCGTGTCAAGAAACAAAGCAAGGCTTGTGGCTCAAGGCTATAGGCAAGAGGAAGGGATCGATTATGATGAAACCTTCGCTCCTGTCGCCAAGATTGAAGCCATTCGCCTCCTCATTGCCTTTGCCGCTCACAAAGGGTTCAAGCTTTTTCAAATGGACGTCAAGACAGCCTTTCTCAATGGCAAGCTCAAAGAAGAAGTGTACGTCGCTCAGCCTCCAGGATTTGAGGACGCTGATCACCCAGATCATGTGTACTTCTTGGACAAGGCTCTCTATGGACTCAAGCAAGCCCCTCGTGCATGGTACGATAGGTTTGCGTCCTTCCTCTTGTCCAATGGGTACACACGAGGTAACATTGATAAAACCCTGTTCTTAAAGAAAATCCTTAAAGATGTCTTGATTGTCCAAGTCTATGTCGATGACATAGTCTTTGGAAGCACTAACATGAAACTTGTAGAGGAATTCAAGAACTTGATGAGTAGTGAGTTTAAGATGTCCCTCATAGGAGAACTCAACTTCTTCTTGGGACTCCAAATCACTCAGCTCAAAGATGGGACGCGGATTCATCAACAAAAGTACATCCGTGAAATGCTTGAGAAGTATGGGATGAATTCTTCAAAACCCATTGATACTCCCATCTCCCCGAACACTCGCCTCTATGCTGATGAAGAAGGCAAGAGTGTAGATCAAAAGCTCTACAGAGGAATGATAGGGTCCTTGCTATATCTTACGGCAAGTCGTCCCGACATCATGTTCGCTGTATGCTTATGCGCTCGCTTCCAAGCAAATCCAAAGGAGTCCCACATGCAAGAAGTGAAGAGAATCTTCAGATATCTCAAGGGACGGGATGACCTTTGTCTATGGTATCCTAGAAGGACGTCCTTAAATCTGGTAGCGTACTCTGACGCGGACTACGCTGGCCATGTGGTGGATAGAAAGAGCACCTCAGGAATGGCTCAATTCCTTGGGTCATGTCTTGTATCTTGGGGATCCAAAAAGCAAAACTCCGTGGCACTCTCAACCGCGGAAGCTGAGTACGTTGCTGCTGCTTCGTGCTGCTCACAAGTCCTATGGATCAAGTACCAACTTGAAGATTATGGTACGTTCCTCAACACAGTCCCTATCTTGTGTGACAACACCAGTGCTATAAGTATTGCCAAAAATCCCGTTCATCATTCTAGGACGAAGCATATTCACATAAGGCATCACTTTCTTCGTGATAATGTTGAACTTGGATTAATTAGAGTGGATCATGTTAGGACTGAGGACCAAGTGGCCGATATTTTCACAAAAGCACTTGATAGACGTCCCTACGAGCACCTCCGGTTGCTCTTGGGGATGATAACTTTTAAATGATCAAGTCCCGTTCTATTATTCCCTCCATGATTGGCTATGTCTTGTTGAGAACTTGTTTTAAGATGTGTCATGCATTAAAGTCATTTTAAAGGACGCTAGTCTAAGATATGTGTATTCACTTGTGTCTTTGAATGGTATTCATTTCGCTTTTCATCTCAAGAGTATCCCTGATCACCCTACCCTCATTACAAGCCGAAATGATGGGAACTCTAAGCTTACCCAGGCCGAGAATCTTGCAAACGCGTCCTATAAGCATTCTTTGTTTTACCTTTACGGGACGTACTTGCCTGATTTTCAAAAATGGTTCTAAGTGATCAAAGGGACGCGTGTTAAGAGCTGAGAGTTGCCCGTACAGAGTTCTAAGTACAGAGGTTGAGATCAGCGAATGGGACGCCGTGGTTCAGCTCAGTGTTGTGTAGTGTTGTGTGTTGAAAGGACGTCAGGTCAAAGTCCTTTACAGTTGTGAGAAGTTTGAATGGTTGAAATTGGGAAGGTGAACCGTTTTAGCGAATCGTCAGCGAAAATCTCGGGATATGCGCAAACAGTGCTCAACAGCTGTATTCCTTAGCAAAGAAGAAAACCACGTGTGGGAAGGCGGGTGGAGGAAGCTGTGTGTAAAGACCCTGTTACCCCTGACCGTCCAACTTCGTCTTCTTCCTATAAATACCCACCTGTGCACTCCGAAAACCTTTCTTCGCTCATCTGCTATTTGCACATTTTTAGAAATCTCAAAGATCTTCCAAATCTTCAATCGAATCCCGAAATCTCTCTCTCCAAACCCTAATCCTCCCCTATTTAAACCATCTCAAATATGGCCAACACAAGAGCTTCAAAGAACCCCTCACCCTCGTCGGCGGCGAAAAACACAAGCTCTTCGAGATCTCCTCCGGTGAAAGGCCGGTCCTTAATGGAGTCGAGAGGAAGACCTTCCGGCCGCCAAGAACCCCCTCGCCACCTTTCCTCCTCTCAAAGCACCCAGCGCCGCCACTCCAACACCCCTCCTAAGCCCCTTCGCTCCCAACCTCCACCTCAAAGACAACAACCCCGCCCCCAATCCAAATCCCAACAGAAGCGGTTCTCATTTCTGGAGAAGCCCTTCAAACCTGAGCCGGAGTCCGACGAAGGGATCGCTGGCAAAGGCACCACTTTTGGCCTTCCATCCCAACCCAAACGCGTCCTCCTCTAGACCCTCTCGTTGAGGACTGGCTTGAAAAGGAACCCAAAACCCTTGCCAATATTTGCCATAGGGCGTCCATCCAGGACTACCCTCCCAAAACCCAGAGGCTCATGCATTACTTCATGACGACTTATGTCAGGCCCCGCCTCCAAGAGACCAACTTCAAAAACCCCCCCTTCATGGGACCGGCAATCATTTCCGACGCGTTTAAAGGGACGGTCGACGAGCTCGCCAAACTTCTCCCTGATATCATGGAGTTTTTGGTAGCTCCTGCGGGTTCCGTCCCTTCCCAGAAGAGGAAAAGGCCGTCCTCTCCCCCTCCCTCTCAACAACTCCAACTCAAAGGGCCTCCCTCCTCCTCCCAAATAACCCCAGTCCCTTCCTCCCCTCCTCCCGCCCCAAAGCGACGCCTCAAGTCCTCTGCTCAGCTTGAGGGCGTCACAGATGAAGAAATGGCCGCCATTCGCCTCTCCGAAATTCAACTGGCAAAAGAGGAGAAGGCGCGCCAAGAGCACGAGCAAGCAGAGAAAGAAGCTGTTGAGAAGGCAATCCAAGCAAGCATGCAGGACCTTCGTCAACTCCCTCCACCTCCTCCAAGGGTAGAGGATGCTTCTCAAGTCCAGGCCAAGGACGTCCCACCAGTACAGGTCCAGGCCAAGGACGCTCCTCCTGCTCAGCTTCCGCCTCCTCCCTCTGCTCCGCTCAAGGTGAAACCGATCTCAGTGGTTCCGCCCAGCTCCTCCTCTGCTCCTCCCCCAAAAGCTAAGCTCCGCACTCCCTCTCCCTCTCCTCCTAAAGCTTCAACTACTCCTCCTCCTCCGCCTGCTCAGGCCGTCGAGGAAGCTGCTAAAGTTCAGGGGACGCCTCCTCCATCCGTTCCCACAGAGTCCTTGGCAAGGACTCCAGCGGTGGACGCGCCTCCCACAGAACAGGTGTCCACAGCTGAGGACACTGCAATGGTTGAGTTCCAACAAAGGAACGAGGCCTCTGATGATGAGGACGCCCCTCCCCAGGATGAGGAACCTGAGGACGAGGAGGGAGATGGAGATGAAGAAGATGCTGGTGATGAAGTGATCGTGAGCAATGGCTCCAAGCAGAAACGCTTCAAGAAAATCCTTTCGCCGCTCCTCTTCACCGCCGAGTTTCTGGCAGAAAACCAGCGCCAAGAGTTCTTGGATCTTCTTGAGTTCCAGGGTTGGACGCACTTGGGCGTTGAGGCCGCTGATGTTGACCCTGATGAGGTTCTCCGTTTCTACTCAAAGTTCGAAATCACAGAAGTAAACGGGAAGCCTCAGGGGACTTTTGAAATCGATGGGGACGAGTACTCAGTTGCTGAGGGCACCGTCGCAAAATGCTAGGCCTGCGTCCTTCTCCGCAAGATGCTCTGCATGATCTGCCATGCAAGAACTTTGGCCGTTTCTCCCAGGATGAAATCCTCAACAGAATATTCAATGGGAGACAGCCAGCTGCTAAGGACAGAGTTGCTCATTGCCTCACCAAGACGGGCGTCCTTGCGCATCACTTCATTGTGCGCATGGTCGTCCCCCGCCAAGAGAAGAAGTCCATTGTTCAAATCACTGATAGTATTCTCTTGGACGCCCTCTTGGAACGCAAGCCGATAAACTTGCCCCGGGTAATCTTGGAACACATGGGCAAGTGCACAGGAGGCAGGCACTCTCTTCCCTTCCCCGGCTTGGTCAAGCAAATTCTGAAGCAGCAGGGACTCTATGCTCCTAAACAAGAGCGTTCCTTTGGCATTCATTGGGACGTCAGGCAAATCACACTCCCTCCAGTGGGAAAACTCAGGTGTGATGAGCCCCTTCCGTCCGTCAAGCGCCAACTGGAAAAGGAACGGAAAGAGGCTGAAAGGAAAGCCAAAGCTGAAAGCAGAGCTCAAGCTGCTGCTGCTGCTGAAACTGGGGAAGGAGATCACGAAGCTGAAAATGTCCAAGTAGTTGGGACGCCAGCTGAGGACGCTGCTGATGAAGAGGACGAGCTCGATGGTATGAGCGTCCCTGATGAGGCTGAGATGCACTCTACGAAGTATCTGATGGGCATGATGATCGAGAACCAGTGCATAATGATTGATCTAATTCAGCAGGTTCACGACACACTTCACGTCCACACAGACCTTCTTGAGCGCAACAACGAGTTCCTTGCCCAGAACAACCATCTTCAGGAGCAACACCTCAAAGCCCTTGGCAAGCGTCCCAGAAAATGATCACCCTCCCCCTTCTAACCCTTGAAACAATTTATCATTTCTTGAGTTTTGTTAAGACAATGGGACGCTGTCTCCGTTTTGAACACTTGTTGTGAATGTCTGTAATAAACGTTCTCGTTTCTCATTCTGAATGCCATTCACTACCTTTGTGCTTCATTTTGTCTAAGCGTACCTTTCTTTAGTTATGACTTTGTGCTTGCATGCTTTTCGACTTGTTCTCCTTTTCGATGATGCCAAAAGGGGGAAGTATAGTTTTGCAGAGATGCGATTGTCTTTAAGTTATCATAGAAAGCATGTGTTTATGGGGAATTTCGGCCAAGTCCAAAGGACGCTAGTTAAGAATAAGATAGAACGCACTTAAAAGAATGTGTGCATGCCAATCTAAGCTGAATAGAAAATCAAAGTGTAGTTCCTCATGCTAAAAGCTTTACTTCTGTGTGCATTATTTGAAAGAGTTTGTCATCATCAAAAAGGGGGAAATTCTTGGGACGATATTAAGGACGTCAGTCGTTAATATCTAAACCAATAATAATCGTCCCTTGTTTTGATAATGACAAACTCAATGTATTTGATAAGTTGTCCAAGTTTTGATCTCAGGTAAGTCCAGTGGATGCACATGAGCGAAAAGGACAACAAGTGAATAGCAGTCCCTATGCTGTAGGGACGCATGTTACCAGAACTTTCAAAGCTAAACGTAATTGGCGGAATCCCTGCGCAAGATAGGACGGAGTCCTCATCCAGAAGGGACGCTCGCCAAAATACGGACGAAGTTCAAATTCAAATCAAGGCCGCCCCAACATGATTACATCATCGTCCGGCCTTAGTCCTCAGAAGGAAGCTTCCTTTGTCTGGGCACGTGTAGACAATGCCAAAGACGTCGCTTTCCCAGCGATGGTCCCCTACCCAAGCGGAGGCTTCCCAAGCGTCAACAGAGTTGACCTCCTCAAGATGCTCATCGCACCGTTGATCAAAGATCGAGGATCCTGCCAAGTCTCAGAGGACGCTAGAGGACAAGAATCACTTTCGCTATAAATACTCTCCAAGGAGTATGCATAGTGGGGTGTGTGTGCAAGAGTGGACTTTGAAGACTTTCTCTCAAGCTCTCCTGAAGCATTCAAGAACACGAACGAAGATCAAGAAGATCAAGTGAGTTTGAAGCAAGAGAAAGAAAGTCCAACCACATCAAATCCAAAACAAATCACAAATCAATTAGAGTTGTAGTTTGTCTCTCACAACGAACCGTGAGAGGCGTGAGTGATAGCTTCCTTATAGCTAAGAGTGTTAGGTTAATTGTTAGGTTGAAAGGAGTGTTACTAGTGAGGCTAAGGACGGACGCTTAGCTCAGAGAAGTGTAACGACTCGCCTAAGTTGTAAGGACTCACTCTTAATAAGATAAGGGACGGCTATTGAAAATCCTCCAACGGAGGTAGAGGTTTACCCATAAGACTAGTTGGTCTTAGTGGGGTTCCTCTATAAATACTCGTGTCCACTTATCTTGTATTCTGTTAAGTCTATTTTCCGCTGCACTAAAGGACGCCCTTAACCCAGTTAAGGACGCCTTCATTAACTGACTTACGATCCAACAGAGGACGACGAGCTCAAGAAGCAAGGCCAAGACCATTCCACAAGTCGCGAGCATTCAAGTTCAAGAAGGATTCATGGAGGAAGACGAGCTCAAGAAGAAGGCCTTTACCATTCAAGAAGTCCCGAGCATTTAAATTCAAAGAAGCCTAGGAAGACGAAGTGGGTCACTTATTTGCAAGGAGCCTAAGACGAGCAGCCGAGAGACGCGAGATCCCCTCAAGATCGACCCCCCATGGGGTCGAGATCGACCCTCCCAGGGTCGAGCCTGAGGGCTTGCGAGTCCCGTCTCAGGATCGACCCCCAGGGGGTCGAGATCGACCCTACCAGGGTCGAACCTGAGGTCCGTCCGAACGCGTCCGAAGCTGTTTCCTTGTTAGCTTGCGTCCCAAGCTGTTTCCTTTTATTGTTTTCGAACTATTTCCATATTTTTGGATTTCTAGATTTGTGATTATTATTATGAGATATTATTTATATCTTATGATAATAATTTAGGATTTCTTTTCTAGGATAGAATAAATACTCTAGTTTTCCCTTATTTGTTTTTGAGCGTATTTTGAGAAGAGAACAGAGTTCTCTTCCTGCGCCCTTGTGATTCACGACATTGAGACTAGTTTGATTTATGCAAGCTTTGTTTTGGTTCATTCAAGTGTTCATCCTTGCGAGTTTGTTGATTGTGTTCCAATTCGAGAAGTTCAAGGCTTTACTTGGTGCAAGGTCTAGATCCGTTCCGTTCGCGATTGTGTGACGACAAGGAGCCATCTCCTAGCGTGTCATACATCACACCGAGCTTTTGAGGTAGCTCCAATATCTTCACCTCGTCTTGCATCTCAACAATCGACCTCTTCTTGCTCAAGATGTCTTTCAAAAACTTAGCATAAGATGGCATCTCGCTTAGAGCATGGTGAAAGGAATGGTGATGTTCAAGCCTTGTAAAAGCTTCAAAAACCGCTTGAACTTGCCCTCAACAATCTCATTGGGCTTCTTCAGGGACATCGGTCCCAGGGCAAAGATCTTCTGGGCTCGTCGGGCCGACTTCAGGGCAAGTCGGGCCCGAGTCGGAATCATCCTCGGTCCTCTCCAGGGGGCTTCCTCCATTCTCCGGATCGACATCTGGGAACGTCGGGCCCGAGGTGCTGGGAACCTCGGTCCGACTCTCTTCTCTTGATCTTGGAACTTGTGGCTCGGGCAAACTCCGTCCACTCCTTAATCCTATGGCTCGAACTTCGTTTTGTTGTTGTGGGGCACGGGGATTCTCCTCGGGTCGGCCCGGGAGTCTCCCTTCCTCTCTCGGAAGTTGATTCGCCATGTGAACAAATTGGTTGTCCACTTGCCTTCTCCAAACACCATACTCTTTGAATTGAGCACCCATCTCATCAACTCTTCTCTCCACATTGGTGAATCGATCCTTCAAGTCTTGAGCCCATTGTGGTGTTTTCTCATAGAATCCCGGAGGTCGGTATGGTGGTGGTTGGGCCTTTGGCTCGTTTTGGTTGAAGTTGTTGTTGTAGCCACTAGCTTGGCCTTGGTTCCACCTTCCTCCATTGTTGAAGTTGGTTCTCCCTCCGAAGTTCCTTTGAACATAATTGGCCTCTTCAATTTGCTCGGCCAATCGGACTTGGCGCTCGTTTGGGCATTCTTGGGCTCCATGCTTCAAAGAACCACACTCTTCACATGCTCTCGTGGCTTGTTGGGCATAGCTCATCTTCCTCCTCATCTTGTTCAACTCATCCTCCAAGAATTGGATCTTCACATCTTTGTCCACCTCTTCACTTTTGGGATCGTAGAGCTTCTTCGGACCTTCTCCATGGACTCTTGCTTCCTTGCTCACGTTGCTAGTACCATACATCGCCTCATAGTCCGAGAGTTTGTCCAACAACTCCCATGCTTGTTCCGGCGGCAAGTCAATGAACCCACAATCGGTATGGAGGTTCAATTTATCCTTTGTGGCGGTGTTGATCCCTTGGAAGAAGATGTCTTGAAGGACATAAGGTTGTTGCCCATATGTTGGACACGCCCTTAACATCTCCTTGAACCGATCCCACGCCTCAAAAAGTGGGAACGTAGCTTTCGGACCACATCGCCTTGAAATTCAATTGTCTTCCACGAATTCGTCCCTAGCGTGTAAATTGCAGCGATTTTCAAGTTGCCCGATGCTGACAAGGCGCCGAATCTGACACACTTGTAATCCCCAATCGACGGGTCAAACCCTAATCCAAAGTCAACGTACCTTAATATTTGGGGGATTTCAAGAGGGGGAAGAGCTAGGGTTTTCTTAATCGAGGGGTTCCACAAGTACATCAAATCGGACCTTGGAACCATGGAATTCAACAAGAACAATCCGTCAATCGATGAAAGAATGAACCACAGCCTTAGACGTCCGTAATCTACATTACGATCGGGAGTGGCTCTGAGGATATTGACCGAGTGTAGGTCGGTTTGGAGGAAGCCAAGGCTGCGAATCGTTCTTAGGGTTTTGCTGTCCTTGACCACGCATTGTCGGCATATGGCTGACTCTTCTGTTACGAAGAAGAGGCGGGATGATTGAGGGCCGTTGTTGAAGCGACTGAGGTGTAAGCGGGCGAAATCGGGGTCGTCGATCATGGACTTCCATGACTTGGAGACGGGGCGGAATCGGAGAAGTGATTTGGCGGGAAGTCGAGATAGGATTTCCGGCCATAGCTCCTCGGGAAAATTGTGTCTTGACCATGACTTTAGGACTCGAGGACGAGGACGAGGACGACGACGACTCTTCATGGTTGCCATGAGGGTGTAGTTTTCTGTAAGACCTTTTTTTTTTAGGCAAGTTTTCTGTAAGACCTAAAAACAAACCCAGCGGCTATTCGTACACTATTTTTGGGCTATTTATCATATTGGGCCTATGGGCCCAATATGATTTCAAGGCCTTAATTTCGGTTCTTCGTCGTGTTCGACTATTGTTTCGGTTATTTTCTTACTCTTTCACGAACATTGCCCTGGATCGAGAGTTCTATTCAGGGCTACGGACCCCGATTTGGATAGTCGAACGTGACGGAGAACCGAAACTAAGGAATCGTACTCGAATTGGGCCCATTAGGCCCAATACAATCCAAATCGAATAGAACTCTCGATCCAAGGGAACATTCATCAAAGAGTAGAACATAAACCGAAACGATAGTCAAACTTGATGAAGAACCGAAACTAAAGAATCGAACTCAAATTGGGGCTACGGGCCCATTAGGCCCAATACCATCCAAATCGAATAAAATTCTCGATCTAGGGCAACGTTCATGACAAGGTAAGAGCATAAACGGAAACGATAGTCAAACGTGATGCTGAACTGAAACTCAAGATATGAGCTCGAATTGGGCCTATTAGGCCCAATACGATCCAAACAGAATAGAACTCTTGATCCAAGGCAAGGTTTATAAAAGAGTAAGAACATTAACCGAAACAATAGCTGAACGTGATGAGGAACCGAAACTTAGGAATCGAACTCGAATTGGGAATATGGGCTCATTAGGCCCAATAGGATCCAAATTGAATAGAGTTCTCAATCCAAGACAACGTTCATGAAAGAGTAAGAACAAAAACTGAGATGATAGTGGAACGTGATGATGAACCGAAACTAAGGAATCGTACTCGAATTGGGCCCATTAGGCCCAATACGATCCAAACCGAATAGAACTCTGGATCCAAGACAACGTTCATGAATGAGTAGGAATATAAACCGAAACGATAGTCGAACATCATGATAGTGGTGCGAGAAAAGTTGGTTCTTTTGCCTTCCACAGTTCCACCCCAGATGAAAAAGCTAAAATGAAAGATGTGCATAATGGTAGTTGTTGGCTCTGTAATGCATGCTTTGATGGGTACTCGTCATAACCTTGCTTTTGGTATGAGTGTGCTTAGCACGATAATAAGTTCCATTTCTGAATAATTTAATGCTTGCGTATAGTTAGGTAATTGGACCACGAATTTTTTTTTTAACCCTCCACCCACCTTGTTCATCTCTTTCCCAACCTCGATAAAAAACCCGAGGGCTCTCCACTCGTCCACTGCCCAGCCATAACCTTGAATCGAAGCAAACCCAAATCCCTAGCCCTTCCTCATTCATCTTCTTCTACCTGGCTAGAATATGGACACTTCAAGCTCTCGGATCTCGAAATCGACATCAAACGACCTGCTTCAAATACCGACATGCGAGTGTGGAATGCCAGCCAGGTTGAAGAGTTCTTGGACCAAATCAAACCCAGGGAGGAGGTTTTTTTGGGTGTCCTAACTACAAGTTTAGTGTTTTGGCCTTCAATTTGAGAAGATTTTAAAAATCCCCAAAGTCTAGGGGTTGTTCTAAAAATCCCCAAATTGTAGGGTTTGTTCATATTGATTATATAGTGATTTCTTTGTTTGTATAATGACTCTTGTGTAGAAACCTGGTTGTTGTGGGTTTTTCTCGTGGCATGATCCCCCAGTTGACCATCACCCTAGCCAGGTCATTAAAGGGCTGCTTCGAAGAGTTAGCGAGAGTGAATCAGAGGTGGAGACGGAGAGAGGAAGGATTAAACAGATGGAAAGAGAGCTGGAAAGGGCGAGGTCTAAGGCAAAGGTGTTGGTTGCTGTTGTTGGGGCGATTGTGATCATGCATTTCTTGAAATTCTTGACTTGAAAAATCAGTTCTGGATGGTGTTGGCAAGCATGTAGTGCAACCCCAAATCTTAGAAATCCACCCTAAACCCGAAATGCCCAAAATCTGTCAATGGCCTTAAACCCCAACGAAATTCTCAGCAATTGAGCAACTAACCTCCATGACTGTGCTTAGTCAATGGCCCTGATCCTCAGTGACTGTGCTTAGGCAATGGCATTGTGTCTGAGATGCATTAGTGGTACTAGGGATTATTGCCTTGTTTGCATCTGAACATAATGGTAGAAATGAATATATGGTAATTGTGATTCTGATTATGCCACTAACAGGGACAATAGGAAGTCCACTTCTGCATACTACTTGACATGGCCAGGCAACTGTATATGATTCATAAGTAATTTACTCCTAGAACTTTTGAAAGTGCAATGAGATCGTGTCTATGTATGCTAACAATACCTGGGTACTCACTCCCTAGCCGGCCAATGCTAGACTGATGTTTCTATGATCTTTTTATGAACTGCACCTCTGGGTGTATGATATTATTATGTTTGCTTCATTTCTCTTGTGGGCGGACTCGGAATGCTTGATTCATTTCTGGAATTGTTGCTGCATATTTGGATCGTTTTTGGTCACTTGAGCCAATGCGTAGGGAAATCAACTGCATTTTGTGGTGCGCTTGTCGCATCAGCTCACTGGTTGAGCACTCATGGTAGTACCATGAGGTCTCGGGTTCGAGACTCTAGAGCGGCGGTTTGCCCTATTTCCTTTAGAGCTGGTTAGTAACCAGTTCTCATCCCTTGCGGATGCTATAGGCGAGCCCAAGTAGTACTTGCGGCGACCCTAATCCTTACCTTATCAAAAAAAAAAAAACTGCATTTTGTGGTCGTTTTTAGGGGACAAGCCTGTGAACTCTTGGCTTTTTTTTCCTTTTTTGGGTCGAAGCTCTTGGCTTTTATTAATTGTACTGTTGTGTAAAGCTGTGTCATAAATTTAGTGACCATGCATGCATCTGAACTATGCATCTGACCATGCACCTCAACTATAAATTCATTGACCATATATCTCAACTACTAATACATACCATCAACTCCTCTACACTTCTTCATCGTCCCCACCCTCGTTGTCCTCACACCGAGCATCCAGCGGTATTTTTCCTCCAAGGTAACATGCAGCTGGACTCTTGTTAATTAACACTAGTTTGGGTGTGTTTTTATGAAATTCACTTACATGTTAACTCCATCTCATTCATTACCATGCAGATGCCACCGTCAAACATACCGTGGAGTGTCGAGGAAAACCGAATCCTGTTGCAAGTGTACAGAGATGAGTGAGGGTCTTGATGAATCCCTCAGTGGCAGCCTGTGGCCGTCGCCTACATGGAGCAGACAGCACATGCTTTGAAAGTGAGGGTCTTGATGAATCGGCTGGAGTACAATCGGACCTTGTTTATTTGATGTGCTATTATTATGTTTATTTTGGCTTTACTTTACTTTATTATAACCCAGTGGAGTTCCCCTCCCGGGGAATCTGGGGGGTCAGGATGGGGGCACCCCTGGCTTACGCAAAGGCGGTACGCTCGGAAAGTCTCTCGGAACTAGAGCAAAGTCTCTCTCGTGCGTCCTTTCTCGTGCGTCCTTTCTCGTGCGTTGGAATTCGCGCCCACACCGGTCGCGGTTCGCTCCCTTGAGCAACAAGGGTCGGATATATGTTGGGAACCCCGAAGGTTTGTCTTTCGAAAACCAGATGATTAGGTCAATTTTTTTTAGCATCTGCACTATATGCACATTTCATTTCTTCAGAATATACCTATCTTTTTTGGTCGAATCATTTCTTCAGAGCAAGGAACGCTGTGTTTGAATTGTATTCTCTTTATCGTGATCATATGGAATGCGTAGACATGGAAATGGGTCAGGTTTCGGGTGGATGGACCATTTCCAAACCCGGCCCGTAATACAATTTTCCTCACCCGAACCCGACCCGACCCGTTAGTATGGATCACCCAAACCTAATCCACCCGATATTGTCGGGTGGGTCGGGTGAAATTTCGGGTGGTATGTACCTAATATATACTTGGCTTTTAATTTTTTCAATGTCAACGGTTAAATATTACATGAAAATTCCATGATCTCATTTATCATCTATATTAATCAAACTTGAATCATAAATAAAATCTAATATTCAATATATATCATACTCCGTGGTTTTTTTTTGACATATTTCAATTAGAAAAAAAATAAACATATTTTATTTTTAAAACATAACTAATTTAACGAGTAAAGGTCACAAAGTAAGAAATATACATATAAAAATATTAAAACGGGTTATCGGGTTGGGTTACGGGTCGGTTTATGGGTGGATGGACCTTAAACCGTACCCGACCCGACCCGACCCAACCCGACTTTGACCTGTCTTTCTCCGGGTTTCACCCGTTTATTCGGGTCGGACCAAGCGGGTACCCATAAAGTAATTATGACTACGGAGTAGTATATATATGCACACCTCATGTCATCAGGTCATGTTTACAACAGTGTATATGGACTATGGAGTGCTGTTGACTGCTTTCTTGCCACATTGAATTAGTCAAATTTGATGTCGACTTATTTGCCACCGGAGCGTATCATACCACTCGGCTGGGGTCGATGAAATCCAATTGGTCCTCGGAGTACATATTATATGTATTTGTAAGATATTCAGCCATTTCGTATGT
This sequence comes from Polygonum maritimum, assembly GCA_963924305.1. Lineage (NCBI taxonomy): Eukaryota > Viridiplantae > Streptophyta > Magnoliopsida > Caryophyllales > Polygonaceae > Polygonum > Polygonum maritimum. Next base: position 7,707,390 of record OZ002731.1, on the reverse strand, counting down.
CACTTGTGCCAAAGTTGTTAAATAATACTCCGTATGATTTACGTAGCTATTAGTGAAACTAGTAGAGGGTTACACTATTGGAATTGATTAGAGAAACTAGTCTATTGGTGTATGATTTATTACTCTGTCTTGACACCACACCGAAACACGGACTAATACCATGAATTGCACACAGTATACCGTGCAAACCACGAAGAGTCATCGTCGTCGTCCTCGAGTACTATATAAGAAAAAATACTGAAGGTAGTCCTCTATGGTACTCTCTTCCGACTTTCCAAGTTCAACCTGGAATCCATCTTCTTCCTCGGCCCCGAGATCGCTTTACAGGGAAAGGTAATACGCTCTTACATAATATCTATGTTGGTACCGGAAGACCTATGAAGATGACAATGGTACCGCAAGACCGGCATAATTTTCTTACTCTTGCTTTGTAATTCCCGTTTGGACGCAATCAAAATCTACTAGCATAAATAACATTAATGACTCTTGCTTTGTAATATTTTTTCCCTATTTATTATTACATTTTAATGGTAGATTAAACTTGATTATCACAAAATACTAAAGGTATATGAAAAAATACTCAAGGTAGTTTCTTTGAAATCTATAAAGTTTAGGTCTTACAGAAAACTACGCCCTCATGGCAACCACGAAGAGTCATCGTCGTCGTCCTCGAGTTCTAAAGTCATGGTCAAGACACAACTTCCCGAGGAGCTATGGCCGGAAATCCTATCTCGACTTCCCGCCAAATCACTTCTCCGATTCCGCTCCGTCTCCAAGTCATGGAAGTCCATGATCGACGACCCCGATTTCGCCCGCTTACACCTCAATCGCTTCAACAACGGCCCTCAATCATCCCGCCTCCTCTTCCTAACACAAAAGTCAAGCATATGCCGAGAATGCGTGGTCAAGGACAGCAAAACCCTAAGAACGATTCGCAGCCTTGGCTTCCTCCAAACCGACCTACACTCGGTCAATATCCTCAGAGCCACTCCCGATCGTAATGCAAGGTACGGACGTGTAAGGCTGTGGTCTATTCTTTCATCGATTGACGGATTGTTCTTGTTGCATACCAGAGTTCTAAGGTCCGATTTGCTGTACTTGTGGAACCCCTCGATTAAGAAAACCCTAGCTCTTCCCCCTCTTGAAACCCCCCAAATATCGAGGTACGTTGACTTTGGGTTAGGGTTTGACCCATCGATTGGGGATTACAAGTGTGTCAGATTCGGCGCCTTGTCAGCATCGGGCAACTTGAGAATCGCTGCAATTTACACTCTGCGTAAATTGTCACAGATTTCATGTATATTTGTTGTACCTATTCAATTAACCACGGACCATCTTATCATGACATGTTACTTCTCACCAAACGCAAAGACAATCCTCAGCTCACTATGTTACTATTAGCAGTGCAATGCACGGTTAAGGAACCATCCCATATTTCTACTTTGTGTCACGTGCAACGAGTGACAGCCGGACAGTCCCATTCCATTTTCTCCTACGTGACAACAAGTGAAATAGAAAATTAGAAATCGGAGCAGGTATACAACCATAATCTATCCTAGCAATTTCAACCATGATGAAGCCTAGATATATGCATTGTAACATGATGAACATTACATTACAACAACATTCACATTTCATAACAAAATTACTTGGAAAGGAAAGGTTAACCTACGGTTCAGAGTGCCTCGAGACAATCAATTTACACATGAAAGATTAAAAACAAAATATCGTCAAGCCTCATTCAAAAGTACTTCAAAGTTAATCGGAAGACAATCAAATTTAAACCCTTCAAAACCACCACCACCATAGCACCATTCCAATTATAAACCCTAGCCTTCGAAACCACCACCACCATAGCACCATTCCAATTTCACCTACGTGACAGCAAATGAAATAGCAAATTAGAAATCAGAGCAATTTCAACCATAATCAAGCCTAGCAATCTCAAGTACATTATCTAGCCTAGCAAACGGTTCAACCGTGGTCAACTGCAACAATACTGAAAAATGGAATACGTACGGCCTTAATTAATAATTTCATACAGTGGCTTGTTCTTCATCTTGATTTGTCGTATTTGTTCTTCATCTTGGTTGAAGACTTGAAGGCGGTGCATTTAAATGCAACGTGATTTGACACACTCACTCCTCTCACTATGCAAGCATGCATTTTCTCAAGTATTTGAAAAAAATATAAGCATGCATTTTGAAGCTTCCAGTTCATAGTACACATATATGTTGCAATTGATAGTCAATACTCAAGAGGTTGCATATAGATGTACTCCGTATTTGATTTCAACATAATGTCGTGTGGTTATACATATTTCCCATTTATTACCCTTCCAGAATATGTCATCTGTTAATAATGTATAAATCACGTTTGTATTGGTTAATGGCGGAAGTGGCGCCAATTTAAGGTTATATAGATGAAGGTGCTAAAAGTTAGGCTAGATACAAACGGTTCACCGGTGTAACCCCTTTACTACCTCTTAAGGGCCTGTACGTTTGTTTCTATGCCAGGACTCCGGTTCTGTCATTTGGTGAAACTTGGTGGTTGGTACATGCTGCTGGAATCAGTCATTCCTGAAACCTGGTTTTTGGTATCCTGTCGGAATCAGTCATTCCAGGAACTTCGTATTAGGTTAAAATTGGATTGTGGAATGGGCATTAAAATTGTTGTGTGGTTATTAACTATATACATTTGAGATTAGTGATCAAGTAAGACAATATATTACTATGATCAGTTGCAGTGAACATCGAACGAAACAACAAGAAATGCAAATCGTTTGAAATATAAAATATAATTACTAGAGGATGACTTCGGAAGATTAGATTCTCTGTGATGTCAAGCATAAGTGTTTTGCAAGTGTCGTACAATAACAGTGTTTGACATATCAAGTTTTGTGATATACATCCCAAACATACATAAAACTGGTTCGCACATCAGAATGGCCTTGCAATCACGCCAAAAGAAAGTAAAAGAACCATTAAGTTCATCATACACGAAAGTAGCATTAAGTTCATACACGAGCAGCATTGTATTGTGTAAAGAAGAATAGACACAGCTTAATGACAAGGATTAGGGAACGGCAGGGGGAGGCATGCGGGGCGACTGCGGGTACTCAGCCAACAGGGTGGCTTCTTCTTCCTCCAAACCATCCTTCTTGCTTGCCCTCATCACCTCGATGCGTCCGCGACGCCTATAGTAGTCCTCCATCTTCGTTTTCACTTCCATGGTGGCCACCACCTGTAGCTCAGTATTGGCTGCATGGGCCTCCCAATAGGGCAATCTGAACTTCAGACGGGACACCCTTTCCTCAAGGGACTCGTACACCCCATGGAGATCCTCGTAGGTCCGCCTCCAATTCGGCGGGGGTGGCGGCGTTCCGACCCAAGGCCCGCCAGCGGCGCTCGCCTGCAATTGTCCGACGACGTCGGATGGTACTGGATACATACACACGTATTTGAACGAAATAATATATCGATCAGAATGGACATAATATTTTAGTTCCACCCAATTCGATAAAAGAGCATGAGGTTTATATATGTCTAGTGGAAAACCTGGACCGGAAGATGAGGGGCCGCTCGATGATCCTGCCGCCTTCGTATATATTCCTGGATAGTTCATCTCCAGTAGCATCTCTGATCTCCCCAAGTTCCACCCACGTTTCTTCACTTCATCTTGCTAACTATGTAGCTTCCTCAGTTGACGCTCGGCGTTCTTAATCCGTAACATGCACTTTTGTGTTTTCGAGGTTAAATCTATTTCCGCCTGGAGAGAGGGCGGCTCTAGGTCGTCGTCACCGGCTCCTGTTGCATCTAAAAAATCAAAGCGATCCATCAAGACAGACTTCTATATGTTGGGTGAGAGAAACTGGTTTTGGGGGAGTTGAATGATCGTGAACGGGTAATGGGAGAGAGGAACTGGTTTTGGGGCCGAGTGGTCGATCTTTGAAATGGCAATAAATGTCATCAAGCAGTCATAAACTGACAGCTCACCGTGTTTACAAATACCGTGCATTGAACATACTGGTATACAGTGCATTGAAACCCTAGGTGTTTGTTTTTTATAATACGGTTTTCCATTATTAGCTGCTCATTGTGTGCCCTTTGTGCACATAATTTAAAAATCGTTTATAATAAGGGAGAAATAAGGGAGGAACAGAAGGTTAGTCAATCTTAATCAACGCATGCTTTTCTCTCTTTTCATAATTTATTTAGAAAATAATTTTGTCAAAAAAATACACGTTGCCTAATATGTTTGGATGGATGTAGGAAGTACAATTCCTATAAATTTAAATCCCATGTACGTTTATCTCCGTGGAATTACAATTCGTGGGGAATAAAATACGTGTTTGGTCGATTGTTTAATTTCACAGGAATACAAATACGGAGTAGTGTGTTTTGTTTGGTGCACAAAGGGCAGTTTGTAGGAATTTAAATAAACTTACAATTATAGCCTTAAACCACTCCGTATGTTTTTGCATGCAATTCCTATGATATGGAGGAATTTAAAATTGCGTGTTTTTAAATCAAACCTTGTTTAACCAAACACACACCTATATTTTGTTCAAATCTTTGGAATTAATTTTCCAATTCCCATCACAATTTTGAAAGCAACACAAACCTTTCTTGATTTAATAGTTTGGTTCATATGCTCCCGACTATCTCCCTACACGATAAAGATTTGAAAAATTGAATCGATTTGTAACCGATAAATCAGCCCAGATTCGGATCTTAAAATCTATTCATTTAAACCCATTTCCATCCAAGGTGAGATCGAAGCACTAACCTCGATCCATGTTCGATCGGTCTTTGATTGCAGCGGCTTCCTATACGTTTCTATTCTCACGCTATTCTTGTTACAGCGAGTAGAACTAACACCCTCTATCCTCTAAAGGGTACATCTATAATCTATAATCTATAATAATATAATATAATATTAATATAATACTATAAAGAAGAGTTTTCTGTGGCAATAAATGACCCTCATTCTATACAAATACTAATGTTTTTATAACATTTTATTTTATCATACTTTGACTCATTTATGGCATTCCCGCAATTAATGCTACATAATAAACAAATATCTATACTCTATCCAAAAAGTTTGACCATTAAAATGTATAAACCATTTTAAATTGTTTTTATCTCATATTTTATTATAAATTTTACAAGATAATAAAATTATTTGGGTTATCTTTATTATAAATTTCTTCTTGCTATACTTTCTTCTTCCCATTTATATCAGTGGAATGACATAAAAGTGTAAACCTTCTATATTGATCGTATGAATTGTGCTCACAAAAAATCGTATGAATTTAATTAAATGGAATTGAATATCTACTTAACTATAGCCCTATTTTCAATGTGGTGACAGTACAATCACTAGGTTAAATGCCGAAATTATACGCTTCCGAAATTATGCATATGCCCGTTACAGTAAAAAGGATTTGACTATTAATCCTATTTAATTCTATCGGTTACACTAGCATTACAACTAACCATTAAATCATTAGTCATCATGTAACCGTCCACCCATGTCAAATTTGCAATTGTCAAATTTGTAACGTCCACCTCATGCTTTCTCACCATAAAAGCACTAGACAATTGCGCTTAATGCCTGTGTTTTTGACTTTTTTTGTATACGCCTCCCCTCTACTTTCCAAGGTAAGTTCGATCTCCTACCCCCTCTCCTTTAGTTAATTGATTAGCAAAATTAGGAATTTAACGTGTTTTAGCTCTTGCGTTTCGATTTTGGATGGAGGTATGTGTTGTTGTTGGAAGAATATATCCTGTTGCACATCAACCTACTATGGTAAATAAGGAAAGTCAAGATTCATGCACTTGGGCAAATATGCCATTGGAGCCGATCGAATTTTCCCATTTCTCTCAAGGTAGAATCCATTTTTTCTTGCTATTGAGTGATAAGTTTTTTTTTATTTGTTGTGTATTAAATTTTGGCCATCATCTTTTAGTTTCAAGATGTGAAGTATAAGGTAGCAACGAAGAGCTTAGAAGAAGAAAAATTCATACTTCGAGGAGTAAGTGGTTCGGTACAACCAGGCGAAGTTCTAGCTCTTTATAGGACCATCGGGTGGTGGTGGTAAAACAACACTACTTAATCTTCTTAGTGGAAGGGCTGCGTTCAATAGTGGTACTATCACTTATAACAATCAACCTTACACCGAATCTCTAAAGCGGAGGTAAATAATCCTATCATTCTAATTAAATAAGAGGCCTTACCTTGATAACTAACCATAAAAAATGTACAGGATTGGATATCTGTTGCAAGATGGCTTGGCCTAGAAAGGTGTGGTTTCTTGAAACCACTTATCACTGCCTTAGTTGTATGAAAATGATCCTCTTAAATATTATATGCTAATGTTGTGTATATATTGAAAGGTGTGGTTTGCGAGGAATTCCAAGAGGCGAAAGAAAAAGGGTTTGTATATATATTGGAAATAAAATCCTACTTAATCCATCCCTTTTGTTTTTGGATGAGCCCACCTCTGGTCTTGACTCATCAACTGCACTAAGGATTTTTCTGATCTTGCATGGCATGCTAAGGTAATTTGTGATCAAAATTTTGATTAAAACACTTTTATGTTTGATAATTGATCTGATATAACTTATAAGTATATATATTCTTTATTGTAAAATGGAAAGATGGTGGTATACTTCAATTCAATTGGTTGTTCTCCTCTTATAGCTAGCTATGAACCCAGCAGAGTTGTAATAAAATTGAATTCTCGGTTAGTGGTGATGATCTTTGATGTGGAGGACATTGTGTTGTATTGAGATTTCATTCTTAATTAACATGGTCAAATTTGAGAGTGTGAAATATTTAAACAAATTCTACATGATATGGAAAAAAATAGTTCTTGATTCATGCCCTTATATAATCTAAACATATTTAGTTATACTTTGAGTTATGTGTATGTTTAAAAGTGTTTGATTAAGTTAATTTTGTAACATCAAATACTTTTTAATTTTACATTTCATTATGGTAAAATATAATTATCTTTTTTATAGACAAAACTTAAGAACCTATTTTTATATCAAAATTTAGAAAATAAGGATACAAAAATCTTGATCTATGCTTTTTACTCTTTTTAATCTTGAGTTATGTGTATCTTTTTAATCTTGAACTTATAAACTAGAACTTCAAGCGTAATTAATATTAAACATTTCATACAATTCCTATGCTTTTGCATTGAGCTATTATAACCACTTTAATTGTGCTTTGAACGCCTATAAGTAAAACTTGATCTATACAAACCAAATATCAGCAATCAACAAACAAATATAAATTCGTTACGAATTTAAAGGATGATAGTTTAAGATAGGAAAAAATGTTAATCTATCTTAATTATGAGCATTAAGTCCTATTTGATCGTTACATAATTTATACTCCCAATTTAAATATTCTAATCTTAAAAAAATGTCTAATGTCAATTAAGAGGATTCCAAATCATGTATATAAATTAAAATCTTAAAAAAATGTCTAATGCTAATTAAGTGAAGCATTAAGTATTTTATATTGCTAAATGTTAGGTATTGTTTTTACCCCTCCAAGTTCTCTAAATAAATGTTGAAGTGGGGAGTCTCTCACAATAGGGAGTCTCCAAAAGTTCGATCGTATTTTAGTTTTATAAGGTCGGTTAAGAGTCTCCAAATTTGACCATATTTTATGTACGTTTGAAGTGGGTTAAGGGTGAATCTATTTTATAAATAATTTATTAGGTTGGTTATTTATAAATCATCTTTATATTACATTTACTTTATTTTCATCTTTTGATATTCCTATTCTCTTACTACATACTAACATAAACTCTGTACTTCTTAGTTAACATAATAGTTAGAGCTGTCAAAACCTAACCCGATCCGAAAAATCGACCCGAACTGACCGAAAATTTTTGGGTTGAAATCCGACCCGAATAGTAGCGAGTAAAGAAAAAAACAAAACCCGACTAACCCGAACCCGATTGGTTGAAAACCGAGACCGACCCGACTGAACCGATATATTATATATATGTAGAATAAATATATTATATAGTAAATATTATAATATATTTGCTATAAATTAATTAATCGTGTAAAGCAACATTCAAAAGACGGGCGAACAATCATTTATCCTGTAAAGCAACAATTAGAAAATCACTTCTCTAGGGATGAACTTACCGTGTTTATTAACTTATCGCGTATTAATTTATGGAGATTCTATTATAATTTCATGAGATGATGAAACTCCTTGGTCTAACTTCTACTAGGCATATATCATGGATGGAAACTCTGTAAACAATTCGGGCATTAAAATAGTATACTACTACGCAACAATCATTCTGCTGTAAACAAAGCCCGTGCATCGCACGGGCACTAACCCTAGTGTATATATATAGGGTGATCAGTTTCTTAATTTTTGTCGAACGGTGATCAGTTATTTAGTAACCGCCCCTTTCCTCAAAATATGTTAAATTTTGTGTTTTTGCTTAAAGTCAATATATGTGTTTTTGATCTAAAAATGTTGGGAAAAATTTATTCATTTTTTTGGTTGCATGAAAATATGTTTATTGAACAACGTGAGGGTGAACGTACGGTTCGAAAAAAAAGAAAAGAGATTGAACGTAATATATATTAACATTGTTATATTTTGTCGAATCTCTCTATACTATATATTAAAGCCGGAGAATTTCGAACCTCCACGTTAATTCTGGCCCCACCCCATGTTAATTAAAAAATTCTCATATGTATCTTCTAATTACCATATATTGATATATCAGATATATCGATAATCTATCAAAATAATATCTATATTTATAAAGTATATAAATTATATCTATCTATACAATCTACGTTTGAAATATGACCGTTGAATACCAATACTATCATGATAGTATCCCATCATAACTATATACTAAAGCGGAGGTTAGATTTAATATTTAGCCAGACACGTAGTACTTCCTTATTGGACCACGTCACCCATCTTTAATAAAACAATTCAATTTATTTGATTGGTTGAAATTTCATTGTAGACCCCACATTAGATATCTTCTTATCTAACCAATTTTTTTTAAAAAAACTCTATCTAATATATTGCTTGAAATAAAACAGTATGTGTTGCACAAAAAAATCTAACAAAATAAAAATCTATCTAACTAATCTAACGAAAAAAAATCTATATAACTTACCAAATCTATCTAACTAATATATCCAATTCAAATATGAAATTTATAAGATATCTATACTATATATTAAAGTCGGAGAATTTCGAGCCTCCACGTTAATTCTGGCCCCACTTTATTAAGAGCTTTATATGTTTTATTTTTCCTAATTATCTAATCTTTAACTTTATCTTTTTTCTTACCCATCAAATATCTATCTTTAAAGACATATTATTTATCTTTAAAATTTCTTTAATTATCTAATCTTTAATTTTATCCTCTTTCTTACTCATCTAATATCTATCTTTGAAACAGTATTATCTATCTTTAAATTTCTTTCAATAAAAGATACATATTAATTAACTTAACTTTTCAATTCCCATTTTAATCTATTTATATATAAGAATTAATATATATTATAACTTATAGTAGATACACAAATTAACGAAAAAAATGACCATTATCTGTACATGGTACGGGTCTTCAAACTAGTAAAACATTAAATTTATAGATAAATAAATAATTAAAAAAAGATACTCCATAATAACAATTAATGAAACATGGATAATTTATTTAATTCAAGTCGTGCCCTCCCGGGCACGGGCACTGTTACTAGTAACATATTATTTCCGTTACGTACAGTGACATTGTGGCCCTAATTCGTTAAATACCACATTAGGAGTAATACCATCATGGCTCAGGGTACGTAAATTGTTTGCTTAAAAAGTAACTTCTTTATTGTCTAGGAAAAAAAATAATTTTTATATAATAAAATTTACAATTATATGTCTATTCATTAATGTTCTAATTATAACAAAAAATTAGTTTAAAATGTGAAACGTGACTACATGAGCAATAGTCGTGCATGGCACGACGGGTACCGCTAGTGTATATTAATTGGGTAGGAACAAAGGTAGAGAGCCAGAGAGCCCCCACATTAGGCGAAATTCCTGAATTTCGGAATTGAGCCGATGCTCAGCCATGTAATTGAAACTACCACATTATGCCAAAGATTATTCCTTCCTTCACTATGCATACGTATTAAAGTGAAATTAGTTGAAGACCCGTACTACGTATGGGTAAGTGCTACAGTATATTTTTTGCATGCTCATATAAACTATATCAAGGTTATTTAATAACTAAAGATATACATTATATGAACTGTGTGTAAAAGATAATTTTTCATACTCATATTTATTGGTACATTAAAAGATACGGATCGGAGTACAAATTATTGTTGATAGTTGTACGAGATAATATTGTGGAAGATCTTTATTGGATCATATCTTAATTGGTTAATAATTCTATACGAACTTTATTGGATAAGACCTAAAAGATACATAAATTATATGAGATGATTGATCTCTTGATAAGGAAAAATATGCATATAGCTTCTAGCTAACATAATTTTCCTGCGGAAAATGTGATCCAATTATAGTACAGTTCTAATAATTTTTGGGTTAATATTTGTAGTTTGTTAATAATTGCTAAAATCAAAACATCATTTTATTGAACGTTAAGTGATGAGGTGTCGCACAATCAAAAAAATACATGTCAGCATGTTTTTTTTTTGGGTGAGACATGTCCGCATATATTAGTCTCACCTCAAGTTTAGAACGACACCATATATTCACCCGAAACAATGTTTTATAACCACATATTTTATAAATAATTTAATCTAACTTCAAATGTGGGGAAAATCAACTGGGGGGCACACTCAATTTCGTTTCTATTGTGCAGGAAACCACGGCTTTCAGTTCTCGCAAGCACTGTTCCGTTCATTCTGAAACTGGGTCGAAATGGACCGGGTGATTCCCGTGCAGTTCCGTCGTACAATATAGATGGGCACCAGAACGTAAATAAATCGGCGAGGATATGGCCAAGAGTATGTACTCTCCCAAGGCTAATTGGCGTCACATTGCTATCTTAGTTGCTTTTCAATTCAATTCAATTCTCGTCTTTCAATTCATGTCCTTTAATTCATTGTCTTTCAATTCCGTCTTTTGTGTTTCGTAGTGTTCTTATTCCCTGGTTGATTCTTCATTGTTAGAGAGACTTTTCTCGTGCTTCTCATCAACAAATTCGTAACAGAGGATTTGCTTCGCTTTGTGACATGGCCCTTACACCTAAACGACGCCGACAAGCCGTCACCCATTAAGGAAACTAAAGACAAACAGCTTCAACCAAAAAAACCACAAGGAACGAAAACATCATGCCACAGCCGGCTGCCGCCATACACAGGAAACAAAAAACTTTCATAAATATTAAGCCTACGCGTGGATCGATCGGAAGACAACCCATTTGAAGAAGACACCCGCTGGAAAGTTGCGATGGGATTAGCCATTGTAGTCGGTCTCCAGCCACTTGTGGAGCGCTCGGTGGCGCCCTTTTTTTCTCCTTCGCATTGCCGCGGTGTCCAATGTCCCTTGCATGCTGGAGGAGGTCCGGCAACGGCCAGGTGTGCTTCTTCTTGCCGCGACAGAAGGGGCAGGTGAGGGCTCCGTTATGCTTGACGACCTTGATCTTGGTCGACACAATTTTCTGGTACACCTTATCTTCAAACTCCTCCACTTCATCCCCGCTAATGTCGCCGTATGAACTTGACGAAGAAGACATGATGGCTGGAAATACAGACATGAATCAAGTGTAAAACTCATTGACGATATTGCATGTAAGTACTCGCATGTGTTTGTAAAGTATTGAATCATACATTGGTTAGATCGGCGTGGAAGATGAAGCCTCCAAGATGACCGCCGGACTGATGTTGAAACGCAGGGGGAGATGTTTGACTGCGGCTAGGGTTTTTGAGAGAGTGGTGATGTGAACAGGGGGAGTGAGAGGGGGTATTTATGGGGAGTGTGAGTGTGACAGTGTGTACATGCACTTGTTGCTACTAAAATAAGCCATTTCTTAGGTGACCTATCCCATTGTTTCGTCCTCTTTCTCATACGTCATGTTTCTCTATTCTGGAAAGGAAAATTGATCTTTCACTATCGATCCCATGTGGTCATTAATGCCCTTCGACTTGAGCCGACGAAACAATATCAATTTAGCCATTTAATGTTCATCTGTCCATCAATCGATATCGACCCCTGTCTAAAAGCTCCCATTGCGAGTGCTCGTTATTAAATGAGATTATGCAAACTTGTTTTCAAATTTGTATCTCATAAATGCTTAACTCGGAATCAATGTCCTTTTCAAGTTGTGTTTCATAAATGCTTCACACTAACAATGCATGGCTCGTTGTATGTAAATTTAAAATTTATTTTAAATTGACCGTAACCTAAAATCATATTGTTACGAACTTTGATAAAATGGTTCATCTTGTGCTAGCATTCTGAATGAGGTCGAGTCGGTTCAGTATTAAGCATTGCATTGTATCGAGTTGGGTTTGGTAGTCATGAGCAACCGGTGAAGTCGGTCTGATCTTTGCGGGTTTTGTGACGAGTCGGGTGAAATTAGCGGTTCAAGGACGCCAAGTTTTTTGATTACTAACTAATAACACCTTACAATATATTATGTTATGCTGTTAAATACTGAGAAAATCATTTTAATTTTAGGAACACCGTACTTTTAATTAGTTTTTACTACTACAGATTCAATCATAGTAACGCATTTCAAGTTTCAAGGAAAGCGATATCGACACAATTTGCATTGATCTTCAATAAAGGATCTGGTCGATCAAATTGTGCTTAATCGATAAAGAATATTTCTACTTAAATGTGAAAAAATAAAGTTTGCAAAGCGTATTTGTTTTTAGGTCTTACAGAAAACTACGCCCTCATGGCAACCACGAAGAGTCGTCTTCGCCATCCTCGAGTTCTAAAGTCATGGTCAAGACACAATCTTCCCGAGGAGCTATGGCCGGAAATCCTATCTCGACTTCCCGCCAAATCACTTCTCCGATTCCGCTCCGTCTCCAAGTCATGGAAGTCCATGATCGACGACCCCGATTTCGCCCGCTTACACCTGAATCGCTTCAACAACGGCCCTCAATCATCCCGCCTCCTCTTCCTAACACAAAAGTCAAGCATATGCCGAGAATGCGTGGTCAAGGACAGCAAAACCCTAAGAACGATTCACAGCCTTGGCTTCCTCCAAACCGACCTACACTCGGTCAATATCCTAAGAGCCACTCCCGATCGTAATGCAAGGTACGGACGTGTAAGGCTGTGGTCTATTCTTTCATCGATTGACGTTGTGTTCTTGTTGCATACCAGAGTTCTAAGGTCCGATTTGCTGTACTTGTGGAACCCCTCGATTAAGAAAACCCTAGCTCTTCCCCCTCTTGAAACCCCCCAAATATCGAGGTACGTTGACTTTGGGTTAGGGTTTGACCCATCGATTGGGGATTACAAGTGTGTCAGATTCGGCGCCTTGTCAGCATCGGGCAACTTGAGAATCGCTGCAATTTACACTCTAGGGACGAATTCGTGGAAGACAATTGAATTTCAAGGCGATGTGGTCCGAAATGTAAGTTTCACTGATTGGAAGAGAATTGTTCCCTTTGACGGTGCTCTGTATGCCCTTGCAGAAGATACGTATGGTTCAGTGAAATTGGTTTCATTTGATTTGAAGAGGGAGGTGTTTGCTTCCATGGAATTGCCTGTAGTTTATCATGATCTCCGTGACCAGGCGCTCACAATGGTGTATGATGATGGTGGTTGTGGGTGCTCACTTGGTGTGGTCAATTTCAGTGTACCCGAAGGATCTATATGGATCTTGCAGAGGTTCGGAGACGATATTAAGTCGTGGAGCTGGGTACGATGCTACACCTTTGTTATAACCCCTCAAATCGGTAGTCCCCTTGAGTTTCTGCAGTTTCTCTACATGACCAAGAATCGTGAGATGCTGTTGACCTGGGCTCCCCTGTGCAGTCGTAATAGTGTGATATGTTACGATCTTGAAACTCAACAAGAAAAGAGGTTGCTAGAGGAGAATCGGAAGCCTTTATGTGGGGGTGATGTGTTTCCGTACGTGGAGAGTTTGATACTATTGCATCATTAGGTAAGTTTTTGCGCCAATCACGTCTAGGCCGGGAACCTATGAATTGGTCTGTTTTGATGCCTTGTGTGCATACTTGTTGAACTTTATCATATTTGCGTTTAGTAGGGGACCTATGAATTGGTCTGTTTTGATGCCTCGTGCATACTTGTTGAACTTTATCATATTTTCTGTTGCTTATAGTTTTGCATTCTGTTGTTTGCCAACAAACTTTATTGGGGTGCCTTCATTCATATAAGTAGAAACTTACCTAATGCACGGTTAATGGACAGTCCAAACTGGAACATTACTGTTACCGGTGCAGTGCACGGTTAATGGACAATCCAGTCTGGAACGTGGAATGAGGGACAGGATCAAACTTCTGCGACTACGACAACTATGCCACATTTGTTTAGTTCATCCTTGACATAATCCACGCCAGAAAACACTACAAAACAACACAAACCAAGACTTGTTTTTCTACTAGTCCAACCTCCATCTTCGTAGGTTGAACAGGGAACAGAAAAACTTGGCTTCGAATTCACAAAGACAGAGCAGGCAAGATCCTGCATCAACCGCGTCGCGTACCAAAAAAACACTAACACTGAACGGGTTCCCCATACGGCACGGACACTGTCTTGGTTCGGGTTGCATAAACCGTTTTGGAAATTTGAACCGTGAGGCGACTCTAGCCAGAGGCGGCATGTTGTGTAAGAAGCGGACGAATTCGAGACGGCACTCCATGATGCCAGCGCCGGCTGAATCCCTTACGGCATGGATCGTATTCATAGCCCTCTCGACCTGGTCCTGGTCCTGTTCTGAGGAGCAGAGCAGCACCACGGCAAGCACATAAGCAGCTGGGGTGTGCCCTAGCGAAGCCGATTTCTCCAGGCACTCTAGACCGTAGGGTTCATCTGTGCCCCCGAAATACCTGATCTGTGGTCGCAGTGGGTCGCAACATTCCTGGGTAAGCAAATGTTCCATAACATTTCATGACAAAATTGTGCAATACCACAGATTGACTTACCAAGCCTTGGCCGTATAAAGCACCAGGGTTCCCGCTATCCGCACACAGTTCGAGGAATGCATACGCGGCTTCCCGGTGATCCTCCTCTTTGAACCGTTGCGTGTAGATGTCCTGTGTTCGCGCCTGCCGGAGAACCAGGGGGTCCTACCCGCATCGGTTGAAGGCCTTGCAACTACGAGAGGGCTCTGTGTGGTATGAACCGAGTACATTCCGGCCAATAGGTGAAACCAAACAAATATAAGGCACTTGGATTTACCTCTGCCTGCAGTTGAACAGATCTCGCAGATTACAAGATGCCACCCTCGAAGCGATGTCGATGATGACCTCGTCTGGCAACATACCTATCTTACATCTCACTGGCCGCACTGCTCTGTCGTTCCCCATCGTCGTCCGGGTGGTTGGAGTTTGTTTTGACACAAGAAGGACAAGGAAAAATAGACCCTCGATGGGGAATTTGGACGGAAATTAGCCCTCGATTGGGAATCTGGTCGGAAATTAGCCCTCGATTCTCTTTTGGTCGCAAATACGGCCTGGCTTGAGCATCCGCTATGGAGAGAGTGAGAAGATTTCTTAACTCCAAAAGAAAAACATAAGGACCAGAATAAAAAACGGACACATTCAGAAAGTTGGGCAGAAGAAATTGCAACCACAAAATTTGAAAATAAGTACGCCCTTGAATAGTGAAACAAATACCGCCTTACTTTTTAATCAAATACAGTAATTAGGTTCCCTTTTTCCCTTCAAGTTATGTGGGAAAAAGGGAACTTAATGACACTTATTGTATGCAACTACTATATTCTTATATCGTGTTTTTATTCTTTAAAGTACACATATTGGTTAGTTTAAACAACTATTATGACTTCATTGTTTTAGGAGTATTAATTTTAAAAAGAACAGCCAATTGAATACATCAAATAGGTGTGTTTTTAAATGGGTTTCGCACTTGAATTATAAAGGACTTATTAAATTATAATGAACACCCATGAGAGCAACTCAATCTTATGTTTCTTTGTCTGAACAAACTCAATCAAGGAGCACATACGCAAGCATATTGAATTATTTGACGTTACTACTAGCTACAATATGGAAGACGCAGTTATTAAGTCCGTACTTTTACTTAACATTGCACAAAAATCAAACCAATTCTACTTAAAACCAAGTCCGAATAATTGTGAGCACTTTGTTTGACACAAGGTGTTATCTGCTTCGTTTACTTCATTCTGCGTAAATTATCACACATTTCATGTATATTTGTTGTACCTGTTCAATTAACCACGGTTCATCTCATCATGACATGTTACTTCTCACCAAACGCAAAGACAATCCTCAGCTCACTATGTTACTATTAGTAGTGTAATGCACGGTTAAGGAACCATCCCATATTTCTACTTTGTGTCACGTGCAACGAGTGACAGCCGGACAGTCCCATTCCATTTTCTCCTACGTGACAACAAGTGAAATAGAAAATTAGAAATCGGAGCAGGTATACAACCATAATCTATCCTAGCAATTTCAAACATGATGAAGCCTAGATATATGCATTGTAACATGATGAACATTACATTACAACAACATTCACATTTCATAACAAAATTACCTGGAAAGGAAAGGTTAACCTAAGGTTCAGAGTGCCTCGAGACAATCAATTTACACATGAAAGATTAAAAACAAAATATCATCAAGCCTCATTCAAAAGTACTTCAAAGTTAATCGGAAGACAATCAAATTAAAACCCTTCAAAACCACCACCACCATAGCACCATTCCAATTATAAACCCTAGCCTTCGAAACCACCACCACCATAGCACCATTCCAATTTCACCTACGTGACAGCGAATGAAATAACAAATTAGAAATTTGAGCAATTTCAACCATAATCAAGCCTAGCAATTTCCACCATATTCAATCCTAGCAATTTCAAGTACATTATCTAGCCTAGCAATTTCAAGTACATTATCTAGCCTAGCAATTTCAACCTTAATCTAGCCTAGATATATGCATTGTAACGTGATGAACATTACATTACAACAACATTCACATTTCATAACAAAATGACTTGGAATGAAAAGGTTAATATTGTGTAGAGTGATCCAACCGTTTGATTTGCACATGGTATATCTGTCTGGCGGGATTATACAGCTTGAACTCCAATCGATCGTTCACTCGAAGACTGTTCTTTGCAGCGAACTTCATCCATTCGTATCCCAACTGAGGCGACCCGCCCCTATACGTATTGAAGTGGTAATAAACCTCAAACGGTCCACATTGAGTTCTGAGTTCCATGCTCATGCTCTTGCACGTGATCCAGTTCCTATTCTCTGCAGGTAAGAATCGTCTTGCAAAATCCGTCGGGATAGTCTGCAACAAGGAGTTGCTAACACAAATCAAATTCGGTTATTAATAGTAGTAATGTGTTTGGATTATGTGTACTGAATTAAGGACTACCACATGACTTACAATTCCATAGTGGCCGATAAGATTGTTGGCTCGGACTGTAACGGTGAATTTTGGTGTGTTATCGACGTCGGATTTGGAGCCGTCGGACTCGGAGACACTATCATCTTGACAACTGCAGTAGGAGATTACATCACGTCCGTCCGACTCATAATCTTCCAACTCTCCTACTTCATCACTGTTAAGAGTGGCCGAATCTTCTTCTTCATCATCAGTGGCCGAATCAGGGTATCTTTTGTTAGATTCATATCCTTGCCACCCGACTGAAACCTCTGTATCATATCCGCCAAAATCGGAATCCAGGCCGCGCATGAATGAATAACCCGCAACAGATGGCTCCGGTTGTGCCGACGGATGACTCTTTTCACTCTTATCACTTGAATCTGTCGTTAACAACAACGATAAACACACAACACATTAGGATTAGCATAACTCCAATTTCCAAAAAACCCTAAACAAAATCAAGAAACCCTAAACAACATGCAGAATCCCTAAACAAAACTTAATCACTAACCGGAGTGATTGAACACCTCTATACTGTTCTCCATTTGTCTTTGAAACCTACCATCAAAGAACAGGGTAACGAAATTAAAGCCAATTGTCACAGAATATTAAACGATAACGAAACTAAAGCCATCACAAATCTAAAACTCACCGGCGGTGTAATCTAAATTCGGGTCTCGGATGAAGAAATTGGGAATAAATTTGGAAGTAGTAGGAAGAAATTGGGAAGACGGAGGAAGGAATTGGGTGTTTAATTGTTTTGAGGGGTTTGACGGCAAGGGGAGTGTAAGAGCACCCACATTGGTGAGAGACGTCCATTCACCCTTAATATAATGTTATTTTTTATAGTTATTTTTTTGGTGGGTTTTATTTGAGGGACTTCATGGGTCTCTCAACATTAAAATAATGTCATTCTCCGTATTTAGGGCCTCTGGCCTTCAGCCATTAAACAAAGGCCCACCAAACATTATCAAGTTAAACCATATGGCTTTTTGTATGTTAAAACAGGTGATACTTTCGACCAAAAAAAAAACAGATGATACTATACTCTACGACATTGGAGAATAACGCACCTACATGTGCAATGCATACCCCAGGGACTGCTCTTTGTTTGAAATATCGGTTGGATTAAACCTCCATTTCTTAACAGCATCGACAATATCGCTTATGCGTAGGCCTGACATGAGATACTGTTCACAGTGCCTGACTTCATGGACAGTCCAAACTGGAACGTTACTGTTACTGGTGCAATGCACGGTTAATGGACAATCCAATCTGGAGCGTGGGATGAGGGACAGAATCAAAGTTATGCAAGTACGACAATAAGGGACAGATTTGGGAACAAGTATAGCAAGGCCTAAATGATTCAGAAATGGAACTTATCGTGCTAAGCACACTCATACCAAAAGCAAGGTCAGGACGAGTACCCATTTTCCTAATTTCCTGGCTATGCAATACTTTTGTTTTACATGACGTTTTGTCGACTACATTTCTCTTATGATGATGTACTGTGCGATGGGCTGCAAGCCCACCATGTCACTCTGCGACCCTCGAGGTACATGACGGTACTGGGGAAGGTGGGAATACTCTAGTACAGATGATTTCAGTGGGGGCCTTAAAACGAGGTGCATGCGAGCGGGTTTCAGTGATCTGGGTCCTACCTATAAGCCGCACCATACATGAGATCCTTGACTCGAAGATAATTACTTCTTGAATTGCATCAATCTTATTTCCCGTGCGCAACCATCTCAATAAAATGACCAAACAAAGCATAACATAATTAAACAAAATTTTACAAACAAAGCATAGCATAGCATAGTTAAACAAAAAATTACACAAGTGGAGCAGGTCCAAAATTCAGGTCATACAAGTTCACCAAAGATACCAACAGTTCACCAAGCAAACCATAGAATTAAATCAGAGATACACCAACGGTAGGGTTCACACATACCCAAAACAAGTTCATCAGAGTCGAGAAAAAGGCATAAAATCACACACATAATTAGGGAAAACAAGATCAACCGAGATTACTCCGAGTCATAGTCGGCCCCATAGACCTCCTCCCACTTTGCAACCTGTGAGCGCTCAACATCCATCCTCCTGAACTTGTTTGCAGCCTCCCCGGCAACCTAACATAGAATCACATTAGAGTTGCATAAATAAGACAACCTAAACCGAACCTACCAAAGCAAAGTTTCTTTCCGAAAAGGTTACCTGAATGGCGTTTTCCCACCACTGGTCATCACCCACGACCTTCCCGGTCTCTTGGTCCCACCTAACCTGGATCCCACTTTTCCTCAGAATCTCATACTCCCTCCACCTTTTCTCGTTGTAGTCAAACCTGTTCTGTAGCACTTTGGGTGCAAGAGCGTGTCCACTCCGCTCATAATACATATGCGCCAAATACAGCCAATTTGGGTGCGAGTTCTGTCCTATGAACCTCCTCCACTCTAAATAGCAGTCATAGAACTCCTCATCCTGAGCTGCCTCCCAGTGGAATTGCCCTGCTGCCATCTTTTTCTATTTCACAAAAGAATTTCGGGCAAACAATATTTTAGGTTATGCAAATGTAGTGATGAATGGTGATGAAATAAGAATTATCCCTAAAAATGCAAACCTCAACACCTCCGGGTAAAACAAGTTGTCGTTGTACTTGCTGAGTCCTTCACATCCACTAAAACCCTTTTGTAGACCAACAACTGCAGCAATGCATTCAGACACACCAAAAAAATGTAGTGATGAATGGTGATGAAACAGGCTGCAATAAATTAAAGTAACTTCAACGTTACTGAACTATAAATGCATGCAAACTGTTTCAAAGATTGAACTGTGTAGGCTGAGACAATGGCATGCAAATGTTGACCGAAACACCATAGCAGAAATATCTGCATAATACTGTTCAATTATAGAAATAGCATGCAACTATAGGCTGAGACGATAAAGCAGCAATAAATGCATAGTACTCAGTCAACGTGGGGTCCAACCCTTTTAAAACTGCAAGCATAATCCTGAATGGAGAACCAACCATTATATAACTTCTTCATTGAACCAATCATTTTATCACCAACAGTAGCAACATCTAAAAGCGAAAAGCTTCTACAAATAAATGTTTGTGGATATTGAAAACCATCAGTGCAATAATAAGCTGTGGATTGTTCCTATGTTGACTGAAAAAGGTCTTCATTTATAAATTAAAGGTTTTTGCAAACTGTTAAACTGTCATGTCTCGGGGAAAAAAACATTGTTCACAACACAGCTCAAAACGGCCATGAATGAGGAAAAAACACTGCCATGAACACAAAATAAAAGATACATCTCGACACAATTTGTGCAAAATGAGTGGAATTGAGCAAATAAAGAATGGAAAGCATCAACCCACAACACAACATGGAAATCATAAACACATTTCTGACTTCTGAGCAAATAAAAAATGGTCAAAAGTTTGAGACATTTCTCGATGCATGGAAAGGATCAACACATTTATAAATACTTTGAATTCTGTCAAAGGGAAAATAAACCCAGTCAAAGGGAAAATAAATACTTTGAATCTGTCAAAGGGAAAATAAATCCAGCTTCAATGGGCAGGTTAGAACCCGCACAAATACATATTTTGAATTTTGAAAAAAACGGCTCCTATGGACAGATTCTTAACCCGTCCAAGTTAGGGTTTTTGAACGGCTCCTATGGACAGATTCTGAACCCGTCAATAAATCCAGTTATTCTGCCGACAGATTTCGGCTTTTAATGCGGCCTAGTGCGTTTCACTATTCACTTTTCAATTGTTAATTCATCCCACGAACCCGTCCATAAATCCAGTTATGCCGCGACAGATCTCGTACGTTTCACTATTCGTAACCCGTCCATGAACGGATTCGTAACCCGTCCATATGCCGGTTACAAATCCTCTTGAACGGATTCGTAACCTGTCCATCTGCCGGTCACATCGTCTATAAACTTACAATTACATATATTACTAGTATGATTAATCTCACATATTCAACTAGCAAACGCCTCACAAGAAGTCCTCAGGTACTTGACGAGTTGAACCATCATAAAGGTCTTCATGGCACATTACGCGTTCAACCATTGTGCAAGACTTCATGGTATAAGACGAATTCAACCATCGTGCAAGACTTCAAGGTATAAGACGAGTTCAACCTTGTAAAGCACTTCATGGTTCATGGCGGGTTGAACCATCATCAAGATCAATATAAAACATAAGAGGTCCTAACCTAGTGGCTAGCGCTTAACGGTGAAGTTCTTCATGATTGATATAAGTTATATGTGGCATCCGATTTGTAACTTAATTAGATTTTTTTATGTTTTAAATGATAAAACGTTGAATTGTTGTAAAAAGGGATATAATTATTTCAAAAAAATCCAGAAAAACGCCCATTAAGGTAAAACCCCCATGTACTAGTCCAGAAACCGTCTATAGGGTTTAGGGTTTAGGGCTCAGGGTATTTGAAATGCCCTATGGACGAATCCGTAACTCGTTCATGGGAAATTTTAAAACCCGCCCCTTTGATGCCGCCGCAGGACCACCATCCGGTCCATCGCTGCTGCCCACCGCCGCTAGTGATGGACATAGGCCGGGTTGGGCTGGGCTGGGCTGGGCTGGGCCGGGCTGCCACCGGGCTGGGCCAAGGAACCGTGGCCCAGGCCCGGCCCGGCAAATTACCGGGCTGGTACGGGCTGGGCCACGGGCTGGGCCGGGCCGACCCACCCAGGCCCGTGCCGGTTTTACCGGGCTGCGAGCGGGCCGGACCGGGCCGGGTTGGGTTGAACATTATATACTATAATTTTTTATTTTTTATATAACTATATACTTACATAATATACAATATACTTACAAAAAATGAATATGCACCCTATACTTACATTATATACTATAATTTGTTTTGGATGAACATTATCTACTATAATACTATTGTAAAAATATAGTATATATACTTTAAAAAAAATGAATATGCACCAGGCCGGTACGGGCTGGGCTGGACCGGGTTGGGTTGGGCCGGGCTGGGCCGGGCTCTTGGCTCGTTGACCAGCCCGGCCGGGCTGGGCTGGAAAAGTCCGACCCGGGCCCAGCCCATGGCCCACCCGGGCTTGGCCCATCTGGCCCGCGGGCTGGGCTTTTTGGGCCCATGACGCCGGGCTGGGCCGGCCCGCACCGTTGGCCATCACTAACCGCCGCATCTCCCTCCCCGCTCCCCACAGCCGCTCGGTTACCCTCCACACTCCCCACCGCCGCACCTCCCTCCCCGCTCCCGACCACCGCCCCTCCCCGCTCCTCTACGATACTGGACCCGTCGAGATTGTCGTCCTCTGCCGACGACCCTTGAACGGTTTGGAGACCCGGCGACCCTTGAACGGTTTGGAGACCCGTTGAACAAGCTTGTGCGGGATCCACAGCGGTCGAAAATTGGGCGGTTGTAACCTCCTCCGAGCCACCCGGAACCGCGGCCGCCGTCGAGACTCGGCCTTCCTCCTCCTCTCTCGCTCGATCCATGGACGGCGGATGAATGACGATGAATGACAATGTTGTTGAATGACGATGAATGAGGCGGATGAATGAAGGCGAATGAACTTTGAGGGTTATAAAACTTATGAACGGGTTCTAAAACTGTCCATAGTTTTTACCTAAAGAGTCAAAAGTATGGACGGGTTGTAAAATTGTCCATACTTGTACGGGTTCTAAACCTGTCCAAAACTCGTCCAGGCAAATTCCGGTCCGTATCTACATTTCCTAAACCCGCACACGGGACCGGGTTTTTTCTCAAATTATGGACGGATTCTGAATCTGTCCATATTAAATCCGGTTTTTTTTGAAATATCATGTACGGGTTCTGAATCTGTCCATATGAGGGTGCGCAACTGAAATTTCGGAGTGCGCAAAATTTCGCCGACTTATAATGAATCCGATTTTCTTTTCTGAGCCGTTGGCAGGCGCTCCTCAAGATCCCGCAAATCTCGCCCTCGCAGTCGCAGTTATGGATTTGAACGTTGAGATTAGCTCGTTGCTACAGTCTTGATCGAGCCCGTCGTTAATGATGGGCGAAATTAGCGGGGCCTTCTACCGGCGTGTGTTGAATACCTGAGATGGGCCTCTTTGCGTGCGTCCCAGTGGGGTTGAATTTTGGATGGCCCAACAATACCCCCTCAAAAAGCCCAAGGAAATTCCCGCTGGCGGTTTCCTAGGGTTTTTGAATTTTTTCAAACTCCTTTTGGGAAGTTGTAGCAGATTTGATATCGCGTCCCATCACTCCTCTATTTAAGAATCGTGATGATGTTCTGCAACCCTCAACTGCTCTATTGTTCTCCCAAGGTACGTTCTTTCCTCTTGTTTCTTTTTCATCGCTTTTTCTTCAAACGGTTTCCATGGCCTCTTCCAACCTCTGTTGCCGGAAGAGCGCTTTGGCCCCTGCTTTTTCCTCTTCAAACATCCTTGCTTCCGTTCACCAAAAGAGTTCTTCCTCCGAAACCCCATTGGAGTTCGCTTCTTCTGGGGGCTTCCCTTCAAACACGTAAATCTTCCTCCCTCTTGCCGGAGTTTATGCTGATTTCTTTGCGGACGATTGGGTGTGCTTGTATGAGTACCCCTTTCGCATTGGCCACCGATACCCCTTTTCCCCCCTTGTCATGGATTTCTTAAACAAGATGGGTGTCTCGCCGGGGCAACTCCTCCCTCAAGTCTGGGGACTCTTACTCTCCGTTGAGCGGTTGTGTTCCTCGCAAGACATCGCTTTTCGGTCCGAAGATTTTTTCTTAAACTATCGCCTGTTATGTTTGTTCGCGATCTAACCTTGTTTCAATGTCTTTTGTACAGGAGATCTCTCCTCCTCCCCTGCGAAACGGACTTGTTGTGGTCATCTCCCAAATTGAAGCGCTCTTTGTTAAGAAAAGATCTTACCTAGATTTGGGCCCATCTTCATCCACTGAATCCGACGACATTGAGATTCAATTTCGTCGTACTCTGCTTGTCAGGTTCAAGAGCAACCCGAAAGAAGAGGAAGGCAAATACCCCCTCCAGTGCTGAAACCGAAGCGATTGTGTCCCTCCCTCCGAAAGTTCCAGATCCCGTGGCCAAAACTTCAAAGAAAGAGTCGAGTGCCAAACTCGCGGACCTCCCCAAGGATATGCTGTCCCTTGACATGGATCCCCTGAAGTATTTAAACTCCTTAGCCCCCCTTAAAGTGGATTTTTTCAAGGGTCGCCCTACCAAGCCCTCCTACTATGAGCTTTTTGGAGAGATGTTAGCGTCTCAGTGGCAGGTAAGCTACGTCTTCTTTTTCTTGTTGTTACGCATTTATAATTTCCAAGTTGTAACTGGGCATTTTCTTCTTGTGCAGGGTCTTCGAATTTCGTTTGCGGCTATCGACATGTTAAAAGACCTACCGGACCAGTTGGCCCTGAGTAAGATGTATCTTCAAAACGAGAAGAGCAAGTCCACTATCCTGACTCGCGAGAAGACAACATTAGAGTCCCGAATTGCTGAGCTGCAAGAAGCCTTGAAGAAAGCCACTATGGAGTGTCAGGCCTGGCAGGAGGAACTTGAAGCTGAGCAGAAGAGATCCGCTGCACTAGCTCAAAAAGCGCGGGTCGAGACCCTAGAGAAGCACGTGGCTGGGAAGTCTGCAAGCTGGGACGCCGTGAAGGAGACAGCGGACTTCGAGGCGATGTTTCCTGATGCTCCCAACGCGTTAAAGAATCCGTCTCCTATGGACGACATTGTGAAGGTGGCGCAGGAGGTTACACATGTGGAAGCGACCAACATGGACTCAACCCTCAAGGCCTTTGAAGATTGAACCATTTCTAGCTTTGCTTTTGTAAAAAACTTCTATCCCACCCCCGGTGTTTATGGGGTTTAAAACTTGATCTACCCTCAATGTTTTGCGGTTTAAAACTTAGTTCTCGGGCGTTAGTTTTAGGGCCAAAACTCTGTTACTTCTGCCCTTGATTTTGCCGGGCTTTTAACTACTTCTTTTGGTTATGCTTGCTTTGCCTTGTTTGTGTTTGTTTTGCAGGTTGCGAACCAAGCTTGGATAAGGGCCTTCGAAGGCTGGATGGTTCAAACCGTATCGTCCATGCAAATTACCACAACATCCGTCCACATATCCCATGGGACATCTAGTTCCTTGCTAATGGAGCTTAGTATGGTCTTATTATGTTAAGTACTATGGTGTGTGTATGTGTGCACTGTGATTTGATGACATTTGTGTTTTTCAGTTTCTGAACGGGTGACGTCTGAGAAGGTGTTCTTTATTACGTGTTTGTTGTTTTGCATGTTCTGCCTATAATAACATATCTCTAGTTGTACCCGCATTAAATTGTTGTATGTTCTGGCCTATACTGAGATGCTGAATGAAAACGGGAACATGAAAGGGAAATGAAACGAGACGAGGAAACACGTGATTTTCATGTGATTTTTGTAGACACCAGTTTCCGAGTTTTTGTTGAAAACGAAAAACGCGACTCTCTTGGAGTTTCGGGGTAACATATATAGTTCAAAATCAAATGCGGGGTTAAAGGACAAGGTTTAAACTTTGTTTATTGTTTTCCTGGTAAGGATGAAAAATGGGCTAATCTTTCAAACTTGTGTACAAAATTTTGTTGGCTATGTACTATATATAAGAACATCCCTAAATGTTTACAAATATGGTTATACGAAGAATACGTTTAACGCAGAAGAGAGGAGAAGGAGGCGCTTAGCGCGACTCGAAGCCTACAAAATGGGTTAGAAGACCTAGGCTGAGCAACAGAACCAAGAAAATAAATTACAAGATTTGCAGAGTAGCAAACCAATGGGTTGTTACAGCATCTCTCTGGTACTCTCTTCTCTCTTCCGACTTTCCAAGCCAAACCCTAAGAACGGAAATCCTATCTCGACTTCCCGAGGAGCTATGGCCGGAAATCCTATCTCGACTTCCCGCCAAATCACTTCTCCGATTCCGCTCCGTCTCCAAGTCATGGAAGTCCATGATCGACGACCCCGATTTCGCCCGCTTACACCTCAATCGCTTCAACAACGGCCCTCAGTCATCCCGCCTCTTCTTCGTAATAGGAAAGTCAATCCTATGCCGAGAATGCGTGCTCAAGGACAGCAAAACCCTAAGAACGATTCGCAGGCTTGGCTGCCTCCAACCCGAGCCACACTCGGACCTCTCGGTCAATATCCTCAATGCCTTGCAGACTTCGCAGCCTTGGCTGTGGTCTATTCTCAATTCGATTGACGGATTGGTCTTGATGAATTCCAGAGAGAGCTCCCATTTGATGTTGTGGAACCCCTCGATTAAGAAAACCCTAGCTCTTCCCCTTCTTGAAATCCCCCAAATTGTGAGGTACGTTGACTTTGGATTAGGGTTTGACCCGTCGATTGGGGATTACAAGTGTGTCAGACTCGGCGCCTTGTCAGCATCGGGCAACTTGGAAATTGCTGCAATTTACACTCTAGGGGACGAATTCGTGGAAGACAATTGAATTTCAAGGCGATGTGGTCCGAAATGTTGGTTTCACTGGCTAGAAGAGAATTGTTCCCTTTGACGGTGCTCTGTATGCCCTTGCAGAAGTTTCGGATCTATATTGTGGTTCAGTGAGACTGGTTTCATTTGATTTGAAGAGAGAGGTGTTTGCTTCCATGGAATTGCCTGTCGTTTATCATGATCTCCTTGACCAGGCGCTCACAATGGTGGATGATGATGGTGGTTGTGGGTGCTCACTTGGTATGGTCTATTTCAGTAGAGCCGAAGGATCTGTATGGATCTCGCAGAGGTTCGGAGACGATAGTAAGTCGTGGAGCTGGGTGCGATGCTACACCTTTGTTATAACCCCTCAAATCGGTGATCCTCTTCGGTTTCTGCATTTTATGTACATGACCAAGAATCGTGAGATGCTGTGGACCTGGGTTGATGACAAACATAATAGTGTGATATGTTACGACCTCGAAGCTCAGCAAGAAAAGAGGTTGCTGGTGAAGAATCGGAAGCGTTTACATGGGGGTAACGTGTTTCCGTAAGTCGAGAGTTTGATATTATTGCATCATTAATTAGGTAAGTTTTTGCGCCAATCCCGTCTAGTCCTTGAACCTATGAGTTGGTGTGTTTTGATGCCTTGTGCATACCTGTTGAACTTTATCATATTTGCCTTTGCTAGGGAACCGATGAATTGGTCTGTTTTGATGCCTCGTGCATACTTGTTGAACTTTATCATATTTGCTGTTGCTTATAGTATTGCAGTCTGTAGTTTGCCAACAAAATTTATTGGGGTGCCTTCATTCATATAATTAAGTAGAAACTTACCTAATGATGGGGTACACCATGGCTAAGGAGGCTGCACGCCTCAAGGAACCACCGCCAAAAAGCGAGGTGCCTTATTGGTGTCACAAACGCCCCAGGTCCGCCCATGTGCGCAGATTGCTAAGCGGCCTCTCCCGGCCAACCTTTTGAAAGCATGGCTGTGCATTGCATGGTTTGGGTTGTTGCATATGTGGGCTGTAAGTGCAACCTATCTTTTGTTATTACTTAACTAGTGAAAAGCGCCCCTGTGTACTCGTGCATTATTCGAAGGGATAGATAATATGGGTAGACCGAAAGCGTAATTATATGTGACTATATTCACCTTTGGAATATGATGTCGTAAAGAACTACATTGAAAAACTAAGTTGTAAATAGCATCTAAGCATGTCAATTCATTGTCTTCATTCCAAAGTACGTCGGCTTAATTTTTTTTAGGTTTTATGTATTTGGGTTGGACATCAATGCTAGTGTATGCATGTATACATAAATTATATATAATATATAGTAGTACCGCCCCGTGCCTATGGCAAGGACTCAAATCTTCTGTCCCCATCTATGTCCTCTTTCTATGTCTCTTCCTTATAATTGGCCAATATATATAAAAAATGGACTCAAAATTTTCAATTCTAAATAAAGCTAAGTAGATGGACCAATTAAAACTCTTGGGACATGGAGGGGGGACAGAAGATTTAAGTCCCTATGGCAAGGGGCAGCGCTCTTCGTATATGGTCGTCATGTAATTACTTCAAAATGTAGGCCCATCTTTGATGGTGAAAGTGAAGATGTTCGGGATGGAAGAATTCATTGCACATGTCCCGTCTATATAATTAAAGAATATTTACTATGATTTTATGTTACGCGGAACCTAATAGACACGAAGTGCCACCTGAATTAACATATACGGAGTATATATTAGGCGCACCATATAATCATGGAATTGGTCAATGGGTGTCAACATGTAATGTAGAATACAATGAATTATTGTAATAGTAGAACAAAATGGGAAGAGATCACCCCAAGAACTGTAACGGTAGTGGATAGTTTCTGTGTCGATCAAACGGCAGTGGATATATTCGTTGCGCCGTGCGGCATTATGTTGTGGTCATTTTCGGGCAATATCGCTTATGCGTACCGCAGGGACAGAAATTATCCACTACCGTTACATGTGCAATGCATACCCCAGGGACTGCTCTTTGTTTGAAATATCGGTTGGATTAAACCTCCATTTCTTAACAGCATCGACAATATCGCTTATGCGTAGGCCTGACATGAGATACTGTTCACAGTGCCTCCACGATTACCGAAATTGTAAGTGCAATGCATACCCGTTTGGTGTGCGTTTGACAGTCATACTTAGGTTCCCAAATAAACTCGATGATGCTTTCATATCCGGCGTGAACAGGTGGCAAATAATTTCCCACACTTATCCTTGGATGTGTTAGCCTTAGAAATACTTATCATTGTATGTATTTGTTTCACTTTTTGGAAATCAAACACTTATCCTTGTATGTGTTAGCCTTAGAAATACTTATCATAGAGGAATGTTTTCATTTCAGTTTTTGGAAATCAAACACTAGTGTTCGGTTTGTCGACTAACTTCAATATTCAACATGTTCGAATGATCGTTTCATGATCCTTTGCACAATGTCAACACAGGCCATGTTGAGGGTCCGCACAAATTTCACGTCTGAAGATCACATGTCCTAATTGATGTTGTTAACAGCAATTATGGATTGAACTGTGCAATGCACGCTTGCAAATGAGGTTCACAACTGCATGCACTGCTGTAAACAAAAACATCATATATTATCATACTAGACGGGTTCACCACATTGCAAATAATGTTGAAAAAAACTACATACAAGTTCACCAAGTCCACGTTCAGTGGTTACAACACAGAACATAAAAACTTGGATTCGAATGCACAACTGCATGCAAGACACGAACGTGCATCGTCTTCATCAGGCATCAAATAGACACCCTTAGTTCAAGGGTTTCTCCTACCGCAAATACCGTGCCTTTGATCATGCAACTGGTTCATTGCAATCGGCCTGAATTGTGTGCGGAGTGAAGGGTTACGCCACGAGTCATGTAGGAAGCGCGCCAACGTAAGACGGCATTGCACGATGTCTGCACCGGTTGCTGTCCTCACGTGACCAATAAGATTAACACCCGTTTCCTTCTGCCCAAGGGCTTCGCAACACAACTTGATAAGGCCTAGAACGTAAGAGGATTGGATGTTCCTGAGCTGTGCCGATCTTTCCAAGCACCGCATCCCGTATATTTCGTTGTTTCTCCTGAAATAATTATCCTGCGCACGTATTTGAGCCGATTTAGGGATTAGACATAACACAGTCGAATACCTCTTCAGGGAATCGAGTGCACATATATGGTTCAACTCACGATTCCCTGGACGTGTAAAGCAGCGGGGTTCCCGCTCGCCACACAGAGGTCCAAAAACGTGTATGCAGCTTCCCGGTCCGCCTGATGTCGAAAATATCTGAACTGGGATACATCAACTGTCGCACGGCGGAGTACCAGAGACTCCTGGCCGAGTCGATTGAAGTCCTTACAACTGCAGCGGAAAGGATTGGTGTGTTAAAATCTACGTACACAAACAACGTTCAAAAAAAATGTCAATGACAATGGTAATCAGGGTTGTAGACATTCACCTCAGTCTACATCTAAACAGATCTGTAATAGAACACGACGCCACCCTCGAAAGGATTTCGATCACTACATCGGCCGGTACGCTTCCTATAATACACGGTTGTTTCCGTTGCACTGTCACGATTCCCGACATTCCGGCGTACTGGGATTTTGGTTTGACGTTATTAGAGTATGAAGGGTTGGTGGTAAAGGGTGCGTGGTTTATGTAGGATCAACTTGGGCATGTCAACCGCGCAATCACTGGAATAACCGTGCACGTTTCACAACGCTTGAGTTCCATGAAGTCGAACTCATTAAGGGTAGTGCGCGTAGACATAATTTATTTCGCTAATTTTGTTGCGATTCTATATAGTATTGTTTTGCTTTACAAACGGGGCAAGTCGTAGTTTACGGGATAATTTATACTTTTGGGTGATTTGAAATCACTTCATTTTAAGGGATGATATCTCAAGGGGATTAATCTTTTTTTTTTTTATCAAGGGGATCTTCATATGCAAATCACTTCATTACGCTCAAATTAATTGTTTCCCTTTCCAAAGCGGTTAATATTCACAGTGTGCAATTAAAATTGCTTACACCTAACATTGTATGCATCGATTCATTACGCTCAACTAAAATCTCCTAGTTGTAGTTTGCCTTAAATAAATCATCTTTGCCCGTTAGATAAATCATCTATTTAACATCGATTTTTCTATTATGTGCCTTAAGGGCACACAATAAGCAACTAGTAATGGAAATATTTGGTAAATCTTTAATTTTTTAATTTTTTAATTCTTGTTGAGATCAAACAACCAATGGTATCTACAGAAAGTTGGATGGAAGCCTAGAAACAAGCTGGGCTCCCACACCCTTCTGAATGTAAAAGCTCAATCTATGAAAAATAAAAGTACCACTTTTAACATTGTTACAGTGACTATTAGCGAGAGACTTAATACGCGCGAGCGTTTCTAAAGCCTCCTCCTCGAATTCCCCAAATGTAGAAAAAGCGAAGGGACCGGAATAAATTTGTATCCGTGCTCCTCACATTTGGACTCATACTTCCTCCTTTTCTTCTCAACAGCATTGTGCAAGGCCAACCCGGGCGCCCAAGAACTTACACCCATACCAGCAAAGGGAGAGACCCCGGTCACATCCACACACGCGTCTTTGCCCTGATGCCAACCAAAGAGTAACGGGTTCCCATAATCTTTGTTGTAACGGGTTCACTCTTTTCCTTTTAGGGTTTTAGTTTCTGTTTTTGGTATCCTTATCATGTGCCCTTAGAGCACACAATAGAAAAACCGAATTAACATATATGTTGTTGTTTGTTATCGTTCCTTCTGTTTTCACGAGAGTGAATGAGCGTATTTCATGAGATTATGGGAACATTATAACGATTGTATATAGCGATTGCATTATGGTGAAATTTGTTGTACGTGTTTGTTCTTCCTTTATGGGCTAACATTATCATTATTTAATGGAATTTAAAACTTCGCTTAAAAAAATTTATATTTTTAATTTTACACATATGGTTGATAGGGTGAAGTTTATAAGTAAGAAGAATCTTATAAGACATCTATAATATACTACAGTATCTTTTCTAATTCTTTTTATAAATAAGGGAAAAGGGTACTCAAGGAATTTCATGGTGTGATGTCTAATAAAAGAGAGTGATGTATATTGTATAGCACCTCCCAAAAAATAAACCTCCTAAATTATTCATCTCCATGGGAAAACACGGAAATAACCAAATTACTACTATGATTTAATCCGAATCCAATTCTTACGTGGATCCCAACTTGAACATGTAAGCCATCCACAATAGTGAACCCAAATCGGATTCTTAACCCCTTGAAACCTTTTTTCTCACTTCTACATCTCATTTTAAAACCCATCTTCACTTTATTCACACAACCCACAACCCCGCGTCATTCTTTAAAACTCTTTAACTTTTTTACTTTATATGTAGTACAACATTTGATTTAGGTATATTTTGAATTTGTATATCGATCTACTTAAATTGACTAGCTAGTCCATATCAATTATTTAGTGTCTTGTAATATATATACTCTTTTTATGTTTTAAAACCTTATAATGCATGAAATTACATATATTATATTTAATAATATATTTATTTCATGAATACAATTTATAAAACTCACATTGTGTGGAGTATTTATTATACTTTGTATGTAGGGCTTTTTTTTAAACCAAAATATACCTTCAAGAGACAAAAACAAAAATATTTGATAAAAATGGAATTGTAAGTCTGCACGAATTTATCTGTATTCCATCAAAAGTGATTTTTTGTTAAATGTACGTAGTAGCACATTGGAGTATTGGAGAAAGCATAGTGGAAAAGCAGATTTAAAACCCCAAATTTCCAGCTCCAAATTAAGAGCCTAAAATTGAGATTCTTAAACACGTCACGTCACGTCGTGACCCCACACACTGCTACAGATAAGAATTGCTAATTTTCCAAATGTGTCTGATTTGTATTTGAGAGGAAAGATCCAGACAAAGGGAGAATAGTCAGCCAAAATTAATAAATACTCCAAGATCCAGACGGTGTGCTTGTGCCTTGGGAGGATGTGGGCTTTGTGGATGCCGTGATCAGGGTAGAATGTATGCCACGGGATGAATTTTGAAGGAATGGGTAGAGGTCTCCTGCACAATTGCACCGCTGGAACTCGGTCTTTGTGATTAGATCCTTCACATGAAATCCCCTACACGGGTCAAATTCAACCGAACAATTATTGTCATTACTCAATATCCAAACAGATACTAAAATTTTGTTTATAAGTGTGGTTTGGCCAATTTTTGTGATAGGTAGGGTCTGTCCATTACCAACAGTACTACTCCGTATTTTAAAGAGGTTCTTCACCAGGATTACAAACAGCTGAGAGAATACCTGGATTGGCTGCCGCGTGAGAAGACTCCCCAATGTCCATGATCCAATTGCAATTGTCGTTGTAGGCTGAGTCCAGAAGGGCCATTGCACTCTTTAAGCCATGTTGGTCATAGTCGGGATATGCAGGAGGGGCAGTGTACACAGCATGGTTATTGGGCCGCTGAGGTGGGCGTTGAGAAGATGGTTGTTGTAAAGAAGTCGTTGTTCAGACCACGAATAGTTTGATGCACAAGAGTCTCGTCGGAGACGGGATTGTCAACATCAGCTAGGTTGTCTGCCAGAGTCTTCAGTTTTTGACAATACTCACTAACCTTCATGGAACCTTGAACAAGAGTTCTAAACTGGGATTCAAGGTGAATGGCCCTCCTCTTGATGATGTCACGGAACAATGTTTCGATGGCCAACCAGATTGAGTGAGCAGTAGAGTTTGGCTTCATCACGATCTGCAAGATGTCCATTGAAATAGATAAGCAGATCCATGATAGAACAATGTGATCAAGCATGAGCCAGTTTTCATCAGTGGGATCAAAGGAGGCAGTTCCATCTACATGAGAGTTGAGAGCAAATTTTCCCAAGGTTACAAGAAACAATTCACGCCATTTCTTGTAGTTGGATGATGAGAGATCCAATGTAATGGGAATATGGGTTTTGACGCTGGCTACATGAAGGACTTGATTTGTGGCAAGAGTTTTGAGAGAATGGGTACTAGTAGGGGTTGTGGCTTGTGGTGGGAGGCCGGTGTTCTCACCGGTGTTGGCACCAGTGTTGTTGCCGGGGTTGTTGAGGGCGAGCGATATACATCATGATAGCAGCGGAAGAAAAAATTAATGCATAATAATGATATGTATACTACTAGTACATCGACCATCCGCAACAATGAATTCGCTACAGTGTTATGCACCCATACTGTTTTCAATTCTCTCTCTTGCCACATCATTTATGCACCCCATTTAACATTTATCACCACATCCATGAACTCTCTACATTCTTACTTTTCTCATTTCCAACACATTTTTCTCCTCATATAATAACATATATATACTCCTTTATCCAATAAAAACTAAATAAATATCCCTAATTATAAATAATTCGTTCACAAATGATGAAATGTAACAAAATATGATAACTGATTAAATTATTAAGTTATTCTAAAAATATTCTTACATAATATTGATTAAATATATAATTTAAGTTTCCAAATAACACAATTAATTAAAATTTCACAACTAAACAATTCATACAACACTCTAAATAATACAAAAAATAAAACTAATTTATTAGAATATATAAAAACATTGTGTCTCTGGATAGATAAAAAAAGTATAAAATATGGTAACAAAATTATAACATACAAATCTTTCCAAAATGCGATTTAATAAAATGGGAAAAATAAATTGCCCCAAAACGCCGTGTTTCATTACATTAGCAGTCAAAGTGTTAAGTTTTATTATTTGAAACGTGCAATAACGCGCTTAATTTGGGGTGCATACTGACATGCATCAGGTGCAAATTTTGCACCTCCTTCTCTTTGGACATGCACCACTTCTATTTTTTTATATTACTTTTGACATGATGCACCTCCAATAGTGCCGCGTTGTGGTTGCTCGAGCATCCGCAATTGTGCACTCTGCTACAGTACAATGCATCCTCACTTTTTCGATTTTTCTCTCTGCCATATCATTTATGCACCCCGTTTCAATTTTTACCCACATCCATGCACCCCATTAATTTATATAATACTCTTCATAATACTTTT
Organism: Polygonum maritimum; assembly: GCA_963924305.1. Lineage (NCBI taxonomy): Eukaryota > Viridiplantae > Streptophyta > Magnoliopsida > Caryophyllales > Polygonaceae > Polygonum > Polygonum maritimum. The sequence goes on along the minus strand of OZ002731.1, from coordinate 7,672,155 downwards.
TTCTCTCTCCATATATAACTACATATATATCATCTACTCTATTAAAAATTTAATAATTTTTAAACTTAATCAACATACAACCCGATTATATATATTAATTAATTTCAAATTTAATCAACATAAAACAAAAGTCATTCCGATTTAAAACGCTCATTTTTTACATATTCAACATACAACCCGAGTATGTAAAATTAATTGTGGGCTCAAAAAAATATTTAATCAAATATGTACAAGATTAGTGTCTATGTATACAGAAAAAGAAATTATGAATTGTGATAAATTTTTTATTATCTACTAATTTCCCAATTTTAATTAAAAGATAATTTATAAAAATTTGGTGTGTTCACACTATGTGTTATCTGTCCACTCGGTGGGTGCCATGTGGCGCTTACTTTTCCCCCTTTTGACCGGCCTTTGTAGTTTACCTTCGTATTTGCCCAAAACTGATCAAAACACATCGTTTTATTAGTCCTCCGTGTGCCAAACGCGCTATGCACCCTTTAATATCTGACGTGCACCGGGTGCATAATTTGCACCCCAATTTCTCGGGACATGCGTGAATTGTATATTTTAATATATTTATCCGCTTGATGCACCTGCTACAGGAGGCGTTGTGGACGGTAATAAGAGTCGTTTTAGCACTTAAAATTTGTTTAGCATTATGTGTCGTTTTAGGTTTTCAAAGTGATTAATTAGGGTTGAGTAATGATAAATTTTATTGGAACTAGAATTCATGACCCGTGCCACACACGGGTTTAAAAACTATTTTGAAGCTTTATTAATCACTTGTGCCACATTTGTTAAATAATACTCCGTATGATTTACGTAGCTATTAGTGAAACCAGTAGAGGGTTACACTATTGGAATTGATTAGTGAAACTAGTCTATTGGTGTACGGAGTATGATTTATTACTCTGTATTGACAGCACACCGAAACACGGACTAATACCCTGCATTGCACACAGTATACCGTGCAAGCAAAATTTCCATTACTTGGGTAGCTGGGTAACATTATTTATATTATTTATATTTATTTATACTACGACTATATATAACTAATTATAACCCGGGCCTTGATCGTGGCCTTTTCAAATTAAATTTATAATATATTAAATTATATATGATATAAGTATTAAATTATATATTATATATGTGATATCTATAGTGTAATGTCATATTTCAAAGTTCAAAAATGTATATATTATATATGTGACCTTACCCAGCTAACATCTAGATTTCAATAGTCCAAACTTGTGCGCAATCTGAATTCAAATGAACAATCTACCGAGCCTTGACTATGAATGGATGTTCTCTCCATGTATAATATCTCAAACATGTATCCCATCCAAGTAAATTTGAAATAAATTTGTCGGGATGTGATATAAATTGCTATAAATGTATCCTTTTGTGTTAGCAAAATCACTAAAAAAAATAGTGGAGGTAATCCTATAATTGATCGATGTAGATTGTCAATTGTGGAATCTATATACATATATCTATCTATCTATAAATGTATTCTTTTGAATTTTTTTTGGTTTGGGTGAATTATCTAGCTCAACCACGCTTATTTTTCTATTCCTTGTCAAATAAATGCAATTTTTTTATATTTTTTTTTGTTTTGTCTTTTTATTTGTTTATCATTTGTAAGTGATTATGAATGCATGCTACTATAACTTATTTTTTTACATACGTATATCATGTTATAATATTGTAACTCGAATGCAAAGCCTTATCATTTTTTTTAGCGAGAATGTAAAGTCTTAAGAGCCTATAACATCAATTTCGATTTAAAATCCTCAAAAATTTATATAGAGTAATCCCTACACATGTGCATTCGGCAAAAAAACTTAATTGTAATAGAAAAGCCATATTATCAAAATAATAATCATAAGAAATTAAGAAAATCAAATCAAATAATGTCATGTTTTATATTTATATTCCACCCTAATTATAATGAGTTAGATTTTGAATATTTTGGTCCTTATTAAAGTCTATAACATTGATAGTAGGAACTAGGAAATAATGACGTGTAAATTAGTATTATAATGAAAAAAAGTTTTTTAAGCAACTATTAAAAATAAACTTGAGTATATCAATTGCCAAAAACCTTTTCATACACTTACATTTGTACCTACTACTAAGACATATAATCGGTTTTATTAAATTGCAAAGTAACTTGAAAAAAGATTTTACATATATACTAAAAAGAAAATTCATATGTGTTTGCTTTACGTTTTGTTGCGTCTATGAGATAGGATATGGATGTCATGTACAAAGGTATTACTAAGCCTTTGAGATATTTTTTATGGGGTGCGTTCCCTGGCCATCGGACGGGCCAATGTAGATCTACTAAATATACGAGTAGGTTACAATTAGTGGAAAAAATGAAGTATGCAGTCCTGATGTACTCATTATTCATCAAAAATTTCTAAATAGACAGTATGAATGTGTACGTACGTATGCTTCTCGCCATGTTAACCAACCAAAACAGCTATAGATTTTTGAACGAGACAATTTCATAAAATCTTTTAAAGTTGAGCAACATTTTTCTAAATATATAGTACATGTTATCAATAGGGTAATAGTTGAGTTAGTACAGTAGTTTGTATGATTCATTCATACTTCCCACTGCACATGCTGATATTAAATATAAATCGTAGGTAATAAATAAATCATAGTTAAGTGGCTTTGTGATCTGATTTTCTACAAGGATATAGAAAGCGTAAATAAATAAAGGTATGGTCCCTTGAACCCCAATCTCACTTTCATGTACCCAGCTTTGTGTGTGCCAACTCTGTACAGTTTTGTGTTTGCCAAATGCACGGCCTAGGCGGAGTAGGTGCAGGTCGACGTAAAATCGACGTCTGCTGGTTGGCATGCAAAGCACCTGACCATCCGCAACCATGCTCCCGCTACAGTACCATGCACCTTCACTTTTTCAATTTCTCTCTCTCTGCCACATCATCTATGCACCCCATTTCAATTTTTACCCACATCCATGCACCCCAATAATTCATACTTTTATCATTCCCAATACTTTTCTCTCTCTTCATTTATAATTACACATATACTACCATATTTTCTAATACAAATTATATAAAATAATGTAATCAACTCCCGACCAAAAAAAAATGTAATTAACTACTAATCACGGATTTTAAACGCTCGAAAAACACCTTTGGTCACGGCATAGCTATGAACGATCGAATTCCCTACCCGGAAAGGTATAATAATAGTCATTCCGACTTAAAATGCCCATTTTACGCAAGATACGACCCGATTTCCGCAACATACAACCCGATTATATATAATTATTTTTATATTTAATTAAACATATGCAATATTGGTGTCTATGGGTAGAGGGAAAAAAATTATGAATTGTGGCGTAATTTTTTATTTTTTTAATATGTATAAGTAGCTCAAATATTAAAAAAACGATTCTAACAAAAATTAATTTCCTTTAGATGCCACGTGTCGCGCTAGCATTGGCTGAACGTGGGCCTCTCATAGCACGACATGTGGCGCTTTCATTTGTTTCTTCCATCCTCAAACGTCCACCACGTACCGTGTTTTGTCTCAAAATATTTCAAAACGCTGCGTTTGGACGACATACGCGCTCGACACGCGAATTTTATCCGGGAGCATACTGCCATGGCAGGGGTGCATATTTTGCACCCCATTTTCTCGGGACATCCCCCATTTTATTTGTTTATATTATATTTGTGCACTTTGCTCCTTGAATAGTAACCGTTGTGGATAGTGATGTGCAACCACAGGATTTGGATTTCTTTTATACGTATTTGGTCTTCACCGTCGTTTGTCCGGCCAATTGCACTGGATACGTACGTACACTCTGTAAAGGATTTCATGAAGCTGCTTTTAATGCAGTAACCCACTCATCGCACCCTTTGCCAGTCTGCCCTATTCTCTGACGTGATCTTCCACCCAGTCGTCGAATTGCAGGGTATTCTGATTTCGTTCAATATAATTGTACTTTAATTTGTTGTTACTATCTGCAGTGATGTATATACTCCGTATAACTGATGATACAAATATTACAATTACAAAAATCAACACAAGCCTTGACTATGGAAGAAGAAGTTATTATTTATGTCCGTACTTATAAAAAACAATGAACAAATGACAAACATTGAACAACTTTTATCCACTTTCCCATATCCGAATACATACTTTACAACTTCCTTAATAAACCCAAAATTTGTCCTTGAGACATACGTCAATGGGACGGAGGGAGTACTATGAGACATTGGGAATTTTTAATTAACATTTCTTACGTTTTTGATTAAGTAAGGCGGTATTTTTTTCATTCAAGGGCGTACTTACTTTCAAATTTTGTGGTTGCAATTTCTTCTGCCCAACTTTCTGAATGTGTCAGGGTTTTATTCTATTACTTATACTATGTTTTTCTTTTTGAGTTAAGAAATCCTCCCACTCTCTCCATAGCGGATGCTCAAGCCAGGCCGTATTTCCGACCAAAAGAGAATCGAGGGCTAATTTCCGACCAGATTCCCAATCGAAGGCTAATTTCCGTCCAAATTCCCCATCGAGGGTCTATTTTTACTTGTCATTCTGTTGGCAAAACAAACTCCACGCACCTGGACGACGATCGGGAACGACAGAGCAGTGCGGCCAGTGAGATGTGAGATAGGTATGTTGCCAGACGAGGTCATCATCCACATCGCTTCGAGGGTGGCATCTTGTTCTCTGCGAGATCTGTTCAACTGCAGGCAGAGGTAAATCCCCCAAGTGCCTTATATTTGTTTGGTTTCACCTATTGGCCGGAATGTACTCGGTTCATACCACACAGATCCCTTTTGTAGTTGCAAGCTCTTCAACCGATGCGGGCGGGACCCCCTGGTTCTCCGGCAGGCGCCAACACAGGACATCTACACGCGACGGTTCGAACTGGAGGAGCACCGGGAAACCGCGTATGCATTCCTCGAACTGTGTGCGGATAGCGGGAATCCTGGTGCTTTATACGGCCAAGGCTTGGTGAGTCGATCTGTGGTATTGCACAATTTTGTCATGAAATGTTATGGAACATTTGCTTACCCAGGAATGTTGCGACCCATTCCGACCACAGATCAGGTATTTCGGGGGCACAGATGAACCCTACGGTCTAGAGTGCCTGGAGAAATCGGCTTCGCTCGGGCACAACCCAGCTGTGTATCTGCTTGGCGTGGTGCTGCTCTGCGTGTCAGAACAGGACCAGGACCAGGTCGAGAGGGCGATGAATCTGATCCGTGCCGTCAGGGATTCAGCCGGTGCTGGCATCGTGGAGTGCCGTTTCGAATTCCTCCGCTTCTTACAGCACACGCCGCCTGTGGATAGAGTCACCTCACGGTTCAAAGTTCCAAAACGGTTTACACACGACGAACCAAGACAAATGTCCATGCTGTATGCGGAACCCGTCCAATGTCTGTGTTTTTTTGGTACACGACGCGGTGGATGCATGATCTTGCCTTCTTTGTCTTTGTGAATTCGAAACCAAGTATTTATGTACCCTGATCATGCTACAAATGCTAGGGAGGTTCTACTTGTAGAACAACAAGTCTAGGACTCTGGGTTTGTGTTGTAGTGTTTTCTGTACCCTGAATTGCATATAGTTTCTCCTTTGGTATTATGACCTGTCCAAAGCATAGACCCCGGTTAAACACTATAACTAAATGCAGCAAGCAAGTAAAATAGAAAAGCCCCAAATGCTGTCGATTAGATCATGCTTCATTTCTGCCAATTTCATAACTATCAAATAATATGCACAGAACTAGCAAATAAAACGTCAATTGGATGTTTCGAGAGAATATGGAAATTTATGAATTATACAGTACAAATTACTTACATGAAGACTTACTTTGCTCCCCAAAAATTACCCACAAAACCCCCGATAAACACCCCCCCCCACCAACAATCCGATTGAGAATCGAAGCCCATCCCCCCACAAAAATCCTGCGATTGAAACCCTCATTTTAGAATACATAAGTTCAGTGATGATATAGAAATTAAGGACATTCAACAATACATTATCATAGGACAGGATGTATAAACAACAGCGGGTTATAATATAATGATATTACATCACCATACAGTCGTCAAAAAGTTTATTAATTAGGGGTAATCGATCATAGGATTCATAATCTTCCTTTTATATTATGCTTGCATTAACAAACAAATTTGATTAATTGAAAGAACGAAGGCGGCAGGGAAGGGAGAGAGACTACTGCAAGCCCGAATAAGATATAGGATTGAAATGTGAAACACATTAGTCTTGCATTAATTACCCAGATATAATTTGTCCTCGTTTTTTTTGTGTAATAAGCAAAGACATTAATCCTCACCGTTTTTTTTGTGTAATCACCTACACGTGAAAAGCACACCCTATCATGGGTTGCACTTGCACTTGCACAGTTTTACAATCTTGAAGGGGTTAAAGTATTTGAAGGTGAGGTTTTTGCATTTACAAAGATGTACTGTACAATATAATTGAGTGTGAAACGGAAAAAATCCCTAATAACTCTGCATTTAAACTCCGGTTTCAAGCAGTTTTGCCAAAAATATTATGATACCTTGTACAAGAAATTGTATTTCCGGGCTGTATCCAGTTGAAGAGACATTGGCTAATTTCCACATCTTACACCGACCGTACATGAAGACTTAGTGGAACGGAATACGGAGTATCATATTAGCATACACGATAAAAACTTCTTATTACTAGCAACAAAAGAAACCACAATCTTAATTCCACGTAGCTAGCATGTGGAGATGTGGCTGAAAGTTCTTGCACGAGCATTTGTTTTCATAAGGACATATAGATTACCTGGATTACCCTGCCACAGGACGCAGGCTAGGCGGTTCTGGGTAGTCAGCCACCAGTCTATCTTTTGCCGCCATCCAAGCATTCACCCCGAACTCCTTCATCACCTCGATCCGACCGCAGCGTATGTAGTAGTCCCTGAGTTGTCCATGCGCAATCTGGGTGGCCGCCAAGGCTAGCTGAATCTTGTCAAGGGATGACTCTATACGGCCCAACTGGGTCCGCAAAGTCAAACGCCTCTGAACGCTTGTCAAGTAATCGCTACGAATCTGGTCGTGGGTCGTACGCTGATCTGTCTCACAATAAACCCCCTTGAGAAGAAACTCCAGGCGACGGATACGTCCATCCAATTCGCCTGTAGTCAGGGTTTCTTCCTGATTTCCGAAATCATCCCCGCCAGAGGTAGTCAAATTCATCTTATAGATTGGGAGGACGTCTGCTGCTGCAGTTTTATCACAGTTGATGAAATTAGCGAATCTATATTAACGCTGACAGTGGACATTATATTAATTATCAAACGATTTGCGATAACTTCAAGGCACAAAGTTCCATTAATCTAAAGGATTTGCGAATCACTACCTTGTTCGGTAACTGGTAAGCCTGGTAATCCCAACGGCGCATCACCTAGTCGTGGAAACCACACCTCCATAAGCATCTGCAGTCTGCCACAGCTCTCGTAATGGTCTCTGAGGGCGGCTTCATCGTCTTGGAGCTCGGTGAGTTGTCGTCTGGCTCTGCTAATCCCCGCTTTGCACTCACGTATCCTGCTGTTGAGCCTCCCCTCCTCCCGGAGCGAGAGCCTGTAAAGGTTCGCCATCTCGGACAAAGCAACCCTGGCCAGCAGATTGTGGAGTTCAGACTCGGCATTTGGTAGTCCATCCGATCCATTACTGCAGTCCATGTAAATTTCGGGGGATCTGGCTTGATGGGGAGTTCTGCTCGGGAGACAGAAGGGTTGTGAACTGTGAACTCTGACTTGGGACAAAATACTGTAATTTATTGACCGTAGGGTGAAAGTATAGGTTTTCCTCCTTTTTTAACCTCCGGGAACGCATGCAATAAATCTCTCCACATCATCATGACCAAATTGGATTATTTATAGTTTTGGGCGGTAGCGTATGTAATAAGACTCCGCATTTGAAAGCGACATATTTTTCGACCTTTTTTCTGCCTTTTCTTTCCCTCTCCGAAAAAGTCGATTTCACCTTCCCCAAAAATTACCCACAAAAACCCCGAGTGAAACCCTCATCTTGGTCATCCCCTTCGTAAAGCAAGCTCGAGCGCCCTTGAGCTAGGAGGGGCGAGGACTGCTCACCTGTAAGTAAAATCCTAAACCCTACCTTTTTCGTTTTTGATTAGGGCTTCGATGTAATGCGGTGGATATTGTTCATTGGTCTAGTGGTAGAATTTGCGTTGATTAGGGCTTGGATTGAATGTTGTGGAATGAAAGTGAGTAAGCTCGAAAGTGGAGCTTTGCACTGTGCAGATAGGTTGTCAATTGGGGTTGTCTAATGCAAATTAGCAATGTCAGGTTAGCAATGTAGTATCGGCAATGTAGGTAGAAATAAGGGTTGAAGCTATTTGATCACAGCAGTGAAATTAAACACTTATTTCAGGTTAGCAATGTCAAGCTCAAGTGTAGCATCCGCAAGTGCAGAACAAATGGTGTGTCACTGTGGTCTACAAGCAAAGGAATCCATGGCAGATACGGAGAGAAATTATGGTAGGAGGTTTTATGGTTGTCCACTATGGATCCCCAAGGAAATGTAACTTCTTTGTGTGGAGAGATGAAGAGTATTCTGGGAGAGCTATACATGTGATCAACAAATTGGTGAAGGAGAAAGAGAAGCTAGAAAGAGAGACAAGCCAATTGTGGGATTGCTGTACGAGTCAGGAAATGGAGAGAAAAAGGATGAGAGAAGAGCTTGTTGTTCAGAAGACATTGTTGGAGAGACTTGAGGCTGAGAAGCACACTAATTCTGATGCTATGATTAGGGGATTGAAGCAGTATGACCAAAGTCGTGTTATTATGATGGTTGTAGTCATGTTTATTTTCATGTGTATTAATGTGGCAATGTTGAAGTTGGCAATCTAGTGTGGAAACTGTAAATTACTGTTTGAATGTAGTACGCTATGCTATTTTGTTTGGTCTGTGTAAGCAATGGTGAACTTTTGCTATTTTGCTAGGTCTGTGTAAACTGTCATTTGCAATGGTGAATGTAGTATGACCAATTCTGATGCTATTTTGTTTGGTCTGTGTAAACTGTCATTTGCAAAAAAAATTGAGTTTGACAATTTGCTTGGTCTGTGTAAGCAAGATTGAATTTGCTTGGTTAGTGATTGGAAGATGCAAATTGAAAATGCATACATATATAGGCATGTATAAATGGTTTTGTGAAAAGTCTTTTGTAGGCATATATCAAGATTACAAATTACTCTGTTTTATTTCCACCAAATAAGAAAATATATAGGCAAGTATAAATGGAATTTCATACAAATTATCGTGTATAAAAACAAATGACCGTCGGGAGATAAGGGTCAATGGTAAAGTTACACAATATTACATGAAGATTTAACAGGATAAGATGTATTTCAGAAAAATTGTTGTTAGAAGACATAAGTTCACTGATAATTATTATAGAAATTAAGGACATTCCACATTACATTATCATAGGATAGCTTGTATAAACAACAGTGGATTATAACTTATAATATCATACCATATCACATCACCATACAGTCGGCAAAATGTTTATTAATTAGGGGTAATCAAGGGATATACATAATCTTCCTTTTGTATTATTCTTGCATTAACAAGGAAATTTGATTAATTGAGCGAACAAAGATGTCAGGTAAGGGAGAGAGACAATTGCAAGCCGGAAGAAGATATAGGAACGAGAGTTTGTCACAAACCAATTGATAAGTGTGAAACTTATTATTCTTGCATTAACTACCCAGATATAGCTTTTCCTTGGTTTTTTTTTTCCGCAATAATAATCAAAGACAATCCTCACTGTGTTACTGTTAGAAATGCAATGCACGGAGTAACTATCCAGTTAAGGACGTGCAGTGAGGGTCAGGATCAAAGTTCTGAATCCACGACATCTATGCCACTAATTGTCAGTTCATCCTTCATATGATACACGACAGAAAACACAACAAAATAACACAAAATCAGACGTTTATTAAGGAAACATCCCCCATCTTGGTCGGTCGAACAGGGAACAGAATAACTTGCCTTCGCGTTTGAGAGTGCATAGCCAGCAAGATCGTGCATCATCTCACAAGCATCTCACAATCACTACGATTGCTTCATTTAATAGTTGGTTTCATATGATCCCGACTATCTTCCTATGCGGGCACACTATGGATTTAATTTGTACTCCCTCCGTTAATAAATACATGTCGTTTTAGGATGTGTCAGGAAAATTAAGAATTCAACTGAATTGACTTATATATCCTCCATTTTTGGAAGATCTTTTATTTTTCTAGTATAGATTTAAGTAATTGTTTTCAGTTAGTGAGATAATAAACGAAAAATGGCGTTAAAATATCTAAAATGACAAGTATTTCTTAATAAATCAATCAACCGAAAAACGAAGTATTTCTTAACGGAGGATATTACAATACTACGCCTAACCAATTACATAACATACGCTTTCGACATATACAAGTTATATTGAACTCGAATAGAACAAAATAAACTGAAATCAGGTTAGTTGCATGAGTAGATTTATTTCTGAGTCCGATCAAGAAAGATTTGAAAAAACTGAATCGATTTGTAACCTATAAATCAGCCCCGATTCAGATCTTAAAATCTATTCATGGCACCGGCCAATTTCATCCAAGGTGAGATCCAATGACTAACCTCGATCCATGTTCGATCCGTCTTTCATTGCAGCGGCTTCCGTTACGTTTTTTTTCTGACGCTATTCTTTTTACATAGAGTAGAAGTTACGCACTCTTTTCTCTCAAGGGTACATGTACATATATATACATATATATATATACATATATATATACATATATATATATACACACACACACACACATGGTGATCAGATTTTTTTTTTGGTCGAATGGTGAGCAGTTATTTAGTAACCGCCCCTTTCTTCAAAATATGTTAAAATTTGTTTTTTTGCTTGAGTTCAAAAAAAAATATGTGTTTTTTGTCTACAAATTGAAAAAATGTTTACGCTCTGTTTTGGTTGCATTAAAATATGCTTATTTAACAACGTCATAGTGAACGTATGATTCAAAAATAAAAAGAGATTGAACGTAATATATATTCAATTTAAGTTCTTTGGGCGAATGTATTTGAGCCGATGCTCAGCCATGTATTTCGCCCACATTAGGCGAAATTCGTGAATTTCGGATTTGAGCCGATGCTCAGCCATGAAATTTAAACTACCACATTATGCAAAGATTCATTCTAACTGAAATACGGTGTTGCTCTGTGGCGGGTGTACGCATCTCACCCTCGATTTTCCTCTCAAATTCCACCTATTTGGGAATTAGTTCCTTAACCGTTTATACATATTGTGAACAGTGGTATGCCATATATACCAATTCTCATCCGTTTGCAATAATTTTTTGCCTTTTCCGGTGATTCCTTTCATACCCTTTCCTTTTATAAACAAGCAATCTATTCCATATATACCCTTTATACTTTTACACACAATTTTTATTTGTCCTTTATTTTGACGGGGAAATAAGATTTTGTAAATTATAAAAACTATACCATTATAAAAATCATAACATTCTTGTTAATTTGAGCCTAATATTGAATATAGTCTGATTAACTTAATACACAACCCATGCATTTTGGAGTCATTTCAAATTAAAGCCAATTAGATGCATATTTTAATATATACCGTATAGGGTATGGTTGGTAAACAACACATATTTTAATGGTGGATCTTCATTTGCTAAAATTTGAAATATAGCATTTCAAATATACCTTAGGACCATCTCCCACCGTAAGCTATAATGCCAAATATAGCATATTTGTTCTCCCACCATATGCTATAACACAACTCCCCAAATTTTTTTTTACAGATTGTGAACAGTGGTATGCCATATATACCAATTCCCATCCGTTTGCTATAATTTTTTTACCTTTTTATTTAATTCCTTTCATACCCTTTTATAAACAACTAAACAAACAATCTATTCCATATATACCCTTTTTACTTTTAGACACAATTTTAATTTGTCCTTTAATTTGACGCTAATAAATTTTGTTAATGATAAAAAATATATCATTATAAAAATCATAACAAGCTTGTTAATTTGAGCCTAATATTGAATATAGTCTGATTAATTTTTAATTAAATACATAACAAACCGTGCATTCCACACTTTTCAAATTAAAGCCAATTATATTTATATTTTAATATATACCTTATATGGTATGGTGGATGAAAAACACAAGCATAAAGTGCACACTTTTGAAATTAAAGCCAATTATATTTATATTTTAATATATACCTTATGTAGTTATACCTTATGGTGGGAGGAAGAAAAATATAGCATACATGGTTTTTTGTCCTCTAGCAACTTCATTTGCTAAAATTTGAAATATAGCATTTCAAATATACCTTATGGTGGAAGATGGGTGGAAGATGCTTATATGCTATATTAGGAGTATTGGGCCATTACACCATACGGTGGGAGATGGTACATATGAAACAACGTTTCCCACGTAACAATGTATGCGATAATGAAATTAGCCTATACTCCATGTCGGAGGTAGTGACCGTTAAAGATAACTACGGTACCGGTGCATTGCACAACAGCCTGACCTTTAGAAAGCAAATGCAGTTCGAAACGGGGTAATTTTATAAGGTGTGCAAGGCACATTGGACGCTACATAAACAGACTTAATCGTCAGTACTACATAAACAGACTTAGACACGGAAGGAAATACCTAAGGCTCCACAGGCCTACAAAATAAAGCAGACTACATTGTGTGCAAACCAAGCACAGATCATCCACAGCAAAAGGTCCAAAACACATCATTTATCTAGACCAGAGGAATTAGTTCAGGATGAGTAACCTTCCCAACAGAGGGTCGATGTCGTCGGTCAGGCGCTCGGCCTAAGCCGCGCCATCAATTTGTGCCGGTTCACGACACGGCGGGCAAATCCGAGTGCAATCATTACCGCCGCCCCGATGGCATGATCATCGTCCGCTCGAACTCTCTTGGATCCAGTCAACATGCGCACGACGCGGAGTGATTGCGCCGTCATCTGAGCGCTGTCCAACTCTTCGTAGAAAATCCGTTCAAACGTGTTGAGGCAGCCGCATTTGGTGAGGCAGTTTCCCACCAGTTTGCGGCCCACGGTAGGGCTTCGAATCAACGCGCGTAACACATGCCTTATCTCTGTGTTGAGGGCCTCTAGCTGCTGCACATGATGCTCTGTTAGGACGTGCATCGGGGGTGGATGGAACTCCGACAGGCGGACTATGGCTAAGTTTGCCACAGGGAGTGGGATGCTGAGGAGGCCGGATCGAACAGCCACCCAGAGTTCTTCATTGCGCGAGAGGAAGTCCATGTTCACCTCCTCTTCTAGGATTTTGAGAAAGGACGGCGCACGCCTCACTTTGGATAAGGCATTGGCAAGCCTAACCGGTCCGAGGTATTCAGGCTCTTTGATCGTCCGCACGAACAGACGTACACCGTTCAGCTCTCGGGCCAGGGTGATGTTCATGCCTGACGGTGCACCCATTGGCTGAAGTTCGTTGCTCTGTTGAATAAAGGATTTAGTTTTTTTTGGGGGGCGAACTAGAGGATTTAATTAGTTTCTGAACCAGGGAGTGGGAGGGTATATTGTACGGGGTTAAATTTATATGCGAGGGTGATTGGTTTTGATTATACTTTCCCTCCATATTCCGCACCTTTTCCCTCCAAAACCGATCGAGATGACCATTTTGGATAAGAAGACCCACAAAATCATACACTTTTGCTAATAAGTATGGATTCCCTCTCACAAATGTAGCATTTTAATAAAAGGGAGCCCTAATCTTTCGTGCAAACTTGGGGCAAAGTCAAAGGGCATTTGTATACAACGACTATGGACAAGATATGGGTGATAATTAATTAGGTGTGTGCATTATCAACGGCTAAGTGCTGTGTAGTATGTGCAATGCTCTGTGTGTTTAGGGGATGCACACTTGATTTTATGTAACTTTGGTATGAACCCGAATTGCGGTTGGCTGATTAGGGTTCGAGTTCGAATAAATCCCTATGGTTTATGCAAAGAACAATGCATGGGTTATGCCAAGCACAGTTTAAATCATAATGAGCGATTCTATACAGAGTACACAACATCGTTAACGGGACCTCGTCGTGCAAATCAATTTAATACAAAGTACACCTCCACTTCTATTCATCCATTTCGTTAACGTGTGGCCTTGCTTCTTGACGTTTTGTTGGTCTATGCATCGGTGCTAATCTTAAAGAAATGGAAGGATCAATAACATTTAGCCAAGCACTACATCTACATGGATCTTGTTGACGGTTTTTGGTAAAGTCTTGATCACTTTTACCAATATACTCATGAATATGACTCGATCTGTGATGCTTCACGACATTATGTTTTTGCTCAAAAGAGGTTTCACCACTTTGCAGTAAACACGTTTGAAGAATCCTGGACAACGTGCAACTCATACAGAAATGTACACTCTGACTCTAAATGTCCACCGGTTGTTGCGGGTTCGGGTATCATGTATGAATTCAAAGTTGAAATTAACCAACACCCTAATAAGGATTGGGTATGAAATCTGATGAATACCTGTTGTATAGGTTGTTTAACACTCTTTGAGGACTGTTGAGAGACCCATTACAGGACTCATGCGATATATGGCAATGGATGTTCCGGGAATTTTGGGAATAAGATTCCCATTCGGGCAGTATGTATGTACTGTACTGCATTTCACTCCATATGGGTTATGCAAAGAACACTACATGGGATATGCAACGCACAGTTGAAATCATAATGAGCGATTCTATACATAGAACACAGCATCGTTTACGGGACCTCGTAGTGCAAATCAGTTTAATACACAAAAAACGCACGTTCATACACCATAATGCAAATATCTAAATCACCAAAAGCAACGGCCAATTAACACACTTACGAGTTACGGTCCTGTTTCATACCAAAAAGCGGGGCGGGGGTGGGGGGCAACACTGATTACCCATTACAGCCGGAGCTCGAGATCTATGCTCGCTGCCTTGAGTCTGTTGAAGACATCCTGTCCGAAGTTATGGGCGCGCACATCGGTCGGTCTAATCTTTCGGACTTGCTGCTGCGGCGCGATATCGCCCGGTGGCCTGGGCCTCTTGCTAGCGTTGAACATCTCTTCTATGTTCTCCTGCTTGCTAATGTACTCTTGGTAAGCGTCCTCTTCACGGAAATATTGGGCTACGGTTTTGAGAGTTGGCCATTTCGCGAGGCACTTCCTCACCGCAACCCTTCCAGCCCCCGAACGAACGAGGGCTCGTATCACAAGCCTCGTCTCTTCTTTCAGGGACTGGAGCTCTACAACCTCCTTAACCGACAGTGGCTGGTTTGGACTTGGGTGGAATACGGCAAAGCACATTTGGGTGTAGTCCGGCAGCGGCAGGGGATCCCCGGCGTGGCGGGCCGTCCGAAGAGTGTATCCGACATTGCGGCTGTTAACTGCTAGCTTCCTTAAGAATAGCTCCTCGTCCATAATTCTATGGAAGGAGGGATCTTTGCTAGCCCGATGTAGTGCCTTGCGCATGTCGTCCGGCCCGACGAAATCCGCTTGTATCATCGTACAAACGAAGAGCCTGACGGCAAGGAGCTCCCGCGCCAGATGCACGTTTGTGTAGCCACAAGCGGCCATCGTTGTTGATGGGTGGGGCAGAGAAACTGAGAATGTATTAGATTGTCGCAAGCTTGAATTGGTGGTAATTTTGTAGCGGGTGAAAAGGCTGATGACACAGTCCAATCAACCCTGTGTGAACTGTGAATATACTACACAGCGCCTCCGAAAAAAAAGACTGAGAGTTCAGGTCTCAGAGGAAGGCTATATCATTGCTGCGGATGAAGTGCACTTGTACTGTGCTCTGCATAATTCTAACTGGTCAAATTTACACGTTTCTAGGATATGACGCATATATAATAAACATTGTGGAGTAGTACTCCGTAGTTTTTTCGCCCAAAATAAAATTATATTGTCATGATATTTAATATTGTACTAAGCAAAACATTTTAACACGTATGGGTAACATACGTACAGTAATAAATCGATAGACGTTTACATCCTTTGTGTACAAAGATTAGTGTAATATGATTACAAGCTTAGCAGAAATATCGTTAAACGCCCCTAATGATATCGATTTTGGCCACACATTACACAGTTTAAATCACACATTCCCACAACATTGATCCGAAACAATATGTGGTTTAGTGGACACTTAATTACTGTAAGGTTTTAATGGGGGGTATTATATTGACTAAAGTGTTATCAAGAAGTGACGACCATAACAAGATAACATGGGGACTTTTTTCGGGGTATTAGTTATATCCCAAATCTATTGTTCGCTAATACAAGTTTTGGATATGAATATATATGACCCATACAATTATTTGAGGTTAATTTCGCACTAACAATTCATTGTTATGGGAAAGGTGAAACAGAGGGTGTGGTGGCCTACTGCATTAAATGCAACTTACTGAAAATATGTCACTGTGTATACGTACTCACCAGTGCTATGCTTTGTTCACGTGGAAGAATAGATACAACTGCACAGCGCTGTCGCAATGATGTGCTTTGCACTGACACCTGCACACGGCGATTTGATATCGGCCGTCATTTGATACAACTTGGGTTGATTTTAGAGGCAGGGAGAGGAGCGAAGGGAAGGGAAGTGAAGGGAAGGGAAGTTGAATCAACGTAACGTCCAAAATCGGTGGTTTGGAGAGAAAAGTTGTATTTAAACTAAATGGTACTACTACAATTTTATTTTATTTTTCAACTCCCATCAGATATGTAAACAGACCTTCCTGTTTACTATACATTTTTTAATTTCTATGTATATAGTCCAGCAAAATTTGTTACTAATGTAGGTACAATTGAGTTACGTACTGCTCCTCCATATATATGCTCCACTACGCATTTTTTACCTATATATTTTTAATAGGCTCTTTTATATATTTGTTACGTACAACAGCGTTAAAATGTAATAAATTTTTTTCTGTTACTTATATCTAATATATATAAGATTGAGTTAGCCATCACATGCGTTAAATTTGTTTGAGTTTGTTACGTTACTTGCGTATGTGCTCCAGGAATCTTTTTCCTGACCAAAATTGTCTACAAGTAGTAACTTTTTGCGCCTGTTTCTTCAAAATCTCTCACACCCATCGTTTTTTAAAAGTATAAACGTTAAATTGCACCCTCTTGAGTGTTGACTATGAATTGCAACAAGTTTGTTTACTTTTTAGGGATAGGTGTGACAGTGTTAAATCATGTTGGACTAATATATTAATTCGGGAGTTCTATTAAGGTTAATAAATTCCCTCTTCCTTGCCTTAAAAATTATATATAATAGATAGATTATCTCATATATACAAGTAATTTATAGATGTGTATTAAAAGGGCGGTTACTTTTAAGTAACTACCACACATTGACACATATATATACGTTGGAAAAGAACAAAGAGTCAATGAAGGAGTTCCCTTCTTCTCTCTGAAAAATAAACTTAATATTGGGATACAGGGTTTCATCCATCAGAAACCAAATCAAAGGAAAATGTTATGGAAGAGAACAAATCGTAGTCAAGGATTCCGCTGCAAACAAGATCGAACGCACATGGATCAAGGTTTGTGTTTCGATCTTACTTTGTATGAAATTAGGGTTAAATTAATTCAAGTCTGGATCCGAATTGGGACCGATTTCATGATCTGAAATCGATTAAAGTCTTTCACAAGTGTGTGATTTTTGTTGAGCCCGATCAATTCAAAATTTGCAAAAGAAAGATTCCGTAAAAAAGATTTGCTTTGGTTCTCGTAAGAGATGTATAGTAACTAAAATAGCTTTTAAAATACTTTATATATAAAATTTAGTTTGGCCAATTTTCAATCTTTTCTTTCTTGATCAACGTTACTGCCCGATACATTATATGACAATTTAGTGTGGTTTGTATTTTTTTTTTCATTTACTTGGTCTAATATATACGGAGTACTTTCTTATATATGTCATGTTATATACGGAGTAATAGTGATCAATTCCATTTAAATCGAGAAAGAAAAGGGGGCTTAAAAAGAAATAAAACTTTGGAGCATAATTTCCTTGCGTGGGTTTAGGGTCAGTCCAATCCAAATGCATGATTTCACCCCAATTCTTCTTTTTTGTTGGTGGAACTTGTGTGAAACACTGAAACTGGCGGGTGAAACCCCCACTGCTGATACTCTTATCAAAGACCACACATACTAAACGATGCCGTTTCTCTTCCGTCTTCTCAGTGATCATTAAACGATGCCGTTCTGGGGGCTTTTATTAAACAGAAAGATATCCTTCTACACTGTGTAAAGCAGTACATCGTCAGAAGAGAATCGTCAACGAATCCGCTGCAATCAAGACCGACCGAACATGGATCAAGGTTAGCGCTTCGATCTCACTTTGGATCAAGGTTAGCGAATAATAATCAATGTCAGGGTTGGAATTTTCTGATGTTGAGGATTATAATATTAATAATAATAAAAATAGTAGTATGGATAATAAAAAATGTGAAATGTATATGGAATATTTGGTCGCACGGTATACTATGTGCAATTGCTCCGTGTTGGGGTGGTAATTGGTAAGACCGCTAGCCCCCAAAAAGGCAAAGGCAGTAATCCTTCCACTCCCCAGTCTCCGTTCGCAATCCGTCAACCCCCAAAACCAGCTTCTCTCTATCAACACATAGTAGTCTGTCTTGATGGATCGCTTTGATGTTTTTGATGCAACAGGAGTTGGTGATGAGCAATTTCTGGGGGAAGTCGTGGCTAGAATGGCGTTGGTTGAGATGGCCGAAAAGTGCCTTCGCATTCGCCGGGTGGAAGCAGATCTTAAGTCGAAGGCACAAGGCTTAATGTCACGTATTGCGAGGACCGAGCGTAAACTTACTAGGCTACATAGCGAGGAAGAGGAAGTGAACGAATATTGCGAGCAAGTGAAGGAATTTTGCAAGTTCTCGGAGAGAACCGAGAGCGAGGCGGCAGGCTCATCGTGCGGCTCATCATCTTCCGCCCCAGGTTTGCCACTGGACTTAAACCTCATGCTCTTCTTTCATTGAATTGGTTCCAAAAATATTCTTGTCCATTCTGATCGATATATATTTCGTTCCAATACGTGTGTATAATCCAGTACTATCCGACGTCATCGGACAATTCCAAGATACCGGCCATGCCAGGCCAGGGGTAGAAACGCCGCCCGCGAGCGGGGGTTCTTCCGATTTAGAGGCTCGTATACAGCGCATGGAGTTCATATTGCAGGGGAAGCGCACTGAAGGGGATCACAGTCGGACCTACGAGGATCTCCTTGGGGAGTACGAGTCCATTAAGGAAAGGGTGTCCTATCTGGAGGACGGGACATTGCCCATTTTGGAGTCGAAGGCTGCCACTCTTGAGCTACATGTGGTGGCCCTGTCTGGAGGACGGGACTTCTGTAGGCGTCCGGACGCATCGAAGTGATGAGGGAACGCAAGAAGGATGGTTTGGAGGAGGAAGAAGCCACCCTGTAGGCTGAGTACCAGGAGTGGCCCGGGATGCCTCCCCTGCTGTTCCCTCATCCTCGTCATTAAGCTGCATTTGGTCTTCACGGTACTTTTGTGCATGAACTTAAGTATGTTTATTTTCCACGACTTTTTGTGTGATCGAACTTAATGGTACTTTACTACTGTTGGGTATGAACTTTAATGGTACCAAGGATGTGTTGTGTTAGTATTTTATGTAGTCTCCTGTTGCGATGCCATGTTGATTGTAATTTACAACTATTTCACTTAGCATGTATTCTCCTGTTGCGAAGCCCTGTTGCCCTCCCGTTTTACCAAAAAGAACAGATACATGTTCTGTAGAAGCTGTGCATTGCACACATTGTAATTTAAAATTGAAGCCAATTGTCCAATCTCCTAGTAATAAAATCTGATCTCTCGGTCCCAGTTATAAAGTACCTTAAATAAAAACATCGACTTTGCGGGTCTTAATTTCGATAAAATAAGCCAAAATATGGATGAAATGCATAATTAGGCAAAATTAGCTTTTGAGGTAAGTATTCAGGTCATTTCCTACGTTGGTTTATTTTAATATCAAACCTCTTAAGAGGATATTAACTATTTTCATGGTGTGGTATAAGATAAATGCAGGATAGGGTTCAAACGAAACGCACCTTCGACAAACTGTACTGATAATTGAGCCCTGGATATTCGCCTCCTAGAATCGAGCCTGAAAGCGCCCTAGGATCGAGCCTGAAATCGCCCTACAACCGCACCCAAATCACCCGACAAATTTCTCCCCCAAATCTCCTTCTCACACGAACCCTAGCTTCGGTAAAATTGAGTTCACTACTGATTTCGATTTGGGGTAAAAGGCTACGGAGTATTTGCTTTGACTTAAATAGAAATCATTGCAGCTGAACCGGCCGGTCTGAGATAGAAGGGTAAAAAAAGTCGGAGTGCTCAATAGGTCTGTTCTAAAGATCAGGTGTTCAATTGGATCAAAAAAAAAGATCAGGTGTTCAAATTATTAATTAAGTTTGCATAATTTTACATACACATTCTTTTATTTATCAAAAATTATATTTCATTGAAATATTTCATTAGTTAATTCATGAATTGTACTATGTATTCATGTTATGGAATTTAATTTCCATGATTTCGTGTATTAATATTTAATAAGGAGACAACATGCATTTCATCGAATAAATGGATTTCACCAATCCTGTTTCACCTTAATAAGGAGACAAGCGTGCATTATCAAATGGATTTCATAAACGAAATTTTTAGAATAATCTTATAATAGTTACATTATATACAGTGTCTCCAAAGTTGGTCATAAACTAATAATTAGAATATGATAGTATTAGATTGAATATACTCCCGATTTCAACAACTAGTATCATTTGTCGGGATAAACTATAGGAGAAACAAATGATATTTATACACATTCCAGGAGTAGTATAGAGTAATAAAATTTATCATATTTGATTAATTAAAATAATACCAGGTGGTTATAATAATAATACTAGTAATAATACCAAAATCGATCACTCAATTTGAACCGATCCTGTATAACACCTATTGAAGGAAATAAAAAATTGTGTTGAAATCGGCTTGATTGAGACTTGAAATGCGTTTCTTCTTAGCAAACGCTTAAAATGCGCACACATTTTGTCAGACTTCTTAGCGCACACTTTAAATTCGGACACATTTCTAGTATATCTGTCGTACCGACTTTAGATTGGGATGGTTGATGTCTTCATGACATTTTACTTCTGACGAAATTCAACAACGCCATTGCAATGCACAACGCCAAGACAATCCATTGCAATGCACAACTTACCAAGCCTCGGCCGTATAAAGCACCATTGCAATGCACAATGCCAAGACAATCCTCACTATGTTACTGTTAGTCGTGCCATGCACGGTTAACGAACAATCCAATCTGCAACGTGCAATGAGGGACAGGATCAAAGTTGGCAATGAGGAACAATCCAATCTGCGAATACATCAACTATGCCACAAATGTTTAGTTCATCCTTGACATAATCCACGCCAGAAAACACTACAAAATAACACAAACCCAGATGTGTTTAGCACTAGAACCTCCATCTTCGTAGGTATAATAGGGAACAGAAAAACATGGCTTCGAATTCACAACTACACGGCATGCAAGATCCTGCATCGACCTCCTCGCGCGCCAAAAAAGCACAGCTAGTGGACGGGAGCCTCGCACGCCACGGACACCGTCCGGGTTCGCGGTGCGTAGACCATATTGGTGGTTTCAACCGTAAGATGACTCTAGGGATAGGCGGCGTGGCGTATAAGAAGCGGACGAATTTGAGACGGCATTCCACGATGCCAATGCCGGATGGATCCCTGACGGCACGGAGCAGATTCATAGCCCTCCGATCCTGGTCCTGTTCTTGGGAGCATAACCTCACCATGGCAAGCACATAAGCCGTTGGAGTGTGCCCTAGCGCAGCCGATCTCTGCAAGCAGTCTAGACCGTCCGGCTCATCTATGGCCCCGAAATACTTGAGCTGTGATCGGAACATTCCTGTTAAGCAATATTCCACAACATTTCAAGCCAATCAAGTGCACATACGAATCAACTTACCAAGCCTTGGCCGTATAAAGCACCAGGGTTCCCTCTTTCCGCACACAGCCGGAGGAATGCATACGCGGCTTCCCGGTGCTCCTCTTGTCTGAACCGTCGTGCGTAGATTTCCTGTGTTGAAGACTGCTGGAGTACCGGAGAGTCCTGCCCTCATCGCTTTAAGACCTTGCAACTACAAGAGGGATCTGTGCGGTTTGAACCCAGTACATTCCAGTAGGTAAAATCTACCAAATCTAAGGCTCTTGTGTTTACCTCTGCCTGCAGCGGAACAGATCTTTCAGGGAACAAGATCCCACCCTCGCTACGATCTTGATGATGAGCTCGTCTGGCAACATACCGATCACACACCTCACTGCTCCGTCGTTCCCCATCGTCGTCCGGGTGGTTGGAGTCTGTTTTGACAGCAGAATGGTAGGGAAATTAGCCCTCGATGAGGAATTTGGTCAGAAATTAGCCCTCGATGGGGAATTTGGTCTGAAATACGGCCTGCCTTCTTCAACAAGCTCCCTGCCCCGGTAAATGCAATATAATTGCAACAATTATGAAAAAGAAGTAAGGCCTTAATTACGAATAATGAAAATAATACGGCCTTAATTAGGTGTCTTTTTTCCCCTCAAGTTACTGCATGTGGCACGGAAAAGTAAAAAAATACTCAGTACATTTTATTTTGGATTGTTCGTCGGTACGAACCCGAAACTGTGTGGCCAAACTCCCCATTTGATGTACTGCCTTTACTTGCGTAACGAAATTACGAATAACTCTGGTTATTTATGTGGTCAGAGTTTTTTATGGTTTTAAAACTCTAATACAATAAAGTTTTGTATGATTTTGGTATCCATAAGTTTCATCCCTGTTCGCTCACATGTATGAACATACAACGGCGTATAAGTAATCAAACATATCACTCGAGATGGTTTCACTGATTATGGCCGGACTGGTTATGATACGTTGTTGTGAATGTTTAGGGTCGAGGCGTTGAGCAACTTTAAATAAACCCTCTTCCGATTATCATTTTATTACAAGTTTACAACGTTACATTGTTGGGCAATCATAGGAATTGTAACATAGCGTCTTGTTTTGCAAAGTATTTCTACCTATAGGATGAGAAAACGTTAGAAACCCTTATGTTTACAGTCGTATTGCATAGATCACGTCAAAAGGTCACCCGGCGGGAGTACAAATGTTTGGTCCCTTGTATAACAACGTCTCCAATGTCAAATACAACCATTGTAAACTATCTTTTTTGCCTTTTCCACCTAATGTATCTTAAGATAGTCGAAACAACGTACTAGTCGCAAGATAGATCCCCCGGCCCAACCCGTTCTTAAAAATATCTTTCCGAAGGTTTATTATTTTTACACATGCGGTAAGCATAATTTCGCTCTGGTCTCCCCCTAATTGGTCAAAATTCTAGGCCTAGATGGAGTAGGTTAAGGACGACGTCAATCGACTTCTGCAGGTTGCCGTGCTCTGCATACATTGTGACAGTTGTATGCAACAATTTAGTATTGTTATTAATTTATACGTATTTGTTATGGACCTTGTTTTGGATAGTTTTATACTTGGATGAGTAAGCACAGAGAGTTTGCAGGCAGTGCATTTAATGCAACGTGATTTCACACTGTCACACCTATCATTAAAAAGTAAACAAACTTGTTGCAATTCATAGTCAAGACTCCAAGAGGGTGCAATATACTGTAACGTTTTATAATTTTGAAAAACGATGGGTGTGAGAGATTTTAAAGAAACAGGTGCAAGTAGTTGCTAGTTTGTATACAATTTTGGTCAGGAAAAAGATTCGATTATAGATAATCTGTACACATATAGAAAATTCGTCAGAAGTAAGGGAGGGAAGAGAATTAAAAATAGAGGAAAGGTAGGGAGGAGAAAATTGTATTTAACATCTGTTTGGGAGAAAGGGAGGGAATGTTAATCGGTTTATAATGCATTGTTTGGTTAGATTTTTATTGATACGGGAAGGAGAGATTGATTTATTATATGCAACTATATTTTTATATCATGTTTGTATTCTTTAAAGTATAACGATTGGTTAGTTTAAACATTATTATTCCATTATTGTATCTACATTAGTTACTAGTACCAAATTTTGCTGGACTATATACTATTTGAACTCTAATTTAATTATTTTGCTTAAGATGTCATTGTGTACATAGAAATTAAAATATGTATAGTAAACAGGGTTTAGGATTTTTTTACATATCTGATGTGAGTTGTAAAATAAAATATTATTGTAGTATCATTTTGTTCCAAGACAACTTTTCTCTCCAAAATCCACCGATTTTAGACGTTGATTCAACTTCCCTTCCCTTCCCTTCCCTTCCACAGACCACAGTTATTTCCCCCACTATTGTACTGAAAGCCAACCATACGGAGGAGACATGTCCCTTCCCTCCTCTCCCTGCCTCTAAAATCAACCCATATTGTATCAAATGACGGCCGATATCAAATCGCCTTGTGCAGGTGTCAGTGCAAAGCACATCATTGCGACAGTGTTGTGCAAGTGTATCTATTCTTCCACGTGATTTGTCGAATTGCACTGGTGAGTACGTATACACAGTGACCTATTTTCAGTAGGTTGCATTTAATGCAGTAGGCCATCACACCCTCTCCCGTGTAATCTGCCGTATTCTTCCACCCAGTGGTCGAATTGTGGCCGTGATAACTTTACTTGAACTATTGGGTTGGCTCAATGTATTGTACTGTAATTTGACGTTACTAATGTATAGGTGTTCGCAGTGGAGTATACTACTGCCGATTGAAATTATACCATTACAAAAATCCAACCAAGTATTGACTATGGTAGAGGCAGTTATTAAGTCCGTACCTTTAATTAACATTGAACAAATGACAATTAATTTTTCTATATTAGTCTCATAAATACCCACCCGACTCTACATGAGTGTAAAATTTGTTTGGGTCCAACTCTTTAGTGATGAGCCAATTGAAAATTTGCTTTTTTGTTAACCTTTTTTAAAATTTAGTGCCAAATGCACACTTACCAGACGTTTACTAAACGCACACTGACATACTACATTCATAAATTAAAAAAGATGCACACTTACACACTACACAAGTGTACATTTGTCTACGTACATGTATATACGTTTATGAGTTTATTTTGTAAGCTATATTGCTTTAGTGATTAGAGTAACGTAGTGTACCATTTCGTCCAATGCGTCCCTACATGTTGGTAAACCGTTTAGTCGAATGTAATGACGAATCAAGGGTTATATATTGTATTTGCACACATTTGCCAACCAAATTGTGTTACACCTGTGTACACGACTACAAAATGTGGTAAAGTTTCCCACTTGGTGGTCGAGTGTTAGACAAAGGTGCGAGTTGCACGCGCTGCTGCAGTACATGCTTGTTGCCGCATCCTCGCCGATTTATTTTGACTTGTGTGCACCCAGTATTTGTCTTGGAAAACGTTACTTGGCAGATAACTTCCGGACTTTCGACCCAACAACCACTGACCGAAACAGTACTTACAATAGGTAGGAATAAGTCCTTTTGCTGTACAAAAGAGACCAAATTCAATGGGATCCACAGGAATTATTTCCCAGGATTGAAGTTATATTAATCTACGGAGGATTGTTGCTTCTAAGCTTGGGTATTACAAATTTGAAACGGAGGGAGTACGAGATAGGACAATGGCCTCATCAAAACCTATAATTGTGTACTTATTAGCAGGAAGAGGGTTGAAATTAGAGGGATTTTCACATAACGCAAACCGTGCATTGCACATCTTAAACCCCCATACCATGTACGGGTAATATATGTATCGTCAATGACCACGTTAATATTATAGGGTTATATATATGTATCTTCGCATTTAGTGCTTTTTACTAGTAGTATATAAACTCATACTATAAATAAGTTGGATTTGTGCAGAAATGACTTTAAGATAAATATCATGGTGTATTAAATAATAATACTTATCTAAAGACTACAACCGATTCTTGGTAGGGAATAATTCATTATATATAGTATGATTGCTATATATTTGTCTTTATATTGTGATTAGGGGTTTTTATATACGCGAGGGACTGCTTGATTATTTTATTAAATATATGACACGTTGTGCAATTTTCTATGAAGACTTTGTCTCCACTTTATACTATAGACAATATAGATTTTTAACAAGTGTTTAATACAATCTTCCAAACAAACTACTATCTCTAAATTCATAGAATTATTTTATCTATCTATACTGGTATATCGTATGTAGATTTTTTGGTTTATTTTAGGATCATATTAGTTTCGTTTATATACTGGCTATAGTTCGTGTATACAGCTTTGTACGTTTTGTTATGGTCACCAAAGTATACCCAAATTCAATTTTGTTATTGTCAATCTGTATCTAACAAATTGGTTTATACGTACTTATAAATGATTGTGTGTGAACAACAAATACCTACTGACAAACGTGGAATGTGAAATTGGGGGAGGATCAGGTGTAAAAACGGAATAAAATAGTAGTATCATGCAAGAAGTGAAGGTGAAAAAACTGATGAATATTTTACCGGGTTTATATTTTTTGGGTTAAATTGTTGAGTGGCTTAATAGGTACAGTTCAAGCCATTGGCAATGCTATTCGCGAATTGCGACTTCAATAACTTTGACAGTAGAGCGTAAACAATTCGATCCATCTCGCGCTGCGTTGGAAACAAATTCCAACTCTCCCCCACTAGATCAAGTTACACATCATCTGCGTCAATGGAAGATTCACCTGCTCCCGTGGAGTACCGCTCGTCGCACGGCTCTGCTTCGACCAGCGCAGGTAGGGCGCACAATGACTTGGAGCACCAATTCCGGCGGTTGAAGAGGGCACACGAAAGCATTGTCAGGGCTTACATCGGTCTCCAACGACAAAACTATCGATTGCAGCTAGAGAACGAATTCGCCCGCAAGAAGCTTGCGGGCGTGAGGGCTACTTGGCCCAAGATGACTGACTACTACAAAAGAGTCGGCCGCTTGCAGGTGCTGCACCAGCTGAGCTGTGCAAGAGACGCACACCTATCAGAGCTTGTGGAGAGGTACCCCCGCGGGGGTCCAACACTGGAGGATGTTCTGGACCAACAGTATGAAGCTCCCACAGCACTGCAGCTCAACCGCTCGGTGCACGCCAACTCCAGGCTATCCCTGTGATGTGGGTCGGTGGAACCAGGCACCTGTCTAAATCCGTTTACTGGCTAATCTCCTCTTATGGGAAGTTCAGGCTACAGATTAACATATGCCCCGTCTTGCTTTTAAGTAATGTATGCAGTTTGTATGTCCGTGTATTGTAATTTCGTCTGCACTATATCGAATCGTATGGATTTAGTCGTTCACGGACAACAACTCGATTGCACACTGAAGTGATATCCACAATATATATGAACGAAAGTGCACAGCACACATTCAATGACAAGTGGGTCAGTATAGGATCGATTCGAGAACGCATAATCTGAATAAGGGTTCAGATCCGCGTCAGCATACTCAGGCCCATCTACTTACACTTCATCTTCCCCGTTTAGTTTCACCATTCAACCTTCTCTGTTTCATCTTCTCTGTTTCACCTTTCCCAAAACAAGGGGTTGCAAATGTCATTATCTTTAAACAATGAATTGTTAGTGCGAAATTAACCTCAAGTAATTGTAAGGGTCATATATTTGGTATCCAAAACTTGTTATAGCGCACAATAGATTTGGGATATAACTAATAGCCCGATAAAAGTTCCCAATGTAATCTTGTAAATGGTCGTCACTTCTTGATAACACTTTATTCAATATAATACCCCCAGAAAAACCTTACAGTAATTAAGTGTCCAAGAAACCACAACATTGTTTCGGATCAATGTTGTGGGAATGTGTGATTAAAACTGTGTAATGTGTGGCCACAATCGATATCATTAGGGGCGTTTAACGATATTTCTGCTAAGCTTGTAATCATATTACACTAATCTTTGTACACAAAGGATGTAAACCTCTTTCGATTTGTTACTATATACTATTACCCATACGTGTAAAAAGGTTTTGATTAGTACAATATTAAATATCATTACAATATAACTTTATATAGGCCGAAAAAACTACTACCCCACAATGTATTATATATATATTGTGCGTCATATCCTTGAAACGTGTGCATTTCACCAGTTACAATTAAGCAGAGCACAGTACAAGAGCACTTCACCCGGAGCAATGATATAGGCTTCCTCTGAGACCTGAACTCTGAGTCTTTTTTTACGGAGGCGCTGTGTAGTCTCTTCACACAGGGTTGATTAGACTGTGTGATCAGCCTTTTCACACGCTACAAAATTACCACCAATTCAAGCTTGCGACAATCTAATACATTCCCAGTTTCTCATCCCCACCCATCAACAGCGATGGCCGCTTGTGGCTACACAAACGTACATCTGGCGCGGGAGCTCCTTGCCGTCAGGCTCTTCGTTCGTACGATGATACAAGCGGATTTCGTCGGGCCGGACGACATGCTCAAGGCACTACAGTGGGCTAGCAAAGCTCCCTCCTTCCATAGAATTATGGAAGTGGAGCTAGTGTTAACTAGGCTAGCACATAACAGCAGAACTCGCAAAGCTCCCTCCCCTGCCCCGCTTATTGGTATGAATCAGGACCGTAACTCGCAAGTGTGTTAATTGGCCGTTGCTTTTGGTGATTTAGATATTTGCAGTATGGTGTATGAACGTGCGTTATTTTGTGTATTAAACTGATTTGCACGACGAGGTCCCGTTAACGATGCTGTGTGCTCTGTATAGAATCGCTCATTATGATTTCAACTGTGCGTTGCATAACCCATGCAGTGTTCTTTGCATAACCCATATGGAGTGAAATGCAGTACATACATACTGCCCGAATGGGAATCTTATTCCCAAATTCCCGGAACATCCATTGCCATATATCGCATGAGTCTTGTAATGGGTCTCTCAACAGTCCTCAAAGTGTGTTAAACAACCTATAGTACAGGTATCACCCTTTCGTTCAGTTACATCTTTCATTTGCTACACTCAATCCTTAGTTAGGCTCACCATGGTCACCTGATTACAAAACATTCCTTCCACTAATGAATCAACTCCATGAAAGGAAAAATCCAATCCTCACGATGGGCCCACACAACCGTCCAAATGGCCCCACACACCCGACCTAGGTACTACCCCTTACCTCACACTGTAATATTTACTGGAAATATAATACATTATACTACACCCCATACACATACCGGAATGACGTGGTGCAACATCAACGCCATATATAATAATCAACCACAATGTTTACCTAATTTATTCAAAGATTGTCTATCGGCCAAAATGAAAAACAAAATGT
Source organism: Polygonum maritimum (assembly GCA_963924305.1). Taxonomy (NCBI): domain Eukaryota; kingdom Viridiplantae; phylum Streptophyta; class Magnoliopsida; order Caryophyllales; family Polygonaceae; genus Polygonum; species Polygonum maritimum. The sequence continues at coordinate 7,642,623 of OZ002731.1, read as the reverse complement.
ACCAAATATATATTCTCAGAGGTCGTTCACAGAAAATCTCACCACTCTCTTTCCTTGCTTATTGGAAGTTAGGGGGACTTCTCGAATGGCGCAAATATGGGGACGGCAAGCCACACATCAGACACAACCCATATCCCTAATTAATTAACACCAAAAAGTACGTGACTGCGAAGTGACGTTAATTGTTCGATATCTATATTGTGTATATTATAAAGCGGAGACAAAGTCTTCACAAAAATTTGCACCACATGTTCTATCTTTAATAAAATAATCAACCAGACGTTGCATCTATAAAAAAACACTAATCACAATAGAAAGATAAATATATATGATTTGATAAAAATAATGAGTTGAGCCCTCCTCTATATAAATTACGTAGTTATAATATCATGTAATCTTATCACATAAAAATATTATTATTATTTAATAAAACGTGATATTTATCGTAAAATAATTTTATAACAACTACAACTTATTTATATTATGAGTTAATTTACTATTGGTAAAAAAACACTAATCACAATACGAAGATACATATATATGATCCTGTATTTTTAACGTGATCATTGACGTTACATATGTAATTAACCTGGCTTTAATCGCATTACCCGTACATGGTATGGGGGTCGAACTAGTTTGATCTAATTTGAAGAGATAAACCATCGGGATTTATTCGAACTCGAACCCTAATCAGCCAACCGCAATTCGGGTTCATACCAAAGTTACATAAAAACAAGTGTGCATCCCCTAAACACACAGAGCATTGCACATACTACACAGCACTCAGCCATTGATAATGCACACACCTAATTAATTATCACCCATATCTTGTCCATAGTAGCTGTATACAAATGCCCTTTGACTTTGCCCCAAGTTTGCACGAAAGATTAGGGCTCCCTTTTATTAAAATGCTACATTTGTGAGAGGGAATCCATACTTATTAGCAAAAGTGTACGATTTTGTGGGTCTTCTTATCAAAAATGGTCATCTCGATCGGTTTTGGAGGGAAAAGGTGCGGAATATGGAGGGAAAGTATAATCAAAACCAATCACCCTCGCATATAAATTTAACCCCGTACAGTACACCCTCCCACTCCCTGGTTCAGAAACTAATTAAATCCTCTATTTCGCCCCAAAAAAAAACTAAATCCTTTATTCAACAGAGCAACGAACTTCAGCCAATGGGTGCACCGTCAGGCATGAACATCACCCTGGCCCGAGAGCTGAACGGTGTCCGTTTGTTCGTGCGGACGATCAAAGAGCCTGAATACCTCGGACCGGTTAGGCTTGCCAATGCCTTATCCAAAGTGAGGCGTGCGCCGTCCTTTCTCAGAATCCTAGAAAAGGAGGTGAACATGGACTTCCTCTCGCGCAATGAAGAACTCTGGGTGGCTGTTCGATCCGGCCTCCTCAGCCTCCCACTCCCTGTGGCAGACTTAGCCATAGTCCGCCTGTCGGAGTTCCATCCACCCCCGATGCACGTCCTAACAGAGCATCATGTGCAGCAGCTAGAGGCCCTCAACACAGAGATAAGGCATGTGTTACGCGCGTTGATTCGAAGCCCTACCGTGGGCAGCAAACTGGTGGGAAACTGCCTCACCAAATGAGGCTGCCTCAACACGTTTGAACGGATTTTCTACGAAGAGTTGGACAGCGCTCAGATGACGGCGCAATCACTCCGCGTCGTGCGCATGTTGACTGGATCCAAGAGAGTTCGAGCGGACGATGATCATGCCATCGGGGCGGCGGTAATGATTGCACCCGGATTTGCCCGCCGTGTCGTGAACCGGCACAAATTGATGGCGCGGCTTAGGCCGAGCGCCTGACCAACGACGTCGACCCTCTGTTGGGAAGGTTACTCATCCTGAACTAATTCCTCTGGTCTAGATAAATGATGTGTTTTGGACCTTTTGCTGTGGATGATCTGTGCTTGGTTTGCACACAATGTAGTCTGCTTTATTTTGTAGGCCTGTGGAGCCTTAGGTATTTCCCTCCGTGTCTAAGTCTGTTTATGTAGTACTGACGATTAAGTCTGTTTATGTAGCGTCCAGTGTGCCTTGCACACCTTCTAAAATTACCCCGTTTCGAACTGCATTTGCTTTCTAAAGGTCAGGCTGTTGTGCAATGCACCGGTACCGTAGTTATCTTTAACGGTCACTACCTCCGACATGGAGTATAGGCTAATTTAATTATCGCATACATTGTTTCGAGGGGGGCTATTTTTATTTCTCAATTAAGCCACGTTTATACGCATACATTGTTACGTGGGAAACGTTGTTTCATATGTACCATCTCCCACCGTATGGTGTAATGGCTCAATACTCCTAATATAGCATATAAGCATCTTCCACCATAATAAGGTATAACTACATAAGGTATATAGTATTAAAATATGTGTTGTTTACCAACCATACCCTATACGGTATGTATTAAAATATGCATCTAATTGGCTTTAATTTGAAATGACTCCATTCAACCCAAAAAAAAATTTTTGAAATGAATCCAAAATGCACGGGTTGTGTGTTAAGTTAATCAGACTATATTTTAATGCAACCAAAACAGAGCATAAACATTTTTTCAATTTGTAGACAAAAAACACATGTATTTTTTTTGAACTCAAGCAAAAAAATAAATTTTAACATATTTTGAAGAAAGGGGCGGTTACTAAATAACTGCTCACCATTCGACCAAAAAAAAAAAAAACTGATCAGCATGTGTGTGTGTGTGTATATATATATATATATATATGTATATATATGTACATGTACCCTTGAGAGAAAAGAGCGCGTAACTTCTACTCTATGTAAAAAGAATAGCGTCAGAATAGAAACGTAACGGAAGCCGCTGCAATGAAAGACGGATCGAACATGGATCGAGGTTAGTCATTGGATCTCACCTTGGATGAAATTGGCCGGTGCCATGACTAGATTTTAAGATCCGAATCGGGGCTGATTTATAGGTTACAAATCGATTCAGTTTTTTCAAATCTTTCTTGATCGGACTCGGACATAAATCTACTCATGCAACTAACCTGATTTCAGTTTATTTTGTTCTATTCGAGTTCAATATAACTTGTATATGTCGAAAGCGTATGTTATGTAATTGGTTAGGCGTACTATTGTAATTGGTTAGGCGTAGTATCCGTGAAGAAATACTTGACGTTTTCGGTTGATTGATTTGATAAGAAATACTTGTCATTTTAGATATTTTAACACCATTTTTCGTTTATTATCCCACTAATTGAAAACAATTACTTAAATCTATACTAGAAAAATAAAAGATCTTCCAAAAATGGAGGATATATAAGTCAATTCAGTTGAATTCTTAATTTTCCTGACGCATCCTAAAACGACATGTATTTATTAACGGAGGGAGTACAAATTAAATCCGTAGTGTGCCCGCATAGGAAGATAGTCGGGATCATATGAAACCAACTGTTAAATGAAGCAATCGTAGTGATTGTGAGATGCTTGTTTGGTTGCTTTCAAAATTCATGGGAATTGGAAAATTAATCCCAAGAATTTGTACTAAATATAGGTGTGTGTTTGGTTAAACAAGTTACTATGAATAAAAAACACTTGATTTTAAATTCCTCCATATCATAGGAATGGCGAAAACATAGGGATTGGTGGGTAGGATACACTTCCTGAGTTTTTTTTCCACCAAATCTCCAGTCTACCCATGAATTCCAGGGTTTATAAATTTATACTGTAGGTGTTTTAATTAATTTTCTATTTTAAGGCTATAATTGTAAGTTTATTTAAATTCCTACAAACTGCCCTTTGTGCACCAAACAAAACACACTACTCCGTATTTGTATTCCTGTGAAATTAAACAATCGACCAAAGATGTATTTTAATTCCCCATGAATTGTAGTTCCAGGGAGTTAAACGTACATGGGATTTAGATTTATGGGAACTAGTAGAAAACCCGTACCATGTACCGGTAACGATCATTTTTTTCGTTAATTTGTGTATCTACTATAATCCATACTATATATTAATTGTTATATATAAGTAGATTAAAATGGGAATTGAAAAGTTAAGTTAATTAATATGTATCTTTTATAGAAGGAAATTTTAAAGATAGATAATATTGTTTCAAAAATAGTTAGATGAGTAAGAAAAAGGATAAAATTAAAGATTGGATAATTAAAGAAATTTTAAAGATAAATAATATGCCTCTAAAGATAGATATTTGATGGGTAAGAAAAAAGATAAAGTTAAAGATTAGATAATTAGGAAAAATAAAACATATAAAATTGTTAATAAAGTGGGGCCAGAATTAACTACTTACCTCGAAATTATCCGGCTTTAGATAGACTGTACTTCCTACATCCATCCAAACATATTAGGCAACGTGTATTTTTTTGACAAAATTATTTTCTAAATAAATTATGAAAAGAGAGAAAAGCATGCGTTGGTTAAGATTTACTAACCTTCTGTTCCTCCCTCATTTCTCCCTTATCATAAACGATTTTTGAATTATGTGAACAAAGGGCACACAATGCACTGTATACCAGTATGTTCAATGCACGGTATTTGTAAACACGGTGTGCTGTCAGTATATGACTGCTTGATGACATTTATTGCCATTTTAAAGATCGACCACTCGGCCCCAAAACCAGTTCCTCTCTCCCACTCCCCGTTCACGATCATTCAACTCCCCCAACACCAGTTTCTCTCACCCAACATATAGAAGTCTGTCTTGATGGATCGCTTTGATGTTTTAGATGCAACAGGAGCCGGTGACGACGACCTAGAGCCGCCCTCTCTCCAGGCGGAAATAGATTTAACCTCGAAAACACAAAAGTGCATGTTACGAATTAAGAACGCCGAGCGTCAACTGAGGAAGCTACATAGCGAGCAAGATGAAGTGAAGAAACGTGGGTGGAACTTGGGGAGATCAGAGATGCTACTGGAGATGAACTATCCAGGAATATATACGAAGGCGGCAAGATCATCGAGCGGCCCCTCATCTTCCGGTCCAGGTTTTCCACTAGACATATATAAACCTCATGCTCTTTTATCGAATTGGGTGGAACTAAAATATTATGTCCATTCTGATCGATATATTATTTCGTTCAAATACGTGTGTATGTATCCAGTACCATCCGACGTCGTCGGACAATTGCAGGCGAGCGCCGCTGGCGGGCCTTGGGTCGGAACGCCGCCACCCCCGCCGAATTGGAGGCGGACCTACGAGGATCTCCATGGGGTGTACGAGTCCCTTGAGGAAAGGGTGTCCCGTCTGAAGTCCAGATTGCCCTATTGGGAGGCCCAGGCAGCCAGTACTGAGCTACAGGTGGTGGCCACCATGGAAGTGAAAACGAAGATGGAGGACTACTATAGGCGTCGCGGACGCATCGAGGTGATGAGGGCAAGCAAGAAGGATGGTTTGGAGGAAGAAGAAGCCACCCTGTTGGCTGAGTACCCGGAGTCGCCCCGCATGCCTCCCCTGGCGTTCCCTAATCCCGGTCATTAAGCTGTGTCTACTCTTCATTACACAATATATACAATGCTCGTGTATGAACTTAATGCTACTTTCGTGTATGATGAACTTAATGGTTCTTTACTACTTTCCTTTGGTGTGATTGCAAGGCCATTCTGATGCGCTATCCTTTTGTATTTTTGGGATGTAGTATATCACAAAACTTTATATGTCAAACACTAATATTGTACGGCACTTGCAAAACACTTATGCTGACATCACATATGCTTAATTCTTCCGAAGTCATCCTCTAGTAATTGTATATTTCAAATGATTTGCATTTCGTGTTGTTTCGTTCGATGTTCATTGCAACTGATCATAGTAATATATTGTCTTACTTGATCACTAATCTCAAATGTATATAGTTGATAACCACACAACAATTTAATGCCCATTCCAAAGTCCAATTTTAACCCACTAGTACACAAATGGGATTAAAATACGCATATATAGACAATGCTTGATCAAAGCATGTTGTCTATAGTAAGTATTTTACGTACTGTTTAATGCGGACAACGGTTTTTTTAATACCCATGATCTATAATGGAAGCATAAACAACGGTTTATGAAAGTACATTGTCCAATAACCTCATATTTATATACGGATAACGGGTGTTTAAGTAACCATTGTCTATCATCCGTACATTAGACAATGGTTATTAGTAACTGTTATGTATGTTGCACAAACAATTTTTATGGTCAACGGTTTTCGACAACTGTTGTGTATGAGGTAAAAAATACCATACTTTAGACAATGGTGTATGACAAACCGTAATACGAGTATATGCTAGCTCCCACATTTGACACGAAACCCTAAGCACACATAAATATTAAAATATTAAATCTTACCTCGCTCCACTCTCAAACCCGCCACAGGAACACGTTCTCTTCGTCCAGCAGAAGCAGTTCTTTCAACTTGCGCCTCCTTTCTCTAGCAATTCGGTCGAATTCCTACTTCTTGCAGGTACGAATCTCCATCTTCAAGACTTGATTTCGGTTTCTTCTTGTCTTGGTCTCCTTTGGAAGGTTGAATTTGGGTAAATTTCAGTGTTTGAGTTTTTTTTTACAATGGTTTCTGCTTGTCTTGATTTCGGTTTCTTCTTGTCTTGGCCTCCATCACCTTACGGGAGATCCAGAACGCCGTCTGCCTTGTTCTTCCCGGTGAGCTCGCCAAGTACGCCTTTCTGAGGGAACCAAGGCCGTTACCAAGTTCACTAGTGCATAGATCTGTAAATCCTTTCGTGAAGAGCAGGGGAAGAAGAAGCGAGTTTCGGCCAAGGAGGAAAACCCTACCCTAAATCTCGCCCTCTCTCTCTGTTGGAGGATTCCCACATCGGGCAAAGATATCAAAGTCCACTAGTATATAAATAAGGTAAAGCCCCTACCCATTGGCTTAAGCTTTTGGGTAGAAAGGTGGATCCCGAACTTATGTACGAAGTGTTTAAATTTACCCCGACACGTCACCCAGTTCTCTCCGGTATCGGGCCCCCCGGATTCCGACACTCTCCTCTCTCCTACGCCTTCCACGGAGAATGACGGCATCAGCGTCTCCACCGTCGCTGAAGCCCTTCCACCTTCCCTAACTCACTACGTGTCGAACCAGCCGACTCTGTCCAACTTCTCCGTGCTAAGATTTCCAAACAGGTCAAATACTACTATCCACCTTTTTTTGATTGATTACGACCAGTTTTTGCTTGGCCTGTTCTTTTTGTGATTACGATTTCAAATTCCGATCGTTCTTGTGTGTAATGTAGTTTCCGAGACTGCCTTGATATTTGCCGTTTTAATCCGAAATAGTTCAAGCTAAAAGTTACTTACAGATATCCATTTTGTGGACTTGTGAATGAATTCGGATCCATAGGGCTTTCACATAATGTCACTGAGATAGGTTGCTGCCATAGTTCTGCTTTTGTTATTGAGTTAGTTGTTTGCCTGATCTGATCTAATTTTCTGTTGGGAATTTTATGAGGCTCAATTGAATTTTGCTCTATGATGCTAAATTTTTATCCAAATTACAGGGATAATATTAGCAATTGCTCTATCATCTTGTTGAAGTGACTAGGGTGGTTTCATAATCGTTCCATAACAAATTACAGGGAGAATATTATTGATACATGTATAGGATTACAAGGAGAGAATTTAAAGAACATCTCTACAAATAATTATTTGATAATACATCCAACCTACCGATATGCTTATACATCCAACCTACCTAGTCTTATTTTGCAAAAAATGCTTCTCTGATGATTTACCCTTTTTCTGGTTTTGCAGGTGGAAATATTACTTCCGTGATGAAAATCTGCCAAGTGACAAGTTTTTGCTGAAACATATTCAGAAGGATAAGGCTGGGTTTGGTAAGTATTTAGTTGTTATTGTTAAAATAACCTTGAACATTACTGAACCCTGTTTTGAGTCTACCTTATTGCTTGAATTGATCATTCCTTATTAAAGAAAAACTGGATAATGTAGTTGGTTGTGTTCTTTTTTCTTGAAAACATGCTTTTGTATGTTTTGATTTTATACGATGGAAAGCTAAGATATTTATTCCTGCTTCCGGTGCTTCAAAGCAACTGTATGTGTAGTCTGCTAAGCTGCTGGGTTGAAGTATATGTGTATATATATAAACTTTATCCTTTTGTGAAAGGTGGAGCTAAGTATAATGTTAATCATCCTTTTGTGATAGTAAGCACATCTGATGAGGTAACTAACATTTACAGCAATGTTATTAGTTGGTTTTACTACAGCAGGGCCGGGCTAATTACCTACTCTCTTGGTTTACAGAGCTTATGTTTCTTTTGATTGGGAATTATCAAAGATGATACTGTCAACATAATTGGACGTAAGTATGCAGCTTTTATAGTAATCACTTTTCCTCATCTTTACACTAAGAACTAATAAGCATCTAGTTAACCATTATTGATTCATGATGATGATAACTTACAGGAGTTACAGCTAATCAATCAAGACTCTAAGAGAATTGATTTTATCATATGTTGACCATTGTTTAATATTCACTAACTTAATACTAATGTATCTAGATATATAACTTGATCAAATACAACAATGACCACATGTTGATTTAGAAGTCAGAGAAAAAAAAATTTAATTTAATATATATCGTGGACTAATTATCTATCTGATTCATCAAAAATAACACTCTTGTTTAGTATATGCATATAGATAGGTACTAGTGAATTGGGAAATGCCAACCCATTCCTGAACAAACTATTTTCTTTTTGTTTTTCACTATGATACAATGGCTCATCACATCTCTTAATGTTGCTGCCTAAACATACAGAGAACCTCATGACTGGATACCGAATTGTGTTTGATCGTGAGAAGATGGTTTTAGGCTGGAAGGAATCTGACTGTGAGAATTTGAACCCCTTCTCTTTCCAATACTTCCAATATGTTGTAATTTTGCTATTGTCTTGACACACTCCAAAATCTGTCATTTACTCAGGTAATTACTCATTGGATTCACCAACTCTGCCTATCAGCCCCGAGGGCTCATCAATGGCTCCTTCCTCCTTTGATCCAGAAGCCACAGCTACAACCACAAAATCTTCTAAAAACTCGGGCACCTCTAACAACAATGAAACATAAGCTTGTTATATGAGAATATTGTGTTTGGTTTCATATATACAATATATGAATTGTTAAACATGATCGAGTACTATATATATTGTGTGTGTGGACAAATATAGACTATTCGAGCACCCTTTCGATCATATGCAATATATATTTTTTTTTCAAAATTAAATGACATAGACAATGGTTACAATTATAGACGACGGTTGGAGGTGTCAAAGTTTAATACTACAACGGTCTTATTGAACAATGACAATGGTTAACAATATAAACAAATTTCAAATATTATTTATTACTAGCATAAGACAACGAATATACATACCGTTAGACAACGTACTCGCCCGTTGTCTAAATACGCATTGACAACGGTCTATGCACCATAAACAACGGTTCATATAATATTTAAATATTTGAATATTATATATTATGTTTCATAGTCATCGGTTAACAACTTCTTAGACAATGTACACAACCGTTGTCTATGAGAACCGTTGTCTATCACTTAACCGTTGTCTTCGAATAGACAACGCTGGTACGGCAACGGTTCAGAAACCGTGGTCCGTGTCCTTTTTTAACCGTTGTATGAACCCTTTATTGTACTAGTGACCTAATACGAAGTTTCTAGAATGACTGATTCCAGCAGTGTATACTAAACACCAAGTTTCACCGAATGACAGAACAGGATTCCTGGCATAGAAACAAACAGGCCCTAAAGGATGACTAAAGTGGTTTCACCGGTGAACCGTTTGTATCTAGCCTAACGTTTAGCACTTTCATCTATAAAAACTTAAATTGGCGCCACTTCTGCCATTAAGCAATACAAAAGTGATTTATACATTATATACCCTTTATTAAACAGATGACATCTTCTGGAAGGGTCCTAAATGGGAAAATATATATAACCACACAACATTTTGTAGAAATCAACTACTTTTATATACACCCTCTTGAGTCTTGACTATGAATTGCAACTAATTTGTATACTATGAACTGCAAGCATTGAAATAATATGCATGCTTATATTTATTTTTTTAAAGTTGAGAAAATTCATGCTTTAATAGAGATAGGTGTGAGTGTGTCTAGCAACCACGTTGCATTAAATGCGCCACCTGCAAGCTAGTTGTTCGAAAAAGCGAGATGAAGAACAAAAACGTACTATGACAAATAGTTGTAAATACTGTAACTGTATGCACCAGTACCGGGGCTGGAAGCTTGTCGAAGAAGGCAGGCCTTTAACTTAATTGCATTTACCGAGGCGGGAAGCTTGTTGCAGTTGCCCACTGTCGCACTTCTTTTTCATTGGCTCTACTTGTTTTTTTCCTTTTAGGCGGGTTTAGGGTTTAGTATTATTATTGTTTGTTTTAGATTTTTATTAGGCGGGTTTTAGGCGGGGGTCGCGGACGACCATGGTATGGTCGGGGCCGACATAGATCACCTTGGAGGGGGCTCTCTGGAGTAGGTCGGGGACGACCACGGCTAGGTCGGGGCTGACCCTTCAAGGCAGGAATCCGAGCTTGATGAGGTCGAGGCCGAGCTCACCTTAGTGGAGACGCTAATTCATATTGAGACGTCGAAGAGCCTTGTGATCGGGAGACTCGGGCCACTAAGAATTGAGTGGCTTGGGCGATGCTTTTGGCTCGACTCCTTGTAACAATCTAGCAATAACAAAACAATACGAACATATAAATAAACTAACAACTGTGACATATTAGTATTCCGGCAAATTACCGTTGGAAACTAGCCATTACAATATTACATATACATTATAGCCATTGGAAAGATTTTCATGAAACACGGACCGACCGTGCGCACACCGGTCTGGATCCATGCCATTACATTTACATTGTATAGTAGCCGTTGGAAAGATTTTGAATCAGTACGTAGTAGTAATATTTTTGATAAATAAACAGATGTAAATTAAATAACAGAGGTCGGTAAACAGATGTAAATTAAATAATAGGTGTGTTTTTAAATGGGTTTTCGCAGTTTGTTACATATAAATGAATTAACAAATTAACAAACACCCAATTTCAAACTCAGTCTTAGCTTTTTTTGTCCACACGAAATATTGACTTTACTTTTCAATTTTGTTTTGCCTTTTGATACGTAACGAATTGGATTTATACGTTACAAACTCAGTCAAGGAGCACATACGCGAGTAACGTAACAAACTCAAACAAATTTAACCGATGTGATGGCTAACTCAATCTTATCTATATTAGACATAGGTAACAAACATGTATACAAATAATGAAGCTAATGATTTTGTACGTAACAAACATACAAAGGAGCCGTAAAAAAGATATTGGTAACAAATACGCAGTATATATACATAGTACGAACAATACGTAACTCAATCTTATCTACATTCGTTCGACCAAAAATAAAGATATAAATTAGTTTGCATCGCCTAATGTGGTTCAATTATGCCAAATATAGCATATTTGCTCTCCCACCATATGCTAGTATAACACAACTCCCCAAAACCAATTGCCCTCATTTCATTAGTGAGTTCAATATCACAGTAAATGTGCTGTTAATTGAACCTTATATGCAATTGAAAAGCCAGAAAATGTGCTGTTAATTGAACCATAGTTATCTTCCTTGACCACCACTTGACCATCTCCCACCGTAAGCTATTATGCCAAATATAGCATATTTGCTCTCCCACCATATGCTAGTATAGCACAACTCCCCAAAAATTTTTACAGATTGTGAACAGTGGTATGCCATATATACCAACTAGTTGAAGACCCGTACCATGTACGGATATTGGTCATTTTTTCCGTTAATTTGTGTACTACTATAACCTATACTATATATTAACTCTTATATATAAATACAGTAGATTAAAATGGGAATTGAAAAGTTAAGTTAATTAATGTGTATCTTTTATTGAAGGAAATTTTAAAGATAGATAATATTGTTTCAAAGATAGATATTAGATGAGTATAAAAAAAGGATAAACTTAAAGATTAGATAATTACAGAAATTTTAAAGATAAATAATATGCCTTTCAAGATAGATATTTGATGGGTAAGAAAAAAGATAAAGTTAAAGACATATAAAATTGTTAATTAAGTGGGGCCAGAATCAACGTGGAGGCTCGAAATTCTCCGGCTTTAATATATAGTATAGTATAGATTCCCATCCGTTTGCTATAATTTACCTTTATTTAATTCCTTTCATACACTTTTATATACAACTAAACAAACAATCTATTCCATATATATTCAGATCAAAAAAAATCTATTTCATATATACCCTTTTTACTTTTAGACACAATTTTAATTTGTCCTTCAATTTGACGTTAATAAATTTTGTTAATGATATCAATATACCATTGTAAAAATCTTCACAAGCTTGTTAATTTGAGCCTAATATTGAATATAGTCTGATTAATTTTTAATTAAATACATAACAAACCGTGCATTGCACACTTTTCAAATTAAAGCCAAATATATACATATTTTAATATATACCTTATAGGGTATGGTGGATGAAAAACACAAGCATGAAGTGCACACTTTTGAAAAACAGAAGCAGGACTAGGACCGGGACGAGAGGGCTATGAATCTGCTCAGTGACGTCAGGGATACACCCGGCGCTGACATCATGGAATGCCGCCTCCACTTCGTCCGGTTCTTGTACTACAACCCGCCTGCCCCTATAGTCGTCGCACGGTTAAAACCACGAAAATGGTCTACGCACCCCGAACCAGGACAGAGACGGTACCGTGTGAGGAACCCGTTTTGTGGCTGGAATTATCGGATCCGCGACGCGTTCGATGATGCACAATCTTGCTGGCTATGCATTCTGGTATGCGAAGGCAAGTTATTCTGTTCCCTGTTCAACCGACCAAGATGGGGGATGTTTCCTTAATAAACGTCTGGTTTTGTGTTATTTTGTTGTGTTTTCTGTCGTGTATCATGTGAAGGATGAACTAACCATTAGTGGGATAGCTGTCGTGGATTCAGAACTTTGATCCTGAGTAACCCTCATTGCACGTTATAAACTGGATAGTTACTTAACCGTGCATTGCATTTCTAACAGTAACACGGTGAATAATATGCATTTCTAAATGGAGTGGATGGTTGCTTATTACAAAAAAAATTGAGGAAAAAATATATCTCGGTAATTAATGCAAGAATAATACGGAGTATGTTTCACATTTCAATTGGTTTGCAGTCTCGCTCCTATATCTTCTTCCGGCTTGCAATAGTCTCTCTCCCTTCCCTGCCACGGTGCCACCTTCGTTCTTTCAATTAATCAAATTTCTTTGTTAATGCAAGAATAATATAAAAGGAAGATTATGGATCCTTTGTCGATTACCCCTAATTAATAAACATTATGCCGACTGTATGGTGATGTTAATATCATTATATTATAACCCACTGTTGTTTATACATAAAATATATCTTCTTCTGTTTACTCTTCATGTAATATTGTGTAACTTTAACATTGACCCTCGACCCTTATCTCCCGACGGTTTGTATGAAATTCCATTTATACTTGCCTATATATTTTCTTATTTGGTGGAATTAAAACGGAGTAATTTGTAATCTTGATGTATGCCTACAAAAGACCAAACAAAACCATTTATACACGCCTATATATGTATGCATCTTCAAATTGCATCTTCCAATCACAAACCAAGCAAATGCATTCTTGCTTACACAAACTAAGCAAATTGCCAAACGCAAATTTTTTTTTCTACAGATGACAGTTTACACAGACCAAACGAAATAGCATCAAAATTGATCATACTACATTCACCATTGCAAATGACAGTTTACACAGACCTAGCAAAATGCCAAAGTTCACCATTGCTTTCACAGACCAAACAAAATAGCATAGCGTACTACATTCAAAAAGTAAATTACAGTTTCCACACTAGATTGCCAACTTCAACATTGCCACATTAATACACATGAAAATAAACATGACTACAACCATCATAATAACACGACTTTGGTCATACTGCTTCAATCCCCTAATCATAGCATCAGAATTAGTGTGCTTCTCAGCCTCAAGCCTCTCCAACAATGTCTTCTGCACAACAAGCTCTTCTCTCATCCTTTCTGTCTCCATTTTCTGACTCGTACAACAATCCCACAATTGGCTTGTCTCTCCTTCTAGCTTCTCTTTCTCCTTCACCAATTTGTTGATCACATGTATAGCTCTCCCAGAATACTCTTCATCTCTCCACACAAAGAAGTTACATTTCCTTAGGGATCCATGGTGAGGACAACCATAAAACCTCCTACCATAATTCCTCTCCGTATCTGCCACGGATCCTGTGCTTGTAGACCACAGTGACACACCATTTGTTCTGCACTTGCGGATGCTACACTTGAGCTTGACATTGCTAACCTGAAATAAGTGTTTAATTTCACCGCTGTGATCAAATAGCTTCAACCCTTATTTCCACTTACATTGCCGATGCTACATTGCTAACCTGACATTGCTAGCCTTAATTAATTTGCATTAGACAACCCCAATTGACAACGTATCTGCACAGTGCAAAGCTCCACTTTCGAGCTTACTCACTTTCATTCCACAACATTCAATCCAAGCCCTAATCAACGCAAATTCTACCCCTAGACCAATGAACAATATCCACCGCCTTAAATCGAAGCCCTAATAAAAAACGAAAAAGGTAGGGTTTAGGATTTTACTTACAGGTGAGCAGTCCTCGCCCCTCCTAGCTCAAGGGCTCTCGAGCTTGCTTTACGAAGGGGATGACCAAGACGAGGGTTTCACTCGGGGTTTTTGTGGGTTATTTTTGGGGAATTTGAAATCGACTTTTTGGGAGAGAAAAGAAAAGCCAGAAAAAAAAGTCAAAAAAAAAGTCGCTTTCAAATGCGGAGTCTTATTGCCTACGCTACCGCCCAAAACAAAAACAAACTTGGTCACGATGATGTGGAGAGATTTATTAGGCGGGAGAAATAAGGGAGAAATAAAATCTTACAAAATCAGATTTCTGCAGAGAGATGTGGAAGAAAATTTTCTACTGCAAGAGAGACAACAGGAGAGAAGAGATAAGGCCATTACCAACCATGAGCCCTATGAGCCCCAAAATCTCATTATTTTACTATTATTGTTCCATCCACCTCATCCATGATCTTCTATATATTTTTTCACCCCAACCATGAGCCCCATGAACCCATCTTTTTAACTTTTCTCATATTTAATTTAAAAATATTTAAATATAAGCAATAGTGGACTCTATAGATAGATAAAAACAAATTACGAATTTTGGTATAAAATTTATTTTTTTAATTATTTAAATTATACCAAAACGATTATTATATGTGTTGAATTATCTAAAACGTATTATTTTACTATTATTTTCCCTGTTTATTTTGCTTTATTGTGGATGAGCCCCTCCCTCTTCCAGCTCATATTTCGATCTCACGGACCTCGGCCCATGTGCAACTCTTGTTTGTTTTTCATGATCTTTCGTTGATCCCTCCCATGAGCCCCAAAATGAGCCCCGTTGGGAGTGCTCTAACGTTTCTCTGAATTATCTGACACAATTATGTTTTACTTTTTTATTAAATGTTAGTAGTAAGAAATGTTTCCACCCTTCTTTGTTGTGATGCTCTTATTGCACGCGTTCCCGGAGGTTAAAAAAAGGAGGAAAGCCTAACTTTCGCCCTACGGTCAATAAATTACAGTATTATGAACGTCCCAAGTCAGAGTTCACAGTTCACAACCCTTCCGTCTCCCGAGCAGAACTCCCCATCAAGCCAGATCCCCCGAAATTTACATGGACTGCAGTAATGGATCGGATGGACTACCAAATGCCGAGTCTGAATTCCGCAATCTGCTGGCCAGGGTTGCTTTGTCCGAGATGGCGGACCTTTACAGGCTCTCGCTCCGAGAGGAGGGGAGGCTCAACAGTAAGATACGTGAGTGCAAAGCGGGGATTAGCAGAGCAAGCCGACAACTCACCGAGCTCCAGGACGATGAAGCCGTCCGCAGAGACCATTACGAGAGCTGTGGCAGATTCCAGATGCTTATGGAGGTGTGTTATCCACAACTAGGTGATGCGCCGTTGGGATTACAAGGCTTACCAGTCACCGATCCAGGTATTGATTCGCAAATGCTTTAGATTAATGGAACGTCGTGCGGGGCTCGCAAATTGTTTCATAATTAATATAATGTCCACTGTCAGCGTTTATGTATATTGGTTAATTTCATCAACTGTGATAAACTGCAGCAGCAGACGTCCTCCCAATCTATAAGATGAATTTGACTACCTCTGGCGGGGATGATTTCGGAAATCAGGAAGAAACCCTGACTACAGGCGAATTGGATGGACGTATCCGTCGCCTGGAGTTTCTTCTCAAGGGGGTTTATTGTGAGAGATCATCGTACGACCCACGACCAGATTCGCAGTGATTATTTGACAAGCGTTCAGAGGCGTTTGACTTTGCGGACCCAGTTGGGCCGTATAGAGTCATCCCTTGACAAGATTCAGCTAGCCTTGGCGGCCACCTAGATTGCGCATGGACAACTCAGGGACTACTACATACGCTCCGGTCGGATCGAGGTGATGAAGGAGTTCGGGGTGAATGCTTGGATGGCGGCAAAAGACAGACTGGTGGCTGACTACCCGGAACCGCCTAGCCTGCGTCCTGTGGCAGGGTAATCCAGGTAATCTATATGTCCTTATGAAAACAAATGCTCGTGCAAGAACTTTCAGCCACATCTCCACATGCTAGCTACGTGGAATTAAGATTGTGGTTTCTTTTGTTGCTAGTAATAAGAAGTTTTTATCGTGTATGCTAATATGATACTCCGTATTCCGTTCCACTAAGTCTTCATGTACGGTCGGTCTAAGATGTGGAAATTAACCAATGTCTCTTCAACTGGATACAGCCCGAAAATGCAATTTCTTGTACAAGGTATCAATATATTTTTGGCAAAACTGCTTGAAACCGGAGTTTAAATGCAGAGATTAGGGATTTTTTCCGTTTCACACTCCATTAGATTGTACATCTTTGTTAATGCAAAAACTTCACCTTCAAATAATGTTACCCCTTCAAGTTTGTAAAACCGTGCAACCCATGATGGGGTGTGCTTTTCACGGGTAGGTGATTACTGTGCATTTGAACTAGGGTACCACCAACGGCAGGTGGGACAATGGGCATTTTAATCTACAATATTTCTAATAAGCAGCTAATAATGGAAATATTTGGTAAATCTAAACCTTTTTGATTTTAAATTTTTTGTGACGGGTTTATTCTTTCCTTTTTAGGGTTTTAGTTTCTTGTTTTGGTATGATTATCATGTGCCCTTAGGACACACAATAGAAAAACCGTTTAATCTAATATGGCGAAACTCTAGCAATTCCTTACTAAATGAGAAAAAAGGAAAAGGAAACAAAAAGGAGAAAAAGAGAAATTTGTCTGGTTTGTTTTATGACACATCCAAATCTATCGTTTTTTAATTTGTTAAGAAAATTTTCCAATTCTCCATTGTGGATTTGTGGATGCATCGCTAAGCGTGTTGGGTGTAGGGTTTAGCTATATTTATATCCTACTACGGAGTATAAAAAGTTGACATACATTTTCGAAAATAATACTATGGAGGAACAATAAGTGATTACACGTTCATTAGTCATGCTATATATATCACCCCAACAAGTAAAACTGGAGAAATAACTACTCCCTCCGATTTAGTAACACAGATGACAGTTTTTAGAGCCGTACAAGTGATGTTTAAGGAGCATCCGCAATGGTTAAATTGTGGAAGATTTTTATCCTGGTAAAGGAAAAAGAAAAAGGAATAAAGTCAGAATTTTGTCAGGAGAAATTCCTCATAAGTCAAAATATTTTCCATCGCATATCATCGAATCTACCGATGCTCTTGTCGAAAAATGATTCCAAAAAGTTTGTTGGTTAATATTATGATGGTTCGAATCGTTGGTGATGATTTTCACACTTGTGATTATTCTTGGTTGAAAATTGATATTTTTGAGATTATTTTGAGTCATTTTTCCCTAAAATTTCTGTGACTGATAACAATTATACCATTATTGGTATCATAACAAGCTTGTAAATTTTACTCAAAAAACAAAAACAAGCTTGTAAATTTGAGCCTATATTGAATATAATTCGATTAAGTTTTATTTTAATACATATGCATTAATTAAGTATGTAGCAAAAACATATACTATTCTTCGACCAAAAAAAAAAACATATACTATTCCTACATTATCTGTTTATATGTGCCGTATGTAAATACTGGGTATGGTGGGAGGAAATTAAAACACAAGCCATGCATTGCTGCCATTTCAAAGTAGGAATAGTTATCCCATAACAATTATTCTTTGTTATCCAATTGTATTTTTTTTTCCTTTTTCGAATGGCCGGAGGTTTACCCTTATAAAGTATTTCGACCCTTCTGCTATCTCGTCCAGATGGCATGTAACAATGAACTAATCTGTCTTCTCTCTGTATTCTCTTTTATTTCATGAAATTGTTATCTGTTTGTTAGTTACGGGCTAATTATCTTTGTTATACCTAATGTATATTTCAGGACATGGTAGTTACGTACGGGCTAATTATCCGTGAACAATTATAATTTGTTATACATTTGTTTGGTTATAATCCAATCATGATGCCCTATGCTAATATAATACATTTATCGTCCGAACATTTGTCACATACGGAGTAGATCAGAAGTCTTGTACCAACAAACGTATTAGCACTTAACAAATGTTATTTAAATTTCAACCCTTTGTTCACTTTTATATTTTTATAATTTTCAACTAATAGAATATTGTCATTTGTTAAATGTTAATTGGAAGTACGGAGTTCATAACTTATTCGTCCATATTCAATATATACTTGGTTTGATGTTTATAGCGGTATGATTTTTATCATTAAATAGTATATAGTCCGTTGATAGCAGCATAAAAATACAGCAGAACTATATTACTAAACCAAATCAAAGTGGCCGAGGGTGATGATGGACTGCATTACTGTGTACGTACTTATTACAGTACAATAAATTAAATAAAACAAAATACTTGTAAATTAACCATATCAAATGCACTGCAACCTGCAGAAGTCGATTTGACGTCGGCCGTCATTTGATACAATAGGGGGAGACCGGCAGAGAGAGAGAAATCAACCGTGAAGTAGCATTAATCGCTTCCACAGTGGAGGAAGCTCAAAGGTTTCTGACCAAAATATCAAAATACTATATTTAATGAAAGAGAGATTTGTCAGGCTTTGTGGAGAAATTTGGGAAAAAAATTCAACTCCGAGAGTAAATTATGATTAATAAGAAATACGGAGTACATTACAAAAGCCTGAATGTATTTACGACTAGGGGTTTCACCCACCGTTGAAAATCTTGTTGTTACAGATTGTATACAGTCGCATTTTTTTTCTACAGTTTCTCTCTAGTCGCATACCAAGTCGTGTTTGCACATTCATCTCCAAAAACGCTTTGCACTTTCATCTACAAAAAACTTCAATTGGCGCAACTTCTAGTAGTCGTATTTGTTCGTATGATCTTGACTATGAATTGCTGCGAACTCTTAAAGAATGCATGCATGAAGTGATAGGTGGTACGTGTCAAATCACGGTGCATTAATTTAAATCCCTTTTGCAAATTCTCCGTCTTAAGAAAACTAAAAAGTTGCATAGCACAGTCACAACGTATGCTATGCACGGCATCCTGCACAAGTCGATTTGACATCGACCTTCACCTACTTCGCCTAGGCCATGCATTTGGTCCAATTAGCCAAATTTTAACTCGAATGTTCGTACATAGCATCGAAAGGGATGAAACTTATTGAAACCAAGTTCATAAGGAACTTATTTGTATTTATCAAATATAAGAAATTAACTTTGACCCCATAAATACAAAGTGTAACTTTGTTATGCTAGTCAAGTAACGAAAAAACAAATAACATCAAATGGGGAGTTTGGTCACACACTTTCGGCTACGTACAAACAAACAATCCAAATACAATGTATTATTTTCTTTTCCTAAATAAAATAAAAGGAACAAATACAAGCTATTAATAAGGCCGCACCCCTTCTTTTTGATTATTGTTGCAGTTGCCCACGGTCGTACTTACTTAATTGCATTTGGCCGGGCGGGAAGCTTGTAGAAGAAGGGAGGCCTTATTTCAGACCACAAGAGAATCGAGGACTAATTTCCGGCCAAATTCCCCATCGAGGGCCAAATTCATTGTCATTCTGTTGTCAGAACAAACTCGAACCACCCGGACGACGATGGGTCACGACGGAGCAGTGCGCCCAGTGAGGTGTGTAATCGGTATGTTGCCAGACGAGCTCATCATCGAGATCGTTTCGAGGGTGGCATCTCGGTCTCTGAAAGATCTGTTCCGCTGCAGGCAGAGGTAAATCCAAGAGCCTTATAATTTATTGGTTTTATCTACTGCAATGTACTGGGTTCATACAATAGAGATCCCCCTTGTAGTTGCAAGGTCTTCAATCGATACGGGCAGGACTCTCTGGTATTCCATCAGTCTTCAACATAGGAAATCTACGCACGATGGTTCCGACAAGAAGAGCACCGGGAAGCCGCGTATGCATTCCTCCGACTGTGTGCGGAAAGAGGGAACCCTGGTGCTTTATACGGCCAAGGCTTGGTAAGTTGATTCGTATGCGCACTTGATTGGCTTGAAATGTTATGGAACATTTGCTTACCCAGGAAAAGTGCGCCCAACTTCGATCACAGCTCAGGTATTTCGGGGTCACAGATGAATGCTACGGTCTAGAGTGCCTGGAGAGATCGGCTGCGCTAGGGCACACCCCAGCTGCTTATGTGCTTGCCGGGCTGCTGCTCTGCTCCCAGGAACCGGACCCGGATGTGAGGGCTGTGAATCTGATACGTGACGTCAGGGATTCATCCGGCGATGGCATCATGGAATGCGGTATCGAACTCGTCCGGTTCTTATACTACAACCCACCTGCCCGTATAGTTGTTGCACGGTTAGAACCACCACAATGGATTACGCACCACGTACATGGACTTATTAAACGGAGACAGAGACATTTCCGAGTTCGGACCCCGTACATGGGCTATGTTTTTAAGGCGAGTGACGGGCTCGATGCAGGATCTTGCACCCTATGTAGTCTCGAATTCGAAGGCAGGTTATTCTGTTCCCTGTTCCGCCGAATGAGAAATCCTCGCGTGCCTATATCTTCTTCCATCCCTCTATTGTCTATCTCCCTTGTCCGACATCTTCGTTTGGCCAATTAATCAAATTTTGGCGATTATGAATCCTTTGTTTACCCTTAATTAATAGACATTTTGCCGACTGTATGATGATGTAATATCGTGTTATGTTATAACCCACTATTGTTTATACATGCAATGCTATGATAATGTAATGCGAAATGTCCTTACTTTCTATAGGGTCAATCTTTTTAGCGCAAGGCTGAATCTCCTTATAGCGCATGCTATAAAAGCTGGTTATTTACCGAAATACCCTCCTCTTTGCATCCCTCTTTCAACACAGCTCAAGAACGATGAACGGCGAACGACGAACGGCGAACGACGAACGGCGAACGACGAAGCAGCAGCCACCGAGCTCCAATTTGGTGCTCTCCAGATGCCTCTTCCTCCAACTCCGATCCACGCGCACCGACACAAGCCACCAACTAGCCGCCGGCCCACCTCCTTCAAGTATAAACCCTAAGTTCGAATTGATTTTCAAATTTGCGAACGGCGAACTCCACGTTCTGACAAATCATCCATTATACTTTAGACGAGAGAAGGTGTTTACTTATTTAAATAGGAAAGAGAAGCAACAAAGATATGTTGAAATACTTTAGAGGAGCGAAGATCATGTAAATACAGTATAAAATAAAACTAACACCAGAGTAAAGGCATGCTGACTTGACTTGCAAGTTATTAGCCGGTACTTACGGCATGCGCTTGTGGAAATTAATGTGCCCAATTTTTGGATGCCCCCCGGGTTTTAGAGCACCACCCAAATTGAAATAGCTTTCATCACATGACATGTGCCATGTAATGTTTGATATCTATACAATGACTACTGTAACATGTAAGGACTTCGACCGAAAATATAATATAAAATGTAATGATTTTATTTATTTATTATGGATCTAATTCCCGACTTTTAGAAATAAATAAAGATTGTAGATGTCATAAATAAAGATTGTCGATGTCATAATATATATGGAGTACGTGATTCAATTGTTCCTCATTTCAAAATATATTTTCGAAATTACTAATTGTGACAGGTGTGATGAATAATGTCATCACTATAGTTTACAACGTAATTATTTATATCATATAATGTAATTTTGTAAAATAACTTTTTGATATTATCAAATACGGAGTATTATAAATAATTGAAACTATTATATTATATTGACTATAAATTTAGCAAATGTTTTCCTAAGTATATTATATTTACATATCAATTAATAAAAGAAAACATAGCATTTAAATATAGTTAAAGTAGACACATGGATATTATGAATTGCACACTATTTAAATATGAATTGCACACTATTTAATGCACGTGATTTAGATGTACATGACTTAACACCTCGTTGCCAACTTGTTGATCGTTATTCTAGAGTCTGCATTTATCTACCTTAATGAATAAACATTTACGAGCTCCACTTCAACCTGTATTACTTGGTTCATTTCTTGAAGTAACGTAATGTAGATCTCCGTCCAATGCTTAAAAAGAAGCGTATTTATGCAGTTACACCGATTGTAATATTGTACTACCAAGTTGTGAAACCAAATTTACCGTGTTTTTTATACACGTCATCCTTGATGGCATGTACACAGTGTATTCAATACGGAACACTGTAGTAGTATTTTTCAGCATACCCCATAAAGGTAATGTTATGTACACGACTGTACGAAATATTGTAAAAGTGGAGCCTTTCACTGAACCCATTACGCCGGCCCTAGATCGAGGGAGAAAGTAGAGGGGTCAAATTCCCCATTACCAGGCTTCATTGTTATTCTGTTATAAAAAAAAACTCCTATCGATGCAGAAGGACGGACCATTTGACCCAGTGAGGTGTGTCATCGGTATGTTGCCAGACGAGCTCAACATCGAGGTAAACCCAATAGCCTTAAATTTGATTGGTTTTACCTACTGCAATGTACTCGGTTCGTACAACACAGATCGCTCTTGTAGTTGCAAGGTCTTCGACCGATGCGGGCAGGACTCACTGGTTCTCCGGCAGGCGCCAACACAGGAGATCCACAGGCGACGGTTCAGACAAGAGGAGCACCGGAAAGCCGCGTATGCATTCCTCCGACTGTGTGCGGAAAGCGGGAACCGTGTTGCTTTATACGGCAAAGGCTTGGTAAGTTGATTCTTATGTTCACTTGATTGGCATGAGATATTATGGAATATTTTCTTACCCAGGAAGGTTGCGACTAATTGCGAACACAGCTTCAGTATTTCGGGTCCATAGATGAACCCTACGGTCTAGAGTGCCTGGAGAGATCGGCTTCGCTAGAGCACAATCCAGCTGCCTATGTGCTTGCCGTGGTGCTGCTCTGCTCCCGAGAACAGGACCATGAGGAGAGGGGTATGAATCTGCTTCATGCCGTCAGGGATTCACCCGGCGCTGGTATCATGGAATGCCGTATCGACTTCGTCCGGTTCTTATACAACACGCCGCCCTGCGACACTAAACTCACTAAACTCGTCGCACGGTTCAAACCACCAAAATGACCTACGCACCACGAACTAGGACGGTGTCTGTGCCGTGCGAGGAACCCGTTCAGTAGATGCGACGACGTCGATGCAGGAGCGTGCTTGCTCGGTAGTTGTGAATTCGAAGCCATGTTTTTCTGTTCCCTGTTCTACCTAATAAGATGGAGGTGGTATTGAAATAAACGTATCGTTTTGTGTTGTTATATTGCTCGGTAGTTGTGAAATAAACTTTCATCTTGTCCCTCGTTGCACGTTCCATTTTGGATATATTCGATTGTTCCTTAACCGTGCATTGCACTACTAGTAGTAACATGATATACGCGGATTGCCTTTGCGTTTGGTCAGAAGTTACATGTGACGAAGAGATCAACCGTGGTTAATTGAACAGGTACAACAAAACCAAGCAAATAATATATGTGTGAGAATTTACATGGAATGTGTGAGATTTACGGTCTACGTTGAGAAGAAACAAAACCAAGCAAATAACTCCTTGATGCAATCAAAGTGCTCACAATAATTCAGAAATTATCGAGCATTTAGAATTGGTTTGACTTTTGTTCAATGTTAATTAAAAGTACGGACGTATTAACTGTCTCGTCCCCTTTGAAGACTTGGTTTGATTTTTTTGGTAGAAAGAGTACTTAAGAAGAATTTATCAAGGCGACAATGAGGTGCTTTGCACTGACAGCTGCAGAAGTCGATTTGACATCGGCCGTAATAAGCTTGACAATTTGGGGAGATTTTAAAGGAAGGGAGGGGAGGGCAGGGACACTCCTCCGTTTGGGTGGTTTTAAAATAAAGAGAGAATCAGGCACATTTCAGTCGAACAGTGATGGAAAGAACTGTGTAAGGGAAGGGAAGGGAAGGTGAATCTTCTCAAATCGGTGGAATTTCGACAAAAAAGTTGTATTTAAACTATATGAAGGATGTAAAAAAAACGATGCTTTACTACTACGTATATTTTTTATTTCTATCACAAAATGAAATCTTAACCAAAAGACATAAATAAGAGTTTAAATAGTATCAAGGCAATGCAAAGTTTGTTACGAATGTAGATAAGATTTCGGATGAATCATTCCATTTATTGAGTCCCCCTTGTGGGGTTTCGTAATTCCATTTATTGAGTCCCTTTTTTTTGTGATTTGGCAAAATTTCAATAAATAAACTGGAAAATACAAAGAGTTTAGAAACGATTACAACAGATCTCAAAAGGGGGGAAACATGTCAATGGCTCGCCCATGTCAATGAAGATTGCTACTGCTTGATAAACCCTAGCCCTAAATTTTTTTTAAAAAATAAACCCCTTGTGGGGTTTCGTAATTGCTACTGCTTGACGTACTAACCTAACCCTTACCCTTCAGATCAAAAAAAAAAACCCTTGCCCTAAATTTTTTTTTTTTAAAAAAACCTTGCCCTAAAAAAAAACCCTTGATAAACCCTTGCTAATGCCTGCTTGACTAACCTAGCTTTTGTAATAAAACAACACTCCGTAATACATTATACATGTAAGAAACTTTAAGTCTTCAATTCATGGTTACTTTTCTAGACGAAGGACAAAAACAATTCAGGGTCACTTCTCAAAAAAGTAGACCCAATGAAAGAGATGTACGACAGTGGGCAACTGCAACAAGCTTCCCGCCTCGGTAAATGCAATTCAGTACGGCCTGTCTTCTTCTACAAGCTTCCTGCCCCGGTAAATGCAATGTGATTTGACACACTCGCACCTATCACTATAAAAGCATGCATTTTCTCAAGTACTGAAGTACTCCGTATTTGAAAAAAATAAAAGTATGCATTTTAAGGCTTCCAGTTCATAGTACACATATTTGTTGCAATTCATAGTCAAGACTCAAGAGGGTGCATATAGATGTACTCCGTACATCCGTTCAACGTAATGTCCTGTGGTTATATATATTTTCCCATTTATCACCCTTCCTGAAGATGACACCTGTTTAATAAAGGGTGTTATGTAAAAATCTGCCTTTTGAAGGGGTTAATGGCGGAAGTGGCGCCACTTTTGTAGTAGCTTAATGCAAATAATTTGAAATATGCAATTACTTATAGATGACTTCATATAAGTATATGTGAGGGCAAGCATAAGTGTTTTGCAAGTGCCGGACAATATGCCAGTTCGAAGCATGTCAACACTAGCCTCATGTATATGGAAAAGCTATTTCATATTTCACAATGAATATGTATGTATATGAATACATAAAAATTATGTATGTGGATGAAATCGCTATTTCATATTTCGCGAGTACATAAAAGTTATGTACGTGTACGTATATAATGTACGCAATGAAAAAGAAATTCATATACGTAAAGTTATTTCTTTCTTTTGGTATACACAACTTTAATTTGGAGATATTTACTTATTTGATTTCCACGATATCTCAACGTGATTTTTATATACGTAAATTTTGGTAAGGGATGAATTATAATTTTCACAAAGGTAAACTGGCAGATATATATCAACTAATTTGATAAGGGATGAATTATATACGGTATTTTGGTAAGGGATGAATTATATACGTAAGCTGGCAGATATATATTTCACAAAGGTTGTTAGTAGTGCGGAATCCACATTCTCGTTATCCCCCCAACAGGTGGCTTTATGGCAATCTCAACAGGGTGGTCACTCTTCTGATTGGCTTAGGGCCGTGCCGATTTCTGGGTTGGGTCAGACCATGAATGGTAATTCCTTTCGATGTGTGTTATGCTACCGCTTGGGCATTCCTCTATTCTCTAGTTCGAGACCATGCTCAGCTTGCTCCCGGGTTTTTGATGGTGATATCTATGGGGATCATGCCGTGTCTTGTGCTGATATTGTTGGTATTAAACATCGGCATAATGTTGTTCGTGACACCCTTGTTGATATCTGCTACCAGTCTGGGGTTTCTGCTGGTAAGGAGGTTGATATTGGGTTGCGTGACGGGCAGGATAGACCTCTTCGTCCTGTTGACGTGCTGCTCTACTCGTGGGATGGGGGATTTGATGTGTGTGTGGACTTGACCGGGTCTTCACCGTTGACCCAATCTGGGATGTCTGACTTCGTGCCTGGGCGTGTGGTCACTGGTGCGGCGCGTCGTAAACGTCTCAAGTATCAGGATAAGTGTGAAGCATTTGGCTATAGTTTCATCCCATTCTCTTTCTCCTCATTAGGGGAATTAGAAACAGAGGCTATTTCTTTGCTTAAGCGCATCCAGAAGTTCTCGAAGGCTCAAGATTTTGGGGCGCGTGCTGCTGCTTATATTTTTTCTAGGATTGGTTTTGCTATCGCTAAAGGAGTGGGGGCCCAGATAGTATCTCGGCTTCCTACTAATTTTATGTAAAACCTTATTATTATTATAGTGTATTGATATGGATAATAATAAAAAAAAATGAGATAACTATTATTATTATTACTAAGATCTATTTTGGAATAATTTATACATTCATATTTCTCGGTAATTTTTAAGCATTTTTATATTCAGCTTAGAATACGTGATATTAATAGCATGTTTTTATTCAGTGTTGATGAGGTGGCGCAAATATTTACGGACAGAGATAGGTTCTGCTTTATACTGTATTGTAGTACATATGGCCATTTAAGTGCCTAGCATGGATGCTTGTTTTTACGAAAAAACAAACGTAAAGAGATTACCCTTGCCAAATTTCACTTACCAATTAAAGCAATTTTGAAACCATGTGTAAAATCAATTATACATTTTGGATTTTTTTTTATCATAAATCTAGGTTTCCTTTCCTCTAAACGTACTCATCCATGTTATCTTTATATATATCTCGTTTAAACCTTTAATTTTTTTGGTTGAAATATCTCGTTTAAACCTTTAATTATAACTAGTCCATATTAGCATTACAACACATCAATCATAACCCTTGAGTCACCACAATTAAACTGCCTTTTACATTATTCTTGCATTAACAAAGAAGTTTGATTAATTGAAAGAACGAAGATGTCAGGGAAGGGAGAGGGACAATTGAATGCCGGAATAAGATATAGGTACGAGACTACAAACCAATTAACAAGTGAATTAACTTAGTATGTTGCGTTATTTACCCAGATTTGGTTTTCCCTCACCATGTTACTGTGAGAAGTTCAATTCACGGTTAACAAAGACTATCCAATTTGGAACGTGCAATGAGGGTCATAATACGGAGTTTTGCACACACGACTGCTATGCCACTAATGTTTTGTTCATCCTTCACATGATCCACGCAACAGAGAGCACAACGAAATAACACAAAACCAGACGTTTAGTATTAAGGAAGCATCACCCATCTTTGTCGGTCGAACAAGGAACAGAATAACTTGGCTTCGCGTTCGAGACTGCATAGCCAGCACCATCTTGCATCATCGACCCCGTAAACAACCCAGTAAATCCATCCACATCTCGGGTTCGTCACACGGCACCGTCTCTGTCCTGGTTCGGGGTGCCTAGACCATATAGGTGGTTTAAACCGTGCGACGACTATAGGGGCAGGCGGGTTGTAATACAAGAACCGGACGACCTGGCTACGGCATTCGAAGATGCCAGCGCCGGCTGAATTCCAGAGGGGACGGAGCAGATTCATAACCCTCTCGACCAGCTGGTCCTGGTCCTGGTCCTGTTCTTGGGAGCAGAGCAGCACCACGGCAAGCACATAACGAGCTGGGTTGTGCCCTAGTGTAGCCGATCTCTCCAGGCACTCCAGACCGTAGGGTTCATCTGTGCCCCAGAAATACTTGAGCTGTGATCGGAAAATACCTGTTTAAGCAATATTCCACCACATTTCAAGTGAGCATACGAATCAGCTTACCAAGCCTTAGCCGTATAAAGCACCAGGGTTCCCGCTATCCGCAGAAAAAGGAAGTCTGCCATGTTTATTAAGAAATCCCATCCCTGGAATGCATACGCGGCTTCCCGGTGCTCCTCCAGTTCGAACCGTCGCGTGTAGATGTCCTGTGTTGGCGCCTGCCGGAGAACCAGGGGGTCCTGCCCGCATCGGTTGAAGGGCTTGCAACTACAAAAGGGATCTGTGTGGTATGAACCGAGTACATTCCGGCCAATAGGTGAAACCAAACAAATATAAGGCACTTGGGGGGTTTACCTCTGCCTGCAGTTGAACAGATCTCTCAGAGAACAAGATGCCACCCTCGAAGCGATGTCGATGATTACCTCGTCTGGCAACATACCTATCTCACATCTCGCTGGCCGCACTACTCTGCCGTTCCCCATCGTCGTCCAGGTGCTTGGAGTTTGTTATGCCAACAGAATGACAAGGAAAAATTAGCCCTCCATTCTCTTTTGGTCTGAAATACGGCCTGGCTTCTTCTACAAGCTCCTCGCCCCTGTTACCATCTCCCACCGTATGGTATACTGGCCCAATACTCCAAATATAGCATGTCACCTTCTTCCACCATATGCTATATCACAATCTGTATCATTTTTTTTACAGATTGTCTACAGTAAAATGCTAAATATACCGATTCCACTCCAATTGCTATATCTCTTTACCTTTTTTATCTAATTCCTTTCCTATCCTTTTTACACAACTACATAAACACTCTATTCCATATGTACCCTTTTTAATTTTAGACACATTTTTAATTTGTCCTTTAATTTGACGTTAACAAATTTTGCTAATGATAAAAATTATACCATTATAAAAATCATAACAAGCTTGTTAATTTGAGCCTACTATTGAATATAGTCGGATTAATTTTTAATTTAATGCATAAGCATTAGTTAAGGTTGCATAATAAATAACGTATATTATTCATTATAAGATAGGACAATGGCCTCATCAAAACCTTGATGAAGACAAAGAGGATGATGAGATATGAGAATTATTCATTGTGGGATTTTCAGAAGGAAAGATTAAAGGGTTTATAGAATATGGTGTGATGAAAATGGTGATGGTGGCTACCTTATATAGAGGTTTGAAAAAATAGCCGTTATAAAAAGCCTGAAAAAATGCATTGCACACCTTTAAAATTAAAATCAATTATATTTATATTTTAATATATATCTTATAGGGTATGGTGGGAGGAAATTGAAAACACAAGCGTACAGTGCACACATTTGCAATTAAAGCCAATTATATCTATATTTTAATATATACCTTATGTAATTATGCCTTATGGTGGGAGAAAGAAAAATAATGCACTTATAAATTATTACTCCCTGTCGTTAGAGGAATATGCACATAGATCAAGAAAAGAATTAACTTCCCTCTAAACTCACCAATTATAGAATTATTCCAACACGGTCAAGGTACATGCATTTGGTCTACCTATATAAGGAAAGGAAAGCCGAAAGGCCATTCAAAAAATACTACGCTGCTGGAGATAATAAATTCAGCCTTGTCATGCTCACCCAAAAAAAAAAAATTCAGCCTTGTCATTATTACAAAAGCTTTGGGATAATGGAGTACTTGATCAGAAAGTGTATGAATTAACGTCACTTTTATATTGAACAAAGATTTAGACGATACTTAAACTGGATCGGAGGGAGTAGTACGTAGTAGCAATACAGTAATGAAGTACGGCCTAATAACCTTAAGTTTTTCCCTTTAATTTATAGTATGTGGGAAAGGAAAAGAATAGGGAGTACATTTTTTTTGGATTGTTTGTTTCTACGAAACCGAAAATGTGTGGCCAAACTCCCTATTTGATGTACTTGTTTTTCCGTTCCGTGACTTTTTTTTTTTTGGTTGAAGGAGAGGCGGCACTCTCCGTTCCGTGACTTATGACAAAATTACAAGCAGCAACCTTTTATTTATGGGGTCAAAGTTTCCTATACTGTATTTAATAACTCTAATACAAATAAATTTCGTATGAACTTTTTTTGAATGAAGAAGTGATTCAAAAACTCTGAGTAAAAGCGATCACAAAAAATTGTAGTGAATTCCTAGTTCAAATTTGGGCTGGTTACAAAAGTTCTCTCCGGTCTTCCCCGAATTGCACCAAATGCATGGCCTAGGCGGAGTAGGTGAAGGTCAATGTCAAATCAACTTCTGCAGGTTGGCGTGCAAAGCATACTTTGTGACAGTGGTTTGCAGGGGTTGCATTAAATGCAACGTGATTTGACACAACCACACCTGACACTATAATAAAACCATGCTTTTATAACGTTTGCAGTTGATACGAGTAGTATACATACTTGTTGCAACTCATAGTCAAGACTGAAGAGGGTGCATATCAAAGTATTTGACTTCAACATAACGTCGTGTGGTTATATATCGTTCCCATTTATTACCCTTGCATAAGCTTTCATCTGTTTATATACAAATCAACTTTTGTATTGGGTAATGGAAGAAGTGGCGCCAATATAAATTTGTATAGATGAAAAGTACAAAAAAGTTAGACTAGAGACAAACGGACAAAGGACAAACAGGCTAATGTATACAATATGTAACAAAGCGATTTTCCCCGATGAAACCCCTATATTGATTCCTAGTGGACACAATGGTCAAATCCATTCAAGATTTCATAGTAATTAAAGAAAAGGTAAATAATTACAATTAGGGGATATTATTCATAATTTCAAAGTAATCCCAAACTTGAAGGAGAAATTCTCCTGCAATTAAATCATCATCATCATAACTATATACTAATGCGGAGGTTATGTATAATATTTAGCCCAACAAGTGTCACCTCCTCAATTGACCGCATCATCCTTTTTTACTAAAACAATTCAGTTGGTATAATTGGTTGAAATTCCCACATTAGATAAATTCTTATCTATTGATTTCCATTGTGAAGATTTTCTTCAAACAAAGTCCGTCCAAATGTATTCATAGAATAATATTAGGAGTAGTATGTAGATGACCATATTAAGGATGAGTATTCTAGTTAAAGTAAATTAAATATTAAGGAGGAGTACGTGACTTTATGATACTGATAATATCCTTATTTGTCTAGCAATCATCGTAACTATATAATTTTCAGGTTACCATTGTACCTTGATCTTCATTATAGTGGTTCAATTCGTGCCTTGCTTTTAAAATCGTACCTTGATTTGCAAAGGGTTTAACTTGTATATGATGTCTACATACTTATTTTTATTAACATTCATTTTAGTTTGTTACATAGTTGAAAATATAGCACTGTTACATTTTACTCATAAATTTTCTAGAAATCTTCTTATCTACGAATTTCTATTTTGTATTTTTCTAAAATAAATGTACTTAAATGCATATACATATTTTTGCTCGCCACTAGAGCGTATATTACCACTCGGCTGGGGTCGGTGAAATCCAATTGGTCCTCGGAATACATATGATATGTATTTGTAAGATAATCAGCCATTTCGTATGTCACTTGTGCCACATTTGTTAAAAAATACTCCGTAGGATTTACATAGCTATTAGTGAAACTAGTAGAGGGTTACACTATTGGAATTGATTAGTGAAACTAGTCTATTGGTGTACGATTTATTACTCTGTATTCACAGCACACCGAAACACGGACTAATACCATGCATTGCACACAGTATACCGTGCAAGCCAAATTTCCATTACTTGGGTGGCTGGCTAACATTATTTATATTTATTTATACTACGACTATATATAACTAGTTATAACCCGGGCCTTGATCGGGGATTTTTCAAATTAAATTTATAATATATTAAATTATGTATGATATAAGTATTAAATTATATATTATATATGTGATATCTATAGTGTAACGTCATATTTCTAACTTCAAAAACGTATATATTATATATGTGACCCTACCCAGCTAACATCTAGATTTCAATAGTCCAAACTTGTGCGCAATCTGAATTCAAATGAACAATCTACCGAGCCTTGACTATGAATGGATGTTCTCTCCATGTATAATATCTTAAACATGTATCTCATCCAAACAAAAAAAAACAACCCATGCATGCATCAAACTGATGTCATCAATAGGTTTTTTTTCCGTATATAACAACTCAAATTTGTCCTCGATCCGAACTCAAAATGATTACCTACCTAGTTTCCACAGATTGCTACCGTGTACTACTATATTCATAATTTTCGGGCTGTACACAGTTGAAATCGATATTGGTTAATTTCCACATCTTAGGCAGGCGTCTTTTTTTCCTTCAGACCGGCCGGTTCAACTGAAATGATATCCACTCCACTCCAAATAAATACTCCGACATCTCTTGGGTTCATGGTAGAGGGAGTTTTGGGGGAGAAATTTTCGGGCGATTTGGGTGCGGTCGTAGGGAGAATTCAGGCTCGATTGTAGGCCGATTTCAGGCTCAATTCTAGGAGGCGAATACCCACGGAACAAGGTTATTTCGGTACAGGTGGTCGAAGGTGCGCGCGTTTCGTTTGATCCCTTTCCTGCACTTCAATTTTGCGCCCTTTCCTGCGTTTCGTTTGGTTTGAGTTTTTTTCATGCAATTCCCAACAATTTGAGGTTGGAATCCTGTGCCATTGCTTGTTATGAATCAAAAGTTGGATTCGCTATTGTCCAGGGATGTCTTCCAGCTATAGCTATGTGGCCAGCACCGGTCTTTACTGTTATTGTCACTTGGTTGCCAGAGTTGTGACTGCATACAATCCCGAAGACTATGGAAGAAGGTACGTTAACTGTCCAAGATTTGAACCATCTGTGTGCAGTGGGTGTGGTTATTTTGCATGGCTAGATATCCCGTACGAGCCCAGGGCAGCAGCCATTATAAAAAGCCTTGTGTACCTAAAAGACCAGTGGGCAAGCAGATGTCAGGAGCTCCATTCACAGATTGCAGCTATGGATGAAGAAATTGACAGATTGAAATCTCATTGAAGGTTTAATAATGTGCTCATCTTTGGGTGTGGTTGTTGCATATGTCTTGTTGTATTAGTCGATGTTATGATGAAAAACACTTATGTGTAAGGTGATGTTATATTTTCCAAAAACAACCTTTTGTGCATACTTCACGGCTAAGTGAAATTATCTGTAATCTGTTTGGGTATGCTAACACTTTGTGCTTTGTGCATGAACGTTTGTTTTGGGTATGCTAAGACTTTAAAAACATTGTATGGTATGTGCATTTCATGCACGTCTGCTGCTGGGAATAGCTATGTTCACTGGGTACATACTGTCAATATTTTCAGATATTGTCAAAATAAGTTAGGCCATACAGTATTAATGAACAACATTGCGAGTTGTTTTTGCACATGACACAAAGTGTGCCAATAGCGCCCTTAATTGCGCCCACTTTCACAGCAACATTCTATAAAACAACATGCATTCATATGCTAAGCATTACAACAACATTACCAGCAACTAATTCCAACATAGTCACTTGCAATAACAAAAGGTCGACACTTTCACAAACCAGCAACTAATACAACATCAGCAAGTTCTTAGAAGTGTTTTTCATCAAAACATCGACCAATACAGCCAAAATTAAGCAACAACCACACCCTAAGATGAGCACATTATTAAACCTTGAATGAGATTTCAATCTGTCAATTGCTGCATCCTTAGCTGCAATCTGTAATTCCAGCTCTTGACATTTGCTTTCCCACTGTTTTTTTGGGTCACAAGTCCTTTGATAATGTCTGCTGCCTTAGGCTCGTATGGGTCATCCATCCATGCAAAAAAACCACACCCTCTGCAACCTGATGGTGCATATCTTGGACAGTTAGCGTACCTTCTTCCAAAGTTATCGGGAGTGTGTGCAGTCGCAACTCTAGCAACCAAGTGGCAATAACAGTAAAGACCGGTTCTTCCCACATAGCTATTACTGGAAGACATCCCTACACACAGATGAATCCGGATTTTGATTCTAATTGCACGAAAGAGCTGAAACGAAACTAAACGCAAGAAATAGCTCAAAACTGAAATGCAGGATAGGGCTCAAACGAAACGCACCTTCGACAAACTGTACCGATAATTGAGCCCTGAATATTCGCCTCCTAGAATCGTGCCTGAAATCGCCCTAGAATCGCACCCATAAGCACAGCCGAAAATTTCTCCCCCAAAGCTCCTTCTCACATGAACCCTAGCTTCGGTAAAATCGATTTCACTGATTTCGATTTGGGGTAAACGGCTACGGAGTATTTATTTTGAGTTAAATGGAAATCATTTCAGGTGAACCGGCCGGTCTGAAATAGAGGGGTAAAAAAGGACGCCGGGCTAAGATGTGGAAATTTACCAATATCTCTTCACATGTGTACAGGCCGAAATTACCCTCCCAGTACTAGCCACTAGGTAGCAATATTTGGAAAAACGTTGTGGCGCCAGTCGCCAGAGTTCAAATGCAGACTTATTAGGGACTTTTTCCGTTTCGCACTCAATTAGATTATACATGCCTAATGCAAAAACTTCACCTATAAAGTACAAATACAGATCCATCCCTATGCTGAGATTGTATAACTGTGCATTCCTTGACAGGGTGTGCATTTCACGATTATCTTTCAGGATTGTATAATATGTGCAACTACTCTGATTACTGTGCATTCGTTCTGAGCCCACCGACGGCCGGTGGGCAACTGTGCAATTCATCGCCACGACGGTGGAGCGTGTAGGGTTGAGGGTTCTGGACTTATGGCTATATTTACATCCCCTAAAAAGTAGATATTACATGTGTGAAAATAAGGGAGCACCAATAAGTGATTACACGTTATATTACACCGACAAGTGAAAGTTGACAAATAATGTACTCCCTCCCATTTAGTTAACAAAAAGCGACGTATTCTTTTGTGTTTCCCATTAAAAGGTATTTACACATACGTAATTTTTAGCTTACTTTATTGTTGATTGTTAATGTGGACTTCGGAAGGCCATAATTCAATACATAGCATATGGGTGCGTGAAAATAACATGTAACGGGTTGTGACGAGGTTACTATAATGTAACAATTAATCATTTGTGCATACTTGGTAGATTATAACCCATGTAACATCCCCTATGCTGGACTCCAACCGTATGGGTATATTTGGAAGACTATGTTTAAAATTTCTATCAGATGGTATGGCAGATAACAAAAAATATCAAAAGGCTATATATTTTTGTTTTCTCTCCGTAGGATATACTCCCTCTGTCCCTATTTGTTTGTCCAGAAGGACAATTTACACGGGTTTTAAGAACGATATAAAATAGTATTGGTAATTGGGAAAAGTTGGTATAAAGTAGTATAAAGTAGGTGAGAGAGTTGAATAGTATGTGTAAAAGATGTACAATTGATTGGGGTGAAAGGAAATAAAGTAGGTAAGAGAGTGGAATAATAAGGGTAAAAGAGTGAATATAAATGGAAAGTGGACAAACAAAAGGGGACGCCCGAAATGTTGAGACTGGACAAACAAATAGGGACGGAGGGAGTTATTAATTTGTATTAGTTGTAATTATCCCAAAACAATTATTCTTTTTTGTACCTTTGGTAGTTACGGGCTAATTATCTTTCTTATACCCGAGGTATATTTCATGATTGGCTCTTTTCAGGCTAATTATCCTTGAACATTTATACTTTGTTATACTCTAAGCTATTACATTTCTTTGGTTATAACCCAATCATGATGCCCTAAGCTATTACAGTTATCACCCGAACATTTGTCACACAAGTGTCAATACAAGATCGTAAATTATTTTATAAATTATTTATAAGATCGTAAATTCTTTTTTCGGAGGAATGATTATATATTTTTAAAACTTACATCTTGATATTAGAGCATTCACATTGGTTAACCAAAATTTTGGTCATGGAGGAGAGAGGGTATTTTCTACTCTAAAAAAATGTAAAAGTGGGTGAATTGTCTATCAATTTGGTCATCATGGTGACCAAATAGAAGTTTGTTCTTTGCACCACAACTTGCCACATGTTCCATTATTCCACTTTTTATCCTTTTTTAATTAATCACATAAAATAATAATATATAAACACATTATTTTAATTTGATAACCAAGATTTTTTGCCTACCACTATATATACTGTTAGAAATTTGTAATACCCAAGCTTAGAAGCAACAATCCTCCGTAGAGTAATCTAACTTCAATCCTGGGAAATAATTCCTGTGGGTCCCGCTTGAATTTGGTCTCTTTTGTGCAGCAAAAGGACTTATTCCTGCCTATTGTAAGTACTGTTTCGGTCAGTGGTTGTTGGGTCGAAAGTCCGGAAGTTATCTGCCAAGTAATGTTTTCCAAGACAGATACTGGGTGCACACAAGTCAAAATAAATCGGCGAGGATAAGGCAACAAGCATGTACTGCAGCAGCGCGTGCAACTCGCACCTTTGTCTAACACTCGACCACCAAGTGGGAAACTTTACCACATTTTGTAGTCGTGTACACAGGTGTAACACAATTTGGTTGGCAAATGTGTGCAAATACAATATATAACCCTTGATTTGTCATTACATTCGACCAAACGGTTTACCAACATGTAGGGACGCATTGGACGAAATGGTACACTCCGTTACTCTCCTCACTAAAGCAATATAGCTTACAAAATAAACTCATAAACGTATATACATGTACGTAGACAAATGGAGACCCTAGGATAACTATCAAGTAGTTTTACACTTGGCAAATGTTAGTCTTAACGTTTCGGTAGACTACCCCATTCGTTTGGCAACAAGTTGGCAATGAGGTGTGTTATTACTTTTGTGTTCATTTTATTTTAGGTGTTTTGATCATCTTCTCTCGTCCTAGTTATCTAACCAAATCTTCATATCCTTATTCCTGTCTTTTCTCTTTCCGAGTTGTATAAGGCAATTATTTGTCGAAAATCCTATTTTCACACCAAAAATTACTTTCATTCTTTTGTAGCAATCTATTTTCACAAGATTAAAAGTTACTCCGTCCAACCCGTACTAGTCGCAAGATAGATCCCCCGGCCCAACCTGTTCTTAAAGATATCTTTCCGAAGGTTTATCATTTTTACACATGCGGTAAGCATAATTTCGCTCTGGTCTCCCCCTAATTGGTCCAAATGCTAGGCCTAGGTGGAGTAGGTGAAGGACGATGTCAATCGACTTCTGCAGGTTGCCGTGCTCTGCATACATTGTGACAGTGGTATGCAACAATTTAGCTTTGTTATTAATTTATACGTGTTTGTGATGGACCTTGGTTTGGATAATTTTATACGTGGATCTGGCCAAATAAAAAAATGCAACGTGGATGAGTAAGCACATAGATTTTGCAGGCAGCGCATTTAATCCAACGTGATTTAACACTATCACACCTATCCCTAAAAAGTAAACAAACTTGTTGCAATTCATAGTCAACACTCAAGAGGGTGCAATTTAACGTTTATACTTTTAAAAAACGATGGGTGTGAGAGATTTTGAAGAAACAGGCGCAAAAAGTTACTACTTGTAGACAATTTTGGCCAGGAAAAAGATTCTTGGAGCACATACGCAAGTAACGTAACAAACTCAAACAAATTTAACGCATGTGATGGCTAACTCAATCTTATATATATTAGATATAAGTAACAGAACAAAATTTATTACATTTTAACGCTGTTGTACGTAACAAATATATAAAGGAGCCTATAAAAAATATATAGGTAACAAATGCTTAGTGGAGCATATATATGGAGGAGCAGTACGTAACTCAATTGTACCTACATTAGTAACAAATTTTGCTGGACTATATACATAGAAAGTAAAAAATCTATAGTAAACAAGAAGGTCTGCTTACATATCTGATGGGAGTTGAAAAATCAAATAAAATTGGAGAATAGTACCATTTAGTTTAAATACAACTTTTCTCTCCAAACCACCGATTTTGGACGTTACGTTGATTCAACTTCCCTTCCCTTCCCTTCCCTTCCCTTCAATAGTTATTTCCCTTCGCTTCTCTCCCTGTGCAGGGGTATGAAATGACGGCCGATATCAAATCGCCGTGTGCAGGGGTCAGTGCAAAGCACATCAGTGCGACAGTGCTGTGCAGTTGTATCTTTTTTAATAAAAAAACATAGCCTTTTTTGTTTTGGGATCAAAATTAACTATTAAAGATAGATACTCCGTAGTATTGTTTTGAAGGTAGAATTGAGTATTAGATAATTAAGGAATATACGGAGTACAAGATATTGAGTTGTTATTATCTATTTAAGTTGAAAAAAAAATTTAAAATCAAGCGGGGCCAGAATCAACGTGGTGGCTCGAAAACGGTCGGCTTTTATAATATATATTGATGATTGTTATTCCCAAAATTCCCGGAACATCCATTGCCATATATCGCATGAGTCTTGTAATGGGTCTCTCAACAGTCCTCAAAGTGTATTAAACAACTTCTAGTACATGTATTTATCAGATTTCATACCCAATCCTTATTGGGGTGTTGGTTTTGACCAAAATTAAAATTATTAGGGTGTTAGTGCCGATGTGTTAGGGAACTGTTGATGTGGGAATTAAAGGGTTGCGCCTGATGTTGCTCTTGAGCAGATATTGTTAATTTCAACTTTGTATTCATACATGATACCCGAACCCGCAACAACCGGTGGACATTTAGAGTCAGAGTGCACATTTCTGTATGAGTTCCACGTTGTCCAGGATTCTTCAAACGTATTTACTGCAAAGTGGTGAAACCTCTTTTGAGCAAAAACATAATGTGGTGAAGCATCACAGATCGA
The DNA here is from genome assembly GCA_963924305.1 of Polygonum maritimum. Taxonomy (NCBI): domain Eukaryota; kingdom Viridiplantae; phylum Streptophyta; class Magnoliopsida; order Caryophyllales; family Polygonaceae; genus Polygonum; species Polygonum maritimum. The sequence goes on along the minus strand of OZ002731.1, from coordinate 7,603,291 downwards.
GTCATATTCATGAGTATATTGGTAAATGTGATCGAGACTTTACCAAAAACCGTCAACAGGATACATGTAGATGTAGTGCTTGGCTAAATGTTGTTGATCCTTCCATTTCTTTAAGATTAGCACCTATGCATAGACCAACAAAACGTCAAGAAGCAAGGCCACACGTTAACGAAATGGATGAATCCATTGATATGTGCAGCCAGTTATGCCTAGGTAATGGTAATGCAAATAACCATGGAAGAACAAGTGTGAGAGAAAGAAAACATGGATACATCGATCCTTGGACACTATATATTACTCCCGTAGGAGACTATATATGTAAACATTTGCTAACCTCATTCATATCTCCATGCTATATTAGCAAACTTACATTTACTACACTCATTAAATGCTCACGGTACTTTGTTATAAGTTATTGTTTCCTCTGAGACAACCCTTTCGTTCAGTTACATCCTTCATTTGCTACACTCAATCCTTAGTTACGCTCATCATGGTCACCTGATTACAAAACATTCCTTCCACTCCACCTAAATGAATCAACTCCATGAAAGGCAAAATTCAATCCTCACGATGGGCCCACAGAACCGTCCAAATGGCCCCACACACCCGACCTAGGTACTACCCCTTACCTCACACTGTAATATTTAATGGAAATATAACCCATTGTACTACAATGTTTACCTAATTTATTCAAAGCTTGTCTATCGGCCAAAATGAAAAACAAAATGTACCAAATATATATTCTCAGAGGTCGTTCACAGAAAATCTCACCACTTTCTTTTCTTGCTTATTGGAAGTGAGGGAACTTCTCGAATCTAAAAATACGGGGACGGCAAAATAGTTCTAGTTCCTCCAACGTCAGGGAGTAATAATTTATAAGTGCATTTACCGGGGCGAGGAGCTTGTGGAAGAAGCCAGGCCGTATTTCAGACCAAAAGAGAATGGAGGACTAATTTTTCCTTGTCATTCTGTTGGCAAAACAAACTCCAAGCACCTGGACGACGATGGGGAACGGCAGAGCAGTGCGGCCAACGGGATGTGAGATAGGTATGTTGCCAGACGAGGTAATCATCGACATCGCTTCGAGGGTGGCATCTTGTTCTCTGAGAGATCTGTTCAATTGTAGGCAGAGGTAAACCCCCCAAGTGCCTTATATTTGTTTGGTTTCACCTATTGGCCGGAATGTACTCGGTTCATACCACACAGATCCCTCTTGTAGTTGCAAGGCCTTCAACCGATGCGGGCAGGACCCCCTGGTTCTCCGGCAGGCGCCAACACAGGACATCTACGGGCGACGGTTCGGACTGGAGGATCACCGGGAAGCCGCGTATGCATTCCTCGAACTGTGTGCGGATAGCGGGAACCCTGGTGCTTTATACGGCCAAGGCTTGGTAAGTCAATCTGTGGCATTGCACAATTTTGTCATTAAATGTTATGGAACATTTGCTTACCCAGGAATGTTGCGACCAATTGCGTTCACAGATCAGGTATTTCGGGGACACAGATGAACCCTACGGTCTAGAGTGCCTGGAGAAATCGGCTTCACTAGGGCACAACCCAGCTGGTTATGTGCTTGCCATGGTGCTGCTCTGCTTAGAAGAACAGGACCAGGACCAGGTCGAGAGGGCTATGAATCTGCTCCGTGCCCCCTGGGATTCACCCGCTGCCGATATCTTCGAATGCCGTCTCGAATTCGCCCTGTTCTTGCACTACAGCCCGCCTGCTCGTATAGTCGTTGCACGGTTGAAACCACCAAAATGGTCTACGCACCCCGAAGTAGGCAGACGGAGTCGGTGCAATCATCTCCCGTTCTGTGGCTGGATTTATACGCTGCGCGGCGAGTTCGAGGAGGGATCTTGCAGTCTATGTACTCTCGAATTCGAAGCCAAGTTATTCTTACATGTCCTAAGGCAGCGACGAACTTGGATGTTCATTTGAAATGAACGTCTGGTTTTATGTTATTTTGTTGTGTTTTCTGTCATGGATCATGTCAAGGATGAACTAAGCATTAGTGGCATAGCTGTCGTGGATGCAAAACTTTGATCCTGACCCTCATTGCAAGTTCCAAATTGGATAGTTCCTTAACCGTGGATTGAACTTCTATCAGTATTAGTAACATGGTGGGGATTGTCTTTGATTATTACTTTATAAAAAAAACAAGAGGAAAAACTATATCAGGGATCTTATGTATTATAGTAACAATGATTGTTCTCAAATATATCTTCTTTTTGTTGAGCACTGGCCACACACACACCAGTATGGAGAAGAAACAAACAATCCAAATAAAATGTATTTTTGTTCTTTTCCCACATACTCCGTATTTCTTTTTTGGTCGAAGTCTTTTCCAACATAAATTCACGGGAAACAAAACAAGTTTTTTTATTGGTTACATTTTTGAAAGAAAACAAGTAAGTAGGCCCTACTACTCTTTACTCCGTATTACTGCTGCAGTTGCCCACGGTCAAACGTACCTTTATTGCATTTACCGGGGCGGGGAGCATAGAAGAAACCAGGCCTTATTTCAGAACAAAGCCAAAGAGAAGCAACGCGTAATCTCCGCATAAAATTCCCCATTATCAGGCTTCATTGTTATTCTGTTATCAAAAAATACTCCAGTCGATGCAGAACGACGGAGCAGTGAGGTGTGTGATCGGTATGTTGCCAGACGAGCTCATCATCGAGATCATATCGAGGGTGGCATCTAGTTCTCTGAAAGATCTGTTCCGCTGCAGGCAGAGGTAAATCCAATAGCCTTAAATTTGATTGGTTTTACCTACTGCAATGTACTCGGTTCGTACAACATAGATCCCTCTTGCAGTTGCAAGGACTTCGACCGATGCGGGTAGGACTCTCTGGTTCTCCGGCAGGCGCCAACACAAGAGATCCACACGCGACGGTTCAGACAAGAGGAGCACCGGAAAGCCGCGCAGGCATTCCTCTGAATGTGTGCGGAAAGCGGGAACCGTGTTGCTTTATACAGCCAAGGCTTGGTAAGTTAGATTTTTATGTTCACTTGATTAGCATGAAATATTTTCTTACCCACGAAGGGTGCGACTAATTTCGATCACAGCTCCAGTATTTCGGGTCCATAGATGAACCCTACGGTCTAGAGTGCCTGGAGAGATCGGCTTCGCTAGGGTACAATCCAGCTGCCTATATGCTTGCCGTGGTGCTGCTCTGCTCCCAAGAACAGGACCAGGATGACAGGCCTATAAACCTGCTCCGTGCCGTCAAGGATTCAACCGGCGATGGTATCATGGAATGCCGTATCGACTTCGTCCGGTTCTTATACTACACGCCGCCCTGCGACACTAAACTCGTCGCACGGTTCAAACCACCAAAATGGTCTACGCACCACGAACCAGAACGGTGTCAGTGCCGTGCGAGGAACCCATTCAGTCGATGCGACGACGTCGATGCAGGAGCGTGCTTGCTTTGTAGTTGTGAATTCGAAGCCATGTTTTTCTGTTCCCTGTTCTACCTAATAAGATGGAGGTGGTATTGAAATAAAAGTATCGTTTTGTGTTGTTATATTGTGTTTTATGTCGTGGATTGGGTGAAGGGTGAGCTAAGCGGTTTTGTGGCATAGATGCCGTGGTTGCAGAACTTTGATCCTGTCCCTCGTCGCACGTTCCAATTCGGAAATATTCGATAGTTCCTTAACCGTGCATTGCACCACTAATAGTAACATGATGAGGATTGCCTTTGCGTTTGGTCAGAACTCAGAAGTTAGATGTGACGAAGAGATCAACCGTGGTTAATTGAACAGGTAGAACAAAACCAAGCAAATAATATGTGTGAGAATTTACATGGAATGTGTGAGAATTTACATTGTACGATGAGAAGAAACAAAACCAAGCAAATAACACCTTCATGCAAGCAAATTGCTCACAATAATTCAGAAATGGTTTTCATTACATTTGGTTTGACTTTTGTTCAATGTTAATTAAAAGTACGGACTTAGTAACTGCAAGCTCAAATAGTGAAGACTTGGTTTGATTTTTGTAATGGTATGATTTGTATCGGCAATAATATATACAGTAGCTAGTAGTAACGTCAAATTAAAATACAATTACATTGAACCAAATCCATGATACAGTATCATATTTAAGTAGATTACATTGGTGGAAAGATATTTAAGTAGATTTATCAAGGCGACAATTACATTGGTAGAGAGAGTACTTGAAAAGAGTTTATCAAGGCGACAATTGGACCACTGGGTGGAGGAATACGGAAGAGAATAGGGCAGTCTGGCAGAGGGTGTGATGGCCTAGTGCATTAAACACACTTGCACAGCACTGTCGCAATGACGTGCTTTGCACTGACACCTGCAGAAGTCGATTTGACATCGGCCGTCATGTTAAACAAATTTGGGGAGATAAAGGAAGGGAGGGGAGGGCAGGGCACTCCTCCGTTTGGTTGGTTTTAATAAAAGAGAGAATCAGGCACCTTTCAGTCGAATAGTGGTGGAAAGAAGTAAAGAACTGCATGTGGAAGGGAAGGGAAGGGAAGGGAAGGGAAGGTGAATCTTCTCAAATCGGTGGAATTTAGACAGAAAAGTTGCACCTAAACTAAAACGTACTGTACTACAATTGGTTTGCTTTGACCTCCCACCAAATGAAGGATGTAAAAAAACCATCCTTTTTAGTTTTTACTACTCCTATGTATATTTTTAATTTCTATCTACAAAATGAAATCTTAACCAAACGACTTAAATAAGAGTTTAAATAGTATCAAGGCAATGCAAAGTTTGTAACGAATGTTGATAAGATTGAGTAACGTACTGCTCCTACTATATAAGTATAATGCCTATGTCTTACCTATAGCTTTTTTACGGCTCCTTTATATGTTTGTTACGTACAAAATCATTAACTTAATTATTTGTATACATGTTTGTTACCTATAAGGCTATAACTAATATAGATAAGATTGAGTTAGGCCTTCGGGCATTTAGTCAAAACGGTTAAGCCTCCAAGGGTAGTACCTAGAGGTCACCGGTTCTACGCTCATGGGCAGTGCCTCAACCCAAAAAAAAGATAAGTTTGAGTTAGCCATCACATTAGTTACATTTGTTTGAGTTTGTTACGTTACTTGCTTATGTGCTCCTTCACTTAGTTTGCTATAACTAAAATAAATTTGTTTGGTTTCAAAACACAAAACAAAAATTGAAAAAAAAAGTCAAAATTATGTGTAGACAAAGAAAGCTAAGTTTGAGTGTTGATTCAAATTTAGTAATTCCATTATAATTCAGGTGCGAAAACCCATTTAAAAACACACCTATTTGATGTATTCAATTTGCTGATAAGTTTAAAATTAATAATCCTAAAACAATGAAGTTCTTAAATTAAAAAAACACGATATAAGAATATAGCCCTGGGACAATAAAATAAGTGTCCTTGCTTTTAATATAGCAACAGATTTTCCTATCCTTCCATTGTCAATACAAATCTATCAGCAATTGTTTAGTAATTCATTTATATTTCAAGTGTGAAAAAAACCCTTTTAAAAACACCTCCTTCATGTATTGAAATTGATGTTACTTTTAAAATTATTAGTATAAAACAATATTATCATAATAGTTGTTTAAACTAACCAACCTTTATACTTCAAAGAAAAAAACACGATATAAGAATATAGTTGCATATAGATCCAAACATCAGTATTTTCAAATGTAATACTGCCATATGCACCCTCTTGACTCTTGACTATGCATTGCAACAATTGTGTATAGTTCGAACTGCAAAATATCTATACTAGGGGTAGGTGTGACAGTGTGAAATCACGTTACATCAAATGCACAGCCTGCAAAATCTCTATACGTACTGATCCACTAAATTTGCCCAAATCAAGGTGAAGAACAAGTACGTAGAAATTTAGAAGCAAAATAAAAAAAATGTTTTATTCCACTGTCACGAGTTTGCAATGAGGTAGAGAACCAAGCGAGGACATCTGTAAATCCAAGAGCAGATTTCCCCATCGAGGGCTAATTTCTGACCAAATTCCCCATCGAGGGCTAATTTCCCTGCCATTCTGCTGTCAAAACAGACTCCAACCACCCGGACGACGATGGGGAACGACGGAGCAGTGAGGTGTGTGATCGGTATGTTGCCAGACGAGCTCATCATCGAGATCGTAGCGAGGGTGGGATCTTGTTCCCTGAAAGATCTGTTCCGCTGCAGGCAGAGGTAAACACAAGAGCCTTAGATTTGGTAGATTTTACCTACTGGAATGTACTGGGTTCAAACCGCACAGATCCCTCTTGTAGTTGCAAGGTCTTAAAGCGATGCGGGCAGGACTCTCTGGTACTCCAGCAGTCTTCAACACAGGAAATCTACGCACGACGGTTCAGACAAGAGGAGCACCGGGAAGCCGCGTATGCATTCCTCCGGCTGTGTGCGGAAAGAGGGAACCCTGGTGCTTTATACGGCCAAGGCTTGGTAAGTTGATTCGTATGTGTACTTGATTGGCTTGAAATGTTGTGGAATATTGCTTAACAGGAATGTTCCGATCACAGATCAAGTATTTCGGGGCCATAGATGAGCCGGACGGTCTAGACTGCCTGCAGAGATCGGCTGCGCTAGGGCACACCCTAGCTGCGTATGTGCTTGCCGTGCTCCTGCTCTGCTCCCAAGAACAAGACCAGGACGGGAGGGCTATGAATCTGCTCCGTGCCGTCAGGGATTCACCCGGCTCTGGCATCGTGGAATGCCGTCTCGAATTCCTACAGTTCTTATACGCCAGGCCGCCTACCCCTAAAGTCGCCTTACGGTTCAAACCACCAAGGTCGTCTACGCACCGCGAACCAGGACGGTGTCAGTGCCGTGTGAGGAACCAAGTCAGTGTCCGGGATTTTTCGGTGCTCGACGAGGTCGATGCAGGATCTTGCTTGCCCTGTAGTTGTGCATTCGAAGTAGAGTTTTTCTGTTCACTGTTCTACCTACGAAGATGGGGGCTGTAGTGGGGGTGTAGTAATTTTGTGGCTGATTTTAGTGTTTTCAGAGTTGTATAGTTGTTTCCGTAGTTGCAGAACTTTGAGGATTGTCTTTGCGTATGGTCGGTCCATTGGAATGGAGTTCAACAGGATGCTGAAAATCGTCAGAATTAACATGTCATGAAGAGATCGAGCGTGGTTAAAAGGTGCACAACAAATATACTTAAAATGTGAGAGGATTTACGCTGTACGCAAAGAAGAAACAAGATGAAGCCAAAGCAACTTGATGCCACAAGTAGTCAATTCAGGGGCTCAGAGCATTTCAGTGCAAATCAACCAAGATGGAAAGGCACTCTAATTTGATTGGTCATGACCGGTCACCACCAAGGCCAAAATGAAGTTATGGTCTTAAATTTTGGTGATGACACATGTCCCATGAGGAAGAACATATGAAAAAGAAAATGAATTTTTAAAAGATACAATGCTAAAATACACTATTTTATTTTGATGGCAAAATAAATTGGTTAACCAATATATATGGTGTAATAAGTATTAAGGGCGCCATGTTTCTGAATTAGAGAACTAGATACAAAAAAGGAAGCCGTGTTTGTATGACCGGTGCAAACTAAGCATAAAACCCGGTTCAACGCAAGAACCAATTGAAGCAAGCTAATTAAAAATTAAGATAGAAAAGCCCAAATTTCTGTCGATTACATCATGCTTTATTTCTGCCAATTTCAGAATTTTCGAATTAATTGTCGATTGGATGCTTCAAGAGAATAAGGAAGTTCGTGAATTAAAAATTGCTTACCTGACGCCTTAATTTGGTCAATACATTACCAGTTTGGCCCAAGATGTTATACGGAGTACAATTTTCAGTTTTTCACACATGCGTATAAAGGAAAATAGGATTATTATTAGTTTTGTGTTAGCCTACATGGTGGACCTAATGTGTTGGCATACGATTTTCTTAGTGTACCCAACCTCCCTAAAATAACATTAACACAAAAGTAATAACACATCATTGCCAACCGGTTGCCAAATAGATGGGGGTAGGCTATACCCAAAGGGTAAGACTAACATTTTCCAATTGTAAAACTACTCGATCGTTATTCTAGAGATGCATTTATGTGTTCCACTATAATCTATATTGCTCACCTGATTACAGTTTCGGAATGTAACTTTGTCGTCCTATACGTGTTTATGTTGTTAAACCGTTTGGTCCAATATATTTTACAGTATGACGCATCAATTAAGGGTTATACAGTGTGTTGCACTGTATTACAGTATTTTGCCGCCAACTTACAATAAACAATATACTACCGAGAGGTGGAGTGATAAATACAAGGGTGCCACTTGGAGGTGGAGTGTTAAACAAAAGGATGTGAGTTGCACGCTCTGCTGCAGTACATATTTTTTTACCATATCCCCGCCGATTTATTTAGGTCTTCGTGCCTTTCTATCTTGGAAGACGGAACTGCGGCACTACGCAGGAAACTCCAGGACTTTCGATCCAACAGGCTCTGAAACCCAATTCAGTGGGGCCCACAGGAATGACATCCCACGATTGCAGTTAGATTAGTAGTTTATAGTATGCCTTATTCATACTACTCTATAAAATACTTCGTGTGTGGTTATAAAAAGTTGTTTCCTGTAGTAAATGGTGTCGTTGAGACCTTGATTTGAGAAATTTTTGCTGCCATTCCACTTTCATATGCATTAAGGGTTTCTTTTACGATACGAGTGTACAAAGGTACAAACAGTATTACTTACTGTAAAGATTTGGCATAACATATAGTGCACGAGTTTGCAATTGGTAAGCTATTGATTGATGATTTGCATACATAGATTATTAAAATATAGACGTGGCCATATACTGGTTATACAATCGTATTTTTCCCAACATTGGTTTGTAGCAATCATTTAGGAATGTGCTACACGGATAATACATAGTGAAGAAGTAATCTTTGGCCTAATGTGTAGAATAATCAATTTATTGGGGTGTATATAGCTCGTAACAAGTATATGGCCGGTATCGGTATCCAAGTTGGGATTGTAAAGACTAAAAGTCATTCGAAACAAGAATGATGTGGATTATGTTTACTAATATCATTTATTCATATAAATGTATAAATCCTTTTGTCTTATACGAAATATCGCTGACTCTGTTCACCAAAGTATCTCAACTGATATTTTTGGTAAAACGATACGATTCATCAAAGCCTTGATGTGCTCTCACCAGCTATAGTTGGTGGGTTAGCCCCCCTCCAAAAGGTGACGATCAAAAATCCGGCAATTAAATGGACATGTTAATCAATATAATGCCTATCTGAAAGTGAACTGCCCAAGTTTTGGAGAGTACTTCCACATCTAATAAGACTAAATCATGGACACGACACAATACGCAAAACAACATAGTCCTCCCTCCGTCACATAATAGAAGCTTCCTCGGCCTGTGATAGTATATTGCAATTCGTATAAAAGAGTTTGCATGTGATACTAGTATACTACTGTGCAATCCGTGGTATACACAGTGCAATTGACACCGGTTTGTGGAATTATTAAAATTGTAGGTTTGCTCTTCCAATTTAAGTGTTTTTCTACCTCCAGTTGCATGTGTACATTTCATAATTGTTTTCCCGGAGAGCCTAACAGACGAAACATCATAATGCGGAGGTGGGATGTAACGCAAAGTAGAATATGAAATGCAATTCCTCAGGTCGTGAACGTTGAACGTCAACATTGAACAACTTGAGCACATCCAAAATGTGATCCTTGAACAGACTACATCCCTCAAGACATCTCGGTCTACGCATTGCAACTTACAAAACTAGGATGCATCGGTTATACAATCATTCGGTCCATACACAACGACCACCGGACAACTTAACCACAGAAGGATGCTTGCTTTCCGGGCAGTCAATGTCCCACTGTCCGAGCTTAGAACAATGCACAGAAGAAAAGCGACTCGAAATCACAGCTGCAGGACATACAAGTGTGTGCATCTGTCACGTCGGGAATCAAATGCACACCGGCAATCCATGGGTTCCTGATTCTGCACAACGATATGGATCCTACACGGTGCGCATTCCATTGAATCGGTGTGAACCGTGCGGCGACTCTAACACGCCGCCAGTTGTTAAATATGAACCGGACCAACTCTAGACGCCACGGATGAGATTCAAACCCTTCTCCTCCTGGCCCAGAGATTGGCAGCACATCAGCAGCATGGCAAGAACATAAGCCGATTGAGTGTGGCCTAGCATAGCGGATCTCTCCAAGCATTGGAGGCCGATCCTTTCGTTTATGCCCCAGAAATAGTTCATCTGGGAACGCATATACGATTGGTTATGCATGCAAATTCTAAACGGACCGGAAAAGAACAGACCAAAATGATTACAAGTTTCGTGCCATCGGACGGTGCACAGATGATTGATCTTACCATTCCTTCCCCGTACAGAGCACCCGGGTTGCCGCTCTGCGCACAGGTGGTCAAGAAGGTGTAGGCAGCGTCCTGATGTTCCTGTAGTCGGTATCGGCCCAAGTAGATTTCCTCCGTGGTAGCACGGCGGAATACCAGAGGTTCCCTGCCGCATCTGTTGAACGCCCTGCAACTGCAAGACACCAAACCGTGCTGCATTAGTCCCCAACATTCGACACCTTAAAATAGGTGGAAATCACGGTTCCCGGCTTTACCTGGCCCAGCAGCAGAATAGATCTCTCAGGGAACACGACGCCACCCTCGACAGGATTTCGGCGATCAGGTCGGAAGGCAACAACTAGATGAAACATAGGCCGATCTGCACTGATTCAACGTCCGCCATCGTGGTCTCTGACCCCCTGTGTTTTGGGTTTGAGTTCGAGAGAGAGTATGACTATGAAGGATCCAATTCCAATGGTAGAAATTAAATGGGCTAATGGCTTGTGTGCTCCTACATACTAGCAAAGAAACAAAAACCAACGGGAGGGGTCCCCACTCCCCGTCCCCTCCGTCTGTGCACACAGGTACGCGTAGGTGTGCAATTTGTGTTTCTTTGTAATAACACAAACCGCCTTTAAAATAAGCGTAGTTATTTGTTTCCACAGTTTCTTTAAAAGGGACAATGAGTGAAATAAGTCTAGTTATTTTTTTCCATAGTTTCTTACTGTAACATTTATTCAATCTATTAATTTGTGAGGGTAAGAATATTGTTGGACTTGCCTCTAACTCCATCTACATTTGACATAAGGATCTTGAACCACGATATTATTAAATCAACTACATTTATATGCTACAACTCAAGTAACCACATCCTCTAACTCCAACTACGTCACTACTTTTATAGGAATTGCAGAATACTGTTCGACCCCGTATAGATAATATAAATATAATTTGTATTTTATATGGAACAAGAACACCGAATTGCAGAGTACTAATTATATTCTTGTTTAATTCATGCTTTTTATGTTACATTTTCTAAAGCATATTTATATTTTATATTCTAAAGCATTGGGTTTTATTTGTTAGATTATTGATCACAAACCGGCTAGATTATGGTTGAAATTGATCTGATTATCTACTCCGTATGAAATTTGTTGTCACGTAGGTGAAATTGGAATGATCCTGTCCGGCTGTAACTCGTTGCACGTGACACTAAGTGGAAGTATGGGATAGTTTCTTAACTGTGCATTGCACTACTAATAGTAACATTGTGAGGATTGTCTTTGCGTTTGGTCAGAAGTGTTAATTAACAATGAGATCAACCGTGGTTAATTGAACAGGTACAACATATATACATGAAATGTGTGAGAATTTACGGTGTACGCTGAGAATAAACTAAACGAAGCAAATAACAACTTGATGCAAACAAAGTGCTCACAATTATTCAGACTTGGTTTTAAGTATAGAATTGGTTTGATTTTTGTTCAATGTTAATTAAAAGTACGGACTTATTGATTGCGTCTTCCATAGTCAAGACTTGGTTTGATTTTTGTAATGGTTTGCTTTGTATAGCTAGGCAATGATATACTACTATACCGTACCTAGTAGTAACGTCGAATAATATACTATACTTGCGCATGTGCTCCTTGATTGACTTTGTTCAGGGTAAATCATATTTGTTATGTTTCAAAACCACCAAATGTGTGTGGACATATTTGTTATGTTTTACTATGTATGCTAATTGAAAAGTAAAGTACAAAATGTGTGTGGACAAAGAAAGCTAAGATTGAGTTTGCAATTGGGTGTTCATTCATTAATTCCTTTATATTTCAAGTGCTAAAACCCATTTAAAACCACACCTATTTGATGTATTCACTTTGCTGTTATTTATAAAATTAATACTCCTAAAACAATGAAGTCATAATAGTTGTTTAAACTAACCGATCTGTATACTTTAAAGAATAAAAACATAAAAAACTTTATATTTGTATTAATTTATAAAATTTATTATTTATTATATAATAGTATTGGTTGAAACAATAGAAAAATAATAAACTTCTAGCATTACAAAATACAATATTCATGCGAAAAAATAGCAAACTATTTTATTAGACTTAAGAATGCAGGTTTCAAAATTATTTTGTATTAATTAAATAAATGATAATTAAAATAGAGAAAAATAAAAAACGCTCCGTGCGTAGCACGGGAAATCACGCTAGTACTCCATAATATTCAAATAAGCAGCAGACAATTCTTGTAGCTGGAATACAGAAAAGGTAGTAGCTGACCTAAGTGCTCCATAAGTCATCAAAACATAATATTCAAAGAAGCTGCAGAAGACAGTGTTTGAGCGCATAAAGCGTTTCTTAATTCCACACACGATGTGGATGCATACGGAAGCTAAGAACATCTTCCTCGATCTCACCTGAGGTCTCGAGCTTGATGGTGTAGATCCATGGTTCACCGTCATCGATTAATAACTGGTCGGTGCACAATGTCTTGGCAACGATCACGGCTTTCCTTCGGGTATGCATCATGGTAGTCAACTCGGACCATTCCTCATCCACGTCAACTATATCACCGATACTAAATTCACGGCCTGACTACTCTGGATCTGCGTCGCGAACATAGTGGGGGTGAACAATCTGCCACTCAACTTGTTTCTTGAAGTAATACTCGTCGTCGAATCGTCCGTCGGGGTATTCCCATTCTGCGTCGACGCCCACGCTAAACAGCTGGACTATGTACAGCTGCTCATCATTCCAGTAACCTACTATATCCCCAAGCAAGGTAGTATCTAGCCACTTTCCAAAGCCCTTGACCTCCACATCTTTCCGAATTGCAAACATAGTTATATTCCTAGATGTATAAGCCAGACAATGTGCTGTTAATTGAACCAGAGTTCAAACCAGAAAGCAACTGAAAAATGGAACTAAAGATGTGCTAGAAGAACAGAATGAAAGACAACATCAAAGTATGGACATGTAAGACACAATATACAGATAGATGCAGCTTTTCAATTGCATATAAGGTTTGCTCCCCTAAATTTTGACAATCGAGGACCTTGATATCCTGACAGGAAGAGTAACTGTCTACTTCTTCATAACCAATTGCCCTCATTTCATTAGTGACTTCAATATCAGATTACGCATCCCTTCAAAGAAGAACTCTGATTAACCCTAATATTCTCATGCTAATGTACGAAATACTAATCTATGTTGACTCATTATTAATACATCTGTATTCTCACGCCCTCACAGCATCTTTACTTCTAGTCCCACTTTGTTTGATTTTGTTCTGTAAACAGTCCGACTGTGAGCCACGATTTCCCTAAGCCTGTATTTGAGATACCTAATTGAAACCCTAATTTCTCAATTGGAACCCTAATTGAAAGTGTAAACCAACATAGATAGTAAGTAAGAGCGTACTACCTTTCCCTGTAAAGCGATTTCGGGGCAGAGGAAGAAGATGGATTCCAGGTTTGGCTTGGAAAGTCGGAAGAGAGAAGAGAGTACTAGAGAGATGGTTCGGAGGATAAGCGTTGTAGACGGCGGGAACACATAGAAAGGCAGCAGAGATCTATGTAGGTGAGACGCTGTCGTTTGACGCCCAGCTCCAAGATTGTTCGCCATAGTTCGTCAGGGAGAGAGGAAGGCATGGTCGGGGGTCCAAGGCTTTGGGCTTGTTTCACTTTCCTTGGTGAAAGATCTTTTTGGTTGAAAACTGTTATCTTAAAGTGTATTTTGTATTTTCAATTGATTTTTTTAAAATTTGAGTTGGTAGGATATTTTTTCCTACGTTTCATGAAGTCTTTTAAAGTTGAGCAACATTTTTCTAAATATATACTCCCTCCGTCTCTGAAAGATTGTCCATCTTTCCATTTTGGGCGTTTCGTTAAGATTGTCCACCTTTATATTCTTTCCATTTATATCACATCAAATTTACAATATTATCCCTTTAAACTACTCTTTTTACCTACTTTTACACTCTCTTTCTTCTTCTTTTTCATCTCCTAATCACTTTATCATCATTACCTCTCTTACACTTTAACAACCTCAAATCATAAAAATTTCACCATTAAAATCAAATTTGAAGCTAAATTTTTTTTTTCCCGTTCAAATCTAACATGCATTTAACACCATTTTTTTAGCTTCATTTTAAGGGGTGGAAGACCCCATTTGGACGTGGCAAAATTTTGGGTATAGGGCACCTGTAGAAGAAGAATGGAGAAAATGGGAAAAAGAAAAAAAATTTACTCTACAATTGTTTGGAGAGAAGTAGAAGAAAGTCTGAAACTTCATGCCCTTTATTGAACTGATTTGATGTGCATAAAAAACAATGCATATTTGCTTTTTGGACAATTTCATGAGAACAGAGGGAGTACATGTTTTCAATAGGGTAATAGTGTATAATGTGTAATACTCCGTAGTTGAGTTAGCAGTTTGTACTTTGTAGTATGATTCATTCATACTTCCCATTGCACATGCTGTAAATATAAATCATAGGTAATTGACCATTAAGTAGCTTTGTGATCTGATTTTACAATGATAGAAAGCGTAATAAATAAATAAATAAATAAATAAAGGTACGGTCCCTTGAACTAGTGTGTCATACACAGCTTGGTTTGTAAACTCTGTACAGTTTTGTGTTTGCCAAATGCACGGCCTAGGCGGAGTAGGTGTAGGTCGAAGTCAAATCGACGTCTGCTGGTTGGCATGCGAAGCACCTCATTGTGACAGTGATGTGTAACTACAATATTTGGATTTCTTTTATACGCAATTAAGCATTTGGTCTTCACCGTCGTTTGACCGGCCAATTGCACTGGATACGTACGTAAAGGATTTCAGGAAGCTGCTTTTAATGCAGTAGGCCACTCATCACACCCTCTGCCAGTCTGCCCTATTCTCTGACGTGATCTTCCACCCAGTCGTCGAATTGTGGCCTATTCTGATTTCGTTCAATATAATTGTACTTTAATTTGTTGTTACTATCTGCTGTAAATTAATGTATATACTCCATAAATCATGATACAAATATTACCATTACAAAAATCAACCCACGCCTTGACTATTGAAGAAGAAGTTATTATGTCCGTACTTCTAAAAAACATTGAACAAATGACCATATTTCTATATTAGTAGTATGAGCCATTGGGAATTTTAATTAACATTTGTTACGTGTTTATACGTTTGTTGGGCTTGTATTCACATTTACGGGACAAATGTTCCGATGATAAATGTTTTGGCATAGGCCATGATAAACTGTTTTACATTAATTTAATGAAACAACCAGCTAGTATATTCACATTAAGGTAAAAGGAAATGTAATAAAATGGAAACGAATTCAGCCATTTACATTGTACCTTCTACAGTACTCCGTACAAGCTAATTGTCTCTTTCACTTTCATTGTACCTTCTACAGTACTCCGTACAAGCTAATTGTCTCTTTATGCATTAAAGATTCAACAAAATAACAGTTACTGGTACTATAAACCCCAAACAATTGAAAATTTTGCGTTTAAACTTTGATTGCTCACGACAAACAAATCTCGACAACACTCTTTCAGGAGGGAGTAGCTATACCATGACACTGGGCTGGGCCGGGCCGGCCCGCACTGTTGGCCATCACTACCATACATCACACATATATCTTATACATCACGCCATGAAATTACCTACCCTAAAAAGGAAAGAGCGAACCCGTCACAAAAAAGTTTAGAAAACAAAAAGAATAAAATCCACCAAATATTTCCATTATTAGTTGCTTTTCATGTGCCCTAAGGGCACACAACAGAAAGATCGATATAGCTAATATCCTCGTTTGATATCAAAATAACAAAACGTAGGAAATGACCTTAAGGTGATGTTACCTTAATAGCTACCTTAATAGTAGTTAAATATGCGTGTGATCCTTATTTTGCCTTATTACATCGGAAAAAAAACTGTATGACAATATTTTAATTTGTAGGTAAGCTTTTAAAATGGGACATTTGGCAAGGTTACCACTAATTAGATTTTACTAGTTTAACTCGCGTACCATGTAGGGGTAATGTGATTATAAATCCAATTTATTATAGAAATGTAATGTCAGTGATCATGTTAAAATTATGGGATTATATATTTATATTCGTATTATGATTAATTAGTGTTTTTTACGAATAGTAAACCAACTCATAATATAAATAACTTGAATTTGTTTAAAAATTACTTTATGATAACTATCACGTTTGATTAAATAGTAATACTTATGGGAAAAATTATTAGTAACTGATAATTATAATTATCGGGATGATTCATAAGTTTTTGGTAAATTGTAATCAATTTCTATGGGATAAGATAATGTGAGACTCTAACTACCTAATTTCTATTAAGAAGGGCCCGGCTGGTTATTTTATAATTGAAATGACACGTGGTGCACATTTTTGTGAAGACATTGTCTCTGCTGTATAGTATAGGTTGTATAGATAAGTAACCAGGAGCTATGATATTGACTCTACAATGTTAAATTGCAATGTGTGCAATGCACATCTTGTACAGAACAATTCATTTGGAAATTGGGCTTAATTGATAATCTATGGTCGTCAACTCAATTCACTAGTTTTTGGACCCGCACAAGATACTCATATTTTAATTAATCATACGGAGTATTGAAGGGCCCATGTTTCTAGTTTTTGGACCCGCACAAGATACTCATATTTCTAGTAATATACGTTTCGGTAAACAGTTAGGTTTATACCATATTGCACGTGTACAGTCGAAAATTGAATAGATAATCTAAGGCCAAGTGTAATGCAAATCTGCCAAATTTTACTTGGTAATGGTAAGTGAAGTTGGCGCGATGTACGCGAAGAAGATAAATTGAACAAAATACAGTAAATCGTAATCATAAATTAGGTTAAAGCTGGACGGAACTGTAAGTGAACTGCACACATTTTACGACGGTGGTACTATAGTGTTGTGCATTGCATTAAATGCACTCTCCGCCTCTCCGGGCAGTCTGCAGGATATTCTCCTGGTGCAATATCTCTTTTCCCAATCCAGATCTGACAATCCCTGAAAGGGCGTTGTTGTGGACTAATTGTGGCGCCATTTATTTCATATTACCGCCAATCATTCATAATTTCGAGTTAGTCGTTTGTATAATTCGTTCACACTTGCATAGTTGCAGACGCTATACATATAAATTATACTCCCTCCGATCCATTATACATTTATAATGGACGTTAGAGGAATATGCACATAGATTAAGAAGAGAATTAACTTCCCGCTACACTCCCCCATAAGACTAAAGTACTACTGTAAAAAATAACGCATTCAAGCACAGTACAGGTATACATGCATGTGGTCCATCAACAGCCTAGTACGCTTCTGGAGATAATAAATTCAGCCTTGTCATTAATACACAAGCGTTGGGACAATGGACTACTTGATCAGAGAGTGTATCAACGTCACTTAAATCTAACAAAGATTTATAGCTGTAAAGTGTAAACGACAATTAAACTGGTTTTCTTCAAAACTATCTGGAAAGCGTGATAAATACATACATGGATCGGCGGTGGGACACTTCGCCGAGCTCCGACGTCGGCCAGAGGCCATGGAGTCCGGGGAAGTTACCTAGAGAGGAAGTCGGCGACTGCTCGCGCTGGAGCAACGATTCTAAGCGGAAGAGGGTGCTAGGCCTAGGCGAAGACATCGACGAGATCGAGCCACGCCCGAGCCAAGCCGGGAGCGGAGAGTCGGGGGAAGAGGAGGCGAAGCCGATTGGGGATGTCGTTAGGGTTTCTTTCTCGGGAGAAGAACAATTCAACCACTTTAATGACCTCGAGTTCGCCGGGGGCCGATATGAACTCGTAAGGCCTTTCCGCTTCTTTCCCTAGGTTTGATTTCGGCCAATTTCCGGCCGATTACTACAGTGCTGGATTGAAGTTGCTCGATCTTGTGCTAGCTTCTTGACTAGGTGGATCGTGATATTTTCTTTGGCTGCCGTTCTTGCTTAAACGTGGCGCTTGTTTCTGCAGGAAGATCCTGTGTTGGTTAGCCCCTAGTCTTTCACTCAGAACCCTTATGTTGTAATAATCCGGGTGGGTTGTTGTTGATATCATGACATTATGCAGCCGTTGGTGTTGATCTGTTGTATGGAAATATTGTTCAGTGTCATGTTTTCTAGTTGAAACTCATCTGGTATATATTCTAAATATTTCTACAAGTATAAAACGCTGTTTCTTGTTGATAGAACCATCGGTTAACGACTTGTCCTTTCTGGCTCTATGAACGACAGTCCATTGGTAATGATACTTGTCTTATCTGTAGAAGTGTAGATTGGGTAATGGAACCAATGCAGAAAGTTGCAACAATGTGATAATTTAAGGAAACACCCTGAAAAGGGCTAGCAACAACTGCAACTTGATCCCATATGGATAAATTAATCAATCCTACCCAAGATATTGATGTAATGAGTTTCTTTCAATCTCTGGTCTGATTGCTCGTATAATAGTTTGCCTTAGGTTTGCCCTTCAATGCTAGTATATACAGTATAATTCTGGTGCTTAATCAATTGGACTATACATTTTGGCTGATATATTGCGCACTTGTGTCAGGATATTACCAAAAATATTGGCAACGGGGAGTTGCTCATCATTGGCCAGTGTCTTTATCGTTCCTGGGAAGCTAGGAAGAGGGGAGGTGGAACCTGGCAAGAAGTTGATTCTCGAGAGCTGTTTTACAGCTTTGATCAGGAGAAGATCTATGCACACTCTGTAATGCATAAGTGTGTCATGAACTTTGTTCCTCTGCACAAGCAACTACCACACCGCAGACAGTTTCTTGGATTCATTGTTCAGAAGTTATACGATGCTGAACGGGAGGAAGTTTTTGATCTGAGCGATACAGAGGGGACAGAGGAATGTAGTCGGTTAGAGACTCATATCCTCTTTGAAGAAACAGCCAAGCGTATTGGAGATCTTCCTAACTTGAGCATGGACGATACTTCTCCCTTGAGGGTGGAACATGATACAAGTCAAACGAGAAGAGCTTGGGAGAATAAGCCGTTGGTTTCTTATTACGGAAGGAAGAAGTAGTCATTTTGTTTTGTTATTGCTTGCTACCGTTAGATTAGCTTTCAGTTTTAGCCCTAATCCGACTAAGGTTGTTAGTGGATTAGTGGCATAGCTTTTGCTAATTTAAACGCTTCGGATCCATTGATAGTGAGCATTCAGAATTAATTACTAATGAAAAGAGTCGTAGGATTGGTTGTCCTGCAAAATCATTATCCACAAAATGAGAAACATATACTGACAGCACACCGAAACACGGACCAATACGATGCATAGCACACACTATACCGTGTTCAGGGTATACTTCTCCACAATGGAGAGATTTGTGGACATTTCTTAACAAATACGGAGTCAAGAAAAGGAAAATTATTTATGTGTCAGAAAAAAGCAGAAGAAATTTCTTATTTTCCAGAGCTTTCGTGCAGGATAAATTTCTCCCAATTTCTTTTTCCTTGAAAACCCCTGACACAATCTGAACCTTTTTTTGTTCCTTTGGTTTTTGTGGGAAGATTTCCTAATAGTCCCGTAATTAATGGATGCGGGGACACTCTAAATAATGCATACTCCACCAATGGGCAGGTTATATGATGGAGTTTAGACAGTAATCCATTCATAGTAATTTTGCAAACATGAATCCGTCATACAAGTAGAAAATTCATAGTTAAACAGAAGAGGACCAAAGTGCACCGGAGCACAATCCATAAACAATGCAAACAGCTATGACGACAACTAGGGCACAGGAACACAACTTCCACCCATAAGCATCTCTCAGTGCGGCGTTTCGGAGGGCAAGAATTTCCCTTTTGCGATCATACAGTGCGGCGATGGTGTAAGCATCGTCCCCCATCGCTGCCATACACCTCTCAACAACTCCCCTGTGGCTAATCACTTCTCTCTCCAACCCTAATCTGTGAGATTGGTTAGCATCCAGTGCTTCCTGCAGCTCCTGCACACGACGTTGCCAAAAATGCACGTCCAAATCCTCATTCATCTTCTCTGTCTCATACTGTCGAGTGATGCCCCACGTCTTGATTTCATTAAAACAATTCATGGGCACAGAGAAACCATAAAGCACAAACGAGTGGGCACATTACCTCACTTGAGAATGAATCAAAACCAAGAACGTCTGGGGATAGGCAACCATCTTCATCAAAGAAGGAATCTTGAGAGACCATTCTTATTTCACCTACAGAAACATATAATGCAAAAAATAAGATGCTGGTAAACAGCTACAAGTATACAAGTTCCTATCTTCATATCAAAATAAGAAGCTGGTAAATAGCTACAAGTATTAAACAGCCTATTTCGTTGGATGTAAGTGGGTGAATCAAGGGATTCAAGGTTAAAGTAACCAGTCTTGATCAAAAAAAAAGGTTAAAGTAACCAGTATTCGGTCTTCACTGGTCTCTTTTGTGTTGCCCAGATCTTGAACAAGGTAACAATAACAACAACAAACCCAAGTCAATAGTGCACATTGCATAGAAATGAAAATAGGCTAAACAAATTTGAAAGCATTTACTTCAAGAAATGAAAGCTTGATACCCAAACCAACATTAGCCTAATTTAGAGCATGACGCGTCATCATCAAATATATTAGAGCTTCTCATCAAATCCACAGTTCTATCAAACATCCAAAACATTCGTTTACAACAAAGTAGTTAAAACGATGGCATCAGCAACCGCTAATCGAGAGCTCAAAATCTGAAACCCCTACGATAACAATAAACGAAAATGAAAGTAGTACCCTTTCAGAGAGTAGGAACAATGAGGCGGCGAGACCGGCAAGAGCTCCGTCGATCTAGACTACGAAAACAAAAGCATCAGTTAATCGAAACCAAAAGCATAATGGGAAAGTGCGCAAAAGTACTTGCCATGTAAATTTCACCCCAATTCTTCTATTTTGTTAGTCAAACGAGGGAGAAACTGCCAAACTGGGGGGTGAACCACTGATGCTTTACTATGTATGCTACTCGTATGTTTTTGGCTTCCACCATAAGCGTCCCATTTAAAAAGAGTACCACAGAGTATATTTTTAAAAATGTTCTTATAAGGAATATATATACGCTCTTGGCAAGTTCTCTGAGCATTACTGCAAAGGGAAATTTGAAATGGGGTACATATGTCAAGTGGTAGAAAGAGAAATTGAAAAAGAGAGGGTGAAAAATATCCTTACTTAATCGTCGTTTGAGATAGAAAAATAAATGGGGTACATATGCAAAGGGAAAATTGAAATGGGGTGCATACGTTAAGGGAGATACAACTGAGACAAAGTAAAGCTGCAAAGCTAGATAAAGGTGAAGATATCTACAATGTCATGTCATGATAAATAAAACAATATTAAAAAATAGATATTACTTTTACTCCAAAAATAAAACAGTTGAACTCTAAAAGGCCGGAATAAGAGATGAATCATTTGGAAAATCTTTCACCATAAATGCACTTGGATCCTCTATTAATTAAACTCAGAATTTACGTACTTGGGGTTAATATCAGGCTGATTGATCACTGCCAAATCCAGTCTCACCAAGGGCTGCGTGCAGAGAGAAATTAGTAATGCTTGGCCGGCATCAGCACACCGCAACCCAACCAATACCAACTCCCAATTGATGAATAGCTATAGGCTCTCTCCACTTTTTTAATATCTTTTGTCTTTTCGTTTCCTAATCAAATTACTAGTAATGTGGGTTATTTAACGTTACACTAGTTGTTGCTCATTGGAACCTCAAAGATCTAGTAATTTGGGTTCTCACGTTTTTTTGCTATTTTTAATACGATATCTAGACTCGATAATCGATCGATCAGGGTTACTGAAAGAGTTTGTAATCATTGATCTTTTTCCGGCAAATTTTATCTTTTAAATAGGTACTCCATATTACTTTTATGTATTGATTTGACAATGCCATGTCAAGATAAATGATTTGACAATGTCATGTCATGTCATGTCAAGATAAATGAAACAAGTTTCCCGATCTTGCAAATAAAGGAACACTACTTTACCGAGACAATGACACTAGCTAGGCCAGTACTATTCTCAGGTGTGAAAATACGTTATATTAGGCAATAGGCTCCAAGGGCAAGTGCTACTAATGACCAATAATTTTCTATCTTTCTTCATTTCATAATAGGTTATGTGGTATCTAAAAATTATCCTTGATCAAAGACCATTCAGTTGAGACTGCCTCGGCCCCATGGTCGGTCTCTTGCTTGCTACCAAGGTTTATTCGTCTTTACGGAGAAGAAATACACCCAGCAGATCTCGATCCGGAAAGATGGTCTTGGCAGAGCATTACTGCAAAGCGAATAGAGAAAGAGGGTACAAAGGTGATGTGGCAGAGAGAAATAGAAAAAGATAAGGTGATCCTTTGACTATAGAAACAAGTTTTTTTTTAAGGTTTAAAAATATACATACTCCACATTGTGGATGCTTTAAATGTTTCCATGCAGAAAATCTGAGATATCGCTTAATTTTTTGCTGTAATAGTTAACAAATGGGGAGTGGATCTCGACATGCTCTTAGCATTGCCCGAAGAAATGGATAAGGTGAATTGACCTCAATGCGGATAGATGCTCTTGGCATGCTCTCAGCTCTCGGAGCATTACTACAAAGCAAATGTTGAAAGGGGGTACATAGGTGATGTGTGAGAGAGATAAATTGAAAAAAAGAGGTTCTCTTGAAGCTTATAGAACAAGTTTCCCGACTTTATTTTTTTTATTTTTGATAACATAAGAATTAGGTGACTACCCTTTACGCGGGCCAAGTATACAAGGGAACAGTGGAAGGACAGAGGGTATAATATGGTACACAATCCTTGGTGCGCTTTTCATAGGCGCTTTTCATACCCCTATGCGCTTTTCTAGGAGCATTTGATCCGCACTTCTTAGTTAGCCATTGCCGGCAATGGCTATTCGTACACTATTCTAGTATTTTTTGGCTAAATGTACACTAAATGGTGCGCCTAGCACAGGCTTACGGTTTAGTGCGCTTTAGATAGGCGCCGAGTCTTATTGGGCGCACGTTTCCCTACTTTATTGTGCGCCTTTACTAGGCGCACGAATCTAAACCCTAAATCCTTAAACCCTTAACCCTAAACCCTTAACCCTTGAACCCTAAACCCCAACCCTATCCCTAAATCCTACTATGACCATTGAGTCGAGTCTTATTGGGCCTATATGGATAAACGGGTCTTATAGGTCCAAAAATACTTCGATAACACCAATTCGACTCTTATCGATATTGTTTCGGTTTATCTTCTTACTCTTCGATGAACGTTAAGATGACGATGGTTCGATTTCGCTTATTGAGCCTAACGGACCGAATTGGGCCTATGAGCCCAATTTGAGTTCGACAAGACTAATCCAACTCTTCTCGATGTTCGAACATTGTTTCGGTTTATGTTCTTACTCTTCGGTGAACGTTTAAGATGACCGATGGTTCGATTTCGCTTATTGGGCCTAAACGGACCCAATTGGGCCCATAGGTCCAATTTGAGTTCGACAAGACTAATTCGACTCTTCGGTTTATTTACTTATCTTTAATGAACATGTAAGATGCCCGAGGGTTCGATTTTGCTAATTGGGCCCAATAAGCCCTTATTGGGCCTAGATAGCCTTGTTGGGCCTAATTAGGCCGTATTGGGCCACCTCCTCCTTCCCGTCGCTCGCCGAGCCCACTGTCCCTGCCACCTTCCCGTCGCTCGCCGAGCCAACTGTCTCCGTCAGACCCGCAGCCTCACTGTCAGCCGCCGGCCCCTCGTTGGATCCCCGCACCGTCGCACCTCCACCGCCATCGCACGTCTCGCTCGCCATAACCGTCGTCGCCGATTTCGGGGGTTTTTGAGAAATCGAAAACGAAGACTGGACTGCGTAAAGAGCTAGCTGGCGGCTAGGGTTTAACCTACACAGGTTGTGCGCCTGTGGTAGGCGTACAAATAGGGCGT
Source organism: Polygonum maritimum (assembly GCA_963924305.1). Classification (NCBI taxonomy): domain Eukaryota; kingdom Viridiplantae; phylum Streptophyta; class Magnoliopsida; order Caryophyllales; family Polygonaceae; genus Polygonum; species Polygonum maritimum. The sequence continues at coordinate 7,578,950 of OZ002731.1, read as the reverse complement.
TAGGCGTATTTCCACTCTGTGCGCCTATGGTAGGCGCATCTGCTTCCGTTCCGCTCTTGATAGCGTAGGTGTATGATAATAATAAGATCAAAGATTCGGCAAATAAGCTTTATCGATAGCGAATCGAGTTTGAATTACAGTTGAGTTTCGATACATACGATCCATCCTATTTGTTGCAAAATAATCTATCTTATATCCAATATCTTGCACCGTTATGGACGGATCGTGGGAGCCCGTGATCTCCGGCCGACTTCCAACGCCCACTATCGATCGCCCGCTACTGTTCCGGGCTTCTCGGATGGTAGCTTCAACAGACTCCTCCTTTTAGACAGGCCGCATTTGAACTGGCCTCTGGGCCGCTTGATCAACATGGGCCTATTGTGACACGGTGATCTCCGTGTTTTAGGTAGATTTTTAGGGTCTAGATAGGTTAGTATAAGTTGTTTTTCGTAGTTGAGTCTTGTGTTTTTGAGTCTTTTTGCATAAGTTTTCGTATTTCCTTGAGATTCGGAAACTACGCATATTTGTGTTTGGAGCTTGAAGACGAGTTTGGAGCAAGGCTAAGAGAAGATGGACAAGCTAGGAGGAAGATTCAAGTGGACAAGCCAAGAAGAAGAGCTAAAAAGGAGCAAAATCAAGAAGAGAAGTGAAGAAATCGACCCCAAGATCGAGCCCAAGGAGGTCGTGCTCGAGCCATTTGACCAAACTTGGAGTGCAAGGAAAACACGTCTCGGGTTCGACCCTGAAGGGGTCGATATCGACCCTATGGGGGAGGTCGAACGCGCGTGACCGAATTCCCTTCTATCCGGATTACATGTTGAAGTTTCCTAGTTTGTATTTTAGGAAGGTGTTTTGTTTGTGTTTCCTAGTTAGATTAGGACTCCTTTTCTTCTATAAAAGGAGGTTGAACCTTTAGTTTTATTCATGCTTTGGGGGGATAATTCATCCCTTGGTGGGTGATACATTCAATAATCAAGACTTGGAGAGTTTGGAAGAAGACTTGGAGAGCAAGTTTGAGGTTTGTAAGATTGACTTTTGGTTTTTATTTGAATTTTAGTTTGGTTTGATCATGTCTTCTTCTTCTTCTTCCTCTTCTCTCTTTGCTATGTGTGAGTAGTCCTCCTAAGTTCTAGGGTTGGGCAAAAACCCAACACAATCATGCATGTTTAAAACTTGAATTCATGACTTGAATGCTTGATGATCATATCTAACCTATCTTGTGCTTAATCCTTGGTGAAAATTGAGGCATATCTTGTAATTAACCCTAGCGAAAGTGAAAAGTTAGTTGCTTGATTACATCTAATAGGATTATTTGCGAAAGTTGATATTCCTAGGTTGAAGGATAGGTAGAAAGTTGTTTAATTTGCGAAAGTTGATTGAATGGCTTGAATTGTTTGCGAAAGTTAACTTTTCTATGATCTAGATTGCATGATAGTTGTGAATTCTTGTTGAAAGCATGTATGGTTGTTGTTGTGGTAGCCCTAGCCCTAGGATTTGCCTTTTACATTGATTGAAATTCGTATCTTGTGCCTTAATCCCGACTCCCTTCGTCGTGTTCGAGCCGTTGATTGTGTTCCTCGTGTGTTCGTGTGTTTCTTGTCTCGAGATCGACCCTCTTTGGGTCGAGCCTGAGTTGTTCTGCCCTTGTTTTCTCTGCTTTTCATAGTTTATTGACTAAACTTAGCACTACTCTCGCTCCCGTGGACGATCCTGACTTCGCTATACTCAGCGGGGTCTTGAATATAAATTTATTTGTTCGAGAAACCCTTCAACAAATTGGCGCCGTTGCCGGGGAGTGTGCAATAGTGCCGAGTTTAGTTGATATTTGGGTTTGGGAATAGCCCATACCCCTTGTGTGTTACTGATTCGTTTTCTTGTGATTGTGATTGCAGGTGTATGCCCTCTAGTTCACGAAGGAAAATCGACTATTTTCCCTTTGATCCTGAAATAGAGAGAACCCTTCATCGCAAGCTACGAGAACGACGAGCAATGGCCGACGCTGAGGCTCTTGCTCAACAGATGGAACAACTCCGTGCTCAGATGGAGCACATGCAAATGGAGCGTGCTGCTCAAGATGCTGCTTTGCATCGAGAAAGAGAGGCTGCTGCCCGTCTCCAACAACAACTAGATGCTATTCCGAGGAACGCTAAGCAATACATGCATCCGGAGCTTAGAGTTCCCGAGTCCGCTATAGTGCTCCCGGCGATTGAGCGTGCCTTTGAGATCAAGTCCCACTTCATCACTCTCATCAAGAGGTCTCAATATGAAGGCAAGACATCCGAATGCCCTATGGAGCACATCAAAAACTTCACCGACCTTTGTGACACCATCGCCGCCGATGGCGTGTCACTTGAATATGTGCTCCTCAAGGCGTTCAAGTGGTCTCTAACCGGGAAGGCACTTCATTGGCTCGAAAGTCTACCCGCTAGGTCCATCACTACATGGAAGGCTTTGCACGACTTGTTCATGACGAAGTTCTTTCCACCGGCCAAGACTACCGAGCTAAGGAAGCGCATTACTTCTTATCATCAACTTCCTAACGAGACTTTTGTTGAGACTTGGGAGAGATTCAAGGAGCTTCTTCGGCAATGTCCTACTCATGGACAACCTCCTTATGTTCTTCAAGAGATATTCTTCCAAGGGATCAACGCCGCTACAAAGGACCGCATCGATCTTCACACCGATTGCGGTTTCATTGAGATGGATCCCGATGAGGCATGGGCTCTATTGGACAAACTCACCAACTATGATGCTATGTATGGGACCCAACAACCCATCCGGATTCAAACAAAGAAGCTTTATGATCCGAATAGTGAGCCAATTGATCAAGATGTGAAGTTTCAATTCTTGCAAGATAAGATCAACCGGCTCGAGAAGCAAGTGAGTTACTACAAGTCCGCTGCCCCCACTTGTCAAGAATGTGGTTCTCAATCTCATACCACCGCTTCTTGCACAAATGTGGAGCAAGTTCGGGCTGCCGAGGCATATGCGGAGGCCAACTATATGTGAGGACCCTACCGAGGCCAAAACAATACTTATGCGGGGAGGAACAACAACAACTATTCTCAATGGAATAACAATGGTCAAGGACAAAGTTATCCACCTCCTCCACAAGAGCAAAAGGCCCCTCCTTATAGACCTCCCGGTTATCAAGAAGAACCACCGACTTGGGCCCACGGTTTCTTTGAAAGATTCGACCGCAAACTTGATGGCGTTCAAGGCCAATTGGGAAACTTAGATGCATGGAGGAAGAATGTTGATTCCCAACTTGGTAATCTAGCGGCTCAAATCCCACGACCTCAAGGACAACTTCCGGGCCGACCCGAGGAGAATCCTAGAGGCCGAGCAAGCAATGCTGAAATCCGAGCCATGAACCTTCGGAGTGGCAAAGCATTACCCGATCCACCTCAGCAAACGGCGAGAGAAGCAGCCTCAGGATCGACCCCACCTGGGTCGAGATCGACCCCCTCCATGGTCGAACCTGAGACCGCTAATGATGAGGATGAAGGGGCGATCGACCCCGCGGAGGTCGAGCTCGACCACTCTGCACCCGGACCGACTTCTAACCCTTCTCTGCCAATCATTCCGGATCCTACTCCTTCCTCTTCCCATTCTAAGATACTTCCTTACCCTTCGAAGAAGCCCAAGGACGCGACGGGAGGAAAGTTTAAGCGCTTTGTTAAGTTGCTTCAAGGCTTGAATCTTTCTATTCCTTTCGCCGAGGCCTTGAATGAAATGCCCGCTTATACCAAGTTCTTGAAGGAGATTCTATCTAGGAAGAGATCTATGTCGGAACTCACGGATGAGGTGAGGTCGTTGGACCTTCCCGAGAAGCTCGGTGATCCCGGGAAGTTTGCTATTACAATCGGTATTGGAGCTTATCGCTTCAAGGCATTGTGTGATCTTGGTGCTAGTGCTAGCTTGCTTCCACTCTCAATTTGGTCCAAGACCAACATGGGGCCATTAGTACCGGTGAACATGCGGTTATACATGGCGGATGGTTCTTGTGTGAAGCCTACCGGTGTTGTCGACGACTTTCCTATCTAAGTCGGCAAGTTTGTCGTGCCTAATGATTTTATTGTCATGGATATGCCAGAAGATCCCGACGTACCCATTATCCTTGGGCGACCATTCCTAGCAACCGCCGGAGCTAAGGTTGATGTGAAGAAGGGTCTCCTTACCTTTGGAATTGGCGATGAAGTGGTAGAGTTTCGGTTACCTATTGGGGGCATCATGGAATCCGAAGACGTGGTGCCCCTTAACAAATTTCATCCGGAAGAGGATCTTTGGAAAGGCGAGGTGTTAAGGCTCGATGTTGCCCATACATGATCAGTCACGACCGAGCTGGGGTCGAGTTCGACCCACCCCCATGTACAAGAGAAGCTTGACTCCGGACAAAGCAACTCGACACCGACCCGTCCTCCGGTCGATACAGGTCAATATTCTCACTCTTACTTGCATGCTTTGTGGTACACCTCTCTCTACACCTTCTTCCGCCCTCTCTTCTCATTCTAAGTATGGGGTGGCGATGAGGACATCCGAGCCACCTTGGCACTCACATCCTCCCACTAGTTGAGGCCTCTCTCGTCAAGCTCATGACGTTAAAAAAGCGCTTACGGGAGGCAACCCGGTTTCTAGATTAGTTTTTCCTTTTTATTTTTTTGATTTTTGATTTTCCAATTTCTAGATTAGATTTTTGTTTTTATTTTCTAACCTTCCTTAGATTAGACTAGGAAATACTTTGCTTGGGATAGGATTTTTGTGATGTTTTTGCAGGACTTTAAGTTGCAAACATGAGCTCAAAAAGACGAGACAAGACGCACCTCCACCTCCATGAGGAACTCCATCTCCGACCAAGCTTCTAAGAGTTTTTGTGAGTCTTCTTCTTCTTTTCTCTTTACTTTGTCATGTGTTTTCATGCATGGGGACATTGCATGATTTAAGTATGGGGTAGGGAAGAAGAAATCTCACATGTTGTACATAATTGAGTCTTTGTTTGTTTGCTTTGTTTGATTTGTAGCTTGATTTGTTAAGAAAAATCTTGAAAAATCCAAAAAATTGAGAAAATGTCAAAAATTCAAAAAAATTTGCAAAATGTCGAAAAACAAAAAAATATTTGCTTCTTTGTTTGTTTTAGGATAGAAGAGCATTCCATCTTACATGTCCTATGATGAAAACTAATTTTCATGTTTGTCATGTAATTCCTTTGGCATAATTGGATAGCATAGCCCAAGTTTTCGAGAAATTGCTTTTGATTGTGAAATGGACTTGTGATGAAATTGAGCATATGTGTCTTGAGTGAAAGTATTTGCAATCCAACAAATTTTTACCTAGTGAGAATTTTGGCCTTATAGGGAGGAGAACATTATTGATTCCCTCTTCTTTGTTTGTGTGATTTTGCTCTCTTTATGCATATGTCTCTTGTTATTGATATGGTTATCTATTTCTTGAAACCGTTATGAGATTGTTCATGCATGTTGATTGTGATTAAGAACTTGTATTTTTAATCCATATTCTTCCATATCTACCTTGAATTATCTTTGCTTGAAACCCCGTTCTAGCCTTGACCTTTTGTTTGAAGCTCCACAAAGATTATCCCTAGCCCATATTAGCTTGACCCTCTTCCGGGAATTGAACTTAGATTGTGTTGGGAATAAGCTTTGTTGAGTGACATTGGTGTTGGGTTAGAAAGAGGTGACATGGTTAAAGGGTAGAAAACAACTTGTTAAAGTATAGTGTAATAGGATTCTTGGCTTGGATTGCACATTGTTGAAAAGATGAAAAAAAAAAGAAGAGAAAAAGAAGTAAGGAGCTCGACCAAAAGTCTCAGGTTCGACCCCCCTAATGGGTCGATCTCGGCCCCCAGTGAAGAAAAGTGAGTCTCAGGTTCGACCCCCTAGGGGTCGACCTCGACCCTCTCTAGGCTCGAGCTAGGAAAAAAGAAAGGAACAAAAAAAAGAGAAAGGAAAAAGAAAATGTTATAAGTGCAAAGTCAAGAATTCCTAGAGTTTTTAAGTTGTATTTTGGGAGTTTGGGTTAGAAATTGGAGGGTATGAGTTTGATTGGTGAAGTGGTTGGTTATGAGTTGAAAGAGAAGGAAGTGAGTTGTTTTGGTTTGAAGTGTTGTATTTAGGAGTTTGATTCCCGGATTTAGCACCACATAGCCAAATAACTCCCTACCCTATTGTTATTACCGAGCCCCATTACAACCCGGCCGAATGGAGTCTTCTATGAAGATTTCATTGAGCCTAAGTTCTTATGAAGATTGATGTGCCTTGACTTCTCTAGGTAGAGAGATTGGTGATATAAGTCTCAATGATAAAGTAGATGTTGCATAAAGATTGAGGTGAGAGTTGATTTGATAGCCTAAACACATGAGAGTAGAGAGAAACACATTTATATCCCTTGTGAGGTTGGATTGTGATTGCCTTGCTTGAGATTTATACATATGTGATGACGTTAAAGTTACTTGTCTTCTTTTTCACTTATGTTTAAAATGTTTTGACAAGGGCTATGCTTGAAGGTTGTGTTATTGGTCTTGATTTGCATGATTATTGCTTGAGGACAAGCAAGTCTAAGTATGGGGTGTTGTTGGAACGATATTAAGGACGCCAGTCATTAATATCTAAACCAATAATGATCGTTCCTTGTTTTGATAATGACAAACTCAAATGTATTTAACAAGTTGTCCAAGTGTTGATTTCAGGTAAGGTCCAGTGGACGCATATGAACGAAAAGGACAACAAGTGAACGGCAGTCCCTAAGCTGTAGGGACGCACGTCATCAGAACTTCCAAAGCTAAACGTAATTGGCCAAGTCCCTGCGCAGATAGGACGGCGTCCTCATCAAGAAGGGACGCGCGCCAAAATACGGACGAAGTTCAAATTCAAACCAAGGCCGACCCAACATGATTACATCACGTCTGGCCATAGTCCTCAGAAGGAAGCTTCCCTTGTCTGGGCACGTGTAGACAACTTCAAAGATGTCGCTTTCCCAGCGATGGTCCCCTACCCACGCGGAGGCTTCCCAAGCGTCAACAGAGTTGACTTCCTCAAGAGGCTCATCGCACCGTTGATCAAAGATCAAGAATCCTGCCAAGCCTCAGAGGACGCTAGAGGACAAGAACCACTTTCGCTATAAATACCCCCCCAAGGGTATGCATAGCGGGGTGTGGACTTGGTGGACTTTGAAGACTTTCTCTCAAGCTCTCCCGAAGCATTCAAGAACAAGAACGAAGATCAAGAAGATCAAGTGAGCTTGAAGCAAGAGAAAGAAAGTCCAACCACATCAAATCCAAAACAAACCACAAATCAGTTAGAGTTGTAGTTTGTCTCTCACAACGAACCGTGAGAGACGTGAGTGATAGCTTCCTTATAGCTAAGAGTGTTAGGTTACTTGTTAGGTTGAAAGGAGTGTTACTAGTGAGACTAAGGACGGACGCTTAGCTCAGAGAAGTGTAACGACTCGCCTAAGGTGTAAGGACTCACTCTTAATAAGATAAGGAACGGCTATTGAAAATCCTCCAACGGAGGTAGAGGTTTACCCATAAGACTAGTTGGTCTTAGTGGGGTTCCTCTATAAATATCTGTGTTCACTTATCTTATCTTGTATTCTGTTAAGTCTACTTTCCGCTGCACTAAAGGACGCCCTTAACCCAGTTAAGGACGCCCTCATTAACTGACTTACGATCCAACAATTGGTATCAGAGCAGGCGCTCTAGATTTTGTTGAGTTGCAGGTACAAGATGGACATGGAACCTATTGGAATCTCTTTTGTAAAGCCTCCCCGCCTGACGGACGACAACTTTAACCGCTGGAAGATCCGCTTCGAGAACTTTTGCAGAAGTTAGAATTATCAATGCTGGAGAGTGATCATGAAAGGTGACCTTACCATCCCTGATGACAAGAAAGACAAAGAGGACGAGTGGGGTCCTGATGAATTCAAGCTTTTGGAAACAAACGCTAAGGCAATATGCTTCCTCCAAGCGTCCCTTTGCGAGAGGGACGCCACCCGAGTTAGCAATTTGGCAACGGCCAAACTACAATGGGAAGCACTTGAGAAGTACCATGTGGGTACGGCGGAGATGAAGGAAGACGTTAAACTTGAAATCAAACGAGAGTTCTATGCCTTCAGAATGCTGCCTCATGAAACTGTCAAGGACTACTCATACCGCTTTGAAGCTCTTGTGACCAAGATGCGAAATTTGGGCATCCCAGAAGCTGAAATCTCAATGAGGAACAGAGTTGGAGTAGTCATTGATGGACTTACAGGGAAATGGAATTTTGATAGGACTACGTTCAAGGAAAATACAGCCAACAAGACCCTGGATATGGAAGAGATCTATGGGAAGCTGAGAGGCTATGAAGCAAGAAGGGAAGCCGATATGGCTGAATTGGCTAGGAACCATCAGACAGATCTCGCCTTGATGACGTCAACTCCAGAGTACGCTGAGTATCTGCGCCACCAAAGAGATATTGCCTTAATGGTGGAAGCAAATAAAAATGAGAATCGTGAAAGAATGCGTGCTCAAGCCTTGAGAGAGAAGGAAAGCAAGACCAAGGAAAAGCTAGAAGAAGAGGAAGAGATTGCCCTTCTACACAAAGTTGCTCGCTTATGGGGTAAAAAGACCAGAGACTCCAAGAAAAACAAGATGCCTTACAAAAAGGAGAGTCCCAAGTATACAGAGGCAGAGATGAAGGAACTTACTTGCTACAAGTGTAACAAGAAAGGACACTTTGCCAAAAAGTGTACTACGGGACTAAGCTCAAAAGAAATGAAGATGAAAGCCCTCTTGGGGGCGTGTGAAGCCGCATGGGATAATGTGAGTTCTGATGATGAAGAACCTGAAGGACCAGTGGCGTACATAGCCGTAGAGGACGCCTCAGATGATGAACAAGTGGCGTACATGGCTGTGGAGGACGCCCCAGTCGTTGAAGAGGACGCTCCTGAAAAGGAACAAGAGGTAACTCATGAATCCATGATGAATTCCTTGGAGAAGTGTTCCAAATCCAAACTTATTAAGCTCATCAATAGAATCATGGAAGAAAGCGTAGTCATGCAACGTAGAATGGATGAACTTGAACTTGAAAGTGAAAATGTGTTAGTTGAATGTGAGAACTGTGCTACAGTATCATTACAACTAGAGTCCTCATGTGTCGAAGTCAAATCCCTGAAAACTGAAGTGATGTGTCTTAAGCTAGAGAATGCTAAGCTTAGGGAAGAGGTGAAAGTGTTAGGAAAGAGCCCAGCAACTGAGGAAGTTCAACCAATGGTGTTTGTCCCAGCCAAAAGAGGATTAGGATACGAGTCTGACACTAGGAACTCTCTCCCTAGCGACTTTGAGGCAAGCAAAACCTCAGAACTTGAATTAGAAAGGGAAAAGACCAAGAATCTCCTTGAAAGAATTAGAGTCCTAGAAAGTGGAGAGAAAGGTCAAGAGGACTACTACACTAACTCCACCAGTCATAGGATTTATAAGAAAATTGCTAAAGGGAAGGGTTCGAAAGTCTGTAACCCTCAAAAGATGAAAGAGAACAAAATCCAACGTCCCAACAAGAAGTACTACCTTGGTACTTACTATAGGACGTGTTGGTACTGTGGAAAAGGAGATCACTTTAAATATGAATGCTTAAAACTGAAGAACGACATTGAAAGTGGCAAAGCTGCTAGGACTAACATTGAAAATAATAAGTCCGTCCCTAAGGCTAACTCTAGACGTCCTAGACGTTCTAAGAGCTCTTTCCAAAAGCATGCTATTTCAAATGACGTGAATATAAGTGACTATATGCCAGAACCAGAGTTCTATTTCTGTAACGAACCAGGTAAGGAACACCTTGCCTGGGTCGCCACTAACTTTGTTTTGGCAGGTGGAAGTGAGGGGCCACCCATGGATCATTGATAGTGGCGTCTCAAATCATATGACAGGAAGCCAGATCCATCTCACTTCTATCCAAAGTAGCGCCACGGGAGGAACTGTCTCGTTTGGCAACAAGGGCAAAGGAAAGATCAAAGGAACGGGAACTGCTATTCTCAATCCGTCTATCAAAGCGACAAACGTTAGCCTTGTTGAAGGACTTGGCTTCAACCTCCTAAGCGTCTCTCAAATGTGTGATCACGGTGAAAACCTAGTCACATTTGACTCAAAGGAGTGCCTCGTCATCAACAAGAAATCAAACAAAGTCGTCCTCAAAGGAGTCCGAAAGAACAATGTCTACATCTTCAATCAGGAGTTCAAGCCAAAATCTGAGTTGTGCTTATCTGTGTCAAAGGAGGACGCTGACCTCTGGCATCGCCGACTTGGCCATGCTGGACCAAGCACAATCCTCAAGCTACATCAAAGAAATCTTGTGAAAGGTCTTCCCCAAATTGATCCTGAGAAAATTGAACAGTGTGAAGCCTGTATCAAAGGGAAGCAAACAAGAACGTCCTTTAAGTCAAAGAACGATGTCAGCACAAAGAGACCTCTGGAACTTCTCCATATGGATCTTTGTGGACCAATGAAGACGTTGAGCTATGGTGGGAAGAGGTACATTTACGTCCTTGTAGATGATTATTCTCGATTCACCTGGGTTCTTTTCTTAGCTTCAAAAACAGATTGCTTCAACGCATTCAAAGTCTTCATCAAACAAGTGGAAGTTGCGCTTGAGACGCCTCTCAAATCCATAAGATCAGATCATGGGACGGAGTTTCAAAACTCAGAGTTCGTGGCCTACTGTGATCAACATGGAGTCTCTCACAACTTCTCAGCTCCAAGGACTCCTCAACAAAATGGAGTGGTAGAAAGAAAGAACAGGACGCTGGAGGATATGGCAAGGACTATGCTTTTAGCTAATAGCGTCCCCAAGTACTTCTGGGCGGAAGCTATTGCTACAGCGTGCTATATTGTCAATCGAGCCATGATCCGTCCTTTGCTGAAGAAGACGTCCTATGAGTTGTTGAACGGAAGAAAGCCTCGCATCGACTATCTCAAAGTCTTTGGATGCAAATGCTTTGTTCACAACAATGATAAAGAAAGACTTGGAAAGTTTGATGCAAGAATTGACGAAGCCATATTCCTTGGGTACTCCCTCACCAGTAAAGCGTATAGAGTTTTCAGTAAACGAACTCTAAGGCTTGAGGAGAGCATCCATGTTGTGTTCAAGGAAAGTGCCTCTCACAAAGAAAAATCAAGTGGGAAGGATCGTTCACATTCTCATCAGCAGGACGACTCCGACGAAGAAGTTGATTTTGGGTCCTCTGGAAAATACTATGTTCCTAAGGACGCTACTCCAAACCCTGAAGAAGTCTCAGTGGACGTTCCCAGTGTTGCTCAGGAAATTCACTCTCGGAGTGAATCACCGGGTCAACATGATTGTGCTGAATCAAGCTTACAAGGTGAACAGCGTCAAGAAGTGGACGCTCAACTTGAGGGGGAACACTCTGAGCCTTTCAATGAAGACGACGGGTTTGACTTAGATGAATCTGATTGGACGGACCCTAGATGTACTCCTGCAAGGGACGATACTCATAAGGGATCCATTCTTTCAAGACTTCATTCAACAGATCAAATCATCTCAGATATGTCAAAAGGAGTTCAAACAAGATCAGTTGTGAATCAGTCCCATAATGCCAACATAGCATTCTGTGCCTTCAACGCCTTTGTGTCCTTAATTGAACCTAAAAACATAAAGGAGGCACTTCAGGACGCTGATTGGATTCAAGCCATGCAAGAAGAACTTAATCAGTTTGAAAGAAATAAGGTTTGGACCCTCGTCCCTCGTCCAAGAAACAAAAACATAATAGGGACGAGGTGGGTCTTCAGGAACAAGCTTGATGAGAGTGGTCGCGTGTCAAGAAATAAAGCAAGGCTTGTGGCTCAAGGCTATAGACAAGAGGAAGGAATCGACTATGATGAGACCTTCGCTCCTGTTGCCAGAATTGAAGCCATTCGCCTCCTTATCGCCTATGCCGCTCACAAAGGGTTCAAGCTTTTTCAAATGGATGTCAAAACAACCTTCCTCAACGGCAAGCTTAAAGAAGAAGTGTACGTCGCTCAATCTCCAGGATTTGAGGACGCTGATCACCCTGATCATGTGTACTTCTTGGACAAGGCACTCTATGGACTCAAGCAAGCCCCTCGTGCATGGTACGATAGGTTTGCGTCCTTCCTCTTGTCCAACGGGTACACACGAGGTAACATTGATAAAACACTTTTCTTAAAGAAAGTCCTTAAAGATGTCTTGATTGTCCAAGTCTATGTCGATGACATAGTCTTTGGAAGCACTAACATGAAACTTGTAGAGGAATTCAAGAACTTGATGAGTAGTGAGTTTGAGATGTCCCTCATAGGAGAACTCAACTTCTTCTTGGGACTCCAAATCACCCAGCTCAAAGATGGGACGCGCATTCATCAACAAAAATACATCCGTGAAATGCTCGAGAAATATGGGATGAACTCATCGAAACCCATTGATACTCCCATCTCCCCCAACACTCGCCTTTATGCTGATGAAGAAGGCAAGAGTGTAGATCAAAAGCTCTACACAGGAATGATAGGGTCCTTGCTATACCTAACGGCAAGTCGTCCCGACATCATGTTCGCTGTGTGCTTATGTGCTCGCTTCCAAGCAAATCCAAAGGAGTCCCACATGCAAGAAGTGAAGAGAATCTTCAGATACCTCAAGGGACGGGATGACCTATGCCTATGGTATCCCCAAAGGTCGTCCCTAAACCTGGTAGCGTACTCTGACGCAGATTACGCTGGCCATGTGGTGGATAGGAAGAGCACCTCAGGAATGGCTCAATTCCTGGGCTCGTGCCTTATATCTTGGGGATCCAAAAAGCAAAACTCCGTGGCACTCTCAACCGCGGAAGCTGAGTACGTTGCTGCTGCTTCGTGCTGCTCACAAGTCCTATGGATCAAGTACCAACTTGAAGATTATGGTACGTTCCTCAACACAGTCCCTATCTTGTGTGATAACACTAGTGCTATAAGTATTGCCAAAAATCCTGTTCATCATTCTAGGACGAAGCATATTCATATAAGACATCACTTTCTTCGTGATAATGTTGAACTTGGATTAATTAGAGTGGATCATGTTAGGACTGAGGACCAAGTGGCCGATATTTTCACAAAAGCACTTGATAGACGTCCCTTCGAGCACCTCCGGTTGCTTTTGGGGATGATAACTTTTAAATGATCAAGTCCCGTTCTATTATTCCCTCCATGATTGGCTATGTCTTGTTGTGAACTTGTTTTAAAGTGTGTCATGCATTAAAATCATCTTTAAAGGACGCTAGTCTAAGATATGTGTTTCGCTTGTGTTTTTGAACGGTATTCAATTCGCTTTTCATCTCAAGAGTATCCCTGATCAAACTACCCTCATTACAAGCCGAAATGATGGGAACTCTAAGCTTACCCAGGCCGAGAATCTTGCAAACGCGTCCTATGAGCGTTCTTTGTTTTATCTTTACGGGACGTACTTGCTTGATTTTCAAAAATGGTTCTAAATGAACAAAGGGACGCCTCCTTCAACCGTCCCTACAGAGTCCTTGGCAAGGACTCCAGCTGTGAACGCGCCTCCTACAGAACAGGCGTCCACTGTTGAGGACACTGAGATGATTGAGTTCCAAGAACAACGGAACGAAGCCTCAGATGAAGAGGACGCCCCTCCCCAGGATGAGGAACCTGAGGACGAGGAGGGCGATGGAGATGAAGAAGACGCTGGTGATGAAGTGATAGTGAGCAATGGCTCCAAGCAGAAACGCTTCAAGAAAATCCTATGGCCGCTCCTCTTCACCGCCCAGTTTCTGGAAGAGAACCAGCGCCAAGAGTTCTTGGAACTACTTGAGTTCCAGGGATGGACGTATTTAGGCGCCGAGGCCGCCGACGTTGACCCTAATGAGGTTCTCCGTTTCTACTCCAAGTTTGAAATCACAGAAGTAAACGGGAAGCCTCAGGGGACGTTTGAAATAGATGGGGACGAGTACTCAGTTGCTGAGGGCACCGTCCGCAAAATGCTAGGCCTGCGTCCTTCTCCACCAGATGCTCTGCATGATCTGCCTTGCAAGAATTTCGCCCGCTTCTCCCAGGAAGAAATCCTCAGCAGAGTATTCAATGGGAGACAGCCAGCTGCTAAGGACAGAGTCGCTCATTGCCTCACCAAGACGGGCGTCCTTGCGCATCACTTCATTGTGCGCATGGTCGTCCCCCGCCAAGAGAAAAAGTCCATTGTTCAGATTACTGATAGTATCCTCTTGGACGCCTTCTTGGAACGCAAGCCGATAAACTTGCCACGGGTAATCTTGGAACACATGGGCAAGTGCACAGGAGGCAGGCAGTCTCTTACCTTCCCCGGCCTGGTCAAGCAAATTCTGGAGCAGCAAGGACTCTATGCTCCTAAACAAGAATGTTCCTTTGGCATTCATTGGGACGTCAGGCAAGTCACACTCCCTCCAGTTGGAAAACTCAGGTGTGATGAGCCCCTTCCGTCCGTCAAGCGCCAAATGGAAAAGGAACGGAAAGAGGCTGAGCGGAAAGCTAAAGCTGAGAGGAAAGCTCAAGCTGCTGCTGCTGCAACTGAGGAAGGAGGTCCTGAAGCTGAAAATCTTCAAGTAGTTGGGACGCCAGCTGAGGACGCTGTAGAAGAAGAGGACGAGCTCGATGGTATGAGCGTCCCTGATGAGGCCGAGAAGCACTCTACGAAGTATCTAATGGGCATGATGATCGAGAACCAGTGCATGATGATAGATCTGATTCAACAGGTTCACGACACTCTTCACACCCACACAGAACTTCTTGAGCGTAACAACGAGCTCCTTGCACAGAACAACCACCTTCAGGAGCAACACCTCAAGGCCCTCGGCAAGCGTCCCCGCAAATGATCACCTCCCCCCTCTCTAACCCTGAAACAGTTTATCTTTTCTTTTGTTTTTGTTAAGACAATGGGACGATGTCCTCGTTTTGGAACTCTTGTTGACTGTCTGTATTGATCGCACTCTATTTCTCTTGAATGGCGTTCATTACATTTGTGCTTCATTTTGTCTAAGCGTTCTTTACTTTAGTTATGACTTTGTGCTTGCATGCTTTTCGACTTGTTCTCCTTTTCGATGATGCCAAAAGGGGGAAGTATAGTTTTGCAGAGATGCGATTGTCTTTGAGTTGTCATAGAAAGCATGTGTTTAGGGGGAATTTCGGCCAAGTCCAAAGGACGCTTGTTAAGAATAAGAAAGAACGCACTTAAAAGAATGTGTTGCATGCCAACCTAAGCTGAAAAGAAAATCAAGTGTAGTTTCTCATGCTAAAAGCTTTACCTCTGTGCGTATTGTTTGAAAAGAGTTTGTCATCATCAAAAAGGGGGAAATTGTTGGAACGATATAAAGGACGCCAGTCATTAATATCTAAACCAATAATGATCGTTCCTTGTTTTGATAATGACAAACTCAAATGTATTTAACAAGTTGTCCAAGTGTTGATTTCAGGTAAGGTCCAGTGGACGCATAGGTAAGGTCCAGTGGACGCATATGAACGAAAAGGACAACAAGTGAACGGCAGTTCCTAAGCTGTAGGGACGCACGTCATCAGAACTTCTAAAGCTAAACGTAATTGGCCAAGTCCCTGCGCAGATAGGACGGCGTCCTCATCAAGAAGGGACGCGCGCCAAAATACGGACGAAGTTCAAATTCAAACCAAGGCCGACCCAACATGATTACATCACGTCTGGCCATAGTCCTCAGAAGGAAGCTTCCCTTGTCTGGGCACGTGTAGACAACTTCAAAGATGTCGCTTTCCCAGCGATGGTCCCCTACCCACGCGGAGGCTTCCCAAGCGTCAACAGAGTTGACTTCCTCAAGAGGCTCATCGCACCGTTGATCAAAGATCAAGAATCCTGCCAAGCCTCAGAGGACGCTAGAGGACAAAAACCACTTTCGCTATAAATACCCCCCCAAGGGTATGCATAGCGGGGTGTGGACTTGGTGGACTTTGAAGACTTTCTCTCAAGCTCTCCCGAAGCATTCAAGAACAAGAACGAAGATCAAGAAGATCAAGTGAGCTTGAAGCAAGAGAAAGAAAGTCCAACCACATCAAATCCAAAACAAACCACAAATCAGTTAGAGTTGTAGTTTGTCTCTCACAACGAACCGTGAGAGACGTGAGTGATAGCTTCCTTATAGCTAAGAGTGTTAGGTTACTTGTTAGGTTGAAAGGAGTGTTACTAGTGAGACTAAGGACGGACGCTTAGCTCAGAGAAGTGTAACGACTCGCCTAAGGTGTAAGGACTCACTCTTAATAAGATAAGGAACGACTATTGAAAATCCTCCAACGGAGGTAGAGGTTTACCCATAAGACTAGTTGGTCTTAGTGGGGTTCCTCTATAAATTTCTGTGTTCACTTATCTTATCTTGTATTCTGTTAAGTCTACTTTCCGCTGCACTAAAGGACGCCCTTAACCCAGTTAAGGACGCCCTCATTAACTGACTTACGATCCAACAGGTGTTTTGATGTCCGCGTTTTAGGTAGATTTTTAGGGTCTAGATAGGTTAGTATAAGTTGTTTTTCGTAGATGAGTCTTGTGTTTTTGAGTCTTTTTGCATAAGTTTTCGTATTTCCTTGAGATTCGGAAACTACGCATATTTGTGTCGTTTTATAGGTGTTTTGGAGCTTGAAGACGAGTTTGGAGCAAGGCTAAGAGAAGATGGACAATCTAGGAGGAAGATTCAAGTGGACAAGCCAAGAAGAAGAGCTAAAAAGGAGCAAAATCAAGAAGAGAAGTGAAGAAATCGACCCCAAGATCGAGCCCAAGAAGGTCGTGCTCGAGCCATTTGACCAAACTTGGAGTGCAAGGAAAACACGTCTCGGGTTCGACCCTGAAGGGGTCGATATCGACCCTATGGGGGAGGTCGAACACGCGTGACCGAATTCCCTTCTATCCGGATTACATGTTGAAGTTTCCTAGTTTGTATTTTAGGAAGGTGTTTTGTTTGTGTTTCCTAGTTAGATTAGGACTCCTTTTCTTCTATAAAAGGAGGTTGAACCTTTAGTTTTATTCATGCTTTGGGGGGATAATTCATCCCTTGGTGGGTGATACATTCAATAATCAAGACTTTGAGAGTTTGGAAGAAGACTTGGAGAGCAAGTTTGAGGTTTGTAAGATTGACTTTTGGTTTTTATTTGAATTTTAGTTTGGTTTGATCATGTCTTCTTCTTCTTCTTCCTCTTCTCTCTTTGCTATGTGTGAGTAGTCCTCCTAAGTTCTAGGGTTGGGCAAAAACCCAACACAATCATGCATGTTTAAAACTTGAATTCATGACTTGAATGCTTGATGATCATATCTAACCTATCTTGTGCTTAATCCTTGGTGAAAATTGAGGCATGTCTTGTAATTAACCCTAGCGAAAGTGAAAAGTTAGTTGCTTGATTACATCTAATAGGATTATTTGCGAAAGTTGATATTCCTAGGTTGAAGGATAGGTAGAAAGTTGTTTAATTTGCGAAAGTTGATTGAATGGCTTGAATTGTTTGCGAAAGTTAACTTTTCTATGATCTAGATTGCATGATAGTTGTGAATTCTTGTTGAAAGCATGTATGGTTGTTGTTGTGGTAGCCCTAGCCCTAGGATTTGCCTTTTACATTGATTGAAATTCGTATCTTGTGCCTTAATCCCGACTCCCTTCGTCGTGTTCGAGCCGTTGATTGTGTTCCTCGTGTGTTCGTGTGTTTCTTGTCTCGAGATTGACCCTCTTTGGGTCGAGCCTGAGTTGTTCTGCCCTTGTTTTCTCTGCTTTTCATAGTTTATTAACTAAACTTAGCACTACTCTCGCTCCCGTGGATGATCTTGACTTCGCTATACTCAGCGGGGTCTTGAATATAAATTTATTTGTTCGAGAAACCCTTCAACACACGGGCCTGGAATGGGGAAAAACGAGGCCCAACAATACCCCTGAGAAGGGTATTCGGCTGGCGGCAAATTCGAAAAATTTTGTAACGCGGCCGAAAGCCTTCTCACCACTAGACGGTGGACACGTGGCTACGGGATGGTTTTCTGCGGAAACTGCCTTGGAAACAGACGCAATCATCATCATTCCACCCTCTGTCCAAAATCTTTCCAAAGTCCTCTCATCTCCTCTCCTCAAGCGATTTCTTTCTCCGAAACCCTTTCATCTTCCCTGATGGCTAGTCGCAACGGCTTTGTTCCGTCCAACTCTCTCACCGCTAAAGATCAGTATGTTTGCTCGATGACACAAGAAGAGGTGGACGCGTTGGTGGCGGCAAGCGGCTTTCCTCCGGGAACCCATGCGTTAAAACCGGACACCGAACTCCTGGACTGGATAAAGCAGGACTGGGTCTGCTTCCTCGAATTCCCGTTCACCATCGGCTTAAAGTTTCCTTTCCCACGTCTGGTGCAAATCTTTCTGGGCGATTTGATGATTTCTCCCTCGCAAATCATGCCCTCTGCCTGGAAGATCTTGGCCACCATCCACGAGATGTGCTCTGCCCTAGACATCTCGTTCAACATGAAGGACCTTGCCCACGCCTACGAGATTCGCACCCAGAGGCCGGGGCGCGTCACACTCCAAGCACACAACGCCAAGAATCCCTTGGTGTGGAAGCCCAAAGTCGACGCCCCTGGCTGGGCAGCGAGGTTTTTCTTCGTCAACCGCAAAACCACGGGTGCTATGGGCGAACAACTCAAACCCATCCTCTTTGATCGCTGGAACGTCAATTGTAAGTTGCCTTTCACTCATCTTTTTCCGTTCTCTTAGGGTTTCACTCTCTTGACCGCCAAATCTTTCTTTGAACAGTCCCTACATACAGGAACTTTGCCCCCACTATCTCTGAAGCTTGTGCCGCCCTTATGAACATCCCTTTAGAAGACCGCGTCCTCAACAACTTTCCCGACAAGAATACCCTGGCCGCCCGTCTGGCCGAGTCGGAAACGGAGTCGGAGGACGAAGTCCAAGTCATATCGACCCCTATCCCGGCTCCTGCCCCTCCAGCGTCTGGTAGGCGACTTCGAGCCCTATAATCCCTGTATCTCCTTGTTCTCATACCGTTCTATACACCTTTCGATAGTAACCCTTTTACCGACTTGATCGCAGTCTCGGGTCTCCGGATGCCCAGCGCCAACCGCCTTCCATCGGCGGAGGAGGCGGTTCGCAGGCGCACACGGGCCTCCGCTCAGAAACTGCCAATGCCACCTTCCCCCAACGTCGAGACGCCGCTTAAGCATGCAGCGGAGGTCCCACTGTCCGTCCTAGAGGCGGGGGAAGAGGCCCAGAAGGAGGCATGGGCAATGTTTAGGGGCGTGGTCACCACGGGGGTCAGGAAGCGGTTCTTGACAGGTAGCTTGGACGATGCGGTAAACGAAGGGGCTCTGTCGGCTCTCAAGGTATGTTCTTGTCTT
Source organism: Polygonum maritimum (assembly GCA_963924305.1). Lineage (NCBI taxonomy): Eukaryota > Viridiplantae > Streptophyta > Magnoliopsida > Caryophyllales > Polygonaceae > Polygonum > Polygonum maritimum. The sequence goes on along the minus strand of OZ002731.1, from coordinate 7,559,568 downwards.
TCGTGGTTCACTCTGGTTTCTTTGATCCAAGACTATTTCTTACGTTCCGTTCTCGTCCGTTCCCAGGTGGCTCAGGGGATGGTGGCCGTGCTCGAAAAGATTAAAGAGGAACGGGAGTTTGTGTCTAGAAGGGAGGGTCAACTCAGCGCCGCAGTAGACGAAGCCAATGCGATCGCGGAGAAGACGGAGAGAATGTCGGTGAAGCAAGGCCGCCGGCTTGCAGAGGCGAAGGCGCATGTGGCGAGGCTGGAGGAGGAGAAGATTGTGTTCCGGGAGGAAGCATGGAGCATCGCGGCGTACTACGCTCTAAAGGCTCGTGTGGAGGTGTTGGAGAGGCTGCCGGCAGAATCCAGGGGCGTCTGGAGCTTGGAGGTGGAGGCCGATAGGCTGGCGACCAACTTTCCGGCCGGCCAGCCGATTCCAGGCGAGAGGTTCTTGAACGAAGGTCCCCAGGGGTCAGATGCTGAAGATGACATTTCTTCCGCCACTACTCACAGCGCTCCTGCCACCGCTACCGCTGCCGCTACTCCTTCGACGGCTCCGGTGACTGTAGCCTCCGTCCCTGCCTTTGGCGATTCTTCCCATTCTGCCAAGGACCCGGCGGACCAAGAAGAGCCTGGTGAGCCTTCTGCCTGACTTTCTATTGATGAACTTCTAATGATGACTTTCTACCGACCTGCGTGGCGTCTGTTAGATAACTTTGCTTTGGCCGGTGGTGGCCTCAAGACTTTAGAGGAAAAGAAACCTAGATTTATGATAACAGAATTCCAATTGCATAATTCAATTTACACATGGATAAAAAATTGCTTTCATTGGTAAGTGAAATGTGGCAAGGGTAATCTGTTACGTTTGTATTCTCAATTTCAAGTTTTGAAGTACGTACAATTTTTAGTATTCTCAATGTCAGGTCTTAGGGTTCAACGTGTTTAGGGTTCTTGGACAACTAATGCTGTTTGAGTGAATCCTAGGGTTAAATATGCTAAAGGTGCGATGAAATTCAGTGCAATGTCTGTTAAATCATCTTCAATTCCAGATTTTAATGTACTTGGACAAGTAATGTTGTTTCGAGTATTGTGATCTCCAGAAGCTTGAATCCGTGGCGTCTAAAGGATGATCCAAGGCAGCCGTGCTCTCTTGCTCTGAAGATAATATTATAATTCCCTCCGTTCCAACCAAACAGATTAAGTGATAGTGTGAAGATAATATTAAACTACTACTGTTAGTTTCGAATATGAGTAAGCAAGTGTGAATTATAGATGAAGTGATTGCGTGAACTATAGATGCAGAGTTGAAAGGACTTGTTAAATCTGCCGGTACAACGACTTTGTTCTTGGCCTTCTTGTACTATTTTTGTCGGGGTTTCATCAAAGAGTTCCTCGAGTCCGTCTCCGCTGATTTCGGAATCGGAGGAGCTGGACGACATTTTGCCTATCAATAGTAGTAACAGAAAAAGCACTGAACAATCTTAGTGTGAAGTAACGACATTATCAGTACATTCCGGTTATATGTGCTGCAACACCCAATTCACTACAGAGTACAAGTCAGTTGGATTTTAAAAGTGACAACCAGTTCATTTCAGGATGAATTGGCCACAACAGAGCACAAACAGCCAGGAAAGCAAGGCATTTGATATATGCAACCAGCGAGGGCCCAAAGCAGGTGTATCACTTTAAACACAGTACAAACTGTTGCAGAAACCAACCTATCTAGACATGAATGCTTTCCCAAACATAGAATCAACCAATTTTAGACATGGTATTCATACATATCGCGTTGGAAAATGCAAGCTTACAGCAAGTTTCACCATATAGAATATCGCTGTCAACCATGTGCAGATTTAGAGTTGCTACATCATCAATTGAACTGATACATGAGTCCAGTAAACTAATCAGGTAAATTTACCAGAAAATGCAAACAACAAATCGTGGAACCCATGATCATTCAGTACAGATTTAAACCCGGAAAACATTGATGCAGATGTATGAATAAGCCTAGAATATGCAACAGATTCCGGCCATACACGACATAGACATGTAGACAACAAACACATCAGACTAAGCGAGGCATGTGGTGATGAGATTAGGTATTAAGAAAATAAAGCCTTTATCAAATCTCTACAAAATGCGTCTCAGGCGGCTTATACGAATACGAGCTCGTACAACTAACAGGAACCCATAGAAGCGGAAAAAACTTACGATTGATTGCCTGAGCACTTCAATGGTTCGATGGTTCAATTAAGGGTTATATGGTTCAATTAAGGGTTATACAGTGTGTTGCACTGTATTACAGTATCCTGCCGCCAACTTACAATAAACAATATACTACCGAGAGGTGGAGTGATAAATACAAGAGTGCCACTTGGAGATGGAGTGTTAAACAAAAGGGTGTGAGTTGCACGCTCTGCTGCAGTACATATTTTTTTGCCATATCCCCGCCGATTTATTTAGGTCTTCGTGCCTTTCTATCTTGGAAGACGGAACTGCGGCACTGCGCAGGAAACTCCAGGACTTTCGAACCAACAGGCTCTGAAACCCAATTCAGTGGGGCCCACAGGAATGATATCCCACGATTGCAGTTAGATTAGTAGTTTATAGTATGTACTACTCTATAAAATACTTCTTGTAGCTGGAATACAGAAAAGGTAGTAGCTGACCTAAGTGCTCCATTAATAAGTCATCAAAACATAATATTCAAAGAAGCAGCAGAAGACAGTTTTTGAGCGCATAAAGTGGTTCTTAATTCCACACACGATGTGGATGCATACGGAAGCTAAGAACATCTTCCTCGATCTCACCTGAGGTCTCGAGCTTGATGGTGTAGATCCATCGGTCACCGGCATCGATTAAAAACGGGGCGATGGACGATAAAAAACTGGGCAATGTCTTGGCAACGATCACGCCTTTCCTTCGGTTATCCAACATAGCGGGCAAGTTGGTCCAGAGCTCACTCTCATCCACGTCAACTATATCACCGATATTATATTCGCGGCCTGACTGCTTTGGATCTGCGTCGCGAACAAAGTGCGGGTGAACAATCTGCCACTCAACTTGTTTCCTGAAGTAATACCCGTCGTCTCTTCGTCAGGCGCCGTATTCCCGTTCTTCGTCGACGCCCACGCCCAACAGCTGGACTATGTACAGCGCATCATTCCAGTAACCTACTATCTTCCCAAGCAAGGTAGTATCTAGCCACTTTCCAAAGCCCTTGACCTCCACATCTTTCCCAATTGCAAACATAGTTATCTTCCTATATGTATAAGCCAGAAAATGTGCTGTTAATTGAACCAGAGTTCAAACCAGAAAGCAACTGAAAAATGGAACTAAAGATGTGCTAGAAGAACAGAATGAAAGACAGCATCAAAGTATGGACATGTAAGACACAATATACAGATAGATGCAGCTTTTCAATTGCATATAAGGTTTGCTCCCTTAAATTTTGACAATCGAGGACCTTGATATCCTGACAGGAAGCGTAACTGTCTACTTCTTCATAACCAATTGCCCTCATTTCATTAGTGAGTTCAATATCAGATTACGCATCCCTTCAGAGAAGAACTCTGATAAACCCTAATATTCTCATGCTAATGTACGAAATACTAATCTATGTTGACTCATTATTAATACATCTGTATTCTCACGCCCTCACAGCATCTTTACTTCTAGTCCCATTTTGTTTGATTTTGTTCTGTAAACAGTCCGACTGTGAGCCACGATTTCCCTAAGCCTATGTTTGAGATACCTAATTGAAACCCTAATTTCTCAATTGGAACCCTAATTGAAAGTGTAAACCAACATAGATAGTAAGTAAGAGCGTATTACCTTTCCCTGTAAAGCGATTTCGGGGCAGAGGAAGAAGATGGATTCCAGGTTTGGCTTGGAAAGTCGGAAGAGAGAAGAGAGTACCAGAGAGATGGTTCAGCGGATAAGCGTTGTAGACGGCGGGAACACATAGAAAGGCAGCAGAGATCTCTGTAGGTGAGACGCTGTCGTTTGACGCCCAGCTCCAAGATTGTTCGCCATAGTTCGTCAGGGAGAGAGGAAGGCATGGTCGGGGGTCCGAGGCTTTGTTAGAGAGCCGTGATATGTATGGAATGGTGTGATATTATATGTATAGGAAATGCTACTACTCCGTATTAGTATTAAGTGGGTATGAAATTAATTGTAGAATCTATATTTAGGGACGAAATGATACAAGCTAATGTATCCATAGTATCACCTGTTTTAACCAACAAAAAAGTCATAATCTTCCGCTTTATTAATGGCCACGGAAAAAGGAAGCGCTTCACAACCCCAAAGATATTCACAATTCAACAAGATCATTCTGCCTCATAACCTTGAAGACAGAACTCTGGTAAGTTTTCCCCTCCACATCACATACTCTTTCTCATTGTGCTTGTAGAGAGTTATTGGAAAAGAACTCTGGTAAGTGTAGTGGACTAGTGGGGAGAGGAAGAGAATGATTTCTTCTTATTATAACTATATTGATTATAGTATTTCTTGATTATATTCTCTCTCATTGTGTTTGTAAAGAATGTTTTTTTTATTTTTATTTTATTATACTTTTACTTTTCATTTAAGAGGAGAGATAAAATTGAATTGTCAATATCTTTGGATGGATTGGACAGAAACCTTACAATCTGAATTGTCAATAACACAATCTTGGGTTCTCCGGAGAGGTTGTTTACGGCGAGGGAGGCGACGAAGCCGGTGAGGGAGAGGCCGTACCAGGAGCAGGAATTGTCAATAACTTGCGACGAAAAAAAACGTTTGTCAATAACTACAGGTATCAAAAGTAAAATCCTTTTATTTTTTTATATTTTCTAATACTTTTAATTTTCATTTAAGAGGAGAGATAAATTTGAAGAGCCGCCTAATCCAAATCAGGCTCCATGCTCAACATAAATGGTGGCAAAACACAATCTTATATTTAGATTCTCACACTTCATTCATTTTTTTTTTCACCTTTCCAACACTATTTTAAAGGGAGATTTTTTTTTTACAAGAATACACATTGTTATATATCAGACATGCATGTCAAACAAGACCATGACTTAGCACACTCACAACAATTAAACTTCCCCATTACTTACGAGAATACACTCAAACTTCCCCATTAAGTAAGGCGCCATCTATTTATTTATTGCTCCTCTCTGCTCTTTCCATTCATCACCAACACTGTGAGCTTGCTCGTTCCATTTTTTCACACTAATTGAGGTACCTCTAATGAATGAATAGTAGAAACCACTTTTCCACTCCCTTTTGTAGCACAAGTACACATGAAATTGGGAAGGACAACTAAGGAAGGAGTAATTCCCTAAGAGCATGTACAATGGAGAGGATTGACTCTCCTTTTTACACTCTCTCTCTTCTAAGAGGATCTCCTCTTTGTTGTAGAAATATGAAAGAGGATCCTCTTTGAAAGAGGAATGGGGGAAATCCTCCTTCTGTAGAGGATTGTGAGCATGGGCTCTTGTGCATTCTCTTACCTTTTAGCCAATCATAGCTCACCATGTGTCCAATCAATTTTCTACAACTTTCATTTAGTATATTTCATTCCACCATTAATAAGTTTTTAACAAAAGTAATAACAAAGTGTGACATTTTTTAAAAAAAGTTAATGTTATTGATTATTAAAAAAAATTGTCTATAAGTTGAATCCAATATTACCCTATTTATAAATAACTTTTAGTTTCCTCTCTCCCCCCCCCCCTTAGATAATGGATCATCACAATGATAATTGTGATATTTATCTTTAGTTTTGTTTTTATTTTAAGTTGGATGTGCTTAAAGTTATCTTGATGTTAATAAATTATTATTATTATTATTATTATTAGTAGCTAATATATATTCATTAATAATTTGAGATTATATTAATCAAACTAAATTAAATTGAATATATTTTATTATTTATAATTTAAATAACTTATTTAAAAATATATGATGATATGAAATATATGATAAAATAAAGTATATGTAAAGGTAGAAGAGAGGAGATGATGAGGATACTCCTTGTTGTAGAGAAAATTAGTAAAAGAGGAAAGGGAAGAGGAATGAGATAGTGAAAAATGATGTGGATGAAAGAGAAAGTGATGTGTCAAAAGGAGAAAATGAGAGAGAAATGTGAGAGAGGATTGCACCTCCTCACCATTGCATATGCTCTAATCAAGCTTCATTTTTTTGCCGCGTCATGAGTGATCTTGTTTTGTAGAGAAAAAAAATTAAAATGGGATTGATTAGGTATGCAGACCATTAATGGGATTGATTTGAAGGTTTTGATGGGCTAGTCTCCTAATTTACTTTAATGGAGTTGCATAAAAACTTGAGGAAATTATATATACATAACTTGTTATAGAGGAAACCAGATGAAGGCGGGGACCAATGAAAAATAGAGGCGCACGTCCGGGGAACAAAATCTTGTTGGGCCGACATTCCTTATCCAGATGCATGTATATGTGAAAAACCGGATTTTTGGACCGGACCGGACCGGCCGGACAGAAATGGGTGTTCCACTGTGCCCTGTCCGGTCGCAGTCCGGTCCCGGGTCTGGTCCGGTTACGGTCCGGTCCCAGTCCGGTCCGGATCGGGGCATTCTATAAATAAAATTTGGGGTACAAAATTGTATTAATTTTTATTTTATATAATTTATTTTTAATTGATGAGGGACCATCTAGGCTGCCACCCACTCTTCGATCGGCCACTCACCCGAGCTCTTGCCAAGAAGTTACAAATACAGTGAGGCTGCCACCCCCAGTCGCTACCCATATTTTCACAACTGGGTGAAAGGTGTTTATTAGAATACTCACCCACTCAATATATACTAAAAGTAGTTTTTGGAATCTTAGCAGATCTTCTTGCTCTCAAAAATCAATTTTTGATATCTTAGTAGCTATCTTGCACAACAAAAAAAAATATAAAAGAATTGACTTGATTTTTAGATTTAACAGCACAAAAAAATCTTTTTCCAAGACAAAAACCGTCATTAAGTGACATTGATGGAGGCGGTGTGTGGCGTTGGAGATCGACTAGGAGTGATTGGCCGTTACCCTGCCGGTGGGAAGACATTGGCCGGTGTGCTCAACAAAAACAGCTTTTCCATACAACATTAAAAGACCACCGTTCAAACACTACATTAGTGCAGAACTACAACAATAAATAAAGTAGGGAAGAAAGGAAATATTCCCATTTACATCCATCCGGATAGATGGTCTGGGCATGCTCTCCGAGCATTAATACAATGCGAATAGCGAAAGGGGATACAAAGGTGATTATTATTGATAGGTAAGAGAGAGGGTACACTGAAGCTTCTTGGGGATGACACAGGGAACAAAAACGACAGAATGTTTAAGACATGGGGAACAAAGAAGATATAGTGTTTTACTTTGAGTTAACTATTTAAACCTTTTGTAATTTTGAATAACAATTCAATAATGCAATGCTTTTAAAGGAGGTTTAATCAGGCAGTGATTGTGAGAGAAGACACAAGAATCAGAGGAGGTGTAATCAGTGACTTCGATATTATACTTTATAAAATTTGCTATTCCAAATAAAACATATTTATCACATTAATAATTTGGCTAATTAGTGTACTTTATATTTTCAATTGATTTTTATGAAATTTAACTTGTTAGGGTTTAAAAAAAAGTAAACAAAAATTAAATTAGAACATTGAAGAAGGCTTCGACTGTAGTCCGCCGTGGGCGCCGTCAACTTCACCGACATCCCCGTCGTCGTCACCGAGCCCGGCGAGGAAGATGGAGCTACCGGAGAGGGAGACGTCGCGGAGGAGGTGGCGGAAATGGTGGATTCTGGTCTAGGTTGCTCTCTCGTGTGGCGATTGCAAAGGAAGACGAGTCTCAGCCGGATTGGGACTCCTATGGTGTCTGCGGCGAATATCGTGGTCCAATTGAGCAAGCTGAGTGGTTTCAAGAGGTACAAGCTGATGCAGAGATTATCTCCTTTGCACTCCATCGTCGGCGTGCGAATGTTGGCCGGGACGATTCCATCTACACGAAGGCTCAGCTTCAGAAGGAATTGGAAACCCTAGCCACCTGTGGGATGTTCGACAAGGTGAATCTGGAGGGAAGACGATTCCGGACGGGACGCTCAAGCTCACTCGGCCTCCCTCCGGGCAAGGACGCCCTTGTCTTCCAGCGCAAGTCGCCCCCGGCGCCGTTCGCGACAGGCTCTCCGTCATCTCCAAGGCCCACCCATAGTCAAGGTCCTCGATCGGTGTATCCCTCTCCGGCGGCTCCTTCTTCCTCGCCGGTCTCGGCGACGACGACGGGGTTGACGGTGTACTTGACGGCGGTCACGGCGGACTACACAGTCGAGGGCTTCCTCAATTTTCTGAATTGATTTTTATTTACCTTTTTCTTAACCCTAGCAACTCAAATTTTATAAAAATCAATTGAAAATATAAAGTATACTAAAATTTTGACAAATTATTAATTTGACAAATTATAGAGAATGACAAAGCTTTGGCTCGTGATAAAGAAAACCGCCAATGGGAGCCTTCGAAACTCACTCGTCTAACTGGCTCGTCTTTTAGTGTTCTTTTTTATCTGAATTTAATTGTGGACACGTGTCGCCCATCGTACGGTGTGGAATCTTACACACCGTGTAAGCCTACAATAGGCGCACTATGACTATTAACTCGAGTCTTACTAGGCCTAATGGGCCTAATGAGTCTTATTGGGCCTATACCATAAGGCTTTGAGAAGGCCGGCCAATTCGACTCTTTTCGATGTTTGAATATTGTTTCGGTTTATGTTCTTACTCTTCAATGAACGCTTAAGATGACCGAGGGTTTGATTTCCCTTATGAGTTCGAGAAGACTAATTCGACTATTCTCGATGTTCGAATACTGTTTAGGTTTATGTTCTTACTCTTCAGTAAATGTTTAAGATGACCGAGATGAGTACTTCGCTTATTGGGCATCAAGCTCAATAAGGCCCATTCGAGTTTGAGAAGACTAATTTGACTCTTATCGACGTTTGAATATTGTTTCGGGTTATGTTCTTACTCTTCAATGAACGTTTAAGATGACCGAGAGTTCAATTTCGCGTATTGGGCCTACTGCCCCACTAAGGCCCATTCGAGTTTGAGAAGACTAATTCGGCTCTTCTTGATGTTCGAATATTGTTTCGGTTTATGTTCTTACTCGTCGGTGAACGTTAATTAGTTGAGCCTCGATCCTACAAATAAAGACACATTACTTTAACAGATAAATTCCTTTGTAATAATGATGATGTTGTTTTATTGAGCATTTTGAGTTCTCTTGTTTGCAGCATAGGTATATGGTGTTCGAATGAAATACATACAATAATAGTTTAAAGTATCATTGGGTTATTATAACTATCAAGCCATATAAAATTAGTATAATATTGAAGATCTAATCTAATTAGATTATATTGTTTAATCATATCCGATAATATAATTGATCTTTCATTTATATTATGATAATCTAAATCACATAAATGGTTATTGGGGTTATCCGATCTCCGGTTAACCGAGAGTAACGGTTCGGTTTAGGTTTGTGATGCTAGTTAAGATAAATTATGCTTACCCGAAGTCCTTTGTTTGGACCGTTTGCCTGAATAATGAACCGAGCCCATATGAGGAGGAGCGTCTTGATCTTATTATTTTAGCTGAACGACGTCGTTCTGGATAGGAGACCCGTATAAAATCTCTTAGGGTTTCTTGTTCACGGCAGCGTGCTCATTTCTCGAGCAGTTGTGAATGCCTAGGGTTCCCGAGTTGCCCCATCTGTCTTCACCTTGTGCTTTCCGGAGACGAGTAGGACTCGGTACTTTTACTTAGTTGCATGAGCTTCCGATAGGCTCTGTCTGTGGCGACGAACTTTCAAGTTTGAACTTGGTGTGAAGGTAAGAATCTAATTGTACATCAGGCTCATGAGCTCCTTCGTGCTTAGTACATTTGGTTTCATGCCTTTGCAGAGTTGCATCATCTTATTGTATTCACTTTGATGTTACAGGCCAATGAGAACTTCAATATGTTCAGGAGTTCGCCTGTGGATGAGGAGACGTCCAACCTGTGGGAAGAAATGTTTTGGAATGGCGGGTATGGCGTTGTGCTTCAGATGTCGACAAACGCGCATGAGATGGCCACAACCATTACTGATGGCGGCCCGTCAGATGCTGAATCTTCAGCCAGCTAAGGACCTCTACTTACCCTTTCAATTGAACTGTCGTCGCCTATGGTTTTGTCATGTTAGGGTTTGTGGTCTGCATTTTTTGGTCCTGACCTATCAAATGCCCCTGGGCAAGTGAAATTTATAAGGCTTGTTAATAGATCTTGTATACACTAGAGACATACATTTAACTCATCATAAATAAAAATACTAAGAAGAGTAACAAAATTATGCAAAAAACAGATTACAATACTACTTGAACATGGCTTTCACTTCTTGGACATAGATGTCTTTATCAAGGAGGTTTAATCACCCTGGCTTTGACTGACTACAAACGAGGAGCGGTACGTGGCAAAGAATAGCTTACGAGGATACCGTATCATCGTAAGTCTTCTTTGCCATGTAGCGCTCCTTGTTTAATTTGTAGTATTGTAATGTCAAGGGGATTAATGGGATCTGTCTCTCCTCCAATATTTATACGAAATACAACTATGTCCAAGAATATGAAACACAAATATTTTTAGATTGGAGATTTTAGATTTAGAATATAGACAGATGAAGTTAACAATTTGATAATGCAATCAAAATAACAAATTCAAAAAAAGAAAGATTGAGATTTCATTACCTTAGTTGAGATGACCCCTCCACCATTTGTGTGAATCAATTGAATTGCAATAGAGATGCAGTTTAAGAAATAGAAAGAAGAAACAATGAATTATAAAGTTGTAGACACTTTTTTTTTTTTTTGGTTGGATGTAGACACTTAATTAGATGGGATTTAGTCCTTCCTTCCTAGTTCCTAGGCTGTAATCAGCACACTACATCTCTTCAATTCCAAAGTTGTGAGTATCAGTCATTAATGATATTCTGGGTAGAAACCTGCTCATTTCAAGCTAAAAAAACAATAGCCTACTCATTTCATAGGTTTTCATTTTTCCAAATCACATCTGGGCCTTGTGTAACAAATGTAGTGTACAAAATATATATATATGGGCCCTTTAAATTTGTGGGCCTGGGGCGAGCGCCCAATCTACCCCGCCTTATGGGTTGGGCCTGCTGGTCTGATGAGGTTGTTGGTTCTTTTTGTGTGTTGTATGTATGTTGTCATGTAATAAGCTCGTCTGTAATCTCCGAGTAAAGTAAGTTCAACCACTGCATGCTCTCGTCTGTAACTTCATGTTAAAAGCACTTCTATGTTTGTGTTCGGATTCGGGACAATCCCTGCAGTTTAGTAAGTATGAAATTTCATTGTTGTAGGTATTAAATGCCTTGAAGTGACCAGTCAAGGTTTTGCTGCCTTTGGCTGAGCAGTCAAAGGCAATAAATGAATGGTGTTTACCGTGTCTTTACTGCATCTGAATTTACTATAGCAAAGGGTTCTCACTTTTTTCATCAGCTTTAAATATATACAGTAGCACGTTTTTTAAATACAGTCCTTCCCTTGAAATCGATCTGTACTGTGCAGTCAAGTTATAAATAAGTTCAACCACTAGCATTTCCAATGTGTATTAAAAATTCTTTGGAATCATGCATTGAAGTTGGCTCTTAGGTTCTATGCTACTCATTTCAATGCATCTAATGTTAGCAGTAATGTGAGATCAGTAAAATATCCATACTGTCTCCTTGTCTGTATTGGTCTGGTAATTAGAATGCATACAATGTTAGGTGTAAACATGTTGCCTAACCCAAGAATGAACTAACGTGTAGTTATTTCTTTTGTTGAGATGGGCTGTTTGTTGAATGGTATTTTGGATGCAGTATGTCTGACACGGACTGCTACGAGACAGATGACCCGATGAAGTACGAAATTATCTACAAATTTGGCATGCTATTTGATGATGATCTTGAGGGGGAACTGTAAAGGATTGCGCAATGCCGTGACGAACAGGGAACGAAGCTAGTCCGCCACATTAAGTTATTCCAGTCTGAGGGCCACGATTTGAACAGGAAGCTGTTGAGAGTGCAACGCATAGGGACATATCTGGACGCTAGTGTGCAGGCGTTGGCTAAAATACTTCGTGAATGAAAAAATACAGAACAGGGGGGTTCAGGGTTCTTTTGATAGGATTCGCAGCTGCTTTTCTAGGGTGGTGTATTGCTAATTACATATTCTACCACGTGTCTGATATTAGGTTTGATGCTCAGGTTTTGTAGTAGCCCATGTGTACCCTGCATTTTCATTTGGTGTTGCTCTTATGTTCTGGTGTACTAAATGCTCGATGTTACTGTTTTCCTACGCTTATGGATGCTACTATTTTCATGACTACATATGTAATTAGCGATACTTGTTATACTATCGGCCATCGGACTACACGGTCGAGGGCTTCTTCATTTTTCTAAATTGATTTCTATGGCTAGATAGCCAAAATGAATAACTCACAATAAAATTTCATTTGTGATGAGATCTAAACACTTTTGATCATAAATTGAGACTCTTGATCATGTAATATCGGCTATATAATAGCTAGCTTAGCTACAGGCTATCACTTATCACCACCAAACTTCTCATGGACGAGCTCTACTCCATAGAACAACTTGATACCAGCTCGATCAAACTGCTTTTAAAAGTCATAATCTTGACGGGCCAGGCTCAATCAAAAGATCAACTTTGGGCCGATTTTACGGCCTGGCCCAGAAACGGGTTTCAAAAATAACCTAAGAAACTCCATCAGCATATAAGTAGTAGCCGGAGCTCAAAGAACAAACCCTAAATGCCGAACCGTACCCCCCTTTCCCCCGCAGAAAGAGAGAAATCGCGAGAGAGAGCAACCATGGCGGCAGCGAATCCTGTTGAATCCTCCTCTGCCCCTTGTTGGCGGTGCTCTCTCCAGGCAAGGACGCCCTCGTCTCGAGATAAAGAAAACCGCCGATGGGAGCCTTCGGAGTTCGCTCGTTTAAATGGCAAAAGCCGAGCCATTCAGACGATTGAACTCCGACGACTCCCATCAGAGGTTTTCTTTATCACGAGCCAAAGCTTTGTCATTCTTCATGGTATTACTCCCTGTCATGCATTTCAATTTTGTAGGTATTAAATGCCTTGAAGTGACCAGTCTACGCTTTATTGCCTTTGGCTGAGCAGTCAAAGGCAATAAATGGTGTTTACCGTGTCTTTACTGCATCTGAATTTATAGCATTGGGTTCTTCCTTTTTCATCAGCTTTAAATATATACAGTAGCACGTTAAAAGGGCCAAGTCCCTCCCTTGAAATCGCTCTGTACTGTGCAGTTAATGTCATTTGTATAAATTTATAAATAAAAATACTTTTTGGACATGGTCAAAATTTTCACTGCCTATAGATGTCACCCTTTAAATCGTACAACACTATTGTTTTACGTGCAGTAAATGAAGTTGTTTGTTGGTCAAAATTTTCCTCCCTTCAATGCTGCAAAATCAAATGTCACCCCCTTTTCGTTGCCTATAACAATCTGTCACCTTTGCTACTACACATTAGCTTGCGTGGATAAACACTGCTCTCGATTGCCTTTGTTGTGTTCTTATTTTCAGGATTTTAAATCAAATTGTGTGTAGTTGGAAAGGTAAACGCATGGACTCCACTTGTTTTCTTTTTTACACACTCATATGTTTCTTCTCAAATCAATTTTCCCCTGTTTACCAATGGCTCCATATCTCCCCACACATATATTCCATGTGTAGATGGCGCCAAGGGTGCGTTGGTCACACAACACCGAGGGTAACAAAGCCCTGCTCAGGTTGTATGGAGAGATGGAGGAGAGGGCTAGAGTTGAGCGTGTGTGGATATCACGGAGGGGGTTGGCTGATGAATACGAGGCTAGAAATGGGACTAGGCGGGCTGCACATTCATTGCTGTCACAGGTTGACTACAATAGGTATCTCTGGAGGAGTTGGAGGAGGTTCAAGCACCTGGGCGGTGAAGCTGCATGGGACTCAACAACTGGCCAAATCCGAGGGGCTAATGGTTGGTGGACGTGGATGAGACAGGTTAGATGCTAATCAATGTCTCGATCCCTGTATATGGTTAGAAGTTGGAAAAGGAGGTATGCGGTGTATATTCTTGCTTGTGTATTTACAGCATTGTTCGGCTGCCCGGAAGTTTCGTGCACTGGGGGTTCAAGCAGAAGTGGATGATCTGTGGGAGGAGGTGTTTGGGTTGCCCGATCTCTGGACCGAAGCAATGCAGATGGCTAATAATTTGATGGCCGCATCTATAAATGAGCCAAAGGTGGGGGCCATTGCACCTCATGATGGTCAAGCCTACGGTTGGGCGTAGGAGTGCAAGGATGGCCAGCCCCACTTGTCCGATCGACTGTTTTTTTAATCCTAATGCAACTCTGTATGCAGTTTGTCTTTTCTTGTGGTTGGTCATACACTATGATGCATGTCGCGTGTACCATGAGGTTCATTATGAAGTTGCTTCATTTCTGACATTTTAACTTGATATCAATAAGTTTGCATTTTACAATACGAGTGTGCAATGCGTATTATAGAAGTTGTATTTTGTTTTCCGGTGAAGAAGAAAATGCAATGCGTATTATAGAAGTGTGCAATGCGTATTATAGAAGTTGCATTTCAGTAGTATACGGGTGTTCAATTCGTTGTAGGGAGTCTGAGCATATAGTTGATTTTAGAATAATTTTTGAGTCTGGTTATATCTGTTTTTACTTTTTTCCCTCCCAAAAGTTGTTATTTATTTTTTATAAATAGTACTCGTACTATAAATGATACCAACAAGAAGTAATGCATTGAGAATTGGACACTGCATAAAGCTGGTCGCACTATTTGGATTTTGGATGCTACGTTTGACTACTTTCAAAGCTACATTGAAAATATTGAAACCCGATGCTGCTGCACTGATTTGGCAGCATCATATAGTGGGGCCATGCTGCATTTAATTTCTACTCGTACTAGCATTTTTTCCATTTGTAGATATATATCCACCACTTCCCCTTTACTTGGGCAAATATTAACCGGCTCTGTCACGCCATAACTGGAAAATTAAGGATACCAACAAGGGCTTGATATCTGCATCGGTGAATCGTTGCTGACTTCTCTTCATCATCATGGACCCAGGGAGTGAAACCGATGCATCGTCCGGTGTTGAAGACATCCTGCAACTTGTGGTTGTGGGACAGGTACATGTGTATACATGCGTTGAAGACATCCCTTTTCCACCATTTCGTTTTGGACAACATTCACTGTGCAAGGCAGGATATGCAACACTGATTGCGCGTGAGCCATGAATCATGTAGTTTGAGTGCACATACGTGTGGACGTCAGTAACATCCATTTATTGTTAGTTGTTGTAAACGATATTTACCTATACTGCACAATTCTTCATTCTCATGTACTTCACCTTAGGGTCCGTAACTAAGAATCTGAATATGAGTGAGTGTTATTCCACTATGCTGTTGCTTTCATCACAGGACCAGAAGAAATGGTACTTCCAAATAGGACCGGACACAAAACTGAGAAAGCTCGTAAGGAGCTATTGTAGGATACATGGTAGGTCCGTTCGCACTCTGCAGTTCCTTTACAATGGAGAGTGTATGAACACCCGCAGCCACTTAGTCACGCCTCGATCCGTAAGTGGCCCCGTTTTTTGAGTCTACCAAGAAGCTGTTCTCGTTGACTACACCTTCTTCATTCATTCTACTCTTGATTTCCAGCTGCAGATGACTACCGGTGACCAGATAGATGTCGTCGAAATTGTCGATAATGGACTCCCCCCCCCCCCCGGTTGGCTGATGGACGGGCTAACACTAACAGGGCATAGTCCATGTGTGATTCCGTTGCTGCGTTTCGTGTTCCTCCATCATTACATTCGTTTGTTTTCTATCGTCAGTTTTGAGCTTTGGACTATGATTTGTTTTCCAATGCCCGTCTTTAGCGACGTATGCACGACCTTTCGTTGTGAGTTATGATAGCTGCTGCGACGGAATTATGTAGGGCATCAAGAGTGGATTGCAATTGTGTGCTTGTATAATTAGCTATGTGTGAATTTGGTTTTGTCATCTGGGTAGACATTCAAGTCTTCGGTCCATGTCGACCAAATTTTGCGGAAATGGTTGTGATGTTGTTGATTGAGCAATTCATTATTACAGCACCTTCCATGCGTATATATGTGCCAGCGTCTGATGTGTCCTTCGTATGGCAACCGTCTGCTGTGTCATTCGAATGGCAACATCGGACCATTGGATATGATGTTGTTTCCCAGTTTCGACCTTCACATCCCTCACAATCCTCGATCAGTAGAGCAGCTTTATAATTTATTTAGTACTAATATGACATTTCACTTTGATATGAATAAGTGTGCAACTTGTTGTTGAGTGTGCAAGGCGTATTATAAAAGTTGCATTTCATAGTATAAGGGTGTTCAATTCGTTGCAAAGAGGCTGAGCATATAGTTTGGTTTAAGATTAATTTGTGGGTCTGGTTATGTCTGTTTTTATTTATTTTCCTCCCATAAGGTTTTTTAAAAAAAAAAGAAAGTATAAATGAACATATAAAACGTATAAAACGAAATTTTGATCTATGGCTATAACCGAAACTACCATGCATTTAACAGAAGAAGCATCTAACCTGAAAATTGCAATTATACTGTTTAATATGATTATTCTGAGGACAAAAAGAATCGCTCCTTTCAAAATTAGAGTACTAAATTACGCATTTAACTACCAAAAACAAAATTAAAGTTGGCATTTTGTGTCGGCCAATAAAACCCAAATCGGCATTTCCAAACCGAGATCCCGCCCACCGCTTGTAAGTTCATTATGGGCCAGGCCCAGCTTCACTTACGTAATAAATTCAAAAACAGGTTCTTAAACCGTATCCCGCTCATCCATTCCATTTCATTTTCAAACCGAGATCCCGCCCCATAAATCCCTCTCTCAACCTGTGATTCCTAAACTCTCCGGAAATCATCTCCCACACCTCCGCCGTTTGCTCGCCGAACACCATAAGCGGAAATTCGCCGATTCAGCGTCCGCAGTTCCGCCAGTCCAACACGCTGATACCGAACGAAGCCTAGCTAACCCTGTCGAGATCGGCGATGCGTCCCATGAATATGAAGGGTTCCATTTCCCGGCTTCAAAAGAACAGCATTAGGCACTTCATAAAGACGATACGCTTTCCAGCCGTCCAATTGCACAGCCTGGTAAGATGTTTCTCACCATATTTTTGCATTTCTCGCCTACAGATATTCAAATACATCCTGTCAACTCCAAGCAGTTCATTCGCAAGGCAACTTGATTAGTAATTCAAATAGCATTCTTTTCACACTGTTTGTTGGCGGGACATAAGGTTTCCGGTATAATTATGTGTACAACAAGGTATACGAGGGTTGAACAGGGAAGGGGATTGTGTTAACAGAGATTCATCCTATATAGATTGTTTGGTGGCTTTGGGTGGGTTTTCATCGAATTTCATGGATTTATCTTGTTCTTTTCATCCTTATTACAGAGTTGTTTGTCTTGTTTTGGTGTTCTTTTAAGTAATTCCCGATTCTTGCTCTACCATTTGTATAATTGCACTGTGTCATAGCGCATTGCATTGCAACTCACCTGCGGTTCATTAATTGTAATGCTTACTCAGATACTACCAACCCTGTTTACAAGGCAACACCGAGCAAAAATTTCCAAACTTGCTTACATTACAGCACCAGACGGGTCTGTCCACTCAGTGGTTGTGCAGAATAGACATGGCAGCCTATGGTTTTGCGAGGGCTGGAGAGAATTCACCCAGCAGTACAGTATTAAGAAGGGGCACATACTGCTGTTTGGCTACGATGGACATTCACGCTTCTGTCTCACAATCTTTGACCCTTGCACAGGGTGCGAAACCGGACACCACCAGGACGTGTCCAAGGACGAAAAAACCAATGCTGCAGTAGTAAGTGTCCCTTGTTGCCTACTGACTTAACAGATGCCACGATCTGCCAGATCTCAGTTGTCGGCTTTCGCATCTCTTACAAAATCATGTGCTGTCGTAATAAGAGATAACTTCGTCTGTGCTGAATCCTACCGCAACTGTTTGGTTTGTATTCAATTGTCTGTCTCTGTGCATTTCCGTGCGATTCACTGAACTATGGATTTGAATGCATTGCCAATCTGTTTGTTCAATAAGTTCGCATTTGCACGATCAACCATTCATTATCTTCGACCACTTTAGTCAAGCGAAATAATTTAACTATGACGCCATTTCGGGTTCATCTTAGTCAACAAAATCAGACCACTATACCAGGGATCTACAAAAAATAAGATCGTCTGCATTAAGCACCCTCACTGTTCATACAACTAGATTGATTGGGACCGATACCAGGGGGTAGAGCTGGCCACTCACTGTACGCAGATCCAATACTGAACGAGGCGTTAGCAACAGCCACTGCTTGTACCATTGATGAGTTCAATTCCTCGACGTGCTGAATTTTAAGCTCCATCTTTGTGTTAGCAATGACCCTCATACAGTTGTCCAGTAATGGATCGACGTTTGCTCCCGGTACCGTTTGTTTCTCATTCAGCATCCAACATGCATAGGCACTGTTTGTTTCTAGCACCACATGTGCTCGCTTCTGCTCCTCCACCATTCGTAAGCCAAGCAATATACCATTGAGGGCTGCCGCATCCTTATGCACATTACCTGTTTGATACACATAGCTCGAGACCACTTCCCCCAACGGTCCCGTAACAACCCCCCCTCCGCCTGACCCTTTTTCACCCAACGATAGTCCACACGTGCTAAGCTTGAACCACTCCACGCCTCCTAGACGTACGCCACCGGATGCACTCACCTTCACGGATAAAGTTATGCAGAACCATTACAAAATTAGTAACTGTTTTAATTACCTTACACAGTACTCACAAATATGGATCTGCAATCAACAACGCACCTGTGTTCCTGCTGCACGTGCATCGGCAGTGGACTGTGACGGCTGCATATGAGTGTTGGAAGTCTGCGATGACACCGCAGAATCCCGTACTGTTAGTAATCAACCACAATCAAAACTAACGAACTCACTACGCAAACTCTGCGCAGATAACCACACTAATCTGTGCAGGGTACGCATTTTTTTTATTACAAGTGCAATGCACACTACTTGGCCATATCAATTACCTTGTTCGCCCACACCCCACGGGCACTGTCTGGTACGCTGTTGGTAGCATGTATGTTCGCGACACACTCTGCCTTCGCAGCCTGAAAACATACGTAGCAGTTGATTTAGCTTGCTAAAACATGTTGCACGAATATATGAACTCAACACATTACCTTCTTCTTCTTCGTTTGAGGCAGGACTTTCTTCTTCTTTTTTTTGGGTTTTTCCGCAAGATGCAAGGATCGCTTTCGTTTGGCCCTTCCTAGTCTTCTGCGATCAGGGGGATCCTTCATATCAACGACCACTTCAGGAGCACACCTCTTCATGTGTTTTTCATTATCCTCTCTTTTCTGGAGCCTCCTCCTGCCATAAACCTTGGAAACATCTGTCAGGTTCTCCTGCATACGGCACGATTTTATTCCTAGCATGCTCTCAAGTTGTTTTTCAATCTTGCCCAGGGCTTGTGAATACGTGTTGTACGTCTCCTCGTTATGGAGTGCCAAACTCAGGAGGTATTCATTCCGCAAGGCAACCGCATGGAACCTCTGCACACGAGGGGTTTGACCCGGATCATAATAATTTACTTTTACGCGCTCATATTCACGGACGATGTTCTTCCTCCACCGGTCCAGGACATATTTCTCGGGGATGCATGTCAGCTCTTCAAGCTCGATAACCTTTATGATGTGCCTGCATAAAATGCCGGCAAACTCGAATAATTTGCAAGAGCATTGTATTTCCATTGCAACCTTGTCGATTGTCGTGAGATACGTTTTCTTCGTGGACCGCCACACGGGATTCACTATTTTTTCATCGACTGTGTACGTGGTCTTGTTGCCCTGCACGAAGTTCCCTGATGCATTAGTGTACATTAGGCCTTCGACCTGCAATCAACAGCTTGTGAATGCCCTGTACAGGGAAATTTAACCATGTCTGTACGTTCCAATCTGATAATTTGTCTGGCGAAATTACCTCCTCCTTAACTTCCTTGAATTTTTGGTTGGTATACGCCTCGCAAAATACTTCTTCCACTAATATGCTTGTTGTGCATGAGTAAGGCCTGTCCATTGACTTGGCGTTTAACGTCTTCTCGACTTCCACTCTGCCTGCAAGGGCCATGTGATACTGTTGTGCAAAGGACACCAGACCAGTGTGCGTATTCAGGAATCCTTTGAAGTAGTGATTCAGGCCTTCACTCCGCTGGGTGGATGACATACCCGCCCAAAAAGACGACCTCAAGAACCCAGGAGCCCACCTCTCACGCTCTTTGTAGGACTCCTTTATCCAGGCGTAGTCGCCTAAACCGAACTCTGCAACCATTGCGTGCCAAGCTTCCTCAAACTCAGCAGGCTCCAGTGACTCGTGTACCACAACCTGCATACGCTTCTTTATTTCTTTCCAGTCAGGATGGTTCCCGAGATTTCTTGATGCATTCTGCATTATATGAAACAAGCAGAGCCTGTGTCTGGCGGTAGGGAAAACGGTTTTAACCACCTTGCCAATGGCCTGGCACTGATCGGTCAATATTGCTACAGGGGAACTTCTCATACACTTCTGCCAAGACTTGAACAACCAGCAAAAGGAGTTAGCATCTTGACTGAGAATCAATCCACACGCCAGGACCACGGACGACCCATGGTGGTTCACACCTATAAAGGGTGCGAAAAACATATCGTACCGATTCGTGCCGTGCGTCGTGTCAAAGGTCACTACATCCCCGAAGTCCTTTTCCATTGCTCGACATCTTGCATCTGACCATAAAACCTTTGCTAATTCCCCCTTCTCATTTATCTCAGTCTCGCAGAAGAAGTCAGGGTTGTCCTTGGACATCTTGTCGAAGTATTTCAACAAACCCGACGCATCACCGTTCCGTCTTTCTAGTCGACGCCGAATGTTTATGGCATTTCTCATATCGATTTGACTGAACGTTAGCTTCTCATGACCTCCGCTCTCAACGACAAGAGAATTGTAATTCTTGGTCACGGGGACACCAGCTATATCGTTCATGACGATCCTCCGCTTATGGTATTCGGACATGTACTTGTAGTTAACAAGCATACGGCTGTTACTGGGATCTAACGGATGGTTGTGTTCCAAATTGAGTCTGGTGATATGGAACCCTCCTTCAATCATCCGCGCCTCAACATATACTGGGCATCCGCTTGTTTGAGATTGTTTGTACTTCTTTTCTTTGCCAGCCTTCACACATCCGAGTCTCAGCCTTTTCATCATGTAATACTGAGGCTCCGGTAGGCCCTTTTTCTTGCCGTACTTACCTCTGAACTCGTCTAACAGTAGGTTTGATCGAGTATGCCACTGGAAACCATTCTGATAGCCGTATTTATGACAATGTATTGCAAATTCTTGTCCGCTTTGAAAGCACATACCCTGTTTAGGCTGTGCTACACCAACCTCTACATTGTCACTTGTATTACATGCCTCATCTTCGTTTCCAACTTCGTCGTTTCCATCGTGGTCTTCATTCGGGTCCAAATCCATTGATGCAGTCCTGTCAATGAATGGCTCATCTTCGTCGTTTCCATCGTGGTCTTCATTCGGGTCCAAATCCATTGCTGCAGTCCTGTGAATTAATGGCTCATCTTCGTCCTTTCCATCGTGGTCTTCATTCGGGTCCAAATCCATTGATTCAGTCCTGTCAATTAATGGCTTGATTAATGCAACTAGCTATTTTTTCTGGCCGAACAACTAGCTATTTTTTAACTGCACCAATAACAAATACAGTACATTCCAATTCATGTTTACACCTCATGTTTGCCTTATTGTAGATTAGTTATAATTCAACATCCGAATATAATACCTGCTGCTATTAGTTTAACCGCAGATGTCCGATTTCGCATCTACTAGCTAACATTCAACGTCTCTATTGCCATTACATTGCATCATTACGTGAATAAGATCTTATCAAATCGACTCACACAGGCTGAATGGAACCTCCCTCAATCACATTACACAGCCAGAAATTGCATACTGAAAGTGAAACAGATGGAAATTGCACACTGTATAATGCACACTACCAGATCGGGAAATTGCAGACTGTGTAATTTCCAGCAGATAACTACAGGTCCTTCACATTAATCATTAGGACTGTATCCCTTAATCACATTCAATGGGTTTGATCAACCCTACAGTCAATGCAAACATCCACCTGCCTCACAACATTACATTTTCCAATCGACGAAGAAGATTATAACTATAGCTAGCACTTACTTGTCTACCATAGTTGACAATCTACTTTTTCAAGGATAACACAGTACCCGAACGATGTCCAACCATTGGTTTGCACACACGATCGCAGATAATTGCGACACAAACTCTAATTTGCAATCGCAAAGATAAATATCCCCTATTTCCGATTCATACAAAGTCTACAGATTACGTACCTTATTAACGCCTTACTGGCCGATGAACGGTGAAGATATAGTAGGAAGAAGACGAATTCAGCTCGACAAGAATCTCCGGCCGGCGGCGTCGATTTTTCCCCCTGTTGCTCGGTGCTTTGTTTTTAACCTAGAGGGGTAGAACGATAATTTTCTCTTTGCACCAAATTCATCCCGCTATTTTATCCCGCCCCCTTATTTTCGCCCTTTTTTTTTGCTGCTTCACTTGGCCACGTGTCCGCCATCGGACGGTCCGTTCCACACGGTGTAAGATGTAATCTTACACCGTGTGTAAGCCTACACTTTTTGGAAAACGTATGGTAATTTGGGTAAGATATGAATATAGTTGAGGGTAATTTTGTAAATTTATAGAGGAAAAGTTAGAATAGTGATAAAGTTGATGGGAAAGGTGGACAAATTTTTTAGGACGCTCGAAATAGAAAGACGGACAAACTTAATGGGTCGGAGGGAGTAACTAATTCACACCTTTATATATATAAATACATATATGTTATGAATGCATGATTATAGTCATAATCTACATCATCTACTAATCACCCTTTTTATACACATCTACAAGTTACCCTTCTTACATCTCCATTACTTGTATGAGTAGATGATTGAACATTTATTGTTTGTATTATGTATGATTTGAGGTAAATTGTACAAGGTGAATTATTCACCTTCTTCACCTCTTTATTTCCATGCTTAAATCATGGAAATTAACCTAGATTTTTTACCTCACTTTCTCCTATAAAAGGAGGTCATCTACCATTATAAAACTTGCACCAAAGTAGAGTAAGAAATACATCTCTAAAGTTCTTACTCTCCCTCTCTCCCTTCTAATAATCAAGAGTGTTTCCAAAGTTTGTTTAAGTGTTTTCTTTTAAGAAGATTAGAGTGCCTTAGCCTTAATATTTTCATAACACGTTATCAGCACGAGTATCTAATTACCAACTGAGCTTTCTAAGTACTAAGGTACCAACTCTAACTCTTCTTAATCTTAAACATACAAGAAGTTTATTTACAAAATTGTTTTTGAGGAGTATCCTCTATAGTCGCCCAATTTGGGATCTTCTATATCAGACTCTCGTTTTTCCTTCCTAGATTTCAAACGTTTCTTTACCAAAAATAATCACATGTTTGGATCTACATAAGATAAAACAAAACATTAGATTTGCTTACCTCACTCGTTGATTAACTCGATTCCTCCTTGAAAATCTTAATTTTCAGCGACCGGCTTGAAAATAACTCTTAAGCAAAACGATTATGAGAATGATGTTGGTAATTAACCACATTAAGAACAAGGCAAATGAAAAGCTCGATTATAAACCTTTGATTTCCGGCCCTAAGACGACGCATAATCTCGTCGTCGGCCATGGAAAAATCGAGAGAGTTTTTTTTGTGGTGGTGGAGATCGAAAATGGAGAAGGAAGAAGGAGATAAGAAAGTAAAAAATTGAACGGTTTAAAAGATGAGTAAAAGGTGAACCGAATATTTTCCGGACTCTAAAGACTTTAAGGACCTCTTTCGGACATTTCGGACTTTAAGGACCTAAGGACTTTAAGGACCTAAGGACCTTGTGACTCTAAAGACTTTAAAATTGTTAAATTATACTTCGTACGATTCTTTACTTTTGTCTTACAATATTGCATATGCCTACATATTGCTTTACTTTTGTCTTACGATATTGTCTATGCCTACATATCGATTTACTTTTGTCTTGCATACAATATCTATCTTATATGCATAACATCTACATGCATGCTAAATTGATTCCTTCAATCTTCCCATGTACGATTCATAAATTATAATATTGTTTAATGTACATCTCTTATGCATAGTAGCCAATGACAAACATCGCCAAAAGAGAGTTCAACATCCTTGACTTGTCGGGCCAAAAGTACCTCGAATGAAAAGTCAATGCCATGGCTCACCTCAAAGCAAATGGCCTTGAGAAAACAATCGATGATAAGAATACAACTACCCCACAAGAAAAGGCGAAAGCCATTGTGTTCCTCCGCCACCACATTCATGAAAGTCTCAAAAACCGAGTACTTGTTTGTGGAGGATCCAAAGGATTTGTGGGATAATTTGAAAGAGCGATATGGCCATCAAAAGGAGGTCTTGCTTCCACAAGCACTATACGAATGGAACACTCTAAGGTTCCAGGACTACAAATCCATCACTGAGTATAATAATGTGATCCACAGGATCATATCTCCGTTGAAGCTATGTGGTCGAGAGATCACACAAGGCGAAATGTTGGAGAAAACTTACTCCACCATGCATCTCTCCAATATTTTATTGCAATAATAATACCGAGAGAGAAAGTTCACAAAATACTCCGAGTTGTTGAAAGTGTTGTTGGTTGCTGAACAAAATAATGAGCTCCTAATGAGAAAGCACAACCTTAGGCCTACGGGCTCAACACCCGCCCCAGAAGCAAATGCTATGAAAAAGGCGTTCCATGATGGGAACGCTAATGAAAGGGGGCAACGATCACGCCATAATAATAGGCGTGGTCGAGGTCGTGGTAACTATTGGAGCCGAGGTAGCCGTGGTGGTAGTGGTGGCAATCAGCGTGGTCGAAACTACAACAAAGGCCATGATAACCATGGCTACAAGGAGGATGCGAAGCAAAAGGTCCAGACGGGTCCATCAGGATCCTCTCCAAAAGCTAGATCCACATGCTATAGATGTGGCATGACTGGTCACTACTCAAAGGTATGCCGTACAGCTCCACATCTAGTGAAGCTATACATAGCCGAGAAAGATAAAGAAAAGGCTACTGAGACCAATTACATTGAGAATAATGGTGGAAATAGGTCACCAGTGACTAGCTTGGATTTTAATGACTTCCTTAACCATGACAATGGCGATGACTTTGTCTTTGATGCTTAGATGACTAACATCTAAATAAATCTACTATCTTCCATGTTATTGTATAATAATTGTAGTATCTTCTATGCTTGTTCTTCACTTTAAATCTCGCCTGACTTTGTATAATAGACTTTGTATAATAGACTATGTATAATAGGCTTTGTATAATATAATTATCCTTGTAAAATATATGAAGCTTTTATTATTAATGCCTTAATCATGCTCCTTTGTATGCATAGAAAATGAGCTCACCTAAGGTGAAGCACAATGGGAAAGAGCAATGTCTTCTAGACAGTGCGACGACACACACCATATTAAGAAGTAGGGAATACTTCACAAAGTTAAAGGCCTTTGAAGGCAATGTTACTACAATATCCGGTGTGTCGAAACTCATTGAAGGCTCTGGAAGAGCCCTCGTTCTACTCCCCAATGGAACGAAGTTAGTGATAAATGATGCACTATACTCGAGCAAATCTCGAAGGAATTTGCTGAGCTTTAAAGATGTGCGTCAAAATGGGTTTCATATGGAAACCATGAATGAAAATAGGAGAGAATATTTGTGCATCATAAAACATGAATTTGGCCATAAACAAATCCTTGAAAGGATGCCAACGCAATACCATACATATATTTATCCGTTTGAGTCCAATGCAACAGCTAGTAAAAGGTCGAATGACCAAGCTGTATTCACATTGTGGCATGACCGTTTGGGTCATCCAGGATTTGTGATGATGCACAAAATCATAAATAGCTCACTTGGGCACTCACTAAACAACATTAAGGTTCTTTCAACCAGTGATTTTCATTGCACTGCTTGCTCACTTGTAAAGCTAATTATCAGGCCTTCTAAAAGCAAAATTCAAAGTAAGACGCCTGTATTCTAAGAAAGAATCCAAGGAGATATATGTGGGCCAATTAACCCACCATGTGGAATTTGATAATCGCCCTTGGGGTTGTGGAATTTGAGCCGCTTTGAAATCTCCTCCTTGGTTTTGAACTCCTATAATGTCGGTGAACACTTCATGGATTCCTTGAATGAGTTCTTCTTTCACCCCTTCCACCCATGATGGTGGATCTTCATAGCAAGGACGTTCATAATAACCCAAGTTGGGATAATCAATACTTGTCCAATAGGGATCCCAAGCATAATGTGCGGCTAAAGGCTCTTGAAATTGATGTTGAGGTAGAGCATCCTCTTGGAAGCCGTTTGGTGGTGCTTGGAAATAGGCTCGGGCTTCCCATTCTTGACATGCATAAGCCTCGGCATCTCTTTCTCTTTGGAGGTTTATCATTTTGAGACGGAGATCATCCAATTATCTAGCAAGGTCCTCATAAGTCGCCATGGCTATATCCAACCTAAAAACAAAAACAACACGAAACAAATCAAAAACACACAAAGGGTTTGGGCTAGTCCCTCACCCGAAAGAATGCTAGACAAAGAAACTAAACTAACTCCCCGCCAACGGCGCCAATTTGTTGAGAGAGTCTCACAAATAAAATTTGTCAAGACCCCGCTGAGTATAGCGAAGTCAGGATCGTCCACGGGAGTTAGTAGTTCTATAGTCTAGCAATCAAACTACAAAAACAAAACAAAGCCAAAGCAAAACAAGCAAACAAACACAAATTGCACACCCTAAGGAGCCAAATTGCACGTTCTGAGGGGGGTCGCAGCCGACCCTAGGGAGGTCGCGGCCGACCTAAAACAGAACTTCACAACACAAAGAAAACAACTACAGAGGAGGTCACGGCCGACCCTGCAACTGGTCGCGGCCGACCTATTCTGGGCACGAGAGCTGGGTTTCGTAAAAATACGAAAAGACAACTAGGGGTAGGGATTCACCACAACATAATCATGCATTCAAACAATGATAAAGACCAACTCAATTTATAATCTCATGGGTGACTTTCGTCCCAAAAGAACACATCAAGAGCCTCCATTCACATGAAAGGGTTAACATGCAATCCAACTTGTTCTTCGAAGGGTTCAACTTTCATCTAACCCGGATAGTCCACATTCACAACCAAACCTCTCAATTAGGCAGCAAACAAGAACATTCCCCCTTCTTCAAGGGTTTTAAGCACACAAGAGGGATTTATGGGTAGAGATTTCAAATTAAGCATGGATCCAAACAATCAAGGTCTCAAATGCACTTTCATGGTGGGTTTCACCCCAGCCCTAGCAAGAAGACAACTCACACATCACAAAACACACAAACAACACAAGAGAAGGGGGAAACATAATCGAAAACAAACAACTTAAATTAAACAAGATCCAAACTTACAAACTTTGCAATTCCACAACTCTCTCCCTACAAACCCTTGTCTTCCATCTTCTCCCTCTCCTCCTCCATCTTCGCCCTCTTCCCTCCTCACCTCCCAAAGAGGGAGAGTGAGAGAGCTCTCTCTCCAACCCTAAGCTTCCCACACAAGCCTCCCTCTCTCTCTCTCCCTATCAAAAGCTGAAAAGAAAAGGAGCCCAAAAGCCCCCTTAAATAGAAGTACCACAAAAGTCAACTTAAGGAAGCTTCCTCAGCCTGCCACAACTGCCACTTTTGTCCCCCTTTTCGAATTTCAAAAATCCCGCAAAAAGCATTACTTGGGCGGCAAGGATTCGCTTTTGGTCACAGCTCAGGGTGGTCGCGGCCGACCATGGGGAGGTCGGAGCCGACCTACAGCAGGATCATGTTTTCTTCGTGTTTTCGCTCGAACTTGCTCCATTGCTAGCCTTTCTTCGGGGTTTCTTTTTCGATGTTTCTTGGGTTCCTTTTAGACTTCTTGAAGCTTCTTTTGAGACACTTTTTGGCTTGAAGATCCATCCTTGAAATCCTTGAAAAGCTCCACTCGACTTCACTACTTGACACTTGAAAATCACAATAAAACTCCACCTCCTAGAAAGCTCGGAAAAGCTCGAAAACTCTTCCAAAATGCTCCAAATGCCTACAAAACACAAAAGAACACACAAATGACTCCAACTCTCGAAAGAGAGTGGAAATCTTATGCAAAACACACAAACACAAAGGAAAACATGCAAAACAAACTAGAAAACAACCTATGAAAATCAACTAAAAAGCACGACATCAAAATACCCCATACTTAAACTTGCTTGTCCTCAAGCAATACCTATCATGCATCAATACCAAATAACAAGCTTAAGAATGCCTTTGAGGAAAATAAGCACAAGATAGAATAACGAGCAACACAACTTCGATATCATAGCACCCATGTATATATTCTAGGCAATAACAATCCAACCTCACAAAGGCAATGTGTTTCACTCACTTTCAAGTGTTTAGGATATGTCAATGAGCACTCAATCTCAACTCCAATGCAATACCTCATAGACAATGGAAATTATATTCAAAATTCTCCACCGAAGAAATCAAAACAAGTTAAATCATCAAAAGAACTTAGGTGGCTCAATGAAGACTTCAAAGAAGTTTCATTCGGCCGGGTTGTAATGGGGCTCGGTATTTCAAAGGGTGTGGAATAATTTGGTCTTGTGGTGCTAATGAATCCGGGAACCTAGACTCCTAGACTTCAAAACTCAACTACACTCAACCAACTCTTCTTTCTTCCTCCAAACACCAAACACTTAACCTTCAAAGCACACATCACTTCACCTATTTCCTTGTCTTTCTCTTATGAAGAAGCTTTGACTCTAGCACTTATTCAATCACCATTTTTTTTTCTTCTCCCCTTTTTTTTTTTTTTAGGGGCTGGTGTAGGTCGGCCGCGACCTAAGGGTGGTCGGCCCCGACCTACAACAGAGGGCCTTCTTTTCACTACAATCGTGCTTCCCGAGCCAACACTTCTTCTTTTTCGTCTCTTTTTCTCCTTTTAAGACAACTCCTCCCATTCCCACCTCCATCATCTCTTCATTTTCACCCCTCATCCACATCAACATCGTCACCACTCTAAGTCCTAATTCCCGGATTAATGGGGTCAAGCTTACAATGGCTAGGATACTTTTGTGAAGCTAGAAATAAGGCTTTAGGCTCAAACAAGGGGCTTCAAATCAAAGGATCATGCATAGGTAGGATAAAAAGGGAAAGAAATAGGCTCATGAAACAAGTTCAATATCATTTGATCTAACAAGTAATGAATGTATCTCCATTGGTTTCAAATTTCAAATAAGCATGTCATTGTCAAGTGGTAAATGCATATGGAAGAGTAAAAATCACACATGAAAAACCAAGGAATAAAACATACATTCCTTGTGGCCAAAAGATTTCTCACTTAGGTTCAATTTTTGTTGGATTGCTTTCACTTAGAATCATGCATGCTCAATGCTCATTATATGCTCAAAATTCGAAAATCAAAGTCATGGTGGGCAATCTTACAAAGCAAGTTACAAGGAATTACATGATGATGTTTGTAATTACTATCCTAGGACATCTTAGCAAAGGTACTTTTCCATCATGAAAATCAAAACAAAAAGACTCAATCATGCTTAGACACAAACAAACATGCAAACACACATGCAAACACAAGAACACAAACAACATGCAAATGACACAATCAAGCAATTTCCCCAAACCACCCCATACTTAAAACATCAATGTCCCCATTGATTAAAAAAGTAAAGAGAGGAAAAGAGAAACTAACTTGGACTTTGGAGCGTCGGGAGAGAAGATTCATCTACGAGGAGGAGCGGGCGGTGAAGTGTCTTTCTCATTAATGCTCGAGTTTTGGGCTGCAGGGGAGGGTAGGGCACGACCTAGGGGAGGTAGGGCACGACCATATGAAGGTAGGGGCCGACCATATGGAGGTCGGGGCCGACCCTTCTCTGAGAGCGCCTTCTTTGCATTGTCTTTCATTCCGGTCCTCTTATGCCCTTCCGTTGCCTCGGGTTTCTACAAAAGGTTAGTGGATATGCAAGACAAGCTACCCATCTAGTCTAGACTAAGGAAATCAAATGAACCAAAGCTAAAAAGCTCAAAATAAAGAGAAAAGAAAAGGGAAGGAACGGGTTGCCTCCCGAAAAGCGCTTTCTTTAACGTCTTTGAGCTAGACGAGAAGTACCTCACTAGTCGGAGGTTTGTGAGAGCCCATAGTGGCTCGGATATCCTCACGCCACCCCATACTTAGAATGAGAAGAGAGGGTGAAAGAAGGTGTGGAGAGAGGGGTATCCGCGCTCAAGCTCTATGATTGGACATCGTCAAAGATCTAAGTAACCTATCAAGGTCTTGTGAAGGCACCTCATGAAAGCATATATAGCATATTGATAAATTGAAAACAAATAATATAGCACTAAGAGATCGTTTCAACTGATCAAAAGCACAAGAAAAATTTTCATGAGAGGGATTAGGATAAAACCAATTTGGTGATTGTGGTGGTGCCTCACAATACTCATCAAAGTCGTCCATGTAGGTCCATAGCTCCTTGCGTCCTATGGTGACGATCTTCATCTCTTCATGCTTCGCCCACTCTTTGCTAGCATCCGGGGTCAATGAAGGTTCAAACCCGACCACATATTCTTCACTTTCCTCCACAAGCGGGCTTGGTTTCAACATTGGTAACAAAGGCCCCGTCCATCCTTCATCCTCTTGGGCCTTAATCTCCTCAAATTCGGTTTCACTTAGCAAGAGACTTCCATCCTCAACTTGGGTCTCGACTTGGATTTCCTCGGCCTCATCTAGCAAGAAACTCTCTTCCGGATCATCCTCCGAATTCTTCATCTCCTCTTCACAGTTCTCTTTCAAAGCATTGTCGAAGTGGAACTCTACTTTCTCTTCACCATCATTACATGATACGAGTCACTTCTTGACATCAATGATAGCTCCGGTCGCGATGAGGAATGATTGACTTAGAATGAGTGGAGGACATGACTCGGATAAAGGCTCAATATGCTCAACGGAAGGTTCCTCGACCTTCTTGGGTGAGAAAGGAAGTGCCTTAGTCGTCGAAGAAGAAGGAACGTGTTCCGGCAACTTCTTTTCACTCCTTAGGTGAACCGCATCAATGTGACCTCTCGGGCTTTCCTCGGGGTGGCCTGATAATCGCCCTTGGGGTTGTGGAATTTGAGCCGCTTTGAAATCTCCTCCTTGGTTTTGAACTCCTATAATGTCGGTGAACACTTCATGGATTCCTTGAATGAGTTCTTCTTTCACCCCTTGCACCCATGATGGTGGATCTTCATAGCAAGGACGTTCATAATAACCCAAGTTGGGATAATCAATACTTGTCCAATAGGGATCCCAAGCATAATGTGCGGCTAAAGGCTCTTGAAATTGATGTTGAGGTAGAGCATCCTCTTGGAAGCCATTTGGTGGTGCTTGGAAATAGGCTCGGGCTTCCCATTCTTGACATGCATAAGCCTCGGCATCTCTTTCTCTTTGGAGGTTTATCATTTCGAGACGGAGATCATCCAATTATCTAGCAAGGTCCTCATAAGTCGCCATGGCTATATCCAACCTAAAAACAAAAACAACACGAAACAAATCAAAAACACACAAAGGGTTTGGGCTAGTCCCTCACCCGAAAGAATGCTAGACAAAGAAACTAAACTAACTCCCCGCCAACGGC
Source organism: Polygonum maritimum (assembly GCA_963924305.1). Classification (NCBI taxonomy): domain Eukaryota; kingdom Viridiplantae; phylum Streptophyta; class Magnoliopsida; order Caryophyllales; family Polygonaceae; genus Polygonum; species Polygonum maritimum. The sequence continues at coordinate 7,527,545 of OZ002731.1, read as the reverse complement.
GCCAATTTGTTGAGAGAGTCTCACAAATAAAATTTGTCAAGACCCCGCTGAGTATAGCGAAGTCAGGATCGTCCACGGGAGTTAGTAGTTCTATAGTCTAGCAATCAAACTACAAAAACAAAACAAAGCCAAAGCAAAACAAGCAAACAAACACAAATTGCACAACCTGAGGAGCCAAATTGCACGTTCTGAGGGGGGTCGCAGCCTACCCTAGGGAGGTCGTGGCCGACCTAAAACAGAACTTCACAACACAAAGAAAACAACTACAGAGGAGGTCGCGGCCGACCCTGCAACTGGTCGCGGCCGACCTATTCTGGGCACGAGAGTTGGGTTTCGTAAAAATACGAAAAGACAACTAGGGGTAGGGATTCACCACAACATAATCATGCATTCAAACAATGATAAAGACCAACTCAACTTATAATCTCATGGGTGACTTTCGTCACAAAAGAACACATCAAGAGCCTCCATTCACATGAAAGGGTTAACATGCAATCCAACTTGTTCTTCGAAGGGTTCGACTTTCATCTAACCCGGATAGTCCACATTCACAACCAAACCTCTCAATTAGGCAGCAAACAAGAACATTCCCCCTTCTTCAAGGGTTTTAAGCACACAAGAGGGATTTATGGTAGAGATTTCAAATTAAGCATGGATCCAAACAATCAAGGTCTCAAATGCACTTTCATGGTGGGTTTCACCCCAACCCTAGCAAGAAGACTACTCACACATCACAAAACACACACACAACACAAGAGAAGGGGGAAACATAATCGAAAACAAACAACTTAAATTAAACAAGATCCAAACTTACAAACTTTGCAATTCCACAACTCTCTCCCTACAAACCCTTGTCTTCCATCTTCTCCCTCTCCTCCTCCATCTTCGCCCTCTTCCCTCCTCACCTCCCAAAGAGGGAGAGTGAGAGAGCTCTCTCTCCAACCCTAAGCTTCCCACACAAGCCTCCCTCTCTCTCTCTCCCTATCAAAAGCTGAAAAGAAAAGGAGCCCAAAAGCCCCCTTAAATAGAAGTACCACAAAAGTCAACTTAAGGAAGCTTCCTCAGCCTGCCACAGCTGCCACTTTTGTCCCCCTTTTCGAATTTCAAAAATCCCGCAAAAAGCATTACTTGGGCGGCAAGGATTCTCTTTTGGTCACAGCTCAGGGTGGTCGCGGCCGGCCATGGGGAGGTCGGAGCCGACCTACAGCAGGATCATGTTTTCTTCGTGTTTTCGCTCGAACTTGCTCCATTGCTAGCCTTTCTTCGGGGTTTCTTTTTCGATGTTTCTTGGGTTCCTTTTAGACTTCTTGAAGCTTCTTTTGAGACACTTTTTGGCTTGAAGATCCGTCCTTGAAATCCTTGAAAAGCTCCACTCGACTTCACTACTTGACACTTGAAAATCACAATAAAACTCCACCTCCTAGAAAGCTCGAAAAAGCTCGAAAACTCTTCCAAAATGCTCCAAATGCCTACAAAACACAAAAGAACACACAAACGACTCCAACTCTCGAAAGAGAGTGGAAATCTTATGTAAGACACACAAACACAAAGGAAAACATGCAAAACAAACTAGAAAACAACCTATGAAAATCAACTAAAAAGCACGACATCACTAATTGCTAGACCATTATTGATGAAATCAAAATTGCCACCATCTGCGTGGGGACATGCAATATTGCATGCAGCAGCCTTGATTCGATTAAGGCCAAGTGCTAATCATGAACAATCTCCGATACAACTAGTATTTGGTAAGGAGCCAAGCATTTCGCATCTTAAGATATTTGGGGTGCGCGGTTTATGTTCCTATTGCTCCACCCCAACGCACAAAGATGGGTCCCCAAAGAAGATTGGGAATTTATGTTGGTTTTGAGTCTCCCTCAATCATTAAATATCTTGAACCAACAACTGGCGATCTGTTTACAACAAGATTTGTTGATTGCCATTTTGATGAAAATACATTCCCAACCTTAGGGGGAGAAAACCAATATGCAAATCCACATGTGAAAGAAATCACATGGAATGCAACTGCATTGTCTAATCTTGATCCAAGAACGAAATTGTCTGAACAAGAAGTACAACGGAACATTCATTTGCAAAATATTGCAAATCAGTTACCCGATGCTTTTACTGACACAAAGAGGGTAACTAAGTCATATATACCTGCCGCAAATGCCCCTGCAAGGGTTGGAATACCCACTGGATTGCCAGATGCATCCATTGCAAGTGAGTCTACAATACGCCGTAAGCGTGGTAGACCATTCGGTTCAAAAGATTTGAAACCAAGAAAAACAAGGGTACGAAAGGGCATGGTAGAAGAAGCCACGATGAATCATGATAATGATGATGAAGGCAATGATATTGAGAATGAGAATATCTCAAAAGAAAATGATATCCCCGACAAGAATGAGAATGTTGATAATTATGAGATTTCCATAAACTATGTATCCACATGTACACAATGGAATCGAAAGGAAGTCATTGTCGATCATGCATTTGCCTACTCAGTGGCTAGTGACATTGTAAATGAAAATGATGATTTTGAGCCAAAATCAGTCGATGAGTGTCAACGAAGAAAAGATTGGCCAATATGGAAAGAGGCTATTCAGGCAGAGCTAAAATCGCTCGAAAAGCGAGAGGTTTTTGGACCCATAGCTCGTACACCAAATGGTGTAAAACTAGTCGGCTATAAATGGGTATTTGTGCGCAAGCGAAATGAGAAAAATGAAATTGTAAGATATAAAGCAAGGCTAGTTGCGCAAGGTTTTTCTCAAATACCCGGAATCGATTACGAGGAGACATACTCTCAAGTAGTTGATGCAACTACATTGAGATTCCTAATTGGCATGATTGTCTTTGAGAAATTGCAAATGCGATTGATGGATGTCATTACTGCATATTTGTATGGCACACTTGATACCGACATCTACATGAGAGTCCCGGAAGGACTAAAATTGCCTGAGGACAATATCCGTGGACCTAAAGAAATGTTTTCCATAAAATTGAGAAGGTCATTATATGGGTTTAAACAATCTGGGCGAATGTGGTACAATCGTCTCAGTGAATACCTCATGAGAGAAGGGTATAAGAACGATAATGTTTGTCCATGCGTCTTCATCAAACGATCCAAAAAGGGATTCGCTATTATCGCAGTTTATGTTGACGATCTAAACATCGTCGGAACTTCAAATGTACTTGAAGATATTGCGAAATATTTGATGAAAGAATTTGAAATGAAAGACCTTGGACAAACAAAGCTTTGTCTTGGCGTACAGATTAAGCACTTAAAGGATGGAATCTTTGTCCACCAATCTAATTATACTGAGAAAATCCTTAAGAGGTTCTACATGGACAAAGCGCACCCTTTGACCTCTCCAGCGGAAGTTCGATCCCTGAATGTTGAGAGGGATCAATTCCGTCCCTGAGAAGAGGACGAAGAGATTCTTGGTCCAAAAATACCATACTTAAGTGCAATTGGTGCTTTAATGTATTTAACTAACAATACAAGACCAGATATTACTTTTGTTGTGAACTTGTTGTCCAGGTATAGCGTTGCTCCTACAAGGAGGAATTGGAATGGAATCAAACACATATTTCGCTATCTACGGGGTACACATGATCTCGGGTTGTACTATCGTAGCCGAAGAAATGCAACCCTGGTTGGATATGCAGATGCAGGATACTTGTCTGATCCACACAAAGCCAAATCACAAAATGGTTATGTGTTCACGTATGGAGGCACTGCTATCTCATGGAGATCAACGAAGCAAACCGTGACTGCCACATCATCGAACCAAGCCGAGTTGATTGCTTTGTATGAGGCAGGAAGAGAATGTGTATCTCTACGGGAAATGATCCAATTCATCCAGAAAGAAAGTGGGATGCGGCCGATCACTGACGATCCAACAACATTATTTGAGGACAACTCTGCATGTATTGCTCAAATGAAGAAAGGCTACATCAAAGGAGACCGCACAAAGCACATATCTCCAAAGTTCTTTTCTACTCGAGATTTGGAAGAAGCTGGTGAAGTGGACATCCAACAAATTCGATCGAATGACAATTTGGCTGACCTATTCACAAAGTCTTTGATCCCTAAGAAATTCGGAGAGCTGGTATCAAGAATTGGAATGTGCAGACTCCGAGACATATGTTGAAGTCAGGGGGAGCATCATACGCGCTGCACTCTTTTTCCCTTCGATCAAGTTTTTTCCCATTGGGTTTTACTTGGCAAGGTTTTTAATGAGGCAACTCTAAAGCGTACAAGGGGTTTCAAGTTGCACTCTTTTTCCCTTCGTTCAGGTTTTTATCCCACTGGGTTTTTCCAGACAAGGTTTTTAACGAGGCAACACACACCCATCTCCTACAACATGAAAGAAGGTGAATATTCAAGGTGGAGTGTTATGAATGCATGATTATAGTCATAATCTACATAATCTACTCATCACCCTTTTTATACACATCTACAAGTTACCCTTCTTACATCTCCATTACTTGTATGAGTAGATGATTGAAAATTTATTGTTTGTATTATGTATGATTGGAGGTAAATTGTACAAGGTGAATTATTCACCTTCTTCACCTCTTTATTTCCATGCTTAAATCATGAAAATTAACCTAGGTTTTTTATCTCACTTTCTCCTATAAAAGGAGGTCATCTACCATTGTAAAACTTGCATCAAAATAGAGTAAGAAATATATCTCTAAAGTTCTTACTCTCCCTCTCTCCCTTCTAATAATCAAGAGTGTTTCCAAAGTTTATTTAAGTGTTTTTTTTTAAGAAGATTAGAGTGTCTTAGTCTTAATCTTTTCGTAACAATATATATATAGTTGGAGCAAAGAATTGAACGTGTGACCCGTCCGTGAGTCATTGTTAAGCAAAAATGAATTTTAATAACAAAGATGTATATACGTATATTAGCAAAGAATCCATAAGCAAACGAAAAAGGTAGAGACGCCGGTACGGACAGCGCATCTCTTAGTTGGTACGGCCCACGTCTCTCTTATCCGACTCAAAAGACGTTGTTCATGCTATTGTTCATGCTAGCGTCTCCGAGGCGGATCCAAATCGTCCGTCCCCTTCCGGTGTCCCCTTTCCGTGTCCCCTTCTTTCTTATTGGTTGAAGTTATTTCTGTAGAATTAAAGGGAAAATATAGGGGGGGACCCATACATTCGACCAATAAGAAACGAGGGACACGGAAAGGGGACGTGGGACGGGACAGAGAATTTGAGTTCCTCCGAGGCTAGGTGCAGTGTCAAATATTTTCTGCGGTGCCAATTTTGATAATTAAAACCAAAAAACTGCCCAGACTCGGAAAAAATACTGCATTTTGATTTACAAATTTTGATTTTTTAGCCTATAATCTGGTTGATTTTTCACTTCTTTTATTTTTCAGCCTCTTGATCTATCATATTGAGAATAAATATATGGAAAAATGACTCAAAATAATACTAAGTATCAACATTGAACCAATAATAATACCAACTTTAAAAATCCTAAAAAGCTATACAAACTATTCAAGTATTAACCAAAAATAATACAGGACTATTTTCCGTCACAATTTCCGGCAGCCCGGCTGACATGGCAACCGGAAAAATGACATGGCACCTCTAGAATTTACACATTTTCTAAACTTTTTTTTAAATGCCAACTCATTATTTTTCAAAAAAAAAGCTAATTAAAATAAGTGCAACCCTTATCACCAGAACGAAGAGGAGAAAGGTTGAATGCACAGTCACCGTCGCCGCCGTCGAGGCTGTACGCAGTCGTTGTCCAGAGTCGTTGTCGACACCGCTGTCCGCAGTCGCCGCTTCCACCCTTAGCACCAGCAAGCCAAACCTTCATTGCGACCACTCCTCCCATCTCTCTCCCTCTCGCTCTTCCACGTCTCCTCTTCCATCGTAACATCGGTCAATACAGTCGTCGGTCAAATTGAGCGCATCTTCCTCCCTATTGCAACCATCATCACCACCTTGCTCAACACATCTTGCCCATCATCACACATCACCTACCCCATTTACGAATCAATGGTCAAAACCCTAGTTTTCAAATTAAGTTCAAATCGAGAGTTTTAGTCTCAAATTGGTTGGAATCTTGTTGATTCGTGTGAGAAAATAGTTGTTACTTGATAGAATCGTATGAATTTATGGAAAATTGTGTGAAATTAGTGTATGGGTTTTGTTTTCAATTTGGCAGTAAGATCCATTCGGAGATGAAGGGTATGCAATTGCACCTCTTCAAGTTCTGGATCTGTTGCAAGTGCATTTGTGAAGTTCAATTTCAGAATTCGTTATTTTTGAAGTCTTTATGTGTAATTAAGTTTTCATTAATTGATTATAATATTTACAAGAGGCGTTGACAAAAGAATGCAATTTCTAGTTCTTGTTTTGTGTTCATCTAACATTCGTTCTACGTGTTCTTCCTGTTCGGGTCCTCTCCCATTTTTTTTGTTCGTCCTCTGTATTAGTCAGGTCTGATATGTTACATTTGGTTTTATTTAATTTGATTTGGGTAGACATATATTTCTTCGTAAGGTGTTCAATTTGAGTTTAATTAGCATTTGTTTTTTTGTTTTGAATAACAATGAGTTGGCATTTAAAAAAAAAGTTTAAAAAAGGTGTAAATTCTAGAGGTGCCATGTCAGTTTTCCGGTTGCCATGTCACCCAGGCTGCCGGAAATTATGATGGAAAATAGTCCCGTATTGTTTTTGGTTAATACTTGAATAGTTTGTATAGCTTTTTAGGATTTTAAAAGTTGATATTATTATTGGTTCATTGCTGATACTTGGTATTATTTCGAGTCATTTTTCCTAAATATATGGATTACTTGTCCTATTTCCAATTAGTTTTAAGATGGAATCCATCGAACTTACGTACTATATTTAATATATCAAGTGTCAGATATTTTTTTTTAGCTCATATGAGACACTTAATCTCTATGATATAGTAGATTTCTTTCCTTATCATCAAAAAAATTCAACTTATAGCTTATAATTTACTTGGTAGTAATTTATGTTATTCTTAGATTTTTTTTACGTGTTGATCAACTTTGAGTAGCTTTAACCATCCTCAATCAGGTCAAAATATGTTTGCTTAGGACTAGAAATCTTGGTATTCCAAGGACTTGCATGTGGTCGATCTAGTTCTGCTTGTTCTACAGCTCAACCGTTCAAAAGCAGAGGGAAATCTAATTTCCTTTTTTATGAACTCTTGTAGTCAACTTATAATAGGGGTGTCCAAAGGTCCGGGTCGCCCGTAACCCGGACCGACCCGACCCGGAGATTACGGGTCGGGTCACAGGTTATAAATTTTCCATTTACGGATTGGGTTACGGATCGACCTGTAAAACCCGTAAAATTAAAAAATAATAATTCATATTTAACTTTATATTCTTAATTTAGATTATGGATTGTATAATTCTGTTATTTTGGTTTGTAAAACTCATTTCAATAATTTTATTACATTGGATATTAGTAAAATGATATCAACCAAAAGTTTTTTTTTAAAATGTGAAAAACACATATTTAAATACAACTATATAATCGGGTCAAACGGGTTTTACGGGTCGACCCGTAAATTGACCCGTTTGACCCGTAAAACCCGTTTGACCAGGTCAAACGGATCAAATGGGTTGACCCATGACCCGACCCGTAAAACCCGTAACCCGTAAACCGGGTTACGGCTCGGATCACGGGTCACATTTTTTTAAGTTACAGGTCAACGGGTCGACCTGTGACACGTGAACCGGGTTACGGGTCGGATCGGGTCGACTCGTTGGACCCCTAACTTATAATATGATTGAACAAATCTCTATGAAAAGTGAACTCTCATAAAGGGCTACGATTGGACCACAAAGCCCTTAACAAAGAGAACACGTTGGATCATATGGTCCATATCTATATAACTTCATATATTTCACTAGAAAGCTAGCTAATGTTTAGGAGGATGAATAATATTCTTTGCATTTTAGTGTTATGCACCTTCTTGTTACTTCTTTAGTGGATAGATTCGCAACTTTAGCTTAATGTTATCATCAATTCATCATCATCATCAAAAGGTTTTAGGCAAGGTACAAGTTGTCACTATTTCAGTAATCACGCCAACGTTAATAATACAAGGACTTTCTAGCCTGCACTACACATTGTACAATAAGAAATTAAATTCTGCCCAGTTGCTTATTATATCTTTTTCATTCCTGCTCGTTGCTCAAGCTTCCTCAGCTAGTCTGCTTTGTTCCTTGAGAGTTCCATGCAAAGATTGGACGATATTGAGCCAACAAGGATACCGACACTGGAAGCATATTGTCCAACCCGAGCGGAATGCTTACCTGCAACATTGAAGAAACAAACGGTGGGATGCTTATGGAATTGAGCAGAGCCCAAGATCAGCTTTCTTGATTCTACTTATTGACATGGAAGAAATTGTAAGACCTGACGAAATCCCGATACTCCAGCTACGGATAGTAAGCTAAAAGCTCTATTCCGAAAGCCTTAAACAAGACTAGGATCTGTTTTCGGCTTTGGTGGTGGACCAGGATTGGTTGGGATTGCGAGCACATCATATTCCGCAAGCGAATGGCAGTAGAAAGGGCGGCTAACGATGGAATGTCGTGTTTCTTGCTTTGACCCCCCCTCCCCTGCATTCAAGAAATGCATCAGACTTGGGACATTCCCCTTCACATATTCCCCAAGTGTCAAATGCTTGATGATGTCCACTGTCACATGAATTCACATCTAAAAACTGTTACTATTGAGTTGAGAGAACTTCTCCATGGATGTGATGAAAACTTGCTTAACTCTTTCAATAGGAATGCTTAGAAGCTCAAAGCAATCATCTGGGGCAAGTATACGACTGGGAGTCTTGGAGTGTACATACATGAGGTAACGGGAGTAGGACTCGTCCCACTCGGTTCAAGGTGGCAGGATCCCTAGAGAACCAACCTGAAAGAGAATATACAAAATACTGTACATTATCTGATCTGACGTTTTAACACTAGTCTCTTGAGTAGGTCATTCTTGCAAAGTCATCATCTAGTTAAAAACACTTACCGACAGTGTCAAAACTCTGAGCCATAGGAACAACGTCATCAACAGAAACGAGGCCATGTGAAGAGCGAAAGCCAAGAATTCCACAGAAGGAGGCCGGGACTCTCACACTTCCTCCGGTGTCAGTGCCTATCAAAGTCAGACAAAGAGCAACAAGATAACCATAAGCTAGTTATATACATGTTTGAAATGATGTTAAATCTTGGAAAAGAATATACACATGCATAATAGATAGTAGATATCAACCCAGAGAGAAATCCACAAGGTTCGCTCCAACTGCCACAGCAGATCCACTAGAGGATCCGCCCGGAATACCATCAGCAGCGACCGGGTTTCTGGGTGTCCCGTAATGCACATTTTCCCCGTTTATACTGCTCACAGACCCCACATTTATACCAACAGAAGTCAAAGCAAAAACCAGGGAGGAGTGCATATCCACAGGTTAATGAGAACCATGATCCGGGAGTACATTTCGAATAGTAAACGGATACTTGTTCAAAACTGTGCTTTACATCAATCAACATACATGTGCATCATTCATTTAGGAGAATTTTATTCTATCAGGCTACAAATATCAAGCATTAACACTACTCTTCTCAACAAGCCAATGCGATGACAACAAATTTTACAGACTCTCCAGTCCAAAAATGGCTTGCTGCTATGGTACAGAAACTACAATGAGAGACCAGACCCATGCTGATAGGGTTTCAATCAGCTTCCTCAGCAGATTCCTCAAAGAGGTAAGAGTAAGGATGGGTTCCTACGTGGTCTGTATCATCTGCTGTATGTTCATTCCTCTCAGAGGTCTCCTCGGGGGCTAGCCAACCCAGCCTTTTCTTGTAAGCTCTGTCGTATACTTCAACAGTTAAACCAGATGCCAAAAATAGCTCAAGCTCATCCACGAACCGGCTTGTTCTTGCCACCAGGAAAGGCCTGGCTGCATCTGTTACCATGGCCTGAAATGCTGCTCGTTTAAGCTCGGGCGGCTGTATCGGCCCTCTTTTCTCGTTGCTGCATAATTTAATCGTTAATAAAGCCAAGATTAAGATGTTATCCGGAAGAAAATGTTCAGCACAGAAAAACTCAGAAGCTCATCTCCTTAAGTTCATAATTTGCTTGTTACATCAACAAAAATAGAATTCGATTGTGGCATTACCTTCGAGAAAATGACTCGATCACCCCAAGAATGTGGTGCAGTATAATGTCAACATCTTCTTCCTGAAAATGGAAGGGTAGTTCAGTCACTTCTCGGTTGATTCACCGGCTTCTACACTTTTATAATTAAGCAATAGCATGAAACTTGTAGCATATGCCTTGATCAATTATTAAAACAAAAATCCCAAGAAAGCAGGGATAGTGGCAGTTCATTTGATACTCTGAAGGTCATTCCATAATCCAGAAGCTCATTTTACTTTCTAAAAAACAAGTGATCTAATATTATATTGCTCTAATTTATAGAAAAAACTACTGTAGGCAGGCACATAATGAAAAACAAGCAGATATACTGTCACACTAACATGTGTTAGGGCTTGTATCTCCCTCCTTAACCAGCTCTGAAGCCACTGACTCATCTGGAGATACTTCCTCGACCTCCAATACCGTATTACATCAAATGTATCACTCAGAGCACCTGAATGGTAACTATTCATTAGTATTCGTTAAGAGTAATAGAAAATTACACAGATGATTAATGAAAAGGGAAGAGAAAAATTACATTAGGATGATGGAAAGAAGAGAGACCTTGTTCTTGTTCAGTAGAATAGCACCGCCATCTAAACATGTGAGCCTCGGTAAGGAATGTGCTAAATTCACAAACACACAATGTAATGAGATGAATTACACGCAATAAGCATACTTCCAAAAGGGATGGGAATCCAAGAAGAAAGAAATCTGGATTACCTATTTCTACCATCCTGACCAATATAATGCCGTTGAAATATACTCTGATCCGGTTGAGATGTGTTTTCTAGATACCCGTATATAATGGAGAAGTTCACTGTCTGCATAAAGGCAAGTTCAACATAAGCATCAGCAATGCAGAAGATCTAATAAGCTTGTATCTGAAACAACAAGAGTGGTGCATAACAAAATTTCCCCTCTTTAGTTTAGGTACACTTGCTACAAAAATCAACCAAGAAGGCTTCAGTTTTCTCATTGCAAAATCTGCACCAAAAAGTTTGCTTGGAAACAAGGTTTCATATGCAAACTAATTGGAGACTATAGACGTTTTCTTTCTCTTATAGGTGTTTTGTATCCAGGTTGGAATCAGTAAGAATATCTATGAAATTTGAACTGGCCAAGTGAGGGAAACAGAACTTGAGCCAAGCAACTTGGTATTGATACTCATGGGTCAAAAAACAACAGCCATCAATAGATTCAATACCATAAAAACATAAAAGGACATGGAATTTGTAGTACAATTACAAAAATTCTACTCATCAAAACCTAATCCCCCTTAAACAAAGCAGCATAAGCAAGGAGGGGAGCCCTAATTCAGCTTCATCTTGATTGCATATAGTTAATGAAAACAAAAGGTGAAATAGAACCTTGCAAAGTGGGCATTGAACAGAAGATGAGGGGGCAGAAGAAGTCCTGCCAGAAGCCACTCTTGTCCAGCGCAGAATGCAGTCATAGCAGTATCTATCTGCACCATGAGCCCACATCATTCAATCAAGAAACGATACCAACAATTGCGAATGAAGTAATCAGATTGCGGGGGGAGAGAAGGCATACGGTAACAACGGTCCAAATACGCACTGCGGTTGACGGGTCCAAGGCAGATGGGACACGGGTTCGTGTTCGGGTCGTCGGAAGATGAGGTCGCCGTCGAGCAATTGCTCCCCACTTCTGTCACGTTCATGTTTTCCCCAATCGCCCTGGAGCTCTCGTACAACTGCTTACGGTATTAACCCTCTCCATCTTTTTTTTTTCCGGTCGAATTAACCCACTCCATCTCTAAAATATTACGAGTAGTATCTTTTTACATTAAGAATAAAAATGCAAAATATAGTATTAAAAATTGATGGGATAAAATTAAAAAAGCCTTCAAACATATCTAAGCCCAGTAAGCTTGTACGAATTTATCACTTAAACATCCTTTCTTTGATTTGAACTTGAATTTCTTATTTTTAACATATTAAACCCTTGTCGATAAAATATTTTAGGATGGTTTTTATTATTCACAGAATACATGTACGGCCCCCCGAACCTGTCAATTTTTTGCAAACGGCCCCCCCAACTTTAAAATAATCTATCAAACCCCCCAACTTTACATTTTTTACCTATTGAACCCCTTTTGCTGAGATGGATTGCGCGTGTAATTGAACGCGTAGGGTGAGCGAGTGATGCGTCTTTGTTTGCTGACATGGAAAAAAAAAAAAGAGAGAAAAGGGTAAAAACCCGCTTCTTTCCCTCCTTTCCCCATTCTTCCACGCCATTTCCCTCCTTTCCCACCATTTCTCTTCGCCCCCAACCTCCTCCCACCTGGTTCTCCATTCCCCAACCTCCTTCCATTGTTTTCACCAAAAACTCCTGGAAATGGCCTCTTCAAGTAGCAGAAGCTCAAGGATGCCCTCTTCAGGCTCGATTTCGCGCATTGATGGAGTCTCCGAGGCAGTCTTCCCAGCTTACATTTGTGGCGTTGCTGCCGCAATTAAGCACTCTTTGACCGTTGCCAACCCTGGAAGGCGTTTCTTTGGCTGTCCACACTATGGGGTAGGTTCAATTTCATCATATCTGGAAAAGCCCCAAATTTTAAATTTTAGGGTTTAGGTAAACTTTGTTGAATTTTGTTGATGTGTGTTTCCAGAGGATTGGTGCTTGTGGTTTCTTTCAATGGGTTAATCCCCCTATCCCAGAACATGCTAAGAAGGTGATCTCGGGTTTGCTAAGGAGTGTCAAGGAGAAAGAAGATCAGAGGGACAAGGTGATCTCGGGTTTGCTAAGGGCAGTTAAGGAGAGAGAAGAAGAGAGGGACAGGGCCAATCGTCGAGCAAGCATCCTAATGGGTCTGTTAGTAGTGAGCATAGGGGTTAATATTGGCAGATTTCTTCTTTTTATGTAATGTGGTAGTGAGCTCTGTAATGCAGGGGAGTGGGATTTTGTGACAGCTAGTAGTGAGGTCTGTATGATCTTGTGGTAGTAGCTAGTAATCCTTAAAATGCACTGGAATTTTGTAGTTGAATTGTAGCTAGTAGCTAGTAATCCTTGGTTTTGTGTCATGGGATGTTGAATGAACAACTTGTATTGGCAGATTGCATCCTCTTGAATGAATTTATGTTGGATAAAATTATGTTGGGATGATTAGGTTTGATTAATGAATGAAATTGTGCTGGAATGAGTTTCTATTGCATGCTCTTGAATGAAATTGTGCTTTAATGAATTTCTGTTGCATGCTCTTGAATGATTAATGCAACAGCAACAGGTTTTGACAGGTTTAGGAATGCAACAGCAAATGGTTTCATGGTTTTGTGAATGAATTCCTTTAGTTGTTGGTTTTGTGATGGAATGATGGCATGGTTTTGACAGATTATGCACCAATGATGGAATGGTTTCATGGTTTTGTGAATGAATTTTTGTTGGACTGGTTTTGACAGGAAATCTGCCAATTTAGAAGCATATCCTACAACAGGTTTTGACAAAATGTGTGACACATTATGAGTTCACACAAGCACTTGCTTGACAAAATATACTGACAATGGCCTTTCATATAACAAGCACAACAACTGACAGTGCCAAAACAACTTACAATATCCTAGCATATAACAAACTGACAGAGATTTCATCTAGGATAAAAAAGCTTGCCAATAGCCTTTCATATAAGAAATTGTTCATGACACATTCAAAAGTGGGCATTACATGCCTAATGAACTGGTTTTTTGCGTGTTCATGACACATACAAAAGTGGCTATTTTACCTAATATAGTGGAAACTGACAGTTTAGGACAAAAGTGACAGTTTAGGACAAAAGTGGCTATTTTGCTAACAAACACCACATTCACACCCTATGGTCTGCTTGAACTGGTCTGGCTTGGTAAGGGGTTGGCCACTGGATCACCTCCTCTGCTTGAACTGGCCTGGCTTCTTAGTTGTCTTGTGGAAATAGCCCGATTCCCTTGCCATCTCATTCCTCTTTTTGGAAGTGTGAAAGGCCCTACAGCTTGAGTTGCATCCTTGCTTGGCTTAGGAAGCCCAGGCTGTTTAAACCAACAGAAAAATGTCAAAAACTTAAAACAAAAAATTGGAATGTACACAATATATGTTAGGAAGGTTGCTAGCAACTTATATTTCGAATGTTAAGACCAGTTTCAGGGTTGGAGTAGATCCCCATGCCTACAAGCCTTCCCCTTCCCCTTCCCCTTCCCCTTCCTTTAGGTGGCCTATGTGGTGGTGCCTGACCCTGTGCTTGAGCTGGTGGTGGTGGTGCATGAGCTGCTGCTGGTGGTGGTGGTGCTTGAGTCTGAGCTGGTGGTGGTGCTTGAGCCTGAGCTGGTGGTGGTGTAGCTTGAGCTGGTGGTGGTGGAGCTTGAGCCTGAGCCTACCTTCCATTGCCTCTCACCTGGCCACAAGAATTGATTAGAAGTGTAAAAGTGCAAAATAAATACTAGAATGAAGTGGAATGAACCTGTCCTTCTTGAGTACAAGCAGTTGAGCTTCTTTTTCTTTTCCTAGAGTTGGTTGTTGTAGCTGCAGCAGAGCTTGATGCAACAGTGTTGGTTGTGGCACTAGCTTGTCTTCTTCTTGCCACTGGACACCCTTTTTTGTTATGCCCTTGCTTCTTGCAAACACTACATGTCATCACAGCCCCTCTCTTTGACATCTTGCCTGATTTTTTGGGCTCATCTCTTGCCTTTCTCCTACTCACCTTCTTCCTTCCTCTTCTCTTTCTAATAGGTGGGGCCTGAATGACTGGAAAATCTGAAGCTGGCCACATCTTAATGCCCAAAATAGGTTGAATGTGGTGTGCATATGCCTTCAAGTAGGTGGCCTTCTTAAGCCAGTGAGCCACAAAGTCATCAGGGTTCAACTTGAGCATGTTCATACAGCAAATTGCGTGTGCACAAGGTATTCCCTTCAACTACCAACCCCTACAGCTACAACCCTTGGAGCTCATATCAACCACATGAGTGTACTCACCATCATCTACCTCAAATCCCTTGTCCCCATTCCAAAGGACATTGCACTGCATTGCAAGATCTTTGTTTTTCTCTAGCCTATGCAATGCCATGGGTGCTATATCACAAATCCAGGTTCTAGCAAATGCATTCATCTTGGTAATCCTTCCCATTACTTGTTTCCTAATGTCTTCCAGCATTGTGATTATGGACTTATGCCTAGCACCTAATATCCAGCTATTAAATGTCTCACACATGTTATTTTCAATAGTATCACACTACACCTCTGTCCTACAAAAGGCCCTACAGAAACTCTTCACACCATAAGCTAAAAAATCTTCACTGGTCCCAGTACCTAACCTTTTCATGCCTTCAATGTTTTCCTCCAACTGAACCTTGAAACTTGACCATGCACATGCCCAGAACTTCTTTCTCTTGTCTGTCCCTCTCCACTCCTTTGCCCAATTGGCATAAATATGCCTTGCACATAGCCTATGTTCTGCCTCTGGTAGTTCATTCTTGATTGCAGCTTTTATCCCCTACAATATGAATTTTAGCATGATTAGTTGCAACAGAAAACTTAAAAATCAGAAATGAACAATAGTTTTGCACTCACCAAATGCATGTCAAAAACTAATGTGATGCCTTCTCCTTTTCCAAGCTCCAAATCTGCAGCTAATGCCCTTAAAAACCTAGTCCATGTGACTGTGGACTCTTGAGTTGTCACTTCCCAAGCTATGGGGAACATTTGGCCATTCCCATCCTTTCCTACAGCTACAAACAATTGACCCTCTACTGCACCCTTAAGGAAACATCCATCAATTCCTATGATCCTCCTACACCCATTCTTCCAGCCCTCTTTTAAAGCTTTAAAACAGGTGTAAAATCTTTTGAACACTTCTTTCCCTGGTTGAGATTCTTTCTCTACCACCACAAAGCATGTTGATCTAGGGTTTGATCTTTCCAGCTCTTGAACATAAGAATGAAGTTTCCCATATTCCTCAGTATAATCACCAATATTCTTCCCCAAAATCTTTTGCTTGGCCCTCCTACAAGTAGTCACTCCCACATACATCTTTAGCTCTTTCCTACACAACTCTTGGAGCTCCCACAGTTTGATTGAAGGCTGGGAAATAACTCTGGCATCAAAATACTTGGCTAGGAACTTGGAGTTGCACATCTTGTTGTTGTTATACCTCCTGCACTCATGCTTAGGCTTATATGTTTTCACCATAAAGTTCTTAGATGCTCCATCAGAGCTAGCACGCAAATACCATTTGCATCCTTCATGTTTGCACTTTGCCACAACTCTCTTTCTCTCATTAGGCCTCAATCTCAGTTTAACTCCTCTGTGAATGGAATACTTGGCCACAACATCTCTGAATTCATCAACACTTTCAAACACCATCCCCACCTCCCATTAGGGTTGTTCATCGGTTCAAAACCGAACCGAACCGCAGAAAACCGAACCGAACCGAAAACCGAACTTCGGAAATATACGAACCGAAAACCAAACCGAAGTACCGCGGTTCGGTTCGGTTCGGTTTCGGTTTTATTCGGTTTGGTTCGGTTTTGAACCGAATAAACCGATTGATCAATATGTGTTTCTTTTTGGAAAAGGTAAACCAAAATCCAAATAATACCCGAACCAAACAAAACCGAATGTACAAAAAAAACCGAAAAAAACCGAATAAACACCTATATTAATATTTTTTTATATTGAATATAAATATTTTAATTTTAATTTTTTTATATATATTTAGTTCGGGTTTTAACCGAACCGAACCGAAAACCAAACCGATCCAAACCGAAAACCAAACTAAGATAAAACATAAACCGAAAACCGAACCGAACAAGCTCGGTTCGGTTTGGATCGGTTTGGTTTTCGGTTTTCTTCGGTTTAACCGAACTAATGAACAACCCTACCTCCCATACAGGGTACTCACAAGCTGGGTTGTACACCACATGCCTACTTCTCCTCCTTCTCCTCTCTCCCTGTCCTTCACTCTCATCTCCAGAATCTAAACTCTCCATACTATAATCAGAGTCACTTGCATAAAATGGCTCATCCCCAGCAACTTTACCCCTGTAATCATGCCTATTCTCATCCCATTCTTCATAACCCTCATCATTGCCTACCTCACCCATGTTGATTTCCACATTGACAAGGTTTTCCTTGTGCACCCTCCTCCTTTCTCTAAGCTCTCTTGCTCTTTGTCTAACCTCTCTCAACTCATCATCAACCTCACTATCATCACTGATTTCCAATGCAACACTACTATCACTGTCAGAGGATTCCTCAGTATAATCATCATCATCACTCTCGCTCTCATCTAACTCAGCCTGTTGTTCATTATCATTGCCTAGGTCCTCAGCATCATCATTGCCTAGATCCTCAACAACATCATACATGTTTTGCTCACAAGCCCCTGCACCAGCTTCTTGGTCATTCCCTAAATCAACCTCCTCATTATCCTCTGCCACAGGGTACTCATTTCCTAAATCAACCTCTTCACAGTTATCATGATTGATTTCCTCTTCAGCAGCTTGCTTCTCCTTATTTGCCACATCATTACCCTCTTGTTCATCATCCAAAATTAGTGGATCTTCTGCACTTCTACCACTGGAAACAAAGTCCACGATTTCCATACCATCTACATCTGCAATAACAACCTCATTAATCCCATGATCAATGTAGAAGTGAACCTCCTGGCCATCATGCAGATCCTTGGCAAGCTCAGTCAAACTATCATCTTGCATTTCCCAAAATGTACCATCTTGCTTCTTGTAGTAGATCCCATTCAATGATCGATACCCCATAGTTCTGATCCATGAAAATAAATGCAAAAAGCTCAGCTTGTCTATGTCTAATCCCTCAGTATTTCTTGGTGGAAACTCATTGATGTAGTTTGGCTCTAGCTCAGTGACGAATGAACCACCATGATGCCAAACTATCTTGATATATTTTGAAATCATCCCTAATGCCAAACACAGAAGAAGGATAAAAGGCAAAATTTTGAGGCCTAATGAACTCATACCAAACACAGAAGAAGGACCAAAGGCAAAAAATTTAGCTCAAGTGATCTATGCACCCTAATCACCATATTCACAACAAATTATGCAATTGCTTTACAGATGTAAGGATAAAGGTTGAATCTTGTACCCTAAATCGCACAGATTACACATTCTACAACCAAAAAACCCTAAATCGAAGCTTGTTCAAGGACAAGAAACTAACCTCTTTTTCAGGACTTCAAAACTGCATTCGAACTTGCCCTAGCACTAGGATTCGAGACTGGATTCGAGATTGGAGGCGAGCTTCTCCTGGGAGCTTGGATTCAGCTTGCGATTTCTGTCGTGAGCTCTCTCGAAAGCCCTCAAGTGTGTCGAATGCCCTTCCTTCCTCTCATTTCTCTCCCTCCAATATAACGGTCTGAATTTTATCAATTTCATATGATATAAAACTATAACCTATTACATTAAAATGAAATTAATATTGGATTATAGAAAAAAATTAAACATGTAAGCAATTCTAGCTTACATGGCGCCAAATCAGATTAAATTGCTTACGTGGGGGGCCAACTCAGATACAATAAGCCAGCTAGGCGCGCGTCCATTTCACGTTACGAGAGATTAAATAAAGGGGGGTTCAATAGGTCAAAAATGTAAAGTTGGGGGGTCTGATAGGTTATTTTAAAGTTGGGAGGGCCGTTTGCAAAAAATTGACAAGTTCAGGGGGCCGTACATGTATTCTGCCATTTATTATTGTATACAATCCTAGAGAAAAAAAACACAATTCTAACCTAAATTTCTAAACCCACAAGTTCCTAAATTCCAATTTTTAAAAAATTGATTTCTTTTTATAAGAATATTACATGTTATTAAGAGGGGTTGCTTTACACACCCCACTTTTGATTTGTACATTTTTTATTTTTTACCTATTGAATCTTTGTCGAGGGAATATTCTGCGTTACACGTGCACCAACTCAGTTACACATCATTAGGCTTAATTTGTAAAGATTCAATAGGTAAAAAATCAGATATTCAAGTACTTAATGTGTACAAATCAAAAGTGGGGTGTGTAAGTAACAAATTTGTAAAGCTCAATAGCTAGATATATTTTAAGCCCTTGGGGTCTAAGGCGTGCCGGCTAGATTTGTGTGGTGCACCGCTTTATCAACTGCACCCCAAGCCACCGGAATCCTAGAAAAAAAAATCAATCATTGTGCCATCTTATATCGCGATCGGGGGTAAATTAATTTGTACCGTCGCAACCAACCAACTCAATGCTATAGTTGAGTTTTGTAGTATAAATTGGAGGGAGATGGTAATAGTGGGAAACATAAATACTCTTGCTCTCTTCTTCCTCTCTCAAATGTGAACAATTCCCTCCTCTTTCTCTCTCAAATTTTAACGATTCTCTTCTATTCCTCTCTCAAAAATTTACAGTTTTTTCGTGCTAATGGGGGATTGGTTATCAAGTTGGGTCACGGTAAGTTATATTATTTGTTCGTTATATTATTGTTTTATCTTGAGGTTAGCGGGTTATATGGGTTTCAATACTATACATGTGAAGTTTGTTTTTTTTAGAATATTTGCAATATTTAGAATATTTAGAAATTTCAGATATTGAGAATAGTTAGAATAGTTAGAATAGTTAGAATATTTCGGATTTTTAAGAATATTTTGAATAGTTAGAAAATTTAGAAAACTTTGATTATCGTTAAATTACGGTTATAGTGAATGATAAAATTATTTAGAATATTTTAAAACAGAGAAATTTTTTAAAACGGACTTGTTTGAATAATTAGAATATTAAGATACTTAGAAAAGATAGAATATTTAGAATATTTCGGATTTTTTTGAATATTTAAAATTTAGAAAAGTTAGAGTATTTATAATATGATTTATTTAATATGATTTTTATTATGAAATTACGGTTTATAATGTACGACAAAATTTGTAGAAATTGTTTAGATTATGGTTACATTATAGTTATGGAGTATGGTTAAATTATTTAGAGAATTTAGAAAACTTAGAATATTTAGATACTTTTGAACATTTAGAAATTTTAGAATATGATTTTTATATTGAATATGTTTTTTATTATGTAATTACGGTTTATAATGTATGATGAAACTGTGTAGAAATGTTTTAGTACTTCATTCATTTTTAGTCTTAGAAACTAATTTGGGAGTATATATAATAATTCTTTCACCCTACAATGAAAATCTCAATTTGCATTATAATATTGTTGGACATATCTTTATTTTGTATTCAGTCTTTCTTCGGTAGGGTGCCAAATACAAATTCCAATCCGACTATGGAGAACAATGAATTCATAGACCAAGAAGCGTATCATGAACACATTACGAGAACGTGAATCAATATACATATGAAAATGAGCTTCTTGCTAACAATGTCTATCAATGCGAGGGAAGTCATGAAAATTATGAAATTGTATATCAGAGCCAGGCTGAACAAGTACCGGTGGGGTGTTCAATAGGTCAAAAATCAGAAGTTGAAATACTCTATAGGTCCAAATCAAAGGTGGATGTCTAAATAACAAATTTGTATAAATTGAGAGGGGTAGATATATCTTAAGCCTTTTACAAAACTACCGTTCTTGCTTGTACTTTGCTTCTACTTCCGTCTCTACTTACCGTGGAAAACAAAATGGGAAAAAAACGGTTGAAAAAGCAGGGATATGTCGGGTAATTTGTGTCAGGAGGAATTATTCATCTATAAAATTGCTTCTTTCACTTATTTGATGTCATGAAATTCAAGAAGAAAAAGTCCTGTATAAACATTACTTTGGTAACAAAGAAAATAGACAAAAATCTAGAAAGCGTGGTTGGAGTCTAGTACGATACCTTTGACCGAACCATCTCCCACAGCATCGCAAAAGTCTCACCTGTCTGCAATTAGAAGCAAATCTAGAAATCATTCGCCAACATATAAAATATACTGATAATCTTAAAAATGAAATAGTTCAACCAACCTAAACCACGCTACAGACGGAAAAGATAACCAGCCCAAATCAAACTCCTGATGAATACTTCTAAACTTTTACAACAACATCTAGACGTTAAATAACTGTCAAGCACGGAAAGCCGTAGATTAGACCATTTCAACCTTACAAGAAATTTCTCTGTACCTCGTTTCACTCTACCTTCTAGATAGGAGGGATGTATATATATACAACGATCATTAGCGTGGTGGTTACACACCAAATAAATTACTAAGAAACAGATTAGATTATGGTTTCCAAAGAGTTGTGTGAAGAACAAGCAGAGGAGCCTGGACGACTCTCTTTCTGCGACCTCGTATCCAGTGATGACGCCTCAGTCGATTGGGATCTCAATAGGCATAAGACGAGTCACGGTTCGAGTAAAGAGGAAGAGGACGAGAGCCTCATCTTCGACTTCTTTAGCCGCGGTTTCAGTTTCACCTCTCCCCTTCCAGCTTATCCGCCAGAGACCATCGTTTTCTGCGGTAAGCACTTGTTTCCTGACAAAATCAGTAATGGCGACAACACTGAAGCAGCGCCTGCAGCTTCAAAGAAGCAGAACGGTAGTACACTGAAAGCCGGGAATTTGAAGAAGAAGGTGATCAATTGGATGACACCTTCCTCTTCTTCCATATTCCGTAGCAACAAAACCATGTCTGGTTCATCATCGTCATCGTCATCGTCATCATCATCATCATCGTCGTCAAAGCAGAAGAGAAAGAATGCTGCAGGTACCAACAGAACTAGATCTAAAGGCCCAGATCAGATTTCTATTTCATCGTCGAAGAGAAAATGGTGGATGCTGATGCTCGGGTCAGTTAGGGTACCAAATGAGATGGAGCTGGCTGATATCAGGACCAGGCAAGAACGTCGGCCTCTGGAAGCAAAAAAGGCGTTTGTTGCAATGTTTGAAGATCATGAGCAGCAGAGGAATAAGTTTGGGATGGATACGACAACAGCTACGAGGAGGAGGTGTTCAGGCAATGGTTTGATAGGAGTAGTTAGATCATTCAGTTGTAAAGGCTACTTTCCTGCTGGTGGGCAAACAAAGGCTTGAATGATATACATGTTTGCTTGTACATATAAGTTGCCATTTATAGCTATTAGTCTTATCCTTTGAATGATTTTCATCTGTTACTTTATACTATTTTTTTATTATTATATCTACTATAATACAATATAAAGCGGAACCCAAGTCTTTGTTAAAATTTGCGCCACGTCATCAATCCTGAATAAAATAATGATTTTATTTTTTGCATTGATTTTCAAAAAATAACTTATATATCTTCTTGATATCTTATCCAATTTCCTTATGTATACTTAATATCTTACTCAATTATATATTCTTATACGAATAAGGAAATTGAAGTGATTTTCTTTTATATTCCTTACAATTTTTTCTTATTAATTAGTATACATTTTTGTCATTATTGAATCTTGAAGAATAGTGAAAAATTTTCACATGTGTCAATAGTATATTCATTAATAATATAAATTTGAATAGAACTGTTTTAGAATTAAAATTATATGAATAAAAGTACATATATAGGTCAATAGGTTCGGACTTTGGTCTATCGGATTTGGATTATAAGTTCCCGAGTTAAAAGCGTATTCGTATTAAAATTCGATCTCACATCGATTACTTCGGTTATATATTTACATTACCCGTACCAGGTTTGTACTTAGTTATGTTATTAACCTCCAAGTCTTTATAGTACATTCCAAAGTGCCAAACATTTGCCCTCAAAATGTTCAGAGCTATCAAACCTTTTTAGATCAGCTACATACCAGAAGAATACATCCCATGGCAATTGAGTACAAGTCAAGTACTTGAATGGTATGACTATGGAGGAATCAAACTGCATTTTCAGTTCATGAAATTACAAGGTGGGAGCTTAGTAGAATTCAAGTCTCATTCCAACAAAAAACAGTATCCTAATAGTCTCATTGTGAGTAGACTATATAACATAAACATGCCAACATAAGCACGTAACAGATTTAATTAGGGTAGTAAAATTGATGGAAACCTGAGCTATATTTCCCTCTATTTTGAATATATATAGAGAAAAAAAAAAGTAAGTATAACTTATAAGTCAACACGAGAGCATTTCTGTTGTGCTTTACCCCCCAAAAAGATGCCCACAACAACAAAACAAAAGGGTTGAACAGCTGAGAAGGGCTGTGTATGAAAGAATTTTAATGCCTAGCTACCATACAAGCAGTATCATACTGCCTCTGAAGAACCTTGTTATAGAACTCCCATGACATGCTTCTCTCAGTGATAGCACTCTGCCCAAAAGGATGTTTCTCTATGTATTCTTGCGCATTCTCCACCATGGCCACCTCCTCCAAATAAGCTCGAATTTTGCCTTTAGGGCCTACTTGACAAATCAAAACATATCAACATATACTGAATACTGACAGGAATTTCAGCAAGTAACAAACATGCCTGCTTAGTGCAATTACACAGGCGGTAATGATGTTTTGAACGAGTCATATCAATGACTTCAGATTCGAGTTCTCATTTTAGATTGAAGCCTAGCAATTGGAGTTATTTCATTAACAATCTTAGTGTCAAATATACTTCATCCGAATTCATACATTAAACTTTACTTAAAAACCACGCTACAACACTTTGAAACAAAAAATACAGACATTTTCTTCCTTATGAGAAATCTCCCAAAACTCTATTAGTAATTAAGTCAAACCTCATGACACCTGTGTAACTTTTTTCCAGTGACAATGATAGAGTACATGCACTAAGCAGCAGTATCCAAGCATTTTGGCAGAATAGGTGGAAAGGTGCAAATCAGGAAGAACAATCCAGGAAGCTTATCATACCTATCGAGTTGTCAGCATGATCTTTGAAACTGAAAGAGTAAGGGAAGACGGCAGTATGTGGCTGCACATGATTTAACAGAAATATCAAAAACTTATAATTACAGATTCAGTATTTGTAAAATGCTAATAAATATGTGCTCATGGATGCCCTGCCGGGATGAGATTAAGGGGTCTCAAAAAGTGGGTCCCAATACTCACAAAAATCCAGATAATGCGTTCATGGACACATTAGAAAACCCATGCAAATTATACATACTAACTTTCATAGCAGAGGAGAGCTTGACTAAATCTTACGGGGTTAAGCAAAGCCTTGTATGGAGAATCATCCAGTAGCACTGTGTTTGATTCGTTATAATCACCCCGTTTCCATGGAAGGCTGGAGTCCTGTATTTCCCAAAGCGTTCTCAGCTCCTTGAAGACCATCACCTTATGCCTATTCTCTAAAGTCCTGAACTGTGACGCAGTGCAATGTGACATGTCCTGCAGAATTTCAATACAAATTTTTAAACAAGATAAAGCATTCTGCTGAAGAAAAATCAAGCCAAAACATAGGCTTCCGTTTGCCAAGGAGCAAGTATCAGCATTTGACGCTGCTATATCCTCCCGTATGCTAGTAAATGGTTTTACACAGACTTACTAAGAAAATTGATTCACACACATGTGCCATATAATTCAGAGTAAATAGCATGCTATAAATCGCTGAAGTGTTTAATTGCTTGTATTGTCGAACAAGAAATGCGCTCAGTGGGTTTGGCATGAACGATAAACATGGTTTAGATAGGAGAAAACATGCACACTTTCAATGAAAGTGAAAATGACAGGTGAGAATTATGGAGACGAGAATAACTTCATCATTTTATGTAATTCACTTCATTTTGCCGGGGGTGCTTATCAACCATTTTCCTTTTGAATTATTCAAATTTGGAAAACTCTCCATGTACCAGAAGAAACATCAAATAATTATAGAAGACAGCAATATGACTATATAAAGAACTCATAATTTGTTGGATTTGATTCACTCTGTGCATCCTATATTTTTATCACACTTCACAAAGCAGCTAACATAAACATGGTACAGAATCAAACACATCATTTCTTGATGCTTTTTGTATACTACATATAGACAGAAGTCATCAAGAAATGAAAATTGATTTAATCATATAGAAGGAAAGATAAGTGACTGAGTCAGTCTATATTAGCCAATGTCTTCCAGGTGGAAAAATAAAACAACAAAACATGAGCAAAAAGCATATAAAGATTAATAATGTTTACCAATGAGCCAATTTTTCCAACAAAAACCATACTGAGGCAACATGGTAGTTTTAACTTTTGCATTTTCTTGAAGATTGTTCTTTGTCCATATGCTTTTAAAGAAACCATTTTTTACACCCATGAATTCTCGTGTCCAGGAGCATTTTTTACTCATTCTTTTGAGTACCCAAAAACAAACATGTAAGCTACATGGCACTGGGCAAATTTGTTTAATCGTACACAATTAGTAATTCTACGTCCAAGCATCGTTTATTAAAATTCTTCCAAGCTCAAATTTTGTGGATTTAATTCACTAAACCTGAAGTAGTGATCTAGCTAAATATATTGGTCCATGAAATTTACGTTCAAGTTTATGAAATTCCCCTGTACAGGTCTACACCCTCTTGACTTGCTCACGGTATGGGTGCTAACATATCAACCCTCCAGACCCTACTCATGCAGGTCACATTGAGTACTTGTCTTTGTTACTGCTGTTGTAGTTTCCTTGTATTACATTCTTCCGATTGTATTATTTTATTGGTTATGCTTATTCACATTTTGATGACTAAGCCTTAGGGTACCATTCAGCTAGATGTTCTTTCATCGTAGAACTTAGTTCATTGCTGGATAGAAAAGATGTGAACATAGAACAAGAGGACTGTCATGAAGAAGATAAATTTTGGGAACTAGGAGAGATCAAATGCTTCAGAAATAGAGCAGCAGCCTGATAAACATCTAGTATTCTAGCTTTGTTAGATGACATGATGATCATGGTTCCATACAGTCTATTGCTTGGATAAACATAAATACAGAGTATATATTAACCTTGATAGCTTTTCTTGTCTCCTTACTTGGCCATATAGCTTGTAAATGGTATCAAAAATATAAAAACAAAAACCACCGGGTCCCAAGGGATTGAATAGGTAAGCCTATATTGTACAGCCTTGCATAGAAGAAGTTATTTATAAACTGGGACTTTTAATTTTAACTAATAAGACACCAGCTAATATCTACTATATCAAAAGGAGGAAAAAAAAGACTAACAGAGCATGTAAAATAGATATGAACAATATTAGAAAAATAAATAACAGAAATCATGACAGTTAGTATAGCATAAGCTGAGAAAATGCGAAAAATCATATTTCTACTAAATGCAGCAATGAAGAGACTATGAAGTCCATACCCAGCAAAAAGTCAATCTTTCCTTCATGTCTCCTATCAAATAATCAAGGATCCTATCCACAAGTTTCCTGTGTATAAAAAAAATTTAGATAAAGAAAATAAGAAAACATAACTTCTAGTAAAAAGAGATTCTATATATATTAAAGCATTGGGATATAAGCTATTAAGCAAGGTAATTTAGATGTTCTGGAAGTAGAAAACATACTTTGATCTAGAGGACCATATGCCAACATGGAACCTCTCAAGGCAAAACTTCAAGAAATCACGGCAATGTGGTCTAGTGAAGACTGCAAGAGATATATCATCAATTATCAAAACCTAAAGTTAAAATAAAGCAGGAGCAACAGTTCTCAGTTCTTACCTGCTCGTCCTGAAATTCTGGTGTCTGCTGTATAACCCTTTGGTGGAGGATACACCACATCTGCCAGTATCCCGTTTATATCAAGTATAAGAAGCTTCTTTCTTGGACGTGGTATAGGCACTTTAGGTGGAAATGTATTTAATATGTTTAATAGTCTAGTCGCTGAACCAGCACCAGCCAAGGAAACGTGGTCATCACCAACAAAAGTAGGCAGATTCCTCTCTTTGTTTCTAACTGGACCTCCTCGAATCATTTTATCGGCAACATGATATGCCCCTGATTGTTCTACCCCATTACATGGATTTAATTGTTTGTCAGAAATATCAATTGTAGGATTAGATATCCTTGTTCCTTCAAAGGATGTCCGCGGGTCCCCGTATGCTGTTTTCTCATGTCTACTTCTCTCCTCATTGCACTCGGCAGATTGTTTTGAAATTTGAACATCAGAAAGTGAAGTTGACAAATCCTCAACATCTTTCTCAAGCAAATGTATTGGCTTTTTCTGATTTGGCATGTGATTGTGAGGATAGAACTTCATCAATTCACTAGAGCTCAGGGTCTGCGAAGCTCGGAAATCCTTTTCTGCAGAAAGTTCTCCTGATTTTGACAAGGTAGACTCCTTGCAGTTTTCGCACATGGAGCTTGGGTAGAAACAACTTCGTTCATTCTTTGCTAGAGAAGGACTATCTTTCTCAAGCAGTTTCTGAACTGGACATTTATGGGTCTGAATGTTACGTTGATCCAGAGTTTGTGGGATTTCCATATCTTTTCTTTGAAGAAATCCCAGCCTTGCAGGAACCCTGATAGTTCCTGCATCTGTCTTTCTAATAACACAGAGCGAAGGATGAGGAATCGAAGCCAACTCTAATTTCTTTCTAGGAATCTGATTCCTTCAGCATTCAAGGGTCATTTGCATTCACGAGACTTCAGTCAAACGACTTCGGTCTCACTAGTATCATATCAAACCTCACTCCAAGCTTAATATCTGATGCTGAAACAGAAACATGGACTCCAAATGTAACAAAATCCAGCATGCTTCAATACGGCTAAGCCCAACAATAAGAATCTAGCAACAAATTTCATAATAGTACTAATAGCAAAAGAAATGGGTATGGCACAAATCCAAACCAAATTCAAGGGAGTAAAAAGTTCAAAACATTCTTCAAAATAGCAATAAGATTCGAACAAGGCATGAAACAAGAAAATCCACCTTTCCAAGTCATAATCTGAGTGTAAGAGAAAAAGCCTACAACTTTAGGGGGGCATCTTAAGAAGAACACCTTGGATATGAACAATATATTCGCTAAGCCAAAGTTGAAATACTGAAAAAGCCTAATACTTTAGGGGAAGAGAAGGTCGTAGGGTCAGCAAAACGACGAATTGGCCTTAGACTTGAACAAATCGTATCACAAAACCTAATAAGCCAACTACAACATCGTCGCTTGATCCACGGCCGAAAATAGACCCAAAAAGAAGCAAATGTGAAGGCCAATTGAACAAATTAGGGCATGCAAGTTTACCTCCACCATGAGTGCATTCGAAGTTTGAGACTCCTGGAAGCCAAAATGCGATAATAAAAAGAGCAAGCTTGGTGGGTAAACAGATAGAATGAAATCAATAGAGGAGAGGAAACGCTGAAGAGAAACAAGGAAGGAAGGAATGGCGGAGGGAAGGCGAGAGATAGAGCCTTTTGTTTGAATATGGAAAAGATCTAAATGTCTCTTTCCGGGACTGTAAATACAACAGAGGTGTACGTTTATTCCATCTAAATGTCCCTGATTTTTTTCCTAAATCCAGGTTCTGTCCCAGAATTGATTGCTCGGAAAATTTGGTATCAGGTAGGTGTTCTAACTTCTCCTCGGATCTCTCTGTTTTGGTTAGGTGACAAGTGAAACAACCTTGAAGTTATGAATATCCATGATACTCTGATATCCAAAAACAAAAGGGTTGAGGCGTCCCTGATATGCTTTTCGGGTGATCTAGTCAACCTATTTCCGAAGGGAGGAGCTGGAGCAAATTAAAAATATCAGATTTCAATGCCTTCCGAAGCGACGGCCGGAATCGGAAAATGAGGTGGGATTGGTACAACAACTTTTTGGGTTTTACCGTTACCACAAGTATATATAACTCGGGGCGTTTTTACGGTATCACAGTACTTGTTTCCTCTTCTATTTTTTTTTCTATATGCTCTATTTTTCCTCTCCAATTGTTACGAATACACTCTTATGAATGGATGATTTCTACTCAAATATGATGGTACATTATATAATATTTGTATTAATTATTTTTTATATTATTTTATCGTATTTTGTCATTATTCAATATTATAATTAGTCATCTTGGAGTGGGTTACAACATTCAAATCCAAATGTCATTGATTTAAACGAGGAATACGTCCATGAGAATGTTGGCGGAGAACCATATAATGAAGAGGGCTATCAAAATGAGTCAATTTCTCAACCGAATCTTAAAAATGCACAGTTATGTAACTTAGTATATTATTTCATAGAAAATATAATTGTGTCATTTAATATAATATAATTATTTTAATTTATTCTGCTTGTAATGTCATATCGCGTAGATCTATTCAACCGAATAACGTAATGGTTTTTATTTATATTATTTTATAGTGAATATAATATTGTCATTCAATATAATTTAATTATGTCATTCTACCGAATCTTTATTTGATGTTATTAATATAGGTCGTTGAGTTTCCTGATTTTTCTAGTCACTTTCAAACTGATAATGAGTGGCCGGATAGATATTTTATGGAGGATTGGGCAAAACAATTAGGTAAGACTTTGAACATGGCGCTCACTATTAAAAACACTTGGAAAACGAAATTTTATTTGGGATGTACGCTATCTGATTCGTACAAACCCAAGAAGAAAGCCAAACCTGGTATTATTGTGCCCAATGTACAAGTCAGTAATTGTTTAAAGGCTAAATCACATACTACAAAGATCGTCACCTCTACGCGATTTTAATATTTAAATTTTCTTGTTCATTTCACTAAAATGAGTTCTATTCCAAGGTAGCGAACCATTCTCTGTTTTTTTTTTATTAAGTAATCGGTAAGTATTCCTTAATAATTTTAACGAATCTTACAAGAATATAGAAATCGAATCTATAAGAGGAAGAGAATGCGTAAAAAGGTTTCCAGCTATTTCAATTGGTCAATTTCAAAGCATTTTCCTTTCTTTAGGTGAATTCCCAAAACCCCGAGGTTTGGAACCCTTAGCCGGGGGAGAAAGCAAGGAATCAATCAAAGAGGATCCTACATCAGGTTGCCCATTTGAGTTGATGGGAAGACAAGAACCCAAAACTCACGTTTGGAGGATGCAAAGCGACTGAGTCTTGCCAACATAGAGCCAAAGAAACTCATGATATACTTATGCGACAAGTGGCCGGATATTAGAACTTCTATGAAACAATTGTACAATTTTCGACATGAGGTTTATAAGGCAGAGATGGACGTGATGACCGTACCCAAAGTCGCATTTAGTTATTTGAAGAAAAACGACTATTCTCCCGATTATTGTACTGCGAACGGAAGCGATGAGATTTGTGATTTTTTCTTTGCCCATCCAAAGTCATTGAAGTTGTTGAAATTGTTCCCATATGTTGTGATTGCCTACGGTCTCGACAAATGAATGCAGCAGATGTTGGACCATGGAGAAAGAACCCATGTTGGGATCAAGCTCGTATAAGGACTAGGCCCAAGAAGGACAACACGAGGAAAGCCCATCAATTGTGCTCGTGCCAGTTGAAAAAGAGGTGGACAATTTGGTTGAAACCAACTAGGGAAAGGGGTCCGAGATTTTAGGATAGAAAAATATATGATATGAAAGATCCTCTTGTAAGCTATTAAGGGACATCTACCTCTCATTAAAACTTCAAAATACGCTCTGTAATTGTACCGAGATTCTTGAATCAATAGCCCGATCAAAGCTAAGTTCAAACAATTCCTTTGTGCGGATTTTAGCTCCAACAGCAGATATGGATGAGATCGTGCCATGAACCACTCCAAATAGTTGTCATCGACATCATAAGGAAACATGGGCATGTCTCCTTCGGGCACCAAGGAATATTGGCGTTGATCCCAACGATCATCGACCACATCAAACTTCACCTCATATTGGTTTCGATTCAGATTATCCTTTCTTTTGACTTTGGTGGGTTTGATGACGTCTAATGGGATCATCTGACGATAGCCATGTTGTCGGTAACATCTAGGGTTGCTCATGAACCGACCAAAACCGAAGATTTTAGCTGAACCGACCGAACTGACCCGAATCGAACCGAAACCGACAAGATTCGGTTCGGTTTTCAGTCCACTGATTTCAAAAATATCGGTTTCGGTTCGCTTCGGTTTATTATTGGTTCGGTTTGGTTCAAACCAAAATAAATAAAAAAAATCATTTTTAAATTTATATGTATGTTAGATTGTTAGTGGGCTGCTTTATAGCCCGTTCTTTAGCCTAAACCAAAGTGGCCTGCCTTCAACCTCTTCATCCGTTCATGGAGTGAAAAGTGAAAACCTAATTCACACCCACAACAGCCGCAATCCATCGCCATTCGCTGCCGTAGCCCACACGCAGTCGTCGTTCACGCGGGTCGTCGGCCGTCGTCAAGAGCGGAGACTCGAGGAGTCGAGGGAGTCGACTGGAGTGGTCCCTCGTGTCGGAGTCGACCGGTCTTGGCCCTAATCTCCTCGAAGACGCTCGGCGAAGCCTTGGCTAGCACCATCGATTGAAGCCTTGACGCCGTCGACTCACGTTATCGCCTTCCAATCTCCTCGGACCTCAATAACACGCTTGTAAAGAAACAATTTGGAGTGGAGATCGATTATGAGATTGTTAAATAAACAGGTTTAATCATAAATTGATACACAAATTGCTGAGAGAGAGATGAGCAAGTTATAGCCAACGCTTCATTTCAATCCCCCAATACACAACCGAAAAGAAACTAGATCTTTCAATTTGTAAATTTTCATAATCGGTTTATTTCGGTTTGCATGTAAGCCGAACCGTTACAAGCCGAAACCGAACCGAACCGAATTTTTTCGGTTCGGTTTTCGGTTCACATATTTCAGAAATATCGG
Organism: Polygonum maritimum; assembly: GCA_963924305.1. Classification (NCBI taxonomy): domain Eukaryota; kingdom Viridiplantae; phylum Streptophyta; class Magnoliopsida; order Caryophyllales; family Polygonaceae; genus Polygonum; species Polygonum maritimum. The sequence continues at coordinate 7,495,637 of OZ002731.1, read as the reverse complement.
TTTTGGTTCGGTTCGGTTCGGTTTTGGTCGGTTTTGGTTGGTTCGGTTCGGTTTTGAACCGATGAACAACCCTAGTAACATCTATCAGGCTCATATGGCTCTATGATATCGAAGTATGTGAGTAGACCCCTATATCGTGACATCGCACACTCACTAGTAGAGAAGTCCAAGCCATGTCCCCACGATATTCATGCTACCTGCAAGATAAAGTGACATTTAAGATAAATAACTTCTTTACTTGAAAAAGCATATGACAAAATTAACTGAAATTTTATCCATTTGGTTTTATCCAAATTCGGGTTCCATCATAAATGGATTCAACTCGTAATGACATGTATAACCACTGCGTCGTCATCAGTTCTAGTTAATAATGAGCCAGGGCCTGAGTTCTAGCCTACTTGTGGAATCCGCCAAGGCGATCTGATGTCTCCTTTCATCTTTGTATTATGTATGGAATACTTAACTCGAACATTACAACATAAGGCTTCGGCCAATCCAAACCATGTTGGAATCCAACTCACAAAAACGGATCAATCCTACCGTTCTTGAGATTTGCAGATGATACAATTATCTTTGCAAACGCAAACGTTACAAATATGGAATTTATTAGAAACACCCTTCAAAAATTCACTCAAGTTTCTGGACTATCAATTAATTATCATAAAAGCTCGATCCAGACATCTGCTAACGTTCCTCAACCTATGTCGATTGGCTTAGCAAGTATCCTCACTATCCATGTCACCTCTTCTATGGAAAAATATTTAGGTATTCCGATTCTTAAAGGAAGGGTTCAGATTTCAATGTTTTCAGACTCAGTTAATAATCTTAAAAAACAGTTGTCCCAATGGAGAGCTAATATAATTTCACAAGCAGGTAGGGTTGTTCTTATCCAATCATGTCTGATAAGCAAAGTTAACTACCTCATGCAAAGCTTTATGCTGTCCCAAGGGGTCCTCAAACAAATAGATGCGGTTTGTAAATCTTTCTTTTGGAACAAATTTATTCCAAATCACCATCCTCTTATTAGTTGGGACCACATTTGTTCTCCAAAAGAGAAAGGTGGTCTTGGACTAAAGTCTGCAGAAAGCATCAATATGTCTCTTCAAATGAAATTGCTCTGGAAAATAGCGACGCAACCATAAAATGTTTGGGTCAAAGTAATAACTGAAAAATATCTAAATACAAACTCCCTTTTTAACTATCATAAAAATAATTGTTCTTGGCAGTTTAACAAGCTAATGAATCTTAGAGATCTTTTCTCTAAGGGCATTAGATGGCTTCTAGGAAATGGTAAAACAATCAAATTCTGGACAGATCCGTGGTTACCAAATATTGATCTTTTACCCTTTATCGAATCAGGAAATCCGACCCAAAAAGTTAAAGCATTTATACTTCCAAATAAAACATGGAATACTACCCTCCTCGCTCAGGTAGTGCCACCTCATATCATCGATATTGAGGATAGATTCATCTGGCTTCTTGCTAATGATGGTATTTTTTCGGTTTAATCAGCAAACTCCCTTTTAGCATCTTCACAAAATACGTGTTCTAACTAGAATCCCTATAACAGATACTGAGGATAGACTCATCTGGCTTCTTGCTAATGATGGTATTTTTTCGGTTCAATCAGCACACTCCCTTTTAGCATCTTCACAAAATACGTGTTCTAATCCATTTGAGTGGAATTGAAAATCAAAATTACCACCTAAAATAATCAACTTCCTTTGGAAAGCTTGTGCTGACTGCCTCCCGACAACAGACAGATTAAACCGTTTCTATAATTCAGTTCCGAATCTATGCTCCCTTTGTGAGCTGAATGATGAATCCCTAAATCATTTCTTTTTCCAATGCCCTTTTACAAAAGCTATGATTTTTCGTCTGTAAAAACTATTAAATTATTCATTTAATCTTACTACGAATTATACGTGCCAATAAAATTTACAAGAAACAATGGCCAATAACCAATATGCAACGTCACTAGCTTTCCTATGGTGGTTTGTGTGGGCACATAGGAATGCAAAAATCTTTGATCCAACTAGAATTAACCCAAAAAATCTTCTGTCCAACTTTGCTTTCACAGGCGCCCTTGCTTGGGAAGGCTGCTGTTTAAAACCTCATAAGACATCTAACAAACCAAAAAGGAAAAATCATACATCCTGGAAAAAACCACCTTCGTAGTGGCACAAACTAAATTTCGATGCTTCTAGACTCAAAACAGGAACAACTCATGCTGGATTCATCATTAGAGACCATTCTGGAAATGTTCTTTCTGCGGGATGACAACAACTTCCCTCTATGACTATAGTACAAGCTGAAGCGTCAGCCTTACTTCATGCTATCAGAAAAATAGACCTTTTTCACATTCAAAATCTTATAATAGAAGGTGACAATCTTATTGTTATTAGTTCTTTAAAACGCCTATGAAAAGTGCCTTGAGAAATTCACTCTATTATTGAAGATATAAGAAACTTGATTTCGGCTATCCCCTCTGTTATTTTTTATCATTGTTTCAGGGAATCAAACGCTGCTGCAGATTTCCTGGCAACAAGACACATCAATCTTCAGAGCTTCAATGCAGCCTTGCCCATTCATGCTTCGTCCCTTCCGTCTTCTCATTTGTCTGTAACACGGTCGCGGTGTTTGTTGAGTCAACAACCCGCGCTGTTTGAATTTTTAAAGATCATCCGTAACGATGATTTAGGTTATCCTTTTAACTTAAAGGTATCCTAATTTTGGCTTGTTGGAGCTGCTATAAAAAAAAACATGTAATATAATGGGACTTGAAAAGCACATAAAATGTAGCAATAGTACGTTTTACGATTCGAGCGACTCGGAAGAGAGAAGAGAGAAGCCACCCCTTCCTAGTTTGGTTGGGTTGAACGGTTTAGGATGTGGGCTTTGCGTAGCAGACCCACCGGCCACCGTAGCTTCTCCTCTTTCTCTCACGACTTTCATTAAACATCTTCCGCCCCTCCGACTCCGATCCAGCATATCCACTCCAAGCAGTACAAGCAGGTGACCGCCAGAGCCGAGGTCATGTAGAGACTCCAACGCCCGGGATGCCTTGGACGTCGCCGTTGCCGAAATGAGGGCTCTGGCCGAGTGCTTCTTGCCTCTGGTTCGAGTCGGCGGTCTGTTTGTTGCTGCCACAGCATTGAACTCCAAGCAGCTGCGGTGATCTTTCCTAAATTGTCAGGGAAGACAGCTTCATACAAGACTTTTCTTCTTATCTATCTATACTTCTAAGTCATACACCAACCATCACTGTCTGTCGTGCTCTGCTTCCTTAACTTTCAAGTGCCTTATTCCCAATGCTTACTTGCTTCACATAACTAATTCATCTCTTGCTTCCTCTTCATATACGGTCTCCCTTCCAAGTTCCAACTTAGACTTTTATTTCAGTAGCTTTTACTCTTTTACCTTGGAATAGTGATCTTAACATGTTATTATACATTCCACAATACAGGCTCTGTGGATCAAATCTTCTTCATCCGGCCCACAAGTTCTTCCACATATATAGGCCAACAGAGTTCTTTTAATATTTTCAGAAATGGATAAAAGAGTTGAAAACAAAACTAGGAAGCAACAAAGACAATCTCCTGCACAACATGCCTGCATATGCTGTGAATCCTGACCTACAACTTGCTACAACAAGGTATTGCTAAAACTAATCTCTAATCACTCATCTACATTAATTAGCACAGGAAAATCATCATTTGTTCTTTTTCTAGTAAGTTTTGGTGTTATGTCTCTTGCAGGGAAGAAGATATGATTAGCAAGCTACCAAATGACATACTTTGCCACATCGTCTCATTGCTCCCCTTGGACTCAGCCGCTTCGACAAGACTACTTTCAGCGCAATGGTGCACTCTATGGTGCACAAACGCAACCTTAACGAAACATGGAATCCCGGAAGACGCAGCCAAAGAACTAACCGATTTTCTCCATAAAGTCAACTGGGTCAGTCCCTTGAGAAGCCCATGGAAGCTAGAGTTCCATTCCGATGACGAAGAAAGCGTCTTGAGTGCAACCACCGGTGCAAAACATAAGCTTCACCTCAAGCTCTCATCAAGGACAACACTTGATCAGGACCGGATTCAATCGAGCCGGTTTTTCTTGGACTTGGAGCTGAATAGCCGATACGAGCTCATCCATCATCAGCCGACGAATTCAAGTTTCCTTATCAAATCTCTCTATTTGACATCAATTAACCGCCACTTCTCGGACACGGTCTCTTCACTCGTGTCGGGCCTTCCTTTTCTTGAGAGGTTAGAAATCAAGGGGTGTGATAGCTTGTTTTGCCTTAGGATCCATGGGGGGACAAAGCTTGAGCATTTAACAATCTCGGATTGCCCTCAGCTTGGATCGCTATCGGTTTTGGCTCATGGTCTTAGATCATTCAAGTATAAGGGGCGGTTCCCGGATACGTGTGTCATGGGGATTTCAGATTGCAAACAAATGGCCCTTGACTACAGACAGGGGCCAGGGTATGAAGATTTCAGGAGGCTTTCTTCCCATTCTCTGCTTCTCTTGTACCTCAAGGATGCACATGATGTCACTTTATGCCAATGGACTTTTGAGGTGAGTTTGTTAGTGATTTTGCCCTTGTTCTATTTGCATATATGTATATTGTAGGGGTGTCCAACGGTCCGGATCGCCTCGTAACCCGGACCGATCCGACCGGTCAATTTATGTATTGAGTCATGGGTCGTAAAATTTTCATTTACGGGTCGACCCTTAAACCTGTAAAATTTAAAAAACATATATTTATATTTTATTTTATTTTCTTTCTTTGGACTATGGATTGTATATTTTTTTTATTTTACTTTCGGAGACACATTTCAATAATTATATTGCATTTGAGGTTAGAAAAATAGTATTACACCATCACAATTTTTCGGGTTACGGGTTGGATTTTACGGGTCTCGGGTCACATTTCAATGGATTACATGTCATCGGGTCGACCCGTGACCCGTAAACCGGGTTACGGGTTGGGTTGGGTCGACCCCTTGGACACCCCTAGCTAGTACTATATTTGCTCAAAACAATTGACTTTTTCAAACTGCAAATGCTATTGTTGGATCAAGACGATGATCAAACCGAGAATTTGCTCGAAGGAGAAGATTCTTCGATTCGCTGAGCTGAGGGAGTTACGTTGGATTGATAGCTCAGTGGAGGAAGATAAGATTGATTCATTGATCTCCTTCCTACTAATCTGCCCTTCACTGGAAAGGCTCTATATAACAGTAAGCTCCTCCTTTGCTGTTTATATACATAATTTTAATTAGTCAGCTTAATTTTGAGTCTGAACTTGTAGATAGATCCCACAAGCTATAGCCTACCAAAAAGCAGAAGAAATTCAGGTGAAGTACCCAGGAGTGGTAAACCGCTACATCATCTAAAGATGGTGAAGATAAACGGTTTTAAGAACAAAGAGGAAGAGATACTTGTGGCCAACCGTATACTAGCCATAGCCAAAAATGAACCAGTAATCCTGACTACATTATTGACTTTCAAACAGCTAAGCACGCACTTCGGAAGGAGCTCGCCTTACCCGGATGTACTTGGTCTTGGTGACACTCACACAGTATGTGTTTGAGATGTAAAAAAATGTCAGGGGTTCCTATATGTTATGTTAAAACTACATGGGTCATATTTTATGTTCTCATATTTGTACTCGGATTATATCATTCCATAGGTGTGAAAATGCCTAAATAAAGTTAAAAGGCATTTAAAAAAATCAAGCTGTTATTGACTTAATTGCCATTGCACTTGAAAACGCCACGATTTATCAGATGTTCATTTATACTATCTATATAATTTTGGGCCAAATACATATAAGTAGGTCCTTGAATTTGTGCCCAATAGTTATTTAGGACCCTGAACTTTAAAGTTTACCAATTTAACACCTCAACTTAACATTCTCGACCAATTAAACACATAATCGCTGACATGTACAAAAAATATGCCACATATTTGTCCATGTGTACGCCATGTTATATTTAAATAAAATAAAACACTAAAAAAATTTAAAAAATAAAAAAAGTAAGGAAAAAAGAAACAAGAAAAAGAGTATATAGATGGGGTTTGTTGCCACAGCATCCTTGGAGAGAAAAGAGAAGCTAGAGGGGTTTGTTTCTAGAGGCCACCAAGGATGCTGTGTCATTGCCGGCAACAAACCCCTCTAGCTTCTCTTTTTCTTATCTCTCTTTTCTTTACTTTTTTAATTTTTTTTGGGTTTTATTTTATTTAATATGACATGGCGTCCACATGGACAAATATGTGGCATATTTTTTGTACATGTCAGCGATTATGTGTTTAATTGGCCGAGAATGTTAAGTTGAGGTGTCAAATTGGCAAACTTTAAAGTTCGGGGTCCTAAATGACTATTGGGCACAAGTTCAAGGACCTACTTATGTATCTATACTATCTATCTATATATATATAAAAGTTAGGTGGTGTTCTCATTTATTGCTCCATTAACTTCTATTGCAATCTTCCCTATATAATTTAACAATATGTAATCATAATCAAATCAATCACAATGGCATAGCGGTAAACCATTCCTTTAATAACCCAAAGGTTTGGGATTCGAACCTCTCTACCAACATTTTTGTATATTTTATAAAATCAAATACTTCTATAAAATCGTTAAAATAAAACCTCTTCATCTCCGTTCATTTTTATATTTACTTTTTTTTGGCGATTATCGGTCTTTGTGTTTTTATAACCTTTTTTTATTTGTGTATTTTTTAATTCGATCTTTATTTTGGATTGACACAGGTATATCAAACCTTAAATATTGTCTAAGGCATAGATCTCAATTTTGCTTTAAGATTTAATAATTGCTAATTATAATTCATCAAATTCTACCAAAAAAAATATATACTTCATCAAAGATACAAGTATATTGTGTACATATTGTGACAAAATAACTATTGTACAACATTTAAGAATAATAATTTTTAAATGTGTATTATTAAATAATAATATTTCTAATATATATATATGTAATAAATATATGAAGTAGACTTTTAGAAATCATTGTCCGGATAAAGTTGAGAGATAAATTTATTCTTACTTAGTAAAGAATGAAAATTCCCCATGTTAGTGAACAAAAGGTATTTAATATTTATTTCACGGGTCATTCCAAATTGTTAACATAGATTCCAAAAGGTTCATCAATATGTCATGAAATTGAGTAACCTAAAATTGATTGTTTTTATCTCATTGATAGTTGATAAATAAAAGGAATTAAAATATGTTTTTTAGAATTATGATTTACACTTTGGTCATTTTTTAATTTAAAGTTATGCTTCGAGAAAATGACCTGAATTATCATTTAAAGTTACATTTAACAGACTTTTCAATTAAAGTTGATTTTTTTTTTGATAAGGTAAGAATTAGGGCCGCCGCAAGTACTACTTGGGCTCGCCTAGAGCATCCGCAAGGGATAAGAACTGGTTACAAACCAGCTCTAAAGGTAATAGGGCAAACCGCCGCCCTGGAGTCTCGAACCCGAGACCTCATGGTACTACCATGAGTGCTCAACCAGTGAGCTGATGCGACAAGCGCTTCAATTAAAGTTGATTAATAAAACTTAAAAATAATTTTTAAACCCGTGCGTAGTACGGGTAATGATTTCTAGTCTATATAATTTTGTGTACATGAGGGCTATTTAATGCTCTCATCACACATTAATAATTTTTTGATCATTATATTAGAAATAAATAACATTTAGCATTTAGAAATAAGCATATATACTATTACATTATAAATAAGCATAAAAAAACAATAAAAAAAAGGGGTTGTGGTTTAAGAGGGAAAACTATTATATTAGAAATGAATAGCATTTAGAAATAAACATGTATGTGATCATTTAAATAAAAAGATTATATTATATATGTATGTGAACAAAACTACTATATTAAAAAGTGGATATAACTATTGTATTAGGCATGAGCATATAAAAAACTATATAAAAAAAAGTTATCACTTAAAAGGAAACTATATTAAATTAGAAAAAAACGATCATTTGTGAGAAAAAGGTATTATGCTATAAATGTATACCAATTAGCATTTTATTTCCTATAGAGAGCTACTTCAATATTACATTAAAACATTTTTTTTGGTCGAAATATTACATTCGAAAATAAAATGTAGAATGTTGAGGTATTTGTATGTATATATTGTTGTTAGATAAAGTTTGCAATTCATTTCAAAATTTAAAAAATATATCATCCCTAGCAAATTGAAAACGCCTCAATTCATAATTGACAGGTTCAAATCTAAACATCCCCACAAATTTAGTATTCATAATCAATTGATGCTATAATCATCCATAATGACCCATTTGAAAATAAATGATATGTTACATTTCATTTCTATACATCCCACAAAATTAACATCCATAATCAATTGATGCTATAATCATCCATAATCACTCATTTGAAAATAAATCATACGTACCTTTCATTTCTAAACACCCCCACAAAATTAATTAGCATACATAATTAATCAAATTGAATGTGTATTGATATTCATGTCTACCGTTACAACACATTCACTCAATTTCAAACTACCCATCCCAAGTATATTCTTTTCCTCTTCCTACATATATGCATGTCGAATCCTACAAAAAATCGTTGTTTTTAAGAAAAAGTAGAAAATTAAGTTAATTTGTGTAATATTGAAAGGGGATAAAGGTATTTTTGTATATTTGTAGAGAAAAAAATGATAAAGTTGATGTGAAAGTTGGATATTTGGAAGTAATATGTGATTTTAGATGAGGGTATTTTTGTATTTTTGTTGAGAAAAGTGATAAAGTTGATGAGAAAACTCGATAGTGAGGGTAATATTTCAAATTGAGTAGGGGTATAATTGTAAGAAATTTTCTATGTAAATAGAAAAATTGAGAGATGGACAATCTTATCGAAACGTCGAAAAAAGAAATGCGGACAAACTTTCGGAGACGGATGGAGTATATACTAATATTACGCATTTCTCTACAAGATTAAATCTACCAGTAATTAAATGTCGAGAAATAAATATATCATTTACAAGTTGGTAATATTACCCCGCTTTCTAATATTACGCATTCCCGATTTAATGAATTTACACAATCCTTTTGATTTCCGGCTGAGATTACGTATTTCATCCACTTCCATATATTTCACATGAATTCTTTGTAGATTATATACCTATCAAGCTATCACTAATGATAAATTCTTAATCAAGACCCACTTATTACCAAAAATCACTAATATATAGCAATTTATTGAATCAGGTTTACATACTTTGATATTTCTTTTAATTTTGATTTTAATATGTCAAAAATTAATATTTTATCTTTCATCGAACAAAAACAATGTTACAATTACACTTAAACTAAATCACTATACCGAAAATGCACAAAACATATACACACATTTGTTGTGAAAAGAATTCAAAATAATATGGAATATAAGGTCTGCACTTTGATATAACGAAGGACCCGTGCGTATGCACGGGCCTGATTACTAGTTTGGCCTATAATTTTGTGTACATAAGGGCTATTTAATGCCCACATCACACATTAATGATTTTGTGATCATTATATTAGAAATGAATAACATTTAGCATTTAGAAATAAGCATATATGTGATCATTTAAACTATTATATTATAAATGAGCATAAAAAAACAATTAAAAAAAGGGGGTTATGATTTTAGAGGGAAAACTATTATATTAGAAATGAATAGCATTTAGCATTTAGAAATAAGCATATATGTGATCATCTAAATAAAACTATTATATTATAGATGTATATGAACAAAACTACTATATTAAAAAGTGGATATAACTATTATATTAGACATGATCGAGCATATAAAAAACTATAAAAAAAGGTATCACTTAAAAGGAAATTGTATTAAATTAGGAAAAATGATCATTTAAGAGAAAAACGTATTATACTAGAAATGTATACCAATTAGCATTTTTTTTCCTATAGAGAGCTACATAGATATTGCATTAGAACATTTTTTTGGTCTAAATATTGCATTCGAAAATAAAACGTAGAATGATGAGGTATTTGTATGTATATAATGTTGTTAGATAAATTTTGCAACTCATTATTTTTCAAATTGAAAACAATATATCATCCCTAGCAAATTGAAAAAGCCTCATTTCATAATTGACAGGTTCAAATCTAAACACCTCCACAAAATTAACATCTATAATCAATTGATGCTATAATCATCCATAATCACCCATTTGAAAATAAATGAGACGTTACATTTCATTTCTAAACACCCCCACAAAATGAGCATGCATAATTAATCAAATTAAATGTGTATTGATTTTTATGGCCGCCATTATAGCACATTCACTTAATTTCAAACTACCCACCCCAAGTATATTCCTTTTCTCTTCATATATATATATATATATATATATACACACACACATATATATACATGTCGAATGTGTACCCCAACTATACTTGGTGGACATATTATAAATAGGAGAAAATGGAAAAGGCAGAGAGAACATATACCACCTTATTACTCGGTCGAGTTGAATCAAAATTGAGCTGGCCTTCCACTCTCCCGCCCGACCATCATCGTCGGCTTCATCAACTATGATCGCCGGTCACTACTTGCTCGCCAGTCTGTTCAGTCGCTCAAACTACGGCTCTACGGTTTCCGAGGTCGTTGTTCCTATCTTCTTCTCGCTTCACTTCATAAATCTTATCATTTCTCTCATTTGAATACATTATGCTAAAGCTTGTGGATGAACTTCAGAGACAGAGGATTAGGTTTATGTGTTCATTTTTAATGTGTGTGCTTGATGATATTTTGATTGCTAAAAATTCTTGAATTCTGAAATGTCTAAGATAAATAGTTCTTTTCTTTGTGTTTTTTCTGTTTTGTTTTGTCCTACACTAAACCATGTCTAATACCTTCGTAGATTGAAATTATTTTACTTTCAAATACCTTTTGATTTATGAAGTTTATAGGTATTCGTTGCTTTGAAAATGACTATATACTATATACTAATATTACGCATTCCTCTAAAAGATTAAATCTATCAGTAATTTAATGTCGAGAAATAATTATATCATTTACAAAGGTAATATTGCCTTGCTTGCTAATATTACTCATTCCCCATTTAATCAATTTACACATTCCTTTTGATTTCCGGTTGAAATTACGTATTTCATCCACTTCCCTATATTTCACATGAATTCTTTGCACATTATAGACCTATCAGTAATGATAAATTCTTAATCAAGACCCACTTATTACCAAAATCACTAATATATAACAACTTATTTAATCAGGTTTACATATTTTGATATTTTTTTTGAATTTTGATTTTAATATGTCAAAAACTAATATTTTATCTTTCATCAACCAAAAAAGTGTTACAATTACACTTATACTTATTCATTATACCTAAAATGCACAAAACATATACGATGTCACATTTGTTGTGAAAAGAATTCAAAATAATATGGAATATAAGTCTGCATATTGATATAACGAAGGACCCGTGCGTATGCACGGGCCTAATCCACCAAAAGGGCCACAACAGCCAAATCCACCAAATCCTGGAGGAAGGCTTGCCAATCCTAACACTGTCTACATTAGCCGCACCAAAAGTAAGTATGTGAAGAAGGTGAGTTTTTTTGGTGTTTTATGTGACAACTTTATTGAAATTTCTAACCCTAAGTTCACTGAGATTTTTTGCAGGCCAGGACGCCAACTGAAACCATCTCACAAGCTCTTCAAACACACAATCTACCTATGATATTGTAAGTTTCAATCTCAAATATAGGCTTCAGTATCGTGTTCTTCGTCCACCGGAGATTTATGAACCTGCTTGGTAACTTCTTCAATCCAATGTTTTTGAATACCAAAAACAGACGAGAGCAAGGTAATCCAACAATCAAGAACTTGTTGCAAGAGGAATGTAACTCCTCTGTACCTTCTTGTTGAGTGAACACCTAACAAGATAACGGTGAACATCACCCTATTTAATAAACTCTTCTATCACACAGTCATATAAGACATCAGATATCTCCTCTTGTAACTCGTAGAACACACTGATTGTGTAAACTGACGAACAATGTTTCTCTAAATCTAAAGGTGTTTTCAAAGTCGGGAAGCAAGTGGTTGAATCTAAATCCAACATCTGATGACTGTGTCTTTGATTATTTATTGCATTGTTGTACTGCATCATAAACTCAATGAGCGTTGCGTTCTGCCCAATCAAATGCCGGATAAAGCTATTTTGGCTTTTCGATCTTGACGTTGTTCGAAGAAGTCCACCCATCGGTACATCTTGGAAGAATGAAGGGATCCAATAATAATGTAACTCAAACAATACGGGAAGCCAAGGATTATCATCCTGTCTGAGAACTCGGTTACGATTGAATGCCACACTTCTTCAAACTCTTAAGTTGTTAGTTCTTTGCTCCAAACAATTGAACCAAACTTCTTCACGAATTGTGCATTGTGCTCTGTTGTAATTTTACGCGGTGTGATGCTATAATATATGATTGTGTAAATGTCATAGGAATGACTGTGTGGTTCTACAATATATGCCTGTGAATTGAGAATTAGCATGATTGTGTGATGTTAAACAACATGAGTGTGTGATGTGGATAAGCATGAGTGTGTGATGTTATAGTACATGAATATGTATAGATGATAGGCATTCATGTGTTATGTTATAATATGTATGTGTATTACGTAATATATGACTGTGTATTGAGGATAAGCATGTCTGTGTGATGTTTTTTCGTATGAATGTGTAATGCGGATAAGAATGACTGTGTGATGCTTTATCATATGAACGTGTAATGCGGATAAGCATGCATGTGTGATGTTATAGTATATGACTGTGGTGCTTTGTTGAATACAAAAAAATACCAGTTCATTTTGTAAGTAGCATATGTTGTCACAACATCTCCAAAATATGAGAAGCTCTATCGACCAATAGGATCACACCAAAATAGACGACATAGTTTATGCTCTTGATCAACTTCATAATCAAATTGAAAGGTTTCACACACCTGCTTTTTCTTGTAGAAGTCATCAATAATCATTGAGCATCACAGATTCACAGCCAGCCATAAAGGCATTCAAATCGACAAGCGTTGCACCAATTCTAGATTAAGATCCAACTAGATCCTTGTACACCTTGTAAGAAGAACTCAACCAAACATTTTCCCTCATGCAATTTATTACGAAATCCTTTTGAAAGTTTGATACTTTCCTATTACTCTTTGCAAAATGCCTAACAACATCATGTAGCAATGGTTGTGTGTGTGTCGCCTTCAAATTTTCCTACAATGTATCCTTCACGCCCTGCATATCGAACACTCAGTCTTGCATCACAGCCACACCAGTTGGAGATTGTTCTTCTTGGCTTTTTCGTTGATGATTCTTCCTCGATCACCAGGCTTTGTTTCAACTTTTGGAATGACATTTTTAAATCCCGCTCGATTACAAATAAGGTATTTCCAGATAATGAGGTTAAGATTTTTTTCATCTATTTTAACTATGCTCTCCTATTGCAATGAAGCCACACATTGTAGCATATCTCTTATAAAAGTGAACAACATCAATGGTACAGTGGTTTGGAATTTTTTTCCTTCATACGGTTTAAACTCAAGGGCACATCTTGAAATATAATACTCTGTATTTCTAGGAGAAATAGTTATCACAAAATTGTTCTCTCCTTCTTCACTATATTGATGCTTATTATCATCACTAGATAAAAAGAAAAGGCATAGACATAAGCAAACGCTATACACAGTCATATTATAATATAGTACATAGTTAAGTTTTTAACAATCAAAGATAATATCATACACAGGCAATTCAACATACGACACACAATCATGTGCATATTTGTTATATTTGATACACATCCAAAATATAACTCTCAAATGAAACAACACACACATGTGTAATCTACTACACATTCATGCACAACTTCAACACACAATCATGTTGAAAGTTTATGCACAGTCACCAACTAATGTTATGCATAGTCATGTGTTCACACTAAAATTAAAGCACACACTCAAATGTAATATATTACACAGTCATATGGAATTACAAAACACATTCAAGTTACGATTTACCACACATTCATTCTCAATATTATACACGGTGTAATTTACTCCTTGTTCCTAAGCAAAAACATGACCTACACTTGTTAAGAAATTTATAGCACACAATCAAGTATTCATTGGTACACACTCATATAAATAGTGAGTATGAAGTGTTCATTCCCATAATTTTGCGAGGGGAACCTTAGTGTTGAACTTTGGTCGAAATAACTTGTATATTTGATCTTATGCTTTTGTTACACTGAATACTTATAGAACAATTAGATTTGATACAAATGTAGCTAATTATGTTAGTCTAATATATATATATATATATATATATAGATTAAAGTTCAATAGTGAACAAGTAAATATTAGTGAACAAGAGAACAACTATAGGCCATTGGATCTTAATGAAATAGAGGGTTGAGATTGAAAGTTAAAAATGAGCCATAATTGAACAAATCATGTCTACGTAATTATAGGAAAGTAAAAGATTTTGTTCTACAAAGAAAAATCAAATCAAAATTAAAAGATAGGCAGTTACAACTCACGATTTTGTTTATTCCCCCATTTTGATTTTGTTTCAAATTTTAAAAAAATTTTCTTTTCAAATTCAAAATTATGTCCACGCCACCAATTTGGATTGCAGTTACAACTCACGGAGAGAGAATATTGGATATATATACATTTTTTGAGGTTGTCATATACATTATTACTGTATATATATACATCTTGATCTGTAGGAATAGGTCACATAAACAATCCAACCACAACAAAATTTGTATATACATTTCTCAGGTTGTCATATACACAGTTACTGTACATATATACATCTTGATCTATAGGGATAGGTCACATAAACAATCCAGCCACAACAAATTTCGTATATACATTCCTCAGGTTGTCATATACAATATTACTGTACATATATACATCTTGATCCGTAGAAATAGGTCACATAAACAATCCAGCAAAAACAAATTTCGTATATACATTCCTCATGTTGGCATATACAACATTACTGTACATATATACATTTTGATCCGTAGAAATAGGTCACATAAACAATCCAACAAAAACAAATTTCGTATATACATTCCTCATGTTGGCATATACAATATTACTATACATATATACATCTTGATCCGTAGAAATAGGTTACAGAAATAATCCAACAAAAACAAATTTCGTATATACATTCCTCATGTTGGCATATACAATATTATTGTACATATATACATCTTGGGGGGCGAAACTCCGACGGAGAAAGGGGACCCGAACGAAGCTCGACGGACGGTAATGGGGGGCGAAACTCCGACGCGGTTCGACTAGGGGCTACGAGAGGCCGGCGGGAGGGGACCCGAACCTACAGACGAGCACCGACGACGGGTAGAATCTGGAAGCGACCAACATCGGGCACCAGATCTAGGGCGGAATCCGGGGGACGGGCAACACCCCGGATCTGGAGGGGGGATCCGGTCGGGCAGGGTGCAGGGCAAGTGGCAACGGGTGGTCGCCGGAAAACTCTCTGGAGAGGGGAGGCGCTAGGGCGAGAGGTTGAGCGGCGACGGTAGGGCGGCGAAGTTGTGGAGAATGCAATGGGAGCCGACGATTTTCTGGAGGCTGCAATGCAGCGTCTCTCTGGCTGCAATGGAGCGTCTCTCTGGATCTGCAATGGAGCTTAATTTTTGATTTTATAGAATTATAATTATGGTAGTTACAATTGAAAAATGATCTCCTATTTTTGATTTTTTGCTATTTTCTTTTTTTGGGATATTGTCATAGCTAATCTCACTATCCATTACAAATCTCTTGTTCACTGTAGAATTCACTATAAAACCCACCTCTATATATATAGTGATGCACAATTGTCCATTTTTTATGAACAAATAATCGGGTTAGGGTGCACAAAATCACACTTTTTATGAAGAATATTTTTTTTGGTCGAGTACGTTTTTATGAAGAATGATGGTCACGCTTCTATATAATTGTTTTTTGAAAAATATGCGGATAAATTTTTCTTGATCAAGTGAAAAGATTCAGTGGCATTGGATTATCTCTATCTTAGCTCTGGTTATTTCTCATTTACCAACTAAAGGACTACTCTCATCAAATTCATATCCGAATTTAAATTCGAGCTAGGGTTGAGAATGCCTAGCTAGTTTAATGAGGATAATGTAATTAGGTAAATGTAATCACTTTGTAACTTCGAGCATAAAGAAAAATAAAATGTAATGACTGCAAGCCAGCTTAATTAATCAGTGAATACATTGCATGAAAATGAATCCAAAATTGATAAGGATGCAAAGTTACAACGTACCACATCAAAACCAACAACGAGTAGCTAGTAAGCACTCATGGCACGCATGCATGTTGTTGAAGAATAATTGAAGAAGAAGAAGAAGAAGAAGAAGAAGAAGAAGAAGAAGAAGAAGAAGAAGAAGAAGAAGAAGAAGAAGAAGAAGAAGAAGAAGAAGAAGAAGAAGAAGAAGAAGAAGAAGAAGAAGAAGAAGAAGAGGGCTAATTGAAGGATCAATGGTATTGAAATTGGCATATATAGGGAGAGGAAGTAGGCGAGAAGTTAAAGCTGAGAGATGGAAGCTGCTGGGGTGGGGGGCCGTTGATATTATTGAGATTACTATTAGGCATGGCCTGAAGCGCCTTGACCTGAGACCTCAAGAACCTGAGGTAGTTGGCGGCCTCGTCGAGCATGGAGGCGGTGTCCATCTTGGTGCCCCCGGGGACGAGCTTCTGCAGCAGGCGGAGGCGCTCGCTGATGCGCTCCCTGCGCTGCCTGGCCGCCACCGTCTGCGGTTCCGTCGAGATCCTCACGTTCTTGCGCCGCGGCCTCTCGTCCGCCCCCTCGGGCTCCGTCCCCAGGTTCACCGGCCTCAAGGCGGCCGCCCTGTATATCATCTCCTTCATCTGCTGGATGGCCTCCGCGTCCGGCTCTGGGTCCCCCGCGGCCGCCCCGCCCTGCTGCTGGAAGCTGATAGACGTGGCCACCCCCTCGGGTGGCCTTGCCAACAACAAGGACTCTGGATCCGCATCGTGACCCCTCTTCCTCTTCCTGCAGCAGGCACTCTGGATCAATGGTAAGGACAACTCCTTGTGGTAAGGAGTAATCTCATCCAAGTCGCCTGCTGCTGGACCATTGATCACATTAATGCCGCTGGTGATGATGGCAGTAGCTGACGACTTGGATGCCGTTGCCTCGGGTTGCGTGCTCCACATAGCTCCAGATGAGGATTGGGAGTCGGCTGCCGACGCCTCGGCAAAGGTCGACGTTTGAGGGCCGACACATTCATGACCGGCAGCTACGGGCCCCCCGCCGAGTAGTAGCCGGTCCACAGGGTCGCGCGTCGACGTCTCTCCCGTCTCGCCTCTGCCTCGGCCGCCGCCATATATGCTGAATGTGGGCCCCAAAAGCAGGAGCCTCTCTTCTTCCACATTCATGTGTATATTGTGGGGCTCCGCTGTCGTCCATTCCCCGCTGTCCCAGTTTTCCAGAGTCTCCATCAATAACAGTACAGTGTTGTCTTGTGAGCTACACCCAATCCCGATCCACAATGGCGTTCACTTAAATCAGCTAAAACCATGCATACATATAGAACAAATTATAATTGGAACAAGGGAGGATATATAGAAGGACTTGCAGATCGTTGAATCACGAACCTTTTGAATGTAGATCGAGATGGATTTATAAGGCTGTTCAGCTTGCAACGGAGATACCCGGCCACCAGGTATGTATGTATTATGTATAGATGACCCAGCTATTAATGTCTATGATGACATCTGTTTGAACTGAATGTGGCAACAAGAACAAGCAAAGTAAATTACAACGTAAGTACTAACTAATAAGAAAGAAGAACATGAAGAACACGTTACATGCAACATCTATATATAGCAAGCTTGCTAGGGCGCCGTCATTTTTTACATATTGAGGAGATTATAAGAGCTATAAGACAACTTGAAGCTAGACTACAAATTGGAACCGAATATATATGATGAATATTGCGTAAGCAAGAGCAATTAAAGGGGGGAAACTACCCACCACTGCAATCAATGACCGATGGTGGACAAGATCCGGAGCTAGCAAGCAAGCCCTTGGTTCAATTGCAAGGAATGAGACACAGACCGGTTTATATATATCTTCTATATATATAAGTAATATAACTATATAGGGTTATCATTATTAAATAAAATATAAGATATTATACTCCAAGTTGGGGTACTTTCTAACAAACTTTTGTTAATAAATGAAATGTTGGAGAGAGGCAGAGAATTATGCAGAAACCTAAAGCGGGCAGGTCAGGTTACTATAGGATATGTGGAAAGTAGTCTTACATTTTTCGGTCAGAGAGATGCCTAAATTATAAGGTGCTCATTCTTCAATACATGTTATTGTTTCAAACAAAAAAAGTATATATATACATATGTTTTGGTTCAAGTGAACACTACTCTTATAATAAGGACTACTCCTTGTGGTAAGGAATAATCTCATTCATTTGATTTACCTTTTTACTATGTAATGAACGGTCTAGATTTTTTTTTGAAAAATTCAGGAAAAAGTTTTTTTTTAACAAGAACGATATTATTTCCTTTTCAGAAAAGTACCGTTAGAACATTTAAATACGAAAATTCAATTTTATACACTAACGAGCTCAAACTAATATACTAACACTTCAATTTATAAATACTATGAGTTCAATTTTCAATATTATATGGGCTCAATTTTTTTACTATTAGTTCAATTTTTTGTTCTATGAGTTCAACTTTTATATCTTTCGAGTTCATTTTTTATATAATCCTATTTTTACAAAAATAAAATAAATTTAATTTAATGCTTTAATAGTTCAAAAATATTTTTTTCCTACAAAATAACAATTGTAGTAAACAAATAAAAACTAGAAACATTTAAAATTTAAAAAGATAAAAAAAATTCTTTCTTCACAAAAACAATGATGAT
Source organism: Polygonum maritimum (assembly GCA_963924305.1). NCBI lineage: Eukaryota > Viridiplantae > Streptophyta > Magnoliopsida > Caryophyllales > Polygonaceae > Polygonum > Polygonum maritimum. The sequence goes on along the minus strand of OZ002731.1, from coordinate 7,476,561 downwards.
GACTCTAAAATTTGCTAGTTCAATTTTTACAACCAAGGTTCAATTTATTTTGTTAAAAGCTCAATTACGTGTACTAGAAGTTCAATTTTGTAATTTGTACGGGTTCAACTTTTTAGTACAATAAGTTCAATTTGTTCCTAGTGTTAATTTCATTTTTGTTACTGCAAGCTCAATTTGTATATTATTCGATTTTTTAATGATAATACATAAAATTGAATAAAAAAATATTTTTATTTTTTGAAAAATAAAAAATTTAAAATAATATGAACCATTTATTATATGGTTAGGAGGTAAATCCAATGGTTAATGTTACTCCTTACCGTCAGAGGTTGTCCTTACCATAAAAGTAACCCTCACCGGAACCTAACTCTATATACATATATTGGTTTTGGCTCAAGCGAAGACTATTCTTATGGTAAGGACAACTCCGTGTGGTAGAAATAATCTCATCCATTAGATTTACCTCCTTACTATGTAATGAATGGTCCAATTTTTATTTTCAGGGAAAAGTTTTAACGATATTATTTTCTTTTCTGAAAAATACCGTTAGTACATTTAAGTATGACAGTTCAATTGTATACACTAAGAGTTCAAATTAACATAATAAACGTTCAATTTATAAATACTATGAGTTCAATTTTCAATATATGGGTTCAATTTTTTTTTATTAGTTAAATTTTTTTAACTATAAGATCAAATTTTTATATCTTTCGAGTTCATTTTTTTTATAATTCGATTTTCATAAAAATAAATTTGATTTAGTTGAATATATTATTATCTAAAAAAAAATTTTCTACCGAATAACAACTGTAATACATAAATAAAAACTAAAAAAAATTAAAACTTCAAAAAAGATAAAAAAATATCTTTCTTCACAAAAACAATGATTATAACCCTTAAATGTGGTAGTTTAATTTTTTACAACCAAAAGTTCAATTTAGTATGTTAAGTTCATTTGCATGTACTAGATCGAAGTTCATTTTGTAATTTATACGGGTTCAATTTTTCGTACAATAATTTCAATTTTTTCCTATTGTTAGTTTCATTTTTTGTTACTGTAAGTTCAATTTTTTATATTATTCAATTTTTTTGAAAATGAAAATAAACACTTTATAATTTAGGCATCTCTACCGAAAAATGTAAGACCACCGCTGGATCATCCATTATGAGGTAAGGAAGTATATCCAATGGATGAGGTTACAGATGAGCTGACAAGGCCGGGCAAGGACTCTCCTCACCGAACCTAACTCATAGGGTATAGATATACTTCATTAAAGGGTAAGAAATAGTATTTCATACTCCCTCCGTTTCAAAATATATGACCATATAGCAACTTTTGCTTGTTTCATAATACTTGACCATTTCACATTTTTTTTCCATTTCTTTCCATCTATACCCCTAATAATTATATTTATCATAATCATTACACTTTTTCATATTTCTCTAAACAAATAATTAACTCGACATTTTATAGGGACAATATAGAAATAACACTTTTTTCTTAAAATATGTGCAATGTCATGTATTTTGAAACGGAGGGAGTATCTACTCCTCATCAGCAGGAGAGTACAGTATCATTTAACTAATGAGATGCTGAGGCGTGATACACACAGCAATTCAGAGAGCGATGCAACATGCATAAAAGTGGATGACAAATGTAATATATAAAGAGACAGTGAGCACTACGCAACACAAAACTCACCGATATCTAGAACTCAAAAGGGTTATACCTCTCCTAGCATGTTACGTGCACATATTGCTATATAGTGGAACGTACGTGATCAGAATATTGGGAGTGGGGTTGCAGGGGAGAAAAGGGTGCCCTTTATTTTGAATCCATGATTAAGCCCTTTTTGCTGAGTGAACCAACTTTTGGATGTAATTATAGCGCCTATGATTAATGATAAAGGCCTCTTAAGTTGACAGTAGAAAGTTATTTGACTTGTTTATAGGGGCACTAGTCGACCCCGCGTGCTTAATGGGAATCAAAACATTATACCTTTATCCCTGCAGAATCCAAAGCATTATTCTAATGTGGTACTCGATCTACGTACTAAATGAAACTAATTAAAAGTACACTAGATCATAATATATAGTATATTCTTCCCCTTAAACCCTAGCCTGGGGACTTATGTTTCACTTATCAATAGACAATCCAACCATAGCTAAATTTATCGTCAACAAATAGAGGTCCAATAACAACCGAAAGGAAACATATCTTAATTAGTTTGTATATTCCCTTAATATATAACTAGTTGAAGACCCATACCATGTACGGGTAATGTCAATATAAATCTGACTTAATTGTTTAGAGAACAAATTTCGATCAAGCTGACATTAAAATAAATACTTAAATTCACAAAACCTAATATGTTTATAAATAATGTCACACTAATACATAATATAAATAAATTAATGCTAACTATCAACAATTTGAAATAATGGCAAAAAAATATACCACATTAGCCGTCTCGCATATTGGTTTCCCTTTCTTGTCCAAAACCAGGACCTTCAAATAAATTAATGCTGAAAAAATTACATATTGAATGATTAGTTACATAATATTCATTAATTATATATGTAACGATAATAGATTGAAAAGGCGTACATTTTCATCCATTAAACACTACTACAATACACGCCTTTAGCGGCGGTCATAAGCGTTGGAGTATAATGCAAAAACGCCACCAAAGACCTAAGGTGGCGGTTGATGGACCGCTCGAGTTGCTTGCGCAGCCTTAGGTATTATGTGGCGGTTTTTTTATCTAAGACGGCGGTTTCAAGTAGACATTGGTAACCGCCACAATAGATCAAAAAAAACGCCGCTGTAAGATCTAAGGAGGCGGTTTTGCATATGTCTATAGCGGCGGTTTTTGACCTATTATGGCGGTTTTTTAAGGTATTGCAGCGGTTTTGAACCTATTATGGCGGTTGTTGCAGCGGTTCACCTAGGCAAAAGAGGCAGTATTCTATAATATAGCAGCGGTTTCTTAAGTCATGGGTGCATTTTTAGCAATCTATTCCGGTGATTTGAAAGTGTTATATAATTAATGGTCTATTAAATATATGTATCGTTACACACGATTTTTTTAATAAAATTAATATATATCAAAACCATAATTTTCATTAGGAAGTTGGAATAATCTACCAATTCCATCAAACTCCAAAAACATTCATGCATACGCATGTCCACAAGTCACAATTCAACAAACAAGCTGCTAGCTAGCTAGCACCTAACCAAAATTGGTTAGTTTCAAGTTAAAAGCCTCCCACAAAATGTGCTTGCTCGGCCAGTACATACTAATTACATATATTCATCTAATTAATCATCCAAAATGTGCTTGTCTAATACTAATTAACTATATATAGTACCTGATATATATATATATATATACTAACTAATTATATCTTCATCCATGCCAATTGACTTCCAAAAGCACCAGCTAGCAGCTATATCCGACCTGCACAATGAAACAACATACATACAATAAATAATTCCATCTCTTCATCAATTCAACATTATAGTTTCTAATCGACCTAATACCAATCGCACCTGACATTACACTGAAGCACATTCCAAGTCCTAAACCTCAACTTGCATGCATCAACATTTCATCCATAATCCACCAAATTCTAATCACTCTCAACTCTCCATAGACCTCACCTTGTTATCAGACAAAAATTCCCAAGCAAGAAGTAACAATTCAAATCAACTATGCAATCGTCCACCCTTCTAACACAACATTCACTCCACAGTAGAGCACAGACACTACTGCCACAATTACTCAGAAATTGACAGCAAACAAAGTGCAAACTTTTTTTACTTTTCCTCCCATTTTTTTACTTCATGGCTGCTACTACCCATAACCACTTAGCTTTTCTTTGTACTTTCACCTAAAGATAAAAAAGCAACATCAAGATTTCATATTTTGAGGTATGAAGAGCAAAATAATGTTATTTATTTTTCAGTTTAGATTCTACAAATGTTGTTAAAGAGAATGAGCAAACCAGAGTGCTGACAGAATCAATTTCTGAATTGTCACTAGACTCTCCCTCTCACACAAACTGCATTTGCAACTCTTACATGAACAAGAATTCAATCTTCAATTTGGAGGGAATATCATCATTCAATGTTTTTACTTAAACCCTTTTAAATAGCTACAGTTCGCACCGGTACTACTATATAATTCTTCTCCTAATTTATAGCTACACTAACATTAACATAGAGATTATACTTATCAAGCTCATGTACATGTGAAGCATACGTACCTTGATATCATAAAGCTTCAAAAGGCCTGTAAACATGCAACACCTATACATAACAATAATATATTCAGTCCATAAAGCCAATCGGAACAAATCTGCTATGAAAATTTTCTAATTCAAATTATACAATCTGCAACTCACCTAATTACTTAATTCTGATGGGAACTAGATGCACCTGCTTCTTCTTCAGTTGTTGGAAAGTCGGGGATCACAAGATTAACTCCTGGATTAGCTTCTCGTATCCTCGATAACATAGCTGCGAGTTTTTGTTCAAATCGTGCTTCTTCTCTTTTGTCCACCTCTTCTATCCTTTTTTCAAGTTGCTCAGAGATGGAATCTATCAGCATTGGAGGAAGTATAAAAGGCTTCTTAGGATCCCTGGTTTTTAGCTTTGACTTAGTTGCACCTAGTCCATACATACGCAAACGCCCATTATGCTCCTCTTTCCCCATAACATCATAATAAGGATCAGATTTTTCACTTCCATCACCATGCATCAATGCTTTCATTTTCTCCTACAACAACACAAAAAAGGATTCAATATCAGAATTGCAACAACTTAAATAGACAACCCAACGACTTCAAGAAATTTAAATGTATAGATATCTTACAATATTTTGTTGTGTCTCATGACCCTGTGTCAAATATGTTCGTCCAGATTTCCTCTCTCTAGATTTACAATACAGATCTGCTTGTGTGGGACACCTCTTCTCTGGATCACTTTGTTGCTATATTATAAAAAAAAATACAAGTTCAAACTAATTTAATTAATAGAACTAAAAACAAGATATCAATATAGGACTATACCAGAAATGTGAATTGCTAATAAATGTAATTAAGTAAAGTACCAACTCGTGACGCAGCAAAGCAATTGATGTTGGACCTAAAGTATGCATGTCACCTTGCTTTGCTCGGTTTTCTTTGTTTTTCTTACTTAATGCCTGTAACACTGCAAAGTCAGTACACATACTAAATTGCATAAAGTGACATCTTAATAACCTCAAGTAAGAATGTATATGTACCTTAGATTCTTCTGTGCACCAGAAATCTAGAAGTTCTTCAAATTGACACTCTGGAATATCATTAGGTCTCATGTCCCACATTTCTTCCCATGTTTTATCTTCAAAAAAGTGTGCACCCTTCAAATCTGATTTGTGATTGCGCCACTTATTCCCAATATTTGATAAAATTGAATCCTTTGCGTCATCAGCGATAATATACTTACTCTAAACAACCAAGAATACAAACTCAGTGTTTCATGCTAACAAATGTTTAACCTCCAGAATTAGATTATTAATTTACCTGAACGTACTCCCAAATTTTATCCTTTGAAGTTGTAGGCATATCGTGCCAAGTTAAGATGTTCAGAGGTGCCAAAGTATGGTTTCTGGCCACAGTTCCTAAGAACCGAGGAAATTTCAATGCTATATCTCTTGTAGGCCCTATTGGTTGGTGTAGATCATTCAAAATAACAACTTCACGTTCTTCCAAAGTTCGCATATGTATATCTTCCAAATGAGTTCTCCCACGATGCTTCTTATTTTCTGTAGCTAAATAATCAAGACAAGTATCAAGTAGTGACTATAAAATATGAAAATGTAAAAAACTGAATTTTTATATATAAAAAAAGGGGGAAATTACCTCTATTGTCATTCTCATCAACTTCATTTGGTACATCTGCTATTATATCAGGAGAGCTTTCATCTTCTTCTCCAGGATCCATCTCACCATCACATAAATGTGAGTCATTATTTGGCTGTTCAATAGAGCTGATGAGATTAATGCCTTGGTCACTCAAGCATTGTTTTTTTCTCATGTTTACATATCGGCTCATAGCCCCTGGAGCACAGTAGCTTTTCTGATGTTGACGTTTCAAACTTGGTTGAGATGGTTTCTTTTGCTGAGGTTGACTTTCTATTTGCCGAGACAAATTATTTGATGGTTGTTGAGATTGTTGAGATTGTTGAGATTGCTGATTTGCTTGACTTTGAGATGGTAACTTTCTTGCTTCATTCTCAAAATAACAACTTCACGTTCTTCCAAAGTTCGCATATGTATATCTTCCAAATTAAGGTTGTTTTTGATTGGCATAGAAGGAGAAACAGAAAGTGCAAATAACTATCAAGGGATTTTATTTAGCAGGAACATTCTAGTTTAAAAAAAGGACTAAGGAAGAGAGTATTAATTTACCTCCAAAAAGAAAACCCCTCAGCTGCTGGAATGCAAACACAACAATGTAGTTGTACCCCTAAGAAACAAACCATTATGATATTAACTTAAAAGGCAAAAACAAGTTCTGTAACACAACCATATATTGCACTGATAAGTTTGGAGAAAGGCAAAAACAAGTTCTTTTCAAATCATTATTTTCAATTCATATACACATGCATGAATGTTGATAATTCTTAAGAAAATAAAAAAAAAACAAATAAAAATTAAGACTAACTTCCTATGATGCAGAACTTGCTGATTGGTGAAAATTACATAGTAATGGTCCCCAAGAAGAAAAATAAGAGGAGAAGAAAGCTACGGGTGGATCAAATGGTCAACTTAAGTACAGAATTTTATGCACAAATCAATTACATTAATTCGACACTATGGAAGAAATAATAAGGAGAGATCAGCCAAATTTTACACATAGCAAGTTGATCGCTATCAACATGAAAAATGTACAATGCTCAAGATGATTTCGTTCTCACAAATCACAACGGTGCAATATTCAAGCTTTGTGATCAAGTTTCATGATTAGTACAAGCATTTTATTAGTATTGGTTGGATTACTTTTTTAATTAAGTTTACGGTATAAGGCCAGTATCTAAGTAAAACTATGTGAGTTTAGATACTTCAAAGTCCTTGCTTAATTACTTAAATTAAAGTTTATGAATCTACATATAGCTATATATTCACCAAAAGCAAATTAAAAAAACATCACTGTTAATCTTCGATGTAATGTAGTACACTAGTAGAAACAACACAATGAGAAGGGTAAGAAAAAAAAACGATCAGGGACATAAGTAAAGGGAAGCTAGAAACACGCGTACTATAATAAATTAGCATATAGTATGTTTGCAAATTCTTGTGATCCATTTATTATTTTGTTTAAAGTATAGTTCCATTGGGCCTGCTATATTATATAACCAAGGAAATACTGACAGGGAAGATACTCACGGGGACTTAGCAGCTCACAAGTCACAACAAAAATGCAATGACTGAATAAAAGAAAAAAAAAGAAGGAAAGAAAGAACTACAAAGTTCAAAGGTAGGAGGCTGTCTTTCTTTGTGGCTTATATTGTTTGATGTGAATAGTGCAGTTTGATGTCATTAGAGATGCACCCGTGAACCTCTCTCACTTCATCCCTTTACCCCACCAATCACCCAAAAGCACAAAACTAGCTTTCCACGCACTACAAACAGCCAAACTCCTGTATTTGCCACACCTCTCATTTTCTCCACCACCTTCAAAATTACAGTGGTTAGCTGTTCAATCAAACAAATTCTAAAATCTATAGTGCTCTCTACAAAAGCTGATTAAAGAAAGCAAGGATATGCTTCAGCTCTAAATTGATGGAAGTATGCTTATCACCTATAATTTTGTTGACTAATCATTCTATGGAACAGCAAGTTATGTGAAGGGATAATGATTTTCAAACTCAAAAGACATTTTTAAGGGAAAACATAATTCAGGGGAAAAAACTAACAGCTTTCACACAGACTAGTAGCTTATGCATGCATAAAACTCAATTCAGTAGCAGACTTGTCTCTTTTATGAGCAAAGGCAACAGAAACCAGAGTAAGAACGGCAAGACAAGACTTAATGGACAAACACACTAACTAGTACATTTTATCCTAGGCTAATTTCATCTCTGAAAGTTCCTACGCATCACATTTTTCTTTTTTTTCTTTCACTTTTACTTGCTCTAATCTGACGTATTTCCAGAGGCTTTCATTTAAACTCAATTCGTTTTCTTAAGGTTCTCATTTACAAAGGCTTTATCACTGATGAGGAGTGCAACCATCTCATATCTCTGGTAATCCCCTCAGTGGTTGTTCTCAATTGCTTGATTGAACTTAATATTTTTTGCTCTTATAATAAATTCAGGATCGTGAAAAGCACAAAGCGATTCACAAAATCTGAGAGCATAGTCAATACCAAATCTGAAAGCATAAGTTCACAAAATAAGCACTGACTTGAGATGTGAAGAGCATAGTCAGTGTTTACAAACACTGACTAGAGATGTGAAGAGCTCACCTCTTGAGATGTCGAGCTTGGAAGAAGTGTGAGAGCAGAAGCGTTCTCCTTCAATCGACGGCCTCCGGCAAAGCGATTCTTCGTACCGTGCTCTTTCAATCGCCGGCGAAAGGGATTCCAATGTGAGGAGATCTTCGTGCCACGACAACGCCTAAACACATTCAAGAGCCCTAATCAGCAACAAAAAGTGAGGACTCAACAATCAGCAACCCTAATGTGAGGAGATCTTCGTACCGTTCTCTTTCTCAGATTGGCGAGCTCAAACCCCAGCCTCTTTCTCAGATGATTCGAACGTGAGGAGATCTGCGCGACCTCTTTCTCTGGTGACCTAATTTCTCCCCCAAAAAAATTTCGCGGCCCGCGAAACTTAATTAATTTTTGGCTCAAAAAGGCCGCTTTTTTTTAGCGCTTTTTTTAGTCCTAAAAAACCGCCCTTGTAGGGTTGAAAACCGCCGGCAATTCTCAAGGAGTAATAAACCGCCACCAAAAGCGCCACTAATAATCTGAACCGCCATCAAAATCGCCGGCAAAAAACTGTCGCCTTTGTCAAACCGCCACCACAACCCGCCATAAAAGACCCTTAATTGTAGTAGTGAAAACCAATTGGATTTCATCGATCTCAGCTGAGTGGTATGATACGCTCCATTTGCGAATAATTCGACATCGAATTTTCCAAGTCTGTTTGCTCACATCAATAGTGACAATATCATCGTACATGGATCCCATTTTCAAATCCTTCAAAAGTACAAAATAATCTTAATGTAAATAGAATTTAACTTCAGGTAGAGAAACACTAAAAAAAATATCAATATGTACTTACACGTAGAAGATGGAGGAGAAAAAATCAATGTTAGAAGTATTCAGAAAATACGAAGTGTTTGGACAATATCTATTCGTATTTTGACAATATCTATGCATGTATATATATATATAAACTCGGGGGTACCGTGTACATATACATAATATACATAATTTCTTCGGACTCATGGGGAATAATTAAGGTAAGGTAATATCACACGGGGGATAACAATAATTTCTATCTCAATTTTCAAATCATGATAATAAAATTCGACCTATTAGTAACATATCACACGTGTACATATATCATTATATAAGGAAATTATGTATGAAATAATTAATATTCCACATAGTTAATATTGCCCCATAATCTCATACCTTGTAGAACCGTTATGTATGAACTAATTATACCATATTCATTGTGTATTAGCTTTGTATCTTTTGGACAATATCTTCCACATAATTATGTACCAAAATAAAATTCTGACAAATATTACGTGGGCACTATTTTGGGAGCAATATCTTTTGGACAATATCTTCCATATAATTATGTACCAAAATACAATTCGGATAAATATTCTCATATATTTTTTTTGCAATTTTGGGATCATTCATAGTTTTTACAGTATTTTTTCCTGCAATTGTTGAGGTAGAATTAATAACATTTTTTTATACAGGGTTGATGAGGTGGCGCAATTTTTTCAACGGAGATGGGTTCTGCTTTATACTGTATTATAGTAGATTATAGTAGATACTGTAAATTATGTATAAACAAAAGCAATGGCTACTCGTACACTATTTTTCGGTTAAATGCACACTAAATGATGCGTCTAGCGTAGGAGTGCAGTTTGGTATGCTTTAGATAAGGCATACACGGGCAAAATGAGAATAACAGAAAATACCGTCGGGATAAAATATCTAGTAAACTTTAGAAAATTAACTACAAACTAGTTGCATAGACAACAATCAATTCAATAGGTTCATGACTCCTAGAGAAACAATAAACATTCATAAGATGAAGAACAATGGAATCAATATTAACCAAACGATAGAAATCAATTACCAAAACCTCACGAGTTTATACATCAGAGCATTTCCCTTGAACAAACCCAAGGATACTAGCTCTCCATAACTAAACTAAAGAATTAATTGAGAAGGAGGGTAGAAGGTAGAATGTATCTAAAACCTAAGGAGGTTCCTCCTTATATAGCCCAAGGAACAAGCTCCACGAGATAGATAAGGAAAAAGCAAAAGATAGAAAAGGAAACAAGATAGAAAGATTTCGGCCCGCTTCGGATTTGGCATCATCGCGGTCGCGTCATCTCCACCGCGGTCGCGTCATCTCCACCGCGGTCGCGTCATCTCCACCGCGGTCGCGTCATCTCCACCGCGGTCGCGTCATCTTCACCGCGCCCGCGCTTTCGCGACAGAATAGGACTTCGTCTCTGGGCAGCCACCGCGGTCGCGTCGGACAATCTGCGGTCGCGGAATCGGGATAGAATTGCTGGCGTCACTTCGGAGGCTGTTTTGACCATCTTCGGCCTGAAATCTAACTTTGGTGTAAGCAGTTTAATTGAAGCTCTTCGAGTTAACATTCCAATGGAACCGGAATCAGCCCAATCCGATCACTGTAGCTCATGATATAGCCTTTGCAAGCAAGAGGTGTCGTGCAGACAACTCAAAACGCCTTAAAACTCTTGATTCTTGCATTCTTGTGTCTTCGGTCTTCGTATTACAATAATGCTCAAACCTAACCTAAACACTCTCAATAATATCATAAAATTTAAGAGTTTAACCCATACAAAATAGCCCGAATCAAATTCCCCCATACTTAGATCTTGCTCGTCCTCGAGTAAGCTCAAAACAAATATAACAAGGTAGCACATCTAAGATATCAGGAAATGCAAGGGAAAAGAAAACACTCAACTCACAACCCGAACCCAAAAATAAAGAAATCATGAGCATAAAACAATGAAGCTCAAACACACACCTCACAACATGATATAGCACTCAATCTCTAAAAACATAAAAGAGCAACCTAGGATCTACCCAAATCTAACATATATAAGCCCCAAAGTCCCCAAGCAAGAATGATCCTAAAACACTTATATTTTTTCGCTCAATTCTGCTTAGGCGCCCTTTCGGGTTTTCACCTAACCGCTCTTTTCATTTTTCTCAAGGGTGTGCTCACAAAACTCACAACTCTCATAAACCTCATATTACCCCAACCTAATGCTGGTCCGGGTTACCTGCTTATTACCTGAGCCGCCCTTTCGGGTTTTCGACTCATCCCAGGATTTCATATGCCTTTTTTTAATTTTTATAGCTTTTTCTATCTTTTTCTTTTTCTTTTTCTCTTTATTATGCAAAAAGTATGGTGCAAGTGCTCCATGAAAAGAAGAAAATCAAAAATCTGAAGCAAATCACTAACTAAGCTAACTAAGATAAGCGAATGCGAGTACTCCCTCCCCCATACTTAAATCCTTCATTGTCCTAAATGAAGCAAAGAGAAAGGATAGAAGCAAGGAGAAAGGTATATCAGAAGACTCACAATCGAATGAAGAGAAGTGGAATGGAAGAACTCTTCAAATGTGGTAGAAAAATGGAAGAAAAGGACTTCGGAATATAGTTCTGTTGGCAAACCGCGGGCGCGGGTGTACGGTTTGCGGGCGCGGCTACAACGTCGTAAGCAACATCATCCTCTGGGAACCAACCACGGGCGCGGTAAGGGAATTGCGGGCGCGGCCTTGCGAGAATGCGAACTCGGACGTCTCCTAGAACATGAATGCTCAATGTGGCTCTCGGATATTAGGCTCGTCTTCTCAGGACATGTGTGAACTCTTAAACTCGAACCTCAATGATGCTATTCGGGTAAAGAGATAGAAGGGTGGAAAGATAGATGGATGGTAAAGATATATGGCCGAACTTTTTTTTTTCGATTTTTTTTTGCCAAAACTCGGCCTCACCGCGGGCGCGGTAATTTTTTTTTTCGAGACTCACTGCGTGAAAACCGCGGGCGCGAAACGAGTACCGCGACCGCGGCGCTAGTACCTGTTCGTCGGGATGGTTCTGCCGGTGCTCCACCGCGGGCGCAGTATGGCTGCCACGAGCGCTGTTTTGCACCAGAATGTCCTTTTGGACCTAGTACTTGCACGTTAGCCCGAAAACGAAAATAAACCTAAGTTAGAAATAGAAAAACAATATATCTAAGCCTTGGGGTGCCTCCCAAGCAGCGCCTTTGGTTAACGTCGATGGCTCGACGCCTTCATTAAATCGGACATTGTCAATGCCCTGAGCATCAAATCAAAGTCATGCACAACTATCTTACAACAGGACAAATAACATGTTGACAAATTATCAAGAAATAAGAAATAATTCAAACTCCTTTTTAACCTATCAAACATGCTTGAGCAATTAGGGTGAGATTTTCTAGAGTGAAACCAATTAGGTGATTTATGTGATTTTTCAAAGTATTCAGCAAAGCATGCAAATCCCCTAGTTGAATTATCACTTCCATGAGATAAAATATAGATGAACTCATCACCTACCCTAGCATGCTCAAAGATAGAATCCTTAACAAAAGATTGACATGTAAGAACAAAATCAGGATCAAAAGAGAGAGAAGAAGTGGAGTAAAGGATATAGGGATCATCAAGACTGATTTCCGGAATTTCGAAGTAGACACCCTGAATGTTGGAATTCGGGACACCCTCGACAATACCCTCATGGCTGGAAAGCGGCGGACCAACCTTTTTAGGAGCCGCGGGCGCGGTTTGTGGGCCGCGATCGCGGTTCTCCTCCAGGGGGAGCTCCTCCGTTTCTGCGTCGGAACCGTGGGCGCGGTATGCATCCTGCGGGCGCGATTCTTTGTGAGAAGGCGTTTCGGCCTTCAGCTCGTCCTGCTTCAACTGACTCCACACGGCCATGGTGACGAAAACCTTCAATTGTTCCTCAGGTGTCATACTCCAAAACTTTTCCCCAACCTCACGGATCATCTCAACGAACATATCCATTGTCATTCCATAGGTGATTTCTTTACATAGTTGCTCTCGAGACCCGTAAAATCCACGAGCAATTAGGTCAGTTAACTCGTCTTGAACTCTTTCGAAATACTCACAGAATGGTTCACCCTCAAATTGCTTAAACTTGAAAGAAGACATTAGTTTTTACAAGTGTGGACCGTAAGATAGGTTTGTTGGGACGCTATCAAGGACGCTTGCGTACTTGGTAGTGTGCCCACAACCGTCCCTTAGTTTTGATATGACAAACTGACTTTGATTCTAATAAATTTGTCCAAGTGTTCAGGAACGCCAGTGACAAAAGGACAACAAGTGTGTGAAGTGTTCCCTAGGTTTGGGGACGCTAGCTAACAAGAAATAAGGACCAGCAAGAGACTACTTAAGCAAGGACGGAGTCCCAAGCAAGTAGGAACGCAAGAAAAGCATCCTTACTCTCTAGCCGACAGGATGACATCACTCGACAACATTTGATCATCCAAGGACACGTGGAGACCGATCCTGTTGCAGAGTTCATCAACACGTGGTGGCCGATCCTGTAGCGGAGTCCATCACACACAGCTGGATACAGGAAGCTTCCTCATCACCGCCATCATATGTGGAGGAAGATCCTGTAGCCACGTCCACGAAGGGTATGATCGTCAGAAGAGAAAGACGCCCTTCCCCAAGTCCTATAAATACCCCAAGGCATTTATTGTGATGTTAACGCTTTCAGAGAATATTCAGAGAGAATCAAAGGAAAGCGACTCACTCAAGAACACGAAGAACTAGCTCAAGAACTCAAGAACAGTGCTAAGACTTGTGCTAGATCGAGTGAGAATTGTAACCCAAACCACAAAACTGTTTGTACTCAGAAAAACCCAAAAAGAGAAAGAGAGTTCTACGAAGTACTGTAGGACGTAGGGATAGAGTCCTTTATAAGATTAAAGTCGCTTAAAGTTGTAGGCTTAGAGGAGTCCGTTACTAGTGGACTTAGGAAGAACGCTAAGTACCAGAGAACTGTAAAGACTCGCCAGTACAGCTGTAAGGACGTTTAATATAAAGGAAAAGCTATTCAAAAATCCTCCAAGGAGGTAGAGGTTTACACTCAAGGACTACTTGGTCTTGAGTGGTTACTCTATAATTCACTGTGTTCATTACTTCCCTGTTTAGTACTTATTTCCGCTGCACAATCAAAGGACGCCCCTACTCCTCGTAGGGACGCCTGACCAAGGAGGATTTTATTTATATAAAGGACGTCCCTCAGTTTTACTAACGATCCAACAATTGGTATCAGAGTAGGCGCTCTAGATTCTTACTGAGTTGCAGGTGAAAATGGACATGGAACCTATTGGAATCTCTTTTGTGAAGCCTCCGCGCCTGACGGACGGCAACTTCAACCGCTGGAAAACTAGGTTTGAGAACTTCTGCAGGAGTCAGAATTATCAATGCTGGAACGTAATCAGGAAAGGCGATCTCAAGGTTCCCGATGACAAGGCTGACAAAGAGGATGATTGGGGTCCTGATGAATTCAAATTGATGGAAACCAATGCTAAGGCAATCTGTTTCCTTCAAGCGTCCCTCTGCGAACGGGACGCCACCAGGGTTAGCAATCTCCCCACAGCAAAACAACAATGGGAAGCCCTTGAAAAATTCCATGTAGGTACAGCTGACATGAAAGAGGACGTAACACTGCAAATCAAAAGAAAGTTCTATGCTTTCAGAATGCTGCCAAATGAAACGGTCAATGACTACTCGTACCGCTTTGAAACTCTTGTCACCAAGATGAAGAACTTGGGCATCCCAGAATCTGAGGTTTCCATGAGGAACAGAGTCCAAGTAGTTATTGATGGGTTGACTGGTATCTGGAACTTTGATAGAACAACCTTCAAAGAGAATACAACCAACAAAACTCTGGACATGGAAGAGATCTATGGGAAGCTCAGGCAGTACGAAGAAAGAAGGAACTCTGACCTGGCTCAGCTAGGACGGAACCCTCAAACTGATCTTGCTTTGGCGTCCACAACGCCAAAGTACGCTGAGTACCTACGTCGTCAAAGAGATATGGCATTAATGATGCAGAGTCAAAAGACAGATCAACTTGAGAACTTGCGTATTCAAAAGGAGAAAGAAAGCAAGGCAAAAGAACAACTTGATGAAGATGAAGATCTTTCTCTTCTCATTCACAAAACCCTTCGTTACTTTGGCAAAAACAAGAACAAGTACGCCAACAAGAACAGGGGACTTACAAGAAAGAGAGTCCCAAGTACACAGAGGCAGAAATGAAGGAACTCACTTGTTACAAATGTAACAAGAAAGGACATTTTGCAAAGAAGTGTACCGTGGGAACATCCTCCAAGGACAAGAAGAAAGCTCTTATTGGAGCATGCTCAGCCGCTTGGGATGATCTTAGTTCATGTGATGACGAACAAGAAGAACAAGTGGCATACATGGCAATGGAGGACGTCACAGCTGTTAAAGAGAATGCCTCTGAGAATGAACAAGAGGTAACCCACGATTCCATGATGCGTTCTTTAGAGAAATGTTCAAAACAAAAACTTCTTAAACTCATTGGTAAAATCATGGAAGAAAGTCTTGCAATGAAACGTAGAATGGATGAACTTGAAGATGAAAATATAGTTGTTGAATGTGAGAACTGTGCTACAGTTTCCTCACAACTAGAGTCTTCCTAAGATGAAAGTAAATCCCTAAAGATTGAAGTTATGTGTCTTAAGCTTGAGAACGCTAAACTTAGGGAAGAAGTGAAAGTGTTAGGAAAGAATCCCGTTATTGAGGAAGTCAGGCCAATGATTTTTGTCCCAGCCAAAAGAGGACTAGGTTATGAATCTGACCCTAAGAACTCTCTCCCTAGCAAGCAAAACTTCAGAACTTGAATTAGAAAGAGAGAAAACTAAGAACCTTCTTGAGCGGATTAGAGTCCTAGAGAGTGGAGAAAAAGGTCAAGAGGACTACTACACTAACTCCACAAGTCATAGGATCTATAAGAAAATTGCTAAGGGGGAAGGTTCAAAAGTGTGTAATCCACAACAAATGAAAAAGAACAAAATCCAACGTCCCAACAAGAAGTACTACCTTTGTACGTATTACAGGACGTGCTGGTACTGTGGACAAGGAGACCACTTCAAATATGATTGTTTAAAACTGAAGGAAGACATTGAAAGTGGAAAAGCTGCTAGGACTAACATTGAAAATGATAAGTCCGTCCCTAAGGCTAACACTAGGCATCCTAGACGTTCTAGAAGTTCTTTCCGAAAGCATGCTTTTTCAAATGATGTTAACTTGAATGACTATTTGCCAGAACCTGAGTTCTTCTACTGTAACGAACCAGGTAAGGAACACCTTGCCTGGGTCGCCAAACACTAACTTTGTTTTGGCAGGTAGAAGTGAGGGGACGTCCATGGATCATTGATAGTGGCGCCTCAAATCATATGACAGGAAGCCAGATCCATCTCACTTCTATCCAATATAGTGCCACGGGAGGAACTGTCTCGTTTGGCAACAAGGGCAAGGGAAAGATCATAGGGACGGGAACTACTATTCTCAATGCGTCCATCAAGGCAACAAATGTTAGTATTGTTGAAGGACTTGGCTTCAATCTCCTTAGTGTCTCTTAAATGTGTGATTAAGGTGAAAACCTAGTCACATTTGACTCCAAGGAATGCCTTGTCACCAACAAGAAATCAAACAAAGTGGTTCTCAAAGGAGTACACCAAAACAACATCTACATCTTTAATCAAGAATTCAAGCCTACATCAGAATTGTGTCTATCTGTTTCAAAGGAGGACGCTGATCTCTGGCATCGCCGCCTTGGCCATGCTGGACCAAGCACAATCCTTAAGCTACACCAAAGAAATCTTGTGAAAGGACTTCCCCGAATTGATCCTGAGAAGGTTGAACAGTGCGAAGCCTGTATCAAAGGGAAGCAAACAAGAACGTCCTTCAAGTTCAAAAACGAAGTCAGTACAAAGAAGCCTTTGGAACTTCTCCATATGGATCTTTATGGACCAATGAAGACGCTGAGCTACGGTGGAAAGAGGTACATTTACGTTCTTGTAGATGATTTTTCGCGATTCACTTGGGTTCTCTTTTTGGTGTCAAAAGCAGATTGCTTCAACGCGTTCAAAGTCTTTATCAAACAAGTAGAAGTTGCCCTGGAAACGCCTCTAAAAGCCATAAGATCAGACCATGGGACGGAGTTCCAAAACTCAGAGTTCCTGGCCTACTGTGATCAACATGGCGTTTCTCACAACTTCTCAGCTCCAAGAACTCCTCAACAAAATGGAGTTGTGGAAAGAAAGAACAGGACACTTGAGGATATGGCAAGAACTATGTTGCTAGCGAATAGCGTTCCCAAGTACTTCTGGGTGGAAGCTATTACTACAGCTTGCTACATCATTAATCGTGCCATGATCCGTCCTCTCCTGAAGAAAACGTCCTATGAGTTGTTGAATGGAAGGAAGCCTCGCATTGACTATCTTAGAATTTTTGGATGCAAGTGCTTTGTTCACAACAACGACAAAGAAAGACTTGGAAGGTTTGATGCAAGAAGTGATGAAGCCATATTCCTTGGATACTCCCTCACAAGCAAAGCCTATAGAGTTTTCAACAAAAGGACTCTTAAGCTTGAGGAAAGTATTCATGTTGTGTTCAAAGAGAGCTCTTCTCACAAAGAAAAACAAAGTAAGAAGGAACGCTTTTCGTCACAACATCAGGACGACTCTGAAGACGAAGCTGAAGATTGGTCCTCTGGGAAATACTATGTCCCTAAGGACGCCACTCCAAATCCTGAAGAAGTCTCAGTGGACGCTCCTAGTGTTGTTCAGGGAGTCCCATCTCGTAGTGAATCCCCTGCTCAACAAGATGTGGCTGAATCAAGTCAACAAGGTGAACAACGTCAAAGTGTGGACGCTCTCTCTGAGGGGGAACACACTGAGGACGATACTCAAGATGATAGTGATGATTCTGATGGAGATATTGATCCAAGATTTGTTCAATTATTCCAAAGGGAGCCCCGTTTCTCTATGGACCACCCAACTTCTCAAATCGTATCAGATATCTCTCAAGGAGTTCAAACCAGGTCAGCTGCAAGCAAGTCCCAAAGTGCAAATTTGGCTTTTTGTGCATTTAATGCCTTTGTTTCTATGGTGGAACCAAAGAATATCAAGGAAGCACTTCAGGATCCTGACTGGATTCAAGCAATGCAAGAAGAACTTAATCAGTTCGAAAGGAACAAAGTTTGGACCCTCGCCCCTCGCCCCAAAGGCAAAAACATCATAGGGACGCGCTGGGTATTCAGAAATAAACTTGATGAAAGTGGACGTGTGTCAAGGAACAAAGCAAGACTGGTGGCTCAAGGATTCAAGCAAGAGGAAGGAATCGACTACGATGAAACCTTTGCTCGTGTTGCTCGAATTGAGGTCGTACGTCTTCTTACCGCCTTCGCCGCTCACAAAGAATTCAAGTTATTTCAGATGGACGTCAAAACTGCCTTCCTCAATGGCAAACTCAAGGAGGAAGTGTATGTTGCTCAGCCCCCTGGCTTCGAGGACGCCTCTCACCCAGATCATGTGTACTATTTAGACAAAGCTCTTTATGGACTCAAGCAAGCCCCTCGTGCATGGTACGACAGGTTTGCGTCCTTTCTTTTGTCTAAAGGCTACACAAGAGGTTCAATTGATAAGACTTTGTTTATTAAGAAAGTTCGCAAGGACATTTTAATTGCCCAAGTCTATGTTGATGATATAGTCTTTGGTAGTACTAACCTGAAACTTGTAGATGAGCTCAAGTCCTTGATGAGTAGTGAGTTTGAGATGTCCCTCATTGGAGAACTCAATTTCTTCCTGGGACTTCAAATCAACCAACTCAGGGAAGGGACGCGCATTCATCAACAAAAATATGTCCGCGAGATGCTTGAGAAATACAAAATGAACACGTCCAAACCTGTTGCCACTCCTTGTTCTCCAAATTCGCGTCTTTACACAGATGAACAAGGAAAGGACATTGATCAAAGGCTATACAGAGGGATGATTGGCTCTTTGCTCTACTTGACCGCAAGCCGTCCCGATGTTATGTTTGCCGTTTGCTTGTGTGCACGCTTCCAAGCTAATCCAAAGGAGTCCCACATAAAGGAAGTCAAGCGAATCTTTCGCTATCTCAAGGGACGCGATGATATTTGTCTTTGGTACCCAAGGAAGACGTCCTTCAAGCTCGTTGGCTACTCGGACGCTGATTATGCTGGTCATGTGATTGATAGAAAAAGCACTTCGGGAATGGCACAGTTCCTTGGTTCATGCCTAGTCTCTTGGGGATCTAAGAAACAGAACTCTGTGGCGCTTTCAACTGCGGAAGCCGAGTACGTTGTTGCTGCCTCGTGCTGTTCACAAGTCATCTGGATCAAATATCAACTTGAGGACTACGGTATCAATCTTGAAACTATTTTCATTCTATGTGATAATACTAGTGCTATTGAGATTGCAAAGAATCCTGTTTTACATTCACGCACAAAGCATATTCATATAAGACATCATTTCTTGCGTGATAATGTTGAACAAGGACTTATAAGCATAGGGCATGTAAGGACTGAAGACCAAATAGCTGATATTTTCACTAAGGCACTTGATAGACGTCCCTTTGAGCATCTAAGATTGCTCTTGGGGATGATAACTTTTAAGTAGCAAGTCCCGTTCTACTATTCCCTCAGTGATTGGATATGTTTAGTAGATTCTAAGTGTTTAAGGACTATCATGCATTGAATTCATATTTGCAAGGACTCTAGTCTAAAAGTTCATGTGTTTGCTACTTTGGAACGCCATTCAATTTCTCTATTTGTCTTAAAAAAAAGTATCCCTGATCACCCAACCCGCATCATAAACCGAAATGATGGGAACTCTAAGCTTATCCTAGCCGAGAACTTTGCAAATACGTCCTATGAGCTTCATGTTTTCTTTTATGGGACGTACTTGCTTTATTCTCAAATGGTTCGCAAGGTGATCACAACGACGGTTGAATTGATTCTTGGTTTGCTTAAAGAGGTAAACTTTTGCTAAGTTTGAAAGGACGCCAGTGGTTTGACAGAGAAGACGCCAGTTCAGTTTTGAGAAGAAGTTGGAGAGTCAGAAATTTTGAACTTTTGAAAGTTTGAACAGTGACCGTTGTACTTGCTCAAAGCTTAAGGGGGAAGTTTTGCCACGTGTTGAACAGAAAATCAGTGTTAATTATAGTATGTGCCACCGCTTCCTCTATATAAGGATGCAACAGTCGCTCTCAGAATTTATTATTCTCAACCACTTCCTTGCTCTCAATTCTGATCTGCCCTCTCTCTAGTATTCCGGTGACTTTCTCTCTCTAAAAAATCATCAGAAAATGTCTCAAAGACAGTGGAACGCAGCCGGATCATATGCCGGTGGGAAGAGAAGAAAATTGGTGAAGTCCCACACCATTGAGAAGCCCAAACCTATTGCTCTCAACGAATCTCTTGTGGACTTCATCAATAAGAAGCCCAAAACGCTATACATGTTGATCAGGGAACGCATGGACTGTCCAGATGTCAAGCAGGACGCTGTAAAGACGAGGAATTATGAGAAATTTATTGAACGCTTCGTCATCCACGGCCTCCACAAGAACAACTACCATGACTTGCCTGGCCGGATGGAGGACGTGCTCTTCTTCCAACAATTTGGCGGTGAGAATCTTGCTCCCTTACTTGATCTCATTCCCGACTTGCATAATCAAACCCTTCCTGACTTCCCAATGTACCCAAGGGACTCCCCGGCCTTCCAAATGCTTAAAAACCGATTGCCGAGTCCCTCTCCCCCACCTCCTCAACTTCCCACAGTTACAACCAAAAAGCTGTTAAAGCGTCCCGCCCCATCGTCCCCTCTCTCAAAATCCTCTAAACCCTTCTCCTCCTCCAAACCAACTGAGATTTTGGACAAGTTTCCACCTCATATTAAGGAGGGACGCTCTAAAAAGACTCATGACCCCAGACCCCTCAAAAAGGCCAAATCCTTTTGCGTCCCCTCCTCCACAAAAAGGCCACCCTCCACAAAAGGCCCCTCCAACCTCTCAAAGGAATCCACCCCTCCTCCTCAAAAAGCCCTAAAGATCGTCCAACTTCCTACTCCCCCTCCGTCTCCCAAACCCTCCAAAGAAAACGCCCTCATACAATTCTGCCCCCCCTCTCAACTTTGCCAATTTTCCCTCCGCCCCGGCCCATATCTCACCTCCAAAGGACCCCGAGACTCCAAGGTCCCGTCGTCCCTCTTCAGAAAGTGGCCCGGAGGACGTTGAGCAGCGTTCCACCCTCGAGCACACTTTTCGCAGCCGCAAAACAGGTGAAAAGCCTAAAGTGCTACTATTCCAAGAAGTGGCAGCACCAGAATCCGTCTCCTCATCAAGTTCCTTAAGCTCAAGCTCTTCTGAGAAGAGTAACCACGGAACTCCTGCTGGTGAGTCCTCCCCCTTTGTCGATATAACTGGGGACTCCCAAGATGAGGCTGAGAATGTTGAAGCTGAGACTGCTAAGGCTGCAAAAATCATTAAAGTAGCTGAGGACGCTGGTGAGCACCAGGTCGCTCCAAGGAACGCTGAGCTCAGTCTGGATGATGAGCTTGAGCGTGATGCAAATGAAATTCCTCCCTATGACCAATCCCTCCCTATCCTCAATCCCCTCCCTGCTCCACAAGAAAACCCCTCCCCCACAATCCAAACAGAATCCCACCAAGTCCCTGCGAACGCTAAGCCTAACATTGAAACTCAAATAGAAGCTCAGGACGCAGAGGAGACGTCCCAAGGCAAAGCGCCTTCAGAGACCGAACAAGCCCCTGCTGGTGGCAATCAAGAAAATGTACAAGGCTCTGAGGACGCTACTGGACAGGACGATGGTGAAAATGAGTCCGAGGACAGTGCTGATGAACGTTCAGATGATGAGGACTCTGAGTCCCCAAAAGGCAAAAAGAAGCGCAAGGACGATGGCGCCCTTGTAAACGTTCTAGGCCCCTTGGTCTACTCTGAGCAATGGCTTGCCTCCTTCACTAAAGAAAAAGAAGTTCTCGAGTTTCTTGAGCTTCTCAGATTTCAAGGATGGCTGAACGTCGGACCCGCTCCTACTGAAGTTGATAAAGAACAAGTTCGAGCGTTCTACAAGAGCTTGCGCTACAAGTCCAAGGACAGTTCTCTCCATTTCAAGATAGAGGACGAGAAAGCCTTTGTCAATGAACGCCAAGTCCGTACCTTCATGGGACTTAGCACTCAAAAGCCACCGTCCAACGCCCTAAGCTCTCTTCCAGAGAACGGCTTTGAGATGATAGAGGATGAAGAAGTGGCGATGATTCAAAGAGTGTTCCAGAGTAAAAGACCCTATGGACTTGACAGGGTGGCTCACGTGTTGAGCAAAGTCGGCGCCATTGCACATTACTTTATCTGCCACGCCGTCCTTCCCAAGCAAGAGAAGCGTTCTATAGTTCAAACACATGATATCATCTTAATAGACGCTTTTCTCGAACGCCGACCCATTAATCTTGCCAGAATTGCAATGCAACATATGGCTAAGTGTGGGAGGAAGCGACATGCTTTGCCATACCTTGGGCTAGTCAAGCTGATCCTTCAGTCCCAGAACGCCTATGATGAAAGTGCTCCAACAGAACTTCTAGGGTTGAACTGGAATATCAAGAAGGGACTCGTTGAAATAAGGCACAATGAGGAACTGCCCTCAATCAAGAAGCAGTTTGAAGCTGAAGCTGAGGAAGCCAAGAAAAAGGCTGAGCAAGAACGCCTCACTCAAGAAGCAGAATAAGAGCATCTTGCCTCTATGCACCAAGAGCCCGTTCACGAAGAAGAGCCCGCAGTTAACTTTGCAGCTCTTGATCAAATGTTGATGGCTCCTTCTCCTCCTTCCTTGCCTCATGTGGACGCTCCCTCTTCTAGCTCTGGTCCCACTCCCATTCCTGCCCCTGCTAATCCCGAACAACATCCTCCAGCAGAACTTATGGGTGCAATCTTGAACAACCAGTGCCTGATTCTCTCTTCTCTTAGGGACTTGTCTTCGGCCTTCACCAAATCGGCAAAACTTCATGAGAAGCTTCTCAAGTTTTATCAAGACCAAAGCCGTCCTCAGTGATCGCCGTCCTCAACCCCTTTATCCTCCACTGTTTTGCTTGTGCTTCTTTTATTTTTCAAACACTTTGCTTTGGTTTGTAATAACCGTACTCTAATTTTGTTTGAATGGCAATTTCACTGTTTGCTTGCATGTGTTTGTTTAAGCGTCCCACTACTTATAGTTGTGTGTTTGTGCTAACGTCCTTATCACTTATTATCCTTTTCGATGATGCCAAAAGAGGGAAGTGTAGTTTTGCAGAGATGCGCTATAAAATAGTTATCTAGAATAAGCAAGTGTTAAGGGGGAACTATTAAGTGAAAGGTCTAAGGAACGCCATGCTAGAATAAAAGAGGACGCTTAGAAAGTTTTTCTAGGACGAGACTCTCTCCTTAAAATCCAAATGTTAGAGAATCAAAGAATGAAAACTTGTGCTTACTGAAATTTTGCTAAGTGTTAGAGGACGCTTCTAAGTTTTCATGCATGGTAAGTTCCAACGTCAAAACTATTTTGCTGAAGAGTTTGTCATCATCAAAAAGGGGGAAATTGTTGGGACGTTACGTTTGCGTACTTAGTAGTGTTCCCACAACCGTCCCTTAGTTTTGATATGGCAAACTCACTTTGATTCTAATAAATTTGTCCAAGTGTTCAGGAACGCCAGTGACAAAAGGACAACAAGTGTGTGAAGTGTTCCCTAGGCTTGGGGATGCTAGCTATCAGGAAGTAAGGACCAGCAAGAGACTACTTAAGCAAGGACGGAGTCCCATGCAAGTAGGAACGCATGAAAAGCGTCCTTACTCTCTAGCCGACAGGATGACATCACTCGACAACATTTGATCATCCAAGGACACGTGAAGACCGATCCTGTTCCAGAGTTCATCAACACATGGCGGCCGATCCTGTAGCGGAGTCCATCACACACAGCTGGATACAGGAAGCTTCCTCATCACCGCCATCATACGTGGAGGAAGATCCTGTAGCCACGTCCACGAAGGGTATGATCGTCAGAAGAGAAAGACGCCCTTCCCCAAGGCATTTATTGTGATGTTAACGCTTTCAGAAAATATTCAGAGAGAATCAAAGGAAAGCGACTCACTCAAGAACACGAAGAACTAGCTCAAGAAATCAAGAACAGTGCTAAGACTTGTGCTAGATCGAGTGAGAATTGTAACCCAAACCACAAAACTGTTTGTACTCAGAAAAACCCAAAAAGAGAAAGAGAGTTCTACGAAGTACTATAGGACGTAGGGATAGAGTCCTTTATAAGATTAAACTCGCTTAAAGTTGTAGGCTTAGAGGAGTCCTTTACTAGTGGACTTAGGAAGAACGCTAAGTACCAGAGAACTGTAAAGACTCGCCAGTACAACTGTAAGGACGTTTAATATAAAGGAAAAGCTATTCAAAAATCCTCCAAGGAGGTAGAGGTTTACACTCAAGGACTACTTGGTCTTGAGTGGTTCCTCTATAATTCACTGTGTTCATTACTTCCCTGTTTAGTACTTATTTCCGCTGCACAATCAAAGGACGCCCCTACTCCTCGTAGGGACGCCTGACCAAGGACGCCTTTATTTATATAAAGGACGTCCCTCAGTTTTACTAACGATCCAACAAGGTCCACACAAAGTCAATAAAAATACTAATACTAGAAAGAAACCAAATTTCCCCGGCAACGGCGCCAAAATTTTGACTCGGCTAAAGTCGTCATGCCAAGATCAAAGATGATTAACCCAAACAAACAAACTAGTATAGCATGCAAGTAAGGGGTCGAACCCAAGAGAACTATGGCTTCTAGTATTAATATAATTATCAACCAAAGAAAGGGGGGTTTAAGAGAAAGAATCTAAACTAAACTAACCTAGGAAAACAAATAACAAATAAACTAACAAACAAATATGGGAAAAAGGTTTATTCAAAAGATCCACTCTAATATAATCACTCGATCATAGATTCATCCATTGATTTCATATACACCTATGGTTAATTCCTATCCAGATCATTAACAATCGCAAGTCCACTGTCCAAGCAATTTTATAACCCTAGGCAAGGACGCTTAACCTAGAATTAGCATAAAGAACAAGGATATGCAGGATATAATATCAAACAACCAAGCTACGAGTCAATTGCAAGATAAAACAATCAATTCTCTTCTTAATCCTAGTTGCATAGGCAACAAGTCTATGTTAAGTTGTTTTCACAGATTAGTTTTGTCCACGGTCCAAACCTTATCAAACAGTAGAACATCAATCAATTCAATAGGTTCATGACTCCTAGAGCAATAATAAACATTCATAAGATGAAGCACAAGAGAATCAATATTAACCAAAGGATAGAAATCAATTACCAAAACCTCACGAGTTCATACATCAGAGCTTCTCCCTTGAACAAACCCAACGATACTAGCTCTCCATAACTAAACTAAAGAATTAATTGAGAAGGAAGGTAGAAGGTAGAATGTAGAATGTATCTAAAACCTAAGGAGGCTCCTCCTTATATAGCCCAAGGAACAAGCTCCACGAGATAGATAAGGAAAAAGGCAAAAGATAGAAAAGGAAACGAGATAGAAAGATTTCGGCCCGCTTCGGATCCGGCATCACCGCGGTCACGTCATCTCCACCGCGCCCGCGCTTTCGCGACAGAATAGGACTTCGTCTCTGGGCAGCCACCATGGTCACGTCGGCCAATCTGCGGTCGCGGAATCGGGACAAAATCGTTGGCGTTACTTTGGAGGCTGTTTTGGCCATCTTAAGCTTAGAATCTGACTTTGGTGTAAGCAGATGAATTGAAGCTCTTCGAGTTAGCTTTTCAATGGCACCGGAATCAGCTCAATCCGATAACTGTAGCTCAAGATATAGCCTTTATAAGCAAGAGGTGTCGCACAGACAACTCAAAACGCCTTAAAACTCTTGATTCTTGCATTCTTGTGTCTTCGGTCTTCGTATTACAATAATGCTCAAACCTAACCTAAACACTCTCTCAATAATATCATAAAATCTAAGAGTTTAACCCATACAAAATAGCCCGAATCAGGCTCCAACTGTGCGCCTAACATAGGCGAACAACATGTACGTGCACCTATGTTAGGCGCACAGTTGGTGCCCCCGCAGTATTGTACCGTTGGCGAAATTTTGAAAAATTTACCGTTGGTGGTGCGCTTAAGATAGGCGCACTAACGGTCATATTATTCCAACGAGCAAATTTGATCCTATAAATACATCATACGAATAATCTTCTCCTTACAAAATACATCTCTCTCACATACACATGTACTACTCATTCAAGGATGTATGAAAATAGTGAGGATCGTGATGAAGACAATGATTGGGTTCGAAGTGAAGAAGAAGAGGAAAACGATAATTAGATAGATGATTGCGAATTTGTTTGAAGTCTCGATGTCGAATTCGGTGATTGGTGTCCAAATGGCGAATTCACGGTTAGTTTTAGAATTATTTTGTATGAAAATTTGATATTCGTAGGAGAACTTTCGTATAAGAATAGTCAGTAGGAGAAGTTGAGCTTTATTCGTTTCGCATTAGACTTGTAAGATAATTTCGTTTCAATTTGGTGTAATGAAATGCGTAATCAATAGGTCTTATTTATGTAGTAAGTATCATAATTTCGTTAATCTTATTATTTAATCAATATTGCATCATCGCTAACTTTAGCTTAAATAATTTCTTAAGAACAATAATTTCATAATT
Organism: Polygonum maritimum; assembly: GCA_963924305.1. NCBI lineage: Eukaryota > Viridiplantae > Streptophyta > Magnoliopsida > Caryophyllales > Polygonaceae > Polygonum > Polygonum maritimum. Next base: position 7,449,441 of record OZ002731.1, on the reverse strand, counting down.
TTAGGGGAAATACTATTCAGAGTATTTTAGTTCCGATGAAACGTGGGATGTCAAAGAAGAGTTATCTGAATAAGTGAAAGCTAGAGGGAAGGAGTTGTTGATGGTTGTTGGATCGTTAGTAGTTAAGAGTTCTAAGGACTTCCTTGGGGAGTGTCCTTATGCAGCAGAATAATACTTAAGTAGGTAAAGAAAACAATAAGATAAGGATGCATATGATTTATAGAGGAACCCCACAAAGACCAAGTAGTCCTTATGGGTAAACCTCTACTTCAGTGGAGGATTTTCGAATAGCCTTTCCTTATCTTAATTATGATGGAGGCCTTACAGTTTACAGGTGAGTTAGACACTTTCTCGTTAGAGCCTCAAGAACATCAAGAACACCTAAGAACAAAATGAGTGAGAGTGAGCTTGATCGAGAGGAAGAATTCCACCAGGATCAAATTTGTTTCCATAACCAAGAGTGTTTGTGTTCCTTAAATACTAGGGATGTGTAAGGTTTGAGTTCTTTTTATTTCGAGTTATTGAGTTAGGCTATGTAAAGCTAGGGCTAAAAGCAACTACACTAGTAAACTTTAAGGCAGACACTTGTAGTTTAGAGAAGTGTGTACTTCGCCTATGTAATAGTTGTAGTACCTCTCGATAATACTAGTATAACGAAGTCATTCAAAAATCCTATAAGGAGGTAGAGGTTTATCCTCTAAGACTAGTTGGTTGAAACTGGGGTTCCTCTATAAATCACTCGCGTCCTTAGCTATTTATTTCCCGCTCTTTGGACACCGTCCCTATACACTGTCCTTATCTATCACTAATGCTTGACGATCCAACAAAAGTGTTCCTTACCTAGTTCGTTATAGAGAAACAAGTCTATATTCAGTAATAGTCATTGAGGTTCATATCATATGAGGATTTAGCATGCTTTGACATAGGGTTCTTAACATTGAAAGAAAATCTAGCATGCGTCCTAGTAGAGTTCTTAACAAGTTTGGAATTAGAAAAATCTTTTTTTTTAGACCAGGCTTCCCTACTCTGGTTCACATCAGCCCTAAGTTTAGTATATTTTGATTGGTAATGTTCATTCTTACGACAATGCCCACACGTCCTATAGTAATTCCTTAGGTAATACTTAGGTTGTGTCCTTTGTATTCATTTTTTTCCATTTGTTCAGGATTAGGGACTCTAGAGCCATGTCCCTTAGAAATTTAAGAATAGATTTTGTGAAATTTAGGACCAGTAAATAGTCTTTCTCACCTGCCTTCCCACTTTCTAAGACTCTAATTTTCTCTTCAAGATATTCATTCTTTTTTTTTTCAAAACAATTAGCTCAGATGGCGTGCATGCTTCAAAGTCACTAGGGATAGATCCTACTTCTTCATTGTTAGGGACTGAGTTGAAGTCGAGTCCCTTTCTTACAAGAACGAACACAATTGCTGTGTTTGCTTCTAAAGAAGGATGCTCGGTTCTACTTAATTCATCCTTTAGTTTTTCAATTTTCAATTTTAAGGGTTGCAACTTCTTTCTTGAGGGACTCAAGAAATCAATCCTAGAGCTAGGGTACTAACACAATGAACCTAGGCAAACATTGAAAGCATGCATGACTTTGATTAAACTTTGGCTTGGGTGCAATTACCTAATATCTTTGTCTAATCCTTATAGGACCAAACAAATGTACCTAGAATGGGTATATCATCCACTCTCGTGGCATGAAAACCCGAGACTAGGCCCTTTGGGAGCTATAGGGTTTAGGGTCGGTTCAAACCCCCATCCACTATCGTGGCTTGAGTGATCAATCCAACTCAAAACCTCTATCGGTAATTGTTCCTCTCAAGATGATTCCAAATCAATTTTCATTTCAAGGAATTCTCAAGCATCAATCCTAGTTTTCTAGTGGTGAGAGGGTCTCTCAATGCCAATCCCACACCTAGCTTCCTATAACAATTTCACCTCTCAGTCTCAATCATCAATAATACTCAAATTCATAATCAAATTTGGCATTAAACACCTAGAATTGAAACAAACCTCAATCTAATCTCTACTCATGCAAGCAAATCAATTTCTACCTAGAACTCATTGAGTTTTCCCCCAATCCCTAGGATTTGGGGATCTATCTAAGTATGGAAAATAAAGGAAATGAAGAAAATAAGGGAAGATCCATACCAAACTTCAATCCATAGATAGAACAGGCAAGATCTACAATTATCTTCTCCAAATCTTCACAAAACAAAGAGAGTTTCTAGGAAATGAGAAAGTGGGGATAAACCCCCCAAAATGAGGCCCTCTCTTCTCTAGAAACAACTAAGGGGTATTTATAGCTCCCCAAAAGGAAAGAAGACCTAAAAGAGGCAAAGAGGGGCGCCGCCACGCTACCCAGGCTACTACCCGGGCCGAAACCCGACCGGTTAAGGCGCTGGAACACAAGACACGTACGCTGGAAACAGAGCCGACTCGGGCTGCGACCCGGGCTAGGACCCGGCTGAGTCCGGCTCTCGATTGTTACGCTGCCTTTGCTCTTGGGCATGGATGGCGACCCGGGCTACGACTCGGCCTGAGACCTGGCCGGGTATGCCCCTGGACGCCTCGGTTGCCCTTCTTCTTAGCTCTTGTCTTGCTCTCTTGGCTCGGCTTTTCGCTTGCTTCTTTTCACGTCTCTTTGAGCTTCGCCTTGACTCCTTTTTCGAGCTTCGTGATGGCTCCATGAACTCGTCTTGACTCCCATCACTCAATTGTGCTTAACTCTTACCTAAAACGCACATATACAAGGCGTAGACTCCGGACAAAGAGACTAAACTAAAAACAACTAAAAAGCTATCCTAAACTAGAGAAAACCAAACCAAAACACTATTAAACATGATCTAAAATGCAATCTAGGCATGAACTAAATGCAAGCCATCGCCCTCGGACAAGCTTTTTGATCGGTCCGGATCGGAGGGTCTCAAAATTTAAATTTATAAACCGAACCCCGATGTAGTATAAGGGTAGATGTTGGATCGTTAGTACTGAGGGACGTCCTTATTCAAGCTTCAGAGGCGGGTCAGGAAGGAGCTGGGATGGGATCGGATCCTACTCGAAGCACTCCATTACTTTGGTAAAGGCGTCCTTAGGTTAGGCGTCCCTACGAGGAGTAGGGGCGTCCTTGAGTAATGCAGCGGAAATTAATTACTAAACAGATAATAGATGAACGCAGTGAATTATAGAGGAACCACTCAAGACCAAGTAGTCCTTGAGTGTAAACCTCTACCTCCTTGGAGGATTTTTGAATAGTTCTTTCCTTTCTATTGAACGATCTTACAGTTGTACTGGCGAGCCTTTACAGTTCTCTGACACTTAGCTTTTCCCTAAGTTCACTTGTAAAGAACTCCTTTAAGCCTACAACTTAAGCTAGTTCAATCTTCTAAAGGACTCTATTCCTACGTTCTACAGTACTTCGCAGAACTCTCTTTTTCTCTTTTTGGGTTTTCTGTTACAAACTGTTTTTGTGATTCGGTTACAAGTCTCACTCGATCTAACACAAGTTCTAGCACTGTTCTTGAGTTCTTGAGTTAGTTCTTCGTGTTCTTGAGTGAGTCGCTTTCTCTTTGATTCTCTCTGAATATTCTTGAAAGCGTTAGCGTTATAATAAATGCCTTGGGGCTATTTATAGGACTTGGGGAAGGGCGGCTTTTCACTTGGACGATCGTGCCCTTCATGGACGTGGCTACCGGATCTTCCTCCACGTAGTAGGGCGGTGATGAGGAAGCTTCCTGTATCCAGCTGTGTATGATGAACTCAGCTACAGGATCGGCCGCCACGTGTTGATGGACTCTGCAACAGGATCGTCCGCCACGTAGTGTTGGACTCCGCTACAGGATCGATCTCCACGTGTCCTTGGATGATCAAACATTGTCGAGTGATGTCATCCTGTCGGCTAGTGAGTAAGGACTCCTTTCTTGTGTTCCTACTTGCTTGGGACTCCGTCCTTGCTCAAGTAATCTCTAGTTGGTCCTTACTTCCTGTTAGCTAGCGTCCCTAAGCTCATGGGACGCCCATACACACTTGTTGTCCTTTTGGTCATTGGCGTTCCTGAACACTTGGACAACTTTATTAGAATCAAAGTGAGTTTGTCATATCAAAACTAAGGAACGGTTGTGTGGAACACTAACAAGTACGCAAGCGTTCTTGATAGCGTCCCAACAATTTCCCCCTTTTTGATGATGACAAACTCTTTAGCAAAATAGTTTTAACATTGGAACTTAGCATGCATGAAAACTTAGAAGCGTTCTTTAACACTTAGAGAAAATTTTAAAGAGCACAAGTTTTCAATCTTTGATTCTCTAGCTTTTGGATTTTAAGGAGAGAGTCGCGTCCTAGAAAAGTTTCTAAGCGTTCTCTTTTATTCTAGCATAAGCGTTCCTTAGACTTTTCACTTAATAGTTCCCCCTTAACACTTGCTTATTCTAGATAACTATTTTATAGCGCATCTTTGCAAAACTACACTTCCCCCTTTTGGCATCATCGAAAAGGATAACAAGTGATAAGAACGTTAGCACAAACACATAATTAAAGGCAGTGGAACGCTTAAACAAACACATGCAAGCAAACAGTGGAATTGCCATTCAAACAAAATTAGAGTTATTACAAACCAAGATCATAAGATTGAAGTTCAAAAGAAGCAAAGGCGAAATAATAGTGAATTAAAGGGGTGGTGGCAATCACGAAGAACGGCTCTTGTCTTGATAAAACTTGAGTAATTGTTCTTGAAGTTCAGCAGCCTTGGAGAATGCAGATGACAAGTCCTTTAAGGCAGAGAAGATGAGGCACTGTCCATTATTGCACCCATGAGTTCTGCTGGAGGATGCTGGGCGATGTTTGCAGGGGCAAAACGGGGCAGAGGACCTGAACTCGACGAAGGAGCGTCCGTTGGAAGAGCTGGAGAAGAAGGAGTCCCCAAGAGCATTTGATCAAGGGTGGCAAGATCTACTGCGGGCTCTTGGTCCTGAGGGAACTCTTGAGTTGTAGGATTAAGCCTTGCGGCCTCAGCCTCAGCAGCTAAGCGTTCTTCCTCGGCTTTTAGTCTGGCTTCCTCAGCCTCAGCTTCTAACTGTTTTAGCACAGACGGCAGCTCTTCATTGTGCCTTATCTCGACAAGTCCCTTCTTAGCATTCCATTTTAAGCCAAGTTCTTCAAAGGGAGCGCTCTCATCATAGGCGTCCTGGGACTGCAAGATTGCCTTTACTACTCCAGGGTATGGCAAGGCATGCCTCTTCCTTCCACACTTGGCCATGTGTTGCATAGCAATTCTGGCTAAGTTAATTGGGCGGCGTTCTAGGATAGCGTCAATTAGGATAATCAAACAGGATCGTCCGCCACGTAGTGTTAGACTCCGCTACAGGATCGATCTCCACGTGTCCTTGGATGATCAAACATTGTCGAGTGATGTCATCCTGTCGGCTAGTGAGTAAGGACTCCTTTCTTGCGTTCCTACTTGCTTGGGACTCCGTCCCTGCTCAAGTAGTCTCTAGCTGATCCTTACTTCCTGTTAGCTAGCGTCCCTAAGCTCATGGGACGCCCATACACACTTGTTGTCCTTTTGGTCATTGGCGTTCCTGAACACTTGGACAACTTTATTAGAATCAAAGTGAGTTTGTCATATCAAAACTAAGGAACGGTTGTGTGGAACACTAACAAGTATGCAAGCGTTCTTGATAGCGTCCCAACAGTAGGGTGTCGAACACACGGGAGTTCGTGCGTTGAGTGTACCAAAAAGACTAAAAAGGGGAAAAGAAAGGCAAAAACAAGGAAAATCAAAGGGAACTTCTCGGGACCGACTTTGGTCACCTCGGTCCGAGAAGGATCAAAGAGAGTTGGGACGGGACCGACACAGTGGAAGTCGGGCCCGACGTCTGGGTAACTCGGTCTTGTCAAATTAGTAGATTGGTCTTGGGTTTTTGGGTTCCTTCCCTAACTAGACTTGTGTAATTCCACCCCAATTCAGCGAATAAGTGTTGATCCTTATGAGATCGAGGTTGTTTGCCTTCGATCCCTCCACTCTACACATCGACCATAGGGGGTTTTCACCTTCCCTTCGATGCAAGGTCTAGTGATGGGCTCGAGATCGCTTTCGCTTACACTTACCAACCACAAGCCCTTGATCCCTTGTTCTCACAAGAGAATTGAAGCTCAATGTAGAGAGGATTCATAGATCAAGCACTCAAGGCTATGGAATTGGAGATTCACACCCAATCCTAGCTAGGGGTTTCCCCCATAGCCCAAGACTATGGAATCTACTCCATGTAGCAAGAGTAAAAATCAATCAATGGACAAAGCAAGCAAATCTCAATCATCCAACTCAAATCAAAGCTAAATTGCATTCAAATCAAAGGAATTCACAAGATCCAAATCTCAAATCCACTAAACAAAAGCAAAACAAGTTCAAACTCACAAATCTCCTCCTAGAACTCCTACTCTCCAACGATTTCCTCTCTTCTTCTCCTCTTCCTTCCTCCTCCTTGCTCTCCAAGTCTTCCTTGAGCCTTTGAGAGTGATTCGATGTGTGGATTAGCCTCCTCTCCCCCTCTTCTCTCTAATTGTCTTCCCCTTTTAATTAGGGACCAAGGATTTCCAAAAATAGAAGAAGGGCAAAAGTGGTAGATCACAATTATGTGCCTTGGAGCCCAATCCTCATTTAGCCGACATAGACCGACACGGACACACCTCAGGCCCGAGGTCGCCTACCTCGGTCCGAGCCTCCATGGTTCCAACTCGGGCCGGTCTTCTTGGCACGTCGTTCCGGGGGCCTCGATCCTCTTCTCTTCTTGGTTTTCCTTGAGTTCCTCTTCGTTTCTTGCTTGGCTCTTCCGCTCAAGCTTTGCTCCTCCTTAGAAACTCCTTCCAAACGTCCTCAAAACGCGTCAATTTACCTACAAAACACAACAAATTCGCACAGTCTCTGAATCTCATGGAAAATCGGATTCTAAGCTAAAAAGGGACAAAACTAACAAAGAAAGGAACAAAAGACACATATTTACAAGGGAAATTAACTACTAAAACACCACCAAAATGAGAGACATCAGAATACCCCATACTTAAACTTGCTTGTCCTCAAGCAATAACAATGTAAGCAAGACCGAAGCACAATCTTCAAGTAAAGCCTCACATGAAAAATCAAGTAAGCACAAATGATAGACATGCTAGCAAGATTACATCATCACACATGATCAAGTGTTCGAGGAATAAAGTCTAATGCAACCAAGCCTCACTTTAGGTATGTGAAAATGTGTATCATTCATCATGTGTTTAGGTTTAGCAATGAACACTCATACTCAAAAATCATGCAAGTAAAGACTTTACTATTGAAGCTAATATCACCAATTCCTCCACCTAGAGATGCCTATTACAATGCACACAAAGAATATGAACTTGGCTCAATGGAGGTCCTCAAAGAGGTTCCATTCGGCCGGGTTGTAATGGGGGCTTTTGGTGTTTCTCAAGGTAGGAATCATTTTGGTCTTGTGGTGCTTACAATGGGGATTGAACTTTCTAGTCTCTCACCAACTTCACCAAATTATTCTTTTTTCAACTTCACTCATCCAAAAGACTTTGATTTTTCTTCTTCTTTCTTTTCTCAACCCACTCTTTCACTTAACATTCCACTTCATCTTTGCACTTTACTTTTTGTTGGATTTTTCACACTTTTTCACTTAGGATCGATTTGCACTACACATCGGGCCCGATGTGCACTTGAACTCGGTCGGAACCCTTTTCTTCACTTAAGCACTTTTGCTTTCAATCCACTATTTTTTTTCCAACATTTCTTTCTTTCATTTTTTTTTCTCACTTTTGCACTTCACAAAGATGCACTACCCACTTGGTTTATAACTCCATTTCTTGCCCTTACCAAAGAGAATCTCAACTCTCCAAATATTCTTCCAAACCTCTCACTAAAGTCCAATCCATAAGGGTCAAGTCATATAGGCTAGGAATCATATTTTTGAGGAGTTTCAAACAAAGGTCTAAGGCTAAAACGGGGCTACAAACAACGGTTTATCTTCAAGGTAGTATATGGAACATTTTGTGACTAAATGAAATAAAGTTCAAATCAATGCGACAATGCATAGAACAATTCTCATATTGGTCTTGGAAAATAGATAAACACCACAATAGCAAGTTTTACTAAGCATGCATGAGCTAATTCACACAAGAAAATGAGGGATAAGCAATATGAACAATCATCCCTAAAATGGCCAAAAATCATCTCACAAGGTTCACTCTAGCTTAGTTGCATCAAAACTCATCCAAGAACTCATGTGCTCAATAAAAACATGCAAGATATCACATCACATTAAAAGCAAAGTCATTTAAAGAGGCTAAACTATCCAAAAATATGCAAAAGACTTTACATGCTCACATCATCATTAGCCTTCTTTAGACATCTAAGATGGGAATTCCTAGTCCAAAAACAAAATCTTTTTGTTGTTTTCACACAATATTTTCGAATTTTTAGGGATTTTTGCAAAAAAAATTCTCAAAAACAAAACAAACTCATCCATTCAAACCATCAAATTCAATCATCATTCATGGAACACAACATGCCACTATCCAAAAGAAAACATCCCTTAACAAAACAAGAACAAACACAAGAAATCTACACATGAAACTATGAGCTACTAACCCCACCCCATACTTAGAATTTTGATGTCCTCATCAAAACAAAGAAATCAAAACTCAAAAATAAAAGAGACAAGAGTTAGGAAAACACACAATTTCTTATTCTTGATTGGCATGTCTAGGCTTAGTTTGCTAGAAGGAGAGCCCATGAGGCTCGTACTTCTTCGCTTGGATCGACCTTGTCATAGAACTTCTTCAATCGATGACCATTCACTTTGAAGATTTGTCCATTCTCATCAACCAAATCTACCGCTCCTTGAGTATGAATTCGGTGAACCACAAATGGTCCACTCCACCTTGTTCGAAGCTTTCCGGGGAAGAATCTAAGTCTTGCATTGAAAAGAAGAACCTTGTCACCAACTTGATAGGTGTTTGGAATCAATTTCCTATCATGCCACTTCTTGGTCTTCTCCTTATACAACTTACCATTCTCATAAGCTTTCAACCTCAACTCTCCCAACTCATGGAGATCTAGAAATCTCTTTTCACCGGCTAAGTTTACATCTCATTTCATCTCCTTGAGGGCCCACTTGGATTTGTGCTCCAACTCCACCGGAAGATGACATGCTTTGCCATACACTAGATTGAAAGGTGTAGTCCCCAAAGGTGTCTTGTAAGCGGTTCTATAGGCCCAAAGTGCATCATCAAGCTTAGATGCCCAATCTTTCCTTGACTTAGACACCGTCTTCTGCAAGATAGCCTTGATTTGACGATTAGACACCTCAACTAGCCCACTTGTTTGAGGGTGGTAAGGAGTAGCAACTCGGTGGGACACCCCATACTTAATCAACACATTCTCAAAGCATTTTTCAATGAAGTGAGGACCACCATCACTAATGAGGACTCTAGGCACACCAAATCTTGCAAAAATGTTTCTTTTCAAGAACTTCATCACAACCCTTGCATCGTTAGTCCTTGTTGGAATGGCTTCTACCCACTTCGAGACATAATCCACGGCCACCAAAATGTATTTGTATGGGCCCGACGTGGGGAATGGTCCCATGAAGTCGATCCCCCATACATCAAAGGGTTCCACTTCAAGAATTCCGGTTTGCGGAGTCTCATTTCTCCTTGACAAGTTCCCCTCTCTTTGGCACTCTTGCCATCTCTTCACATACTCATGCACATCTTTAAACATGGTTGGCCAATAAAACCCACAATGTAGAATCTTTGCCGTGGTTTTGGAACTCTTAGCATGACCTCCCATTGGCAAGGAATGGCAATGGCGAATTACACTGTCAATCTCCTCACTTGGAATACACCGTCTATAGATTCGGTCACTCCCTTCCTTGTAGAGGTATGGATCATCCCAATAATATTGTCTAGCATCATGTAAGAATTTCTTCCTAACCGAGTAAGACAAATTTGGTGGGATCACTCCCCCTACGACAAAGTTAGCAAAATCCGTAAACCAAGGGGTAATCCCTCGTTTCACGGTCTCAATAGATAGGAGACAAGTAGGAGATGAAGATTTAATCAATTGAGAACGGGATGGAATAGAGACCGAGTGAAGAATCTTACTTGGTTTCATGGACCGACATTGCAACGTATTGAGTCCGACATGTTTGGACGTCGATCGAGTAGCACAGGTGCAAAAATCCCTCTGGCCCGACGTTGTGGACCTCGGTCCCGAGTTGCTGGGTAAATCGGTCCGATCTTGGACACCTCGGACCCGATGCACCATCTTGGTCGATCCTTCCTTCTTTTCCTTCCTCCCACTCAATAGCCCTTCATCCGCCCTCACATTGTCTATAGCTACACCATCCTCCATCTCCATCATGTACTCCATGGGCAATCGAGATAGATGATCGGCCACTACATTCTCCGCACCAACTTTATCCTTGATCTCATGGTCAAACTCTTGAAGGAGAAGCATCCACCTTAAGAGCCTTGCTTTAGCATCCTTCTTTTTCATGAGGTACTTGATTTCCGCATGATCCGTATAGACTACCACCTTAAACCCCACAAGGTATGACCGGAATTTCTCAAATGCAAACACCACCGCAAGGAACTCCTTTTCCGTCGTTGTATATTTGCATTGAGTTTTATCCAAGGTTTTACTTGCATAGTAGATGGCATGCAACTTTCCCTCCTTTCTTTGCCCAAGAACGGCTCCCACGGCGAAATCACTTGCATCACACATCACTTTGAATGGAAGATTCCAATCGGGTGACGCCATAATAGGGGCCGTAACCAAAGCATCTCTTAACCTACAAAAAGCACGCATGCAATCCTCGGAAAATTCGAAGGGAACATCCTTCATCAAGAGGTTAGACAAAGGTTTTGAGATTTTAGAAAAGTCTTTGATGAAGCGTCTCTGAAAACCCGCATGACCTAAGAAACTCCAAACATCACGCACACAAGTAGGTGGGGGAAGTTTTTCAATTATTTCAATCTTGGCCCTATCAACTTCTATTCCTCTACTAGAGATGAGATGTCTTAGAACTATTCCTTCCTTAACCATGAAATGACATTTCTCCCAATTAAGCACAAGGTTAGTCTCCTCACATCTAGCTAATACCCTATCCAAATTAGCCAAACAAGCATCAAAAGAAGAACCATAGACCGAAAAATCATCCTTGAATACTTCCACTATTTCCTCTACCATATCGGAGAAGATAGACATCATGCACCTTTGAAACGTTGCCGGAGCATTACACAAACCGAAAGGCATGCGCCTATAGGCAAATGTTCCTTAGGGACATGTAAAAGTCGTCTTCTCTTGATCATCGGGGTGAATAGGAATTTGCCAAAATCCGCTATACCCATCAAGTTAGCAAAAATATTCATGTTGTGCCAATCTTTCAATAACTTGGTCTATAAAAGGAAGGGGAAAATGATCCTTACGAGTACCACTATTTAACTTTCGGTAATCAATGCACATGCGCCATTTTGTAGTGGTTCTAGTAGGAATCATTTCTCCTTTCTCATTTTGCACCACGGTTAATCCACCCTTCTTAGGAACTACATGCACGGGACTAACATATATGCTATCCGAAATCGGGAAAATGATTCCCGCATCCAACATCCTAAGTATCTCACTTTTAACCACTTCTTTCATATTGGGATTTAATCTTCTTTGTGGTTATATTGGGTTTATGATTGTCCTCCATGTAAATCCGATGCATGCAAATTGATGGTGAAATCCCGTTTAGTTCCTCTAATGAATATCCTAAAGCTCCTCTATGCTTCCTTAAGACCTCTAACAACTTAGACTCTTCCTCATCATTCAAATTAGCATTTACAATTACGGGTAATGAAGAGTTAGGGCCAAGGAAAGCATACCTCAAGTCCTTTGGAAGCTCCTTAAGCTCATGTGAAGGCTCCGGTGGTGCTTGGACTTCCTCCGTTTCGGCTTTGAACACCTCCAAGTAAGACATTCCATTCTCCACTTTCTCACTTTCCTCTAGATTGGTAGCTAAGATTTCATTTGTCACTTCAACTCCATAAGGTGGTGGAATGGCTTTCAACTTTAGCTCCCTTGTACTTGGTTTGTTGGATATAGCTTCCCATTGCACTCCTCTTGGGAAGGATTGGATCATCTTGGCTTCTCTATGCAAAGCTTCTTTCGAAGTTGGTTTGAAGGAGAAATCGAGCTCTACTCCTCCAAATTCAAGGGACAAGTGACCTTTCTTGACATCAATGATAGCTCCCACCGTGGCAAGGAATGGTCTTCCTAAAATGATAGGCTCGCTCGGTACCTCTAACATGTCAACCACAACAAAGTCCGTCGGAACGTAATGCCCCTCGACACACAATGGATAATCCTCTACCACTCCAATCGCCTCAATTGATGTTCCATCGGCTATGGTCAACCTCATGTTAACCGGAGTGATGAGTCCCATGGCGGTAGACTTCCATATATATCGTGTATGGAATGACACTAGTGCTTGCTCCAAGATCACACAAAGCTTGAAACTTCCGAGACCCAATACCAATGGTAATTACGAATCTCCCGGGATCACCCAATTTTTGAGGTAGCTCCAAGATCTTCACCTCGTCTTGCATTTCCACAATCGACCTCTTCTTGCTCAAAATTTCCTTCAAGAACTTAGCATAGGATGGCATCTCACTTAGAGCGTCGGTGAACGGTATGGTGATGTTCAAACCTTGCAAGAGCTTCAAGAACCTCTTAAACTTGCCTTCCACAACCTCCTTGGGCTTCTTCAACGGGTAAGGAAGAGTTGTGCCGCCTTGTTTCTCGGTTGGATCCACTTCCTTGGACCGGCTTAGATCACTCTCAACATTTTCAGCTTGGATCGATGTTGGATCGACATCGGGACCGATGTGCGGGTTCTCGGTCCGAGGGCAGGGCAAAGCTGGGGAAGTCGGTCCGACTACAGGGCATGTCGGGCCCGAGTTCTGCTCATCCTCGGTCCTAGTCAGGGGACTTTCTCCATTTTCTGGCTCGAGGTCTTGACACGTCGGGCCCGAGTTGCTGGGTAACTCGGTCCGACTCTCTTCTCTTGTCCTTGGCACTTGTGCCTCGGGCAAACTCCGACCACTCCTCAAACCTATGGCTCGGACTTCATTTTGTTGTTGTGGGGCACGGGGATTCTCCTCGGGTCGGCCCGGGAGTCTCCCTTCCTCTCTTGGAAGTTGATTCGGCATGTGAACAAATTGGTTGTCCACTTGTCTTCTCCATACACCAAACTCCTTGAATTGGGTGCTCATCTCATCAACTCTTCTCTCAACATTGGTGAATTGATTCTTCAAGTCTTGTGCCCATTGTGGAGTTTGTTCATAGAACCCCGGAGGTCGGTATGGTGGTGGTTGGGCCCTTGGCTCGTTTTGGTTGTAGTTGTTGTTGTAGCCATTGGCTTGACTTGGTTCCACCTTCCATTTCCTCCATTGTTGAAGTTGGCTCTTCCTCCATAGTTTCTTTGAACATAGTGTACCTCCTTGATTTGTTCGGCCAAGCAAACTTGGAGTTCATTGGGAAACTCTTGAGCTCCATGCTTGAGAGAACCACATTCTTCACATGCTCTTGTGGTTTGCTTGAGGTGATTCATTTGCCTCCTCATCTTGTTCAACTCATCCTCAAGGAATTGAATCTTCACATCCTTATCAACCTCTTCAATCTTCGGGTCATAAAGCCTCCTTGTACCATCTCCTTGGATTCTTGCCTCCTTGTTGATTCGATTCACTCCGTACATGGCTTCGTAGTCGGAGAGTTTGTCAATCAACTACCACGCTTGCTCCGGTGATAAGTCAATGAACCCACAATCGGTGTGAAGGTTCAACTTGTCCTTGGTGGCGGGGTTGATTCTTTGGAAGAATATGTCTTGGAGAATATAGGGTTGTTGCCCATGCATTGGACATTGCCTCAACATTTCCTTGAACCGATCCCAAGCCTCAAAGAGTGGCTCGTGGGCTCCTTGTTGAAAACTTGCTATCTTCCTTCTAAGCTCCGTTGTCTTTGTTGGTGGAAAGAACTTCATCAAGAATGCTTCGTTGAGAGCCCTCCATGATGTGATGGATCGAGGTGCTTGGCTCTCCAACCAATGCAACGCCTTGCCTCCCAACGACCATTTGAAGGCCTTGAGTAGCACGTACTCGAGCGTCTCCTCATCCATCGAGATGGTCTCACATAGATCCTTGAATTGCTTCACATGCTCAATCGGGCACTCATTCGGTCTCCCTTGAAATTGGTCCCTCTTGATAAGTGAGATGAATTGAGTCTTGATCTCGAAGTTCTTTGCAACCTCCGGCAAGACAATGGCCGGTTCCGGCACCTTCAACTCCGGATGCATATATTGACGTGCATTCCGGGGTTGGGTGTTGATTTGAGCCTCCAATCTCATCCTTTGCTCACGCTCTCTTCTAACTTTGGCATCCCGGTTGGCCATCTCAAGTTGCATACGAGCCATGTCGGCCCTCATCCTATCAACCTCATCATCATGTAGTGTTTGGTTCTCCATTCTCTTCTTTTTCGAGCTTGCTTGATAATGCTTTCCGAATCACTCACAAAATCGATCTCAAATGTTCCTCGGGCGGAACGAGCTCGCATACAACTATAACCAAAGACACAAACAAAACCGAATCAAAACAAACAAGGGTTTAGGCTAGTCCCTCACCTAAATCACTACAAAATCAAAGACTCAACAAAAGAGGTACCTCAAACAAGTAGAACTTCCCGGCAACGGTGCCAAAATTTTGATCGGTCCGGATCGGAGGGTCTCAAAATTTAAATTTATAAACCGAACCCCGATGTAGTATAAGGGTAGGGTGTCGAACACACGGGAGTTCGTGCGTTGAGTGTACCAAAAAGCCTAAAAAGGGGAAAAGAAAGGCAAAAATAAGGAAAATCAAAGGGAACTTCTCGGGACCGACTTTGGTCACCTCGGTCCGAGAAGGATCAAAGAGAGTTGGGACGGGACCGACACAGTGGAAGTCGGGCCCGACGTCTGGGTAACTCGGTCTTGTCCAATTAGTAGATTGGTCTTGGGTTTCTGGGTTCCTTCCCTAACTAGACTTGGGTAATTCCACCCCAATTCAGCCAATAAGTGTTGATCCTTATGAGATCGAGGTTGTTTGCCTTCGATCCCTCCACTCTACACATCGACCATAGGGGGTTTTCAACTTCCCTTCGATGCAAGGTCTAGTGATGGGTTCGAGATCGCTTTCGCTTACTCTTACCAACCACAACCCTTGATCCCTTGTTCTCACAAGAGAATTGAAGCTCAATGTATAGAGGATTCATAGATCAAGCACTCAAGGCTATGGAATTGGGGGTTCACACCCAATCCTAGCTAGGGGTTTCCCCCAAAGTCCAAGACTATGGAATCTACTCCATGTAGCAAGAGTAAAAAGCAATCAAAGGACAAAGCAAGCAAATCTCAATTATCCAACTCAAATCAAAGCTAAATTGCATTCAAATCAAAGGAATTCACAAGATCCAAATCTCAAATCCACTAAACACAAACAAAACAAGTTCAAACTCACAAATCTCCTCCTAGAACTCCTACTCTCCAACGATTTCCTCTCTTCTTCTCCTCTTCCTTCCTCCTCCGTGCTCTCCAAGTCTTCCTTGAGCCTTTGAGAGTGATTCGATGTGTGGATTAGTCTCCTCTCCCCCTCTTCTCTCTAATTGTCTTCCCCTTTTAATTAGGGACCAAGGATTTCCAAAAATAGAAGAAGGGCAAAAGTGGTAGATCACAATTATGTGCCTTGGAGCCCAATCCTCATTTAGCCGACATGGACCGACACGGACACACCTCGGGCCCGAGGTCGTCTACCTCGGTCCGAGCCTCCATGGTTCCAACTGGGGCCCGACGTCTTGGCACGTCGTTCCGGGGGCCTCGATCCTCTTCTCTTCTTGGTTTTCCTTGAGTTCCTCTTCGTTCCTTGCTTGGCTCTTCCGCTCCTTTGCTCTCAAGTTTTGCTCCTCCTTAGAAACTCCTTCCAAACGTCCTCAAAACGCGCCAATTTACCTACAAAACACAACAAATTCGCACAGTCTCCGAATCTCATGGAAAATCGGATTCTAAGCTAAAAAAGGGACAAAACTAACATAGAAAGGAACAAAAGACACATATTTACAAGGGAAATTAACTACTAAAACACCACCAAAATGAGAGACATCACTTTTCTTGAATTTTTCTTTCTTGTACATTGCTCAAACAACCTTGGTAATGCTCTTTATCTTTCTCTTCATCATCATTTGAGGGCGAGGCCTCAAACTTTGACATTTGTTTGTTTATGAGGGAGGCCTCTATCTTCAAGGCAATTTCCTTCTCATAGTCCATAACTTTGTTCTTTTCTCTTCGGACTTCATACGACTCAACCTTCCAAAGATCTCACTCATGGGGAGAGATTTTTTAGAAGTGTGTTATATGAAGGACGTCTTGTTATTGTTCCACTTCCCAATGAGTCCATCTATCACTTGTTGGACTTTCATTTTTTCTGTGATTTGATCGGAGGAGATTCCAAGCTGAGTAAGTTTGTTGCAAAGGGCTTCAAACCAAAAAGCATACCTTTGGACATTTTCACCCTACTCCATGCGAAATCAATAGAACTCTCTCTTAGCATTTATCTGGTGACCTTCCTTCATATCTATCGTCCCAACAATAAACTTCTTTATAGCCTCTCACATCTTCATAGCAGTTTCAAGGTTCCCAACCTTGGCAGTGTCTTGCTCACACATAACATTTTGTAGAAGAACGATAGGTTTAGCATTTGTCTCCATGGTTTTTCATTCTTCGGGATCCCAATCATGTTCCTTATCAACCTTGCATGGTTTGATTTTCAAGTCCCATTTAGTGATGACCACCCAGCACTTGTAGTCAACACTTCTTATCCAAGTAGTCATTCTCTGTCTCCATCTCTCATAGCATCCTTCCACTAGTCTTGGAGGCTTGTTGTTGCTATTTCCAAACTCTTCCATGTTAGATGACATTTTCCTGCAAACTAATGGCAAAATCTAGAGTGTTCTTGTTGTAATACCAATTGTTGGATCGAGTCGTTAGTTAACCAATCAAGGATATCATAGGGACGGCATCCTTGGGCAGCAGAATAAGAGTAAAAATAAACACAAGTGCGGGTAAGTAAAGAAAAGGACGCAATTCTTATAGACGAACCACACATCGATCAACTAGTCTAGTGGGTAAACGTCTTCTTCCTTAAAGGATTTCTGTATGACTTCCTTACTTGTATTATGAGAGTCCCTACAACTATTACACAGGCGAAGCACAAACTTCTCTGAACTATAAGAGTCCGTCCTTACAGTTTAGTAATGCACTCTCTTTCATCCCTACTATTGTAGCCTAACTTAGTAATAAAAGCTAACGAACGCTAAACCCCACGAGCTCCCTACTCAGTAGGAAACTCAAGACTTTAGTTGCAATAGGTTCGTTGTTCTTGGTAGACTTCATCTTCTTCAATCAAGATCACACTCTTCTCACTTTGTTATTGGTGTTCTTGGTGTTCTTGATGTTCTTGGGAGAGAAAATGTAGAAGAATGTGCATCACCAGTAATGCACAACGGTATATGTATAGGTGATGTGGAAAGGGCTCTTACTCGGGCGCTTTTACCCTTATGGTGTCCTTAGAGCTATCCTTAGGTCTCATGTCTCTTTCCTAATGTTGTATTGCTAAGTAGCTCTTGTCCTCTTCTTTAATTCAGTGCTTCCTTTTGTTGGGAACACTCCACGTGTTCCCTTGGATAATCTTGTCGAAAGCAATCTCTTGGCTTCATGTGTTTTGTCTCTAACGTTTAAAGCTTCCGAGTACTACTACAATAGACGTTTGTTTTCTTGTTCTGGAAACCTTGTCTTTATTTGAACATTTAAGTTGGATCATTTTAGCGCTAATTTCCTTCTCGTAGGGACGGTTTCCCTACTTCACAGGAAACATATTCTTGTTCACTTAATTGTTGGAATCCAGGGCATCCCTAAGGTCTAGGGACTACATTCACTTATTATTCTTTTCTCAATTGGTGAGTGTCTCAGGAAGCGTTCCTGAGAGTACCACTTGGACAAACATTAGTTCATAAGAAGTTTGTCATAATCAAAAGAATGGACGGATATTGTTGATCCGGTGTTAGTGACTGATCATCCCTTTTGCTTTTGAAGAAATTCCATGTTAGGACGACAGACATGAACGAAGATCATAAGATGAACGCTAAGAGAGAGTTCTACTGCTTTCGTATTGAAGAAGGAGAGACAGTCAAGAGCTATTCCTTTTGATTTGAATCTTTTTACAAGAAGCTCACTCAACTAGGCATTTCCTAAACAAATATCATAGACAAGATGAAAGTCCAATAAGTGATAGATGGACTTACTAGGGAATGGAACGCCAATAGGACGTCGTTCAAAGTAGGAAAGCTTGGTCTAAAAAGAACTCTTCTAAGACAAAGCCTTCTAAGAACTCTGCTTGGACCCATGCTAGCTTTTTAAACAATGTTAAAAACTTTGTGTCAAAGAATGTTAAGGTTTCAAATGATGTGAATGTTAATGATTATTTTCCCATACAGATTTGTTTCCCCGTAACGAACCAGGTAAGAAACACCTTGCCTAGTTCGTAATTCTGTTTAGGTGAAAGTGAGGGAGGACTGCCCGTGGATCATAGATAGTGGAGCCTTCTTTCCCTTGACATG
Organism: Polygonum maritimum; assembly: GCA_963924305.1. Lineage (NCBI taxonomy): Eukaryota > Viridiplantae > Streptophyta > Magnoliopsida > Caryophyllales > Polygonaceae > Polygonum > Polygonum maritimum. The sequence goes on along the minus strand of OZ002731.1, from coordinate 7,430,705 downwards.
ATGCCAGATCTATCTCACTTCACTCCAAGAATGTCGTGTCTCTTTCGTGAATAAGGGCATGGGAAGCATCATTGGAATGAGCGTCGCTAGAGTCAACAAATCAACAATGGTCTCAAACGTCAATCTTGTGGAGGACCTAGGCTTCAATCTCCCGAGTGTCTCTAAAATGTGTGATAAAGGGAATAACTTGTTCATATATGACTCTTATGAGTCACTGGTCATCAACAAAAGAAAAAAGTTATACTCAAAGGAAGAAGAAGGGACAATATGTACTTCTCGAAAATGACTTTGCCTTGTAAAGGTTACCTAGTCGTTAGGCGGCCCCTCTCTGCCTAGAGGTCATCTTGCATTTTAGCTCATTGTTTATCTCTGACATTTGAAGCTTGTGAGGACTACTGTCATCGACATTTGTTTTCTTATGCTGGCAACTTTGACTTGGTGGAAATTTGACAATTTGAACTGAACACTTTGAGCGTCAGTTTCCTTCTCGTAGGGACGGTTTTCTACTTCGCAGGAAACATATTCTTATTCATTTGATCATTGGAATTATTGGCGTCCCCAAGGTCTAGGGATTCCATTCACTTGTTGTCTTTTTCTCAATGATGAGAGTCCTTGGAAGTGTTCTTAAGAGTAACACTTGGACAAAAATAAGTTCACATGGAGTTTGTCATAATCAAAACTAGGGACCGATATCATTGACCCAATGTTAGCAACTGAGCGTCTCTAATACTATCCCAACACCCTTAGATTTGTATTTTTCATTCACTAGTTCAGTCATTAGGATCATGACATTTATGTTTTTTTTATAAAAGTCAGTTTTTACATTAGTTTGAGCCTGCATAAAAAAATAACTGCAATGTTAGTTCATCGCACTAACGGACTACATATACGCATATGTAGAAGAACAAAGGATCCCATGGTATTCACTCATGCATGTACAAATATACGAAAGCACAAGGGGACCGAACAACTAATCTGCATGACTACTTCAACTAAGACCTACAGTACTCTACCTCCTTGTTATATCCTAACGTAACAAAGACGTAGATGGTGCATTTGTGAGGGGGTAAAATTAAACGATTTAATTATTTTCTCTATCTTCTGCCATAAAGGGAGGTATTTTTATTTATTATACATTTTCATATCTTTAAAGTATTTGTCGTTTACTTAAATATGGTGGCTATCCGCTATAATGTAAATTAAATCTTAATTAAGAATATAGAATTTTCGCTTGGAGTGGGGAGTAAGATATTGCTTGCTTGAGGACAGAATTTTGAACCCCTAAACCATCTCTCTTCCGTTATAAATATATGTCATCGCCATGTCGAAGGATCACATCTTGAGCAAGCTGTATTCCGTTAGCCCCCTAGCTATTTTTATTCCTTACCTCAACGCTCGGAGGTATATTAGGGGATCCCCGCCCCCTTTGTCCATTGTTTTCCAAGTTTTAGGTTAAGGAAAAAGTTAGAACGAAAGTTGAAGAAGGGAGCGGAACGGAAGGTGAGTAATCAATTATTGCGTGAAGAGGGATCTTTTTGCATCGGTCGTTGATTAGTGCAATCGATTAAAGAAATCTTCCATCATGCGCGAAAGGCGTTCCGAATGGATTTCTATCTCCAGCTCTTGAAAGTTGTTGCCTTTCAAGATTATGTGACTGATTTACATGCCGGTATGACCCGAAGGATGAAGATAATATGGATAAATAATATCAAGAGCACCACGCTTGGGAGCGGCGGCATTATATAAGAGACGACCAATATTTAGAGAAGAGAAGAATTATATGGAGAATTTCTCTCTGCCTTTTATTAGATAAGACTTGCTATCTAGTTATAGGAGTTAATGTCTTGGACCATAAGCTTTACAAAGGTACGATTACAACATATGGGATAACATGTAAAGATAACGGCCAATAAAGTGTGATTGATCTATTTCAATCACGATGGGAATACTTGTAGCATAGTTAATGTAAATCCAATTGAAAAGTGCACTAAAAAAGGCAAATGTTGCTTGTAACACGTTGGAAGTAAACAGGCAGCTTGAGATGTATGCTTTTGGGAATTGAAACAAGGAAAGTACACGAGATCGAGTCTTTACAGATGACACGGAAGCTGATAAACAAAGGTAAGTAATTACAAAAGGAAAAGATAGGCCGAAGAAGCGGTACGTGTGGGATCAGATCCTAGAAGTGATCATCGGAGTAGTGTTTTGCAGGTAAGCACAAGCCGCTGCGACGCCGCTCCCGAGCTTGACCGGGTACCCCACATCCTTGAGTATCATCTCCACCCCAGCAAGGCAACCCAACAGTTGCAGCTTCATACATACAATATTTGTACATAGCATGTCAGAACGAAACAGAACAGTTAAACTCAAACAAACACATATACATATTAACTAATTACCTCATTGAGGTTGCCAAGGTGGCCTATCCTGAACACCTTTCCAGCCACATTGTTGAGACCAAGACCCAAGCTGAGGTTGTACCTCTTCCAACCTTGTTTGACTATTTCGGCGCTGTCGATGTGCGGGGGAATGACCACCGCAGTGACGGTGTCGCTGAACCACTCTTCTTTCTGGCAGCAGTTCTTCAGCCCCCATGCCTCCACGGCAAGCCTGCATAATTAACAACATTCCAACTCAATTGAATATGAGCAACAAGCTAAGGCGAATAAGAAGGCTTTGGGGTTGGGGTTACTCCTCCTATCGCCGATTGGTTTTAAGATGGAAGCCCATCGGGCTTGTATTTGGGTCAAACGCACGTGTAATATTGAGAATAAGGAATAAAAAGGGATTGGGGTTACCTTGTTGCCCTTCCTAGACGCGCGTGCCTTGCGATGACATTGTCAAGGCCTTCCTCGAAGATGAGATCAAGCGCCGCCCTAAGACCGTACAAGAGCTGGATAGAAGGAGTGTAGGGCCACATTGTCCCCAGCTTATAGAACTTGAGGTAGTCTTTCCAGTCAAAGAAGACCCTCACTGATTTGGCTGTCTTGGAGGCCTCGAAAGCCTTGGGACCTGCGCACACGATTCCGATCCCGGTGGGGAGGGAAAGAGCCTTCTGAGAGCCAGTCAAGGCAACATCAACGCCCCATTCATCCATTCGGAAATCGAGGGCACATATGGATGACACCCCGTCCACCAGCAGGAGTGCTGGGTGATTGTAGTGATCTGAAACCGATCAAGCCATGAAAAGCCACTGATTAACAACATAAAGGGTTGGTGTATATATTATTAGATGCGTACGTGGCACAGATATAAGCCCGGTTGGATTCCATCCTAAAACCAATTGGTGATAGAAGGAGTAACCCAACCAACTTATATACTTGGCAATTTTATCTCTCAACTTGAAATGTGGGATGGTTTTGTATTATTTCCCAACATATATAAGGAATGAATCAGGGGAGATTGAAGATGGTAGCTAACCCAGGATCCTCCTAACAGTTGCCAAGTTGTTGGTGACGCCGGTTGCCGTCTCGTTATGCACGATGCAGATGGCCTTGATGGTGTGGGAAGTGTCGGCAGCTAGCTTAGACGCCATGACCTCGAGGTTGGCACCTTGTCCCCACTCGCTCTCAACGACGTCGACATCAAAGCCAAGGCGTTGTTGCTGGTCAATCCACAGCAGACTGAATTGTCCAATCAAGAAAGATATGATCTTATCACCAGGGGAGAGTGTGTTTGTGAGAGCACTTTCCCATGCTCCAGTACCTTGTATGTATATATACACACATATGTATATAGTTATCATGAATGCACAATAAATGACTCAATTTGAAATAATAGCGTGCACGTACCAGTGGTGGGGAAGAGGAATGGGATTCCGGTGCTAGTCTTGAATATCTTCTTCACATCTTCAATCAGGGTTTTGGTAAGTGCTGGTATAGCTGGTGACCGGTAATCCTCGTTGTTGCGGTTCATAGCACGAAGGACCGGTTCTGGGACATTCACCGGACCAGGAACAAACAGGTTGTTCCTCCCGGGGGCATAGTAGTTATCCATTTTTCCCCTGATAACCAACCAATTACACTTGAATTAAGCTTAGGCAACTAATCAGCTACCTAGGCTAAAGCCAGGATAATATATTTCTTGATCCACCTAAGTAATATACATGTATACACGTATAGTTTTCGGACATCTAATCAAGTTGTTAAGTCTCAAAGGATAGTATCCAGAGGTCGTTTTGACTCTCTTGACAGTACAATCAACCAAAAAAATATGTATATACGCACATATGTCAGCACTGGCGGATCTGGGGGGGCGTGGGTGGGCGGCCGCCCCCCCCCCCATATGTCAGCACTGGCGGATCTAGGGGGGCGTGGGTGGGCGGCCGCCCCCCCCCCCCCATTCCGCATATTATTACCGTAGTAGTAATAAGTATCATACCAACAAAGCTGCTCTAGTGGCTAGCCCGCCCCCCCATTTTCTTCATGTAACCCTTCCTCCCGTGTTCGAATCTCCAGGTCCTCATTTTTCAGGCTTTTTTTTCCTTCAATTTTTCAGTTTGTACGATTACAATTCAGCCCATTTTGGACCTATTTATTTCCCCTCCGTTAGTTATATATATTACATGATTTTTATGTTTTCTCCAGCCCATTTCACAAGTTAATATTTTTTTAAAAATATTTTCTCCATTAGTTCACAAATTTAACTTGGAGGACACCATATTGTTTTTTTACAGATTTGGGTGACTCATTTATTCATCTACCTACAAGTTTTTCCTTATATAAAAGAGTTTCATAATCAATTTTTTTATTTGTTACAACTAATAAATCAATTAGGTGTATATTTAAATAGAAGACAAAATGATGAATCTTAGTTTATGTCGCGTTTTACTTAGTAATTAGTGATAAACTTAACTAATGTGAAAGAAATTAAAAAAAATGTCAATTTACTCACAATTAAGTGTCAATCTTTAAAATAATATAAATGTCTTACTTATAATTTTTAGCTTTAATATAATAGGATATATTTATCACAAATAACCATAAAATTATTTGGACTATCTTTTTCTTTTTCCTGCAATGAACTGGGGATTGATGCCCCATTGACTTCTCTAGTGAAAGGTTAGCTAATTGTCCCTCAGTAGACGACCCGAATTTATGAGATTTTCCGCCCCCCATTCCAATGACTCTGGATCCGCCACTGTATGTCAGGTATCAAACTAACGTTTGCGTCAACAGGGTACGCACTTAATTTTCATGTGAAGTCTATACTAAATCAAGGGAATGATGATTGATAAGCTGAATACAGAAGGTTTATTTTCACACATATGGTCAATTATAAGCGTCAGTCATATTGTTTGCGCTACTGAAATCGAAGGACTCGATCACCCCTCCCCACTTTCCTGCTACACGTGTGTGGCATGTGGGGAAGCAAGATATATGTAATGTTATGGCTGATATGGATTAGCTAAAATTGTACGTTAAGCATGCATATTACAAATTACTTGCTCGAAAACCAAGATCTGGATTTCAAGCCCGGTTTTGGAGCGGAGTGCTTGCCGCCGGTCAAGAATGAGGTCCACGGAAGCCCCAAAAAACTGGAACCACATAATTGATTTCACAAATGAAACATACATGGATGAAATCGGAGAGAGATAAGGTTTCACACAGAATATTATATATAATCAAATCGGACTTACCGAGAGTGAGGAGGACGGGAGGACGAGGATCGAGTTTGCTCCCAGAAATCAAGTGTGAAGAGAGATAAACCTCTGATTTGCCTTTCGTTGTTGGTTTTTTATATATATAAGAGCGCGGGAGACCAGTCACCCGTATCCGGATAAGCGTAAACCTCCACCTTAATAATCCTATCTACCGAGTATTTTTTTTTTTATCCAAAAACAATATTCATTTTAAATAAAGGAATCAAATCAAAATACTCTTTATGTTGTCAACTATAAACAATGAATAATCTTTGTCGCGCGTATCAGTTCACTGATTGAGCACTCGTGGTAATACCACCAAGTACTTCACGGCGGAATATGTAAATTCCAAAAGAATATTTGTGGTTTTGATTATTGTTCACGTATTTATTTTTGTTGTTCACATATGTACTAGCTCTTATTATTCACGTTTCCAGTTTAACAAGATAAGAGATATTTTCACTTGAATCAACCTCATAAATAAATCGTCGTGTAATATGCACGGGGTTCAAACTATTTTATTATTATTATTATTATTATTGCAAATAATACTATGGCCTTGCTACACTTTTGGGTGAAAATATACTTTCATCCAAAAAGTATACTTTTATTGTCTTAAAATTGATGAAAATCCAAGACAATGAAAGTATACTTTTTGGAAGAAAATATACTTTCAAGCCAAAGTGTATCAAGGCCTATATCCTAAGGTTTACTATGTAAATTTAAATTGTACTATTAATTAATTACCTGATTGTTTTTTATATTTTTTAACTGTTGTAATGGAAAATGAGCGTGTTCATGAAAAAGAATGGATTTGAAAGACGTAAAATCTTTCACAAAGATTCGAGCCTTTTATGACTACTATAGTAGTGTTTCATAATTTTATGGGTAAATTTTCTTTTTTTCCTGATTGAAAGAATAACATTTTTAATTTTAGATAAATGATAAGAGATCTAATATTAAGATAAATATTTGATCTAATATTATGATCAATCATCAATATCTATCTATCTACTCAGAATTTGCTTCCGCTTTACTATATAGTAAAGCGGAAGCAAATTCTGTCATCATATTGCGCCACATCACCCTCTTATTTAAAAATCTATCTTATTAAATCTTCATTTTATCATAATCATATACATATTGAATTAAGATATTAGTTCTATCTTAGAATTTGAGTTCTTTACTTAATAATTCTATCCAAAAATATAAATTTTTATCTTATCATTGTACATATTTAATTAATACATAGATCTATCATAAACCTTTTATTTAAAAAAATATTTTTTTTGTCATAATCTATAAATCATGATCATCTTATTTTACCTGTTAATTAAATATCATATTAACTTTAAATAATTTTTCATAATTTTATTATGGTATTTTAAAAAGTATCAATGGTAGCAAATTCTACCACTATATTTAAGACAAATATTCCTTCTATTAAAATATTATATTAAATACATTATTACTATCATATTTCATAAAAATATCAATAAAAAATAGATGTTGTATTTACCATATATCGCTAATATTGCATACTGATTACGCTTTAGAAAAAAAATGATAGATTTCTTAATTAAGATAAAAATTCGTTAACATTTTCATTACATATTTACATATTTATTACTTAATTACATATTTATATATAAATCCGAGTTTTTATTTAAACTTATTGATTTTATTATATAAGTTAGTTTACATAATTCAATTAAATGCCAAAAGATTTGTATCAATTGTTTAAAATGTGATAATGCATCTTATCTTATGTCATTCTTACTCAATTATTTAAATATATATTTATGTATGTATAAAAATTAACTATATAAATTAAATTTATATATATATTGATACAAATATTATGTCATTTTATACTCAAAAAAATAAGCGTCGTTTTAAAATAAAGTATACATGTGATGATATTTGTAATTGTTATAGTAAATTCATACTCAAAGTAATAAATAAATAAATAAGACCCCCATACAAGGTACGGGTCATCTGCTAGTACAGTATAAAGTGGAACCCAAGTCTTCGTTAAAATTTGCGCCACGTCATCAACCTTGAATAAAATAATGATTTTATTTTTTGTATTGATTTTCAAAAAATAACTTATATATCTTCTTGATATATATCTTATCCGATTTCCTTATGTATACTTAATATCTTACTCAATTATATATTCTTATACGAATAACGAAATTCAAGTGATTTTCTTTTATATTCTTTACAATTTTTTCTTATTAGTTAGTATACATTTTTATCATTATTGGATCTTGAAGAATAGTGAAAAAATTTCACATGTGTCAATAGTATATTCATTAATAATATTTTGAATAGAACTATTTTAGAATTAAAATTGTATGAGTAAAAGTATATATATATATAGGTCAATAGGTTCGAACTTTGGTCTATCGGATTTGGATTATAAGTTCCCGAGTTAAAAGTGTATTCGTATCAAAATTCGATCTCAAATCGGTTAATTCGGTTTTATATTTATATTACCCGTACATGGTACGGGGTTTGTACTAGTTACTATATACTAAAGGGGAAGCAAATTCTGTCACCATATTGCGCCACATCACTCCCCCTTTTAAAAAAACTATCTTATTAAATCTTTACTTTATCATAATTTTATAGATACTTAATTAAAATATTAGTTTTGTATTAGAATCTGTGTTGTTTAATTAATAATTGACGAAAATGGATGTGTGTGTGGTTGGCAGCCAAAATTGGAGCAAATAGGGGGCGCGGAAATTTAATGAGCTCCTATAGGCGTTTTGCCGAAATTGCCCCCATAGGGAGGCGGAAAATTACGCCCATGCCACCGTCACATTTAATGAGCTCCCTCTCCCGAAACCCTAGCTAGCTTCCCGCAACCCCATCGTCATCCATTGCGGCCAGCGAAAATCGCGAGATTCGGCCGCCCAAACACGCGATTCGGGCAAGCGATTCAAACGATGGAGTGATGACGCCGTGAGGAACGATCGATTGAAGGTTGGAAAGACGATGACAGGTTCGTATGGGCTACGGAGTTCCATGTCCTGAGTCCGCCTCTTGCTTCCGAAATCCAACGCTCTGTCAAGGTAAAAACACTCGAGACCTTGTGAAAACTCGAGGTTATTGGATGACACAGTGTGTTCTGCTTATCACTTCAATGGATTATTGTGATAAGTGGATATGTGATGATGAGGGAAGGGTGAATGAGGGCAATGCTTGAATGTGATGACAAGATATGGGGGACATGAACGTGTTATGTGATGACACATGATGACATCGCCTATATTGCAAACAAAAACCTGGATGTGATGACGTGTTTTTAGTCGTTGTTGTTATGATATGATGACATGTTTGACTGATTAATAAATTGTTTGAATGTGATGACATGTTTGACTGATTAATAAATTGTTTAAATGTGATGACGTGTTTTAGCTGGCATCATTAAATGAAGTGAGGACAATAGCATATTAAATGCTTGTTTCCTTGTTTTATGTATACAGTGCATGCTCATGTGATGACAACTTTTGCTAGGCGTTCATATCCTTTGTTGGTGTGTGATGACAACGTTTTATTTACTATTTGTAAATCTGGCAGGACAATAACAATGAAACTCCTAAGTGTTTGTTTTGGTGGGGAATGGGACTGTGAAGGCAAATATGTTGGTGATGTGAACTACAAAGCAGTGGTCGTGAAAGATGGCATGACATTAGAAGAGTTGAGCACAACAATCATGAAAAGATGTAATATTGAAACTGGTTGCAAGGGATTGTTGTTGACTCACTTGAATCCCTTCCAAGTAGTTGGCAAGCCTTACACAGTTGAGAATGAGGATGACTTGGTGTCATTCCTGGAGATAAATGACTCCCCTGAGGTACAGTGGAAGATGCCCTTGTATGTGACCTTGAAAACTGGGGGGAGTGCAACAGATGACAAGGTGCATGTTGAGATGAATGTCAGGTTGGAAAATGTTGATGACAACCCTGCAATGGATGACAGGGTGGATAATGTTGGTGTAGCTGCATCTGATGACAGGTTGATGGTAGTTGGAGAGGAGCCTGAGTTTGTTGAGATGCATGTTTATGGTGATGACGAGATGCCAGAAATACTAGATTATGGTGATGACATGACAGCCAACAATGACTTCTTGAAAGTGGGGCAGCTATATCCATCAAAAGATGAGCTGAAATCTGCTGTTTCCAAGCAAGCCTTAAGAGACAGGTTTGGGTACAAAGTGTACAAGTCCACAACACAAATCTACAAGGTTGTGTGTGTGGTCAAGGAATGCAATTGGTTATTGCTAGCCACAAAGGTGAAAGACGCTGACTACTTCCAAATAAGGAAATACACGTACAAGCACACCTGTCCCTTTGAAACCAGGTTCCAAAAGCACCACAAACCATCCTACCTCACTGTCGCTGAACAGATTAAGACAAGGTGCGTTGTCCTGTCATCAGTTCTCTAATAACTAAAGGAATACAGCCCTGTCATCTAATAAAATGTTATGGTCAATTGCAGGTTCGAAGGTGTGAAGGATGGCCCTGATGTGCACCAGATTCAGAATGATGTCCAAAAGGAGCTGCATGAGAGAATAAGCTACTGGAAAGCAAGGAAAGCAAGGGAGAAAGCTCAAGAGCTAATCAGAGGCTCCCCAGAAGAGAACTACGCATTGCTACCTGCATATTGCCACGTCCTAACACAAGTGAATCTAGGTACATACACAAAGCTGGTTATAGACGAGGAGACAGACCGCTTCAAATCTATCTTCATCGCATATGGAGTGTCTATCAGAGGCTTCCCTTTTATGAGAAAGGTATGTATTATTGTTGTCATCACTTCTAGTCATTGATGTACTTGTCATCAATTCTGCGCTCTGTGCTCTGTGTATACTTGTCATCGCTTCTTCTCTCTGTGTATCCTTGTCATCGCTTCTTCTCTCTGTGTATCCTTGTCATCGCTTCTTCTCTATGTGCTCTCTGTGTATAATTGTCATCGCTTTTTCTCTCTGTGTATACTTGTCATCGCTTTTATGAGAAGGTATGCAATAGTGTGTACTTGTCATCACTTATGCTCTCTCTCTGCTCCCTGCGTTCTTGTTGCATGTAATTTCACCTGTTGCTCTTCTTGTTGCATGTTCTTTTCATCAATTATGCTCTCTTTGTTGTCAGTGTGAACTTGTCATCACTTCTGCTATCTGTGTAAACTCGTCATCACTTCTTCCCGTTTTCCTACAAAAAAATGTTGCGGGTCGTGTCTGTGGATGGAACTTTCCTGCATGGTATGTATGGGGGGACCCTAGTTACAGCTGTGGCACAAGATGCCAACCACCAACTGTATCCTCTAGCCTTTGCTATAGTGGAAACAGAAAATGATGTTGGATGGACTTGGTTTTTCCAGCAACTACTGAATGTGGTGCCAAACACTCCAGGGTTGATGATACTATCAGATAGGCACAAGAGCATAAAGAAGGCGGTATCGACAGTGTATACCTCAACTAAGCACATCTGTTGCAAAAGGCATCTACAACAGAACCTTGTAACCAGATTTCATGATAGTGGATTGATGAGTTTGTACAACCAAGCTGCAGATGCTTACACCACAATGGAGTTTGATGGTTATTTCAATGATATATGCAGACTAAATCCTGAAATGGGGAAGTATCTCACTGATGCAGACTTCAAGAAGTGGAGCAGGGCACATTGTGAAGGGGATAGGTACAACATGATGACAACAAACAACTCCGAGTGTGTGAACTCAGCTCTCAAGATTGCTAGGTCCTACCAATTGGTTGCACTGTTCGAGTTCATTAGAGATATGATCACAAGATGGTTCTATGAGCGCAGAACAAAGGCCCTTGCTTATGAGGGACAACCTAGTGAAGTTGTCATCACCATATTAAATGCAAGATTGGACTTGTCATCAAGGTATGGTATCAAACCCCTTAATGATGCGCAGTTCCAAGTTACTAGGGGCACATTTTCTGGAATTGTTGATCTTGCCAAAAAGACCTGCTGTTGTAGGGTGTTTGATTTGGACCACTATCCATGTACACATGCCATATGTGCAATTCAGAAAATGCAATATAGGGTGGGCGACTTCATAGATGACCACTTCAAAAGTAGCTATTGGTTGAATGCATACAAAGAGACCCTGTACCCTTTACCCTACAAGACTACTTGGGATGTGCCAGATGCCATTAAACATATGACATGCTTACCACCAAAAAACAGTAGGAAAGTTGGGAGGCCAAGGGTGAAGAGGTTGCCATCTTTAGGAGAATTCAAAAAGGATGTTAGGAAGAGGGGACAGCCCTCAGCCTACAGGTACAGCCTCTGTGGGAAGGATGGACACAACAAGAAGAGATGTCCCTCAGCTCCCCCATCTGCAGGAAAGCTTTGCATCAAGTATAAAACCAAGGCGACATAGGTGCTGCCAGGACTTGTCATCAACTACTAGCTTTGAAGACTTGTCATCTATCTGCTGCTTTTAGTATAAAATAGTAGTTTGCTTTAGATATTCGGGATTTCAATATTCTTAGTGATGAACACTGATTTATTTTTTCGTATATTAGTATTGTGTCTCAGTGATGAAAACTGATATGATTTTTTGGTATATTAGGGGCATGTCACCTTTTTGGTAAAATGCATGACAGTTTTTTGTGTGAACAAAGATGACAACTTTTTGGTAAATGAATCACTGTTTTTTTGTGTAGTATATTCAAGCTTTTATAGTATTTAACATGATTTTGTGTAGTATATTGAGGACTAGTTGGAATTTTCAGTTATGACATGATTTTTGCATATTGACAACAGATAGAAACTACCCTTGTCATCGATTTCATTTAATAAGTGAACCATCACTGTTCAGCAGATGACAAGACATGTCATACCTCTAGGGGGTACGGTGTGGTAAAAAATAGCTACTCTTTACGATGCATTGACCACAAATACTCTAGTCTTGTACATAGGCATCATACCTAAAAAGGTTCTGAATCCTCATCCCATCATCAATGCATTACCCCAAAAGAAGGCATTATAAATAAAGTGCACCCGACTATGAAACTTGTCATCGCTTTCTGAATCCACTCTTGTCATCGCTTTCTCATCAACTTGTGATACACAACTTGTCATCGAAATGGCTAACCGTCCTGTGCCCAATGGACTAAGAAGGGTGCAACCACGACCTCCACAACTACCTTACTTTGAGGTAGTTGTCCGCCGTAGGGTGAGAAAAAACAAACTTACAACCCTCCATTCTGAATGTCTTCTTCTTATGTATATAAACCTGTCATCACTTTCGTGCATATGTAGGATTCCCGGGATTATAGGGTGATGCTCACTTCAGAGACCCGACTATGCCAGCTAGTTGATGTATACTGCCAGGATGAAGACCTTCACCCTCGGAATGTGCACTTCTACTTTAATGATCAAGAGCTTCTGGATCGAAATAGAACTTTAACAGCTCGAGAGGTCATACATGAACCCGTCATCAGAAGTAGTATACCTAGCTTGCTAACTTTGAACTATATTGTGCTAAACTCGTCATCTGTTGTCGTGCAAATTGGTCTAATGAACAACTCCGTTATACATGCTATATTCAGGCCAGGAGTAGGAGAACCTGGGTATCGACCATGGG